>LR990615.1:22845000-23584239 GCA_905147815.2 Phalera bucephala
TATACAAGGGTACTATGACTGCGCGGCGCCAATCTGTAGGGACTCTACCGGTCCTCCAGCAAAGGTTTACAAGGGCCCGGAAAGCGTCCCGGACGCAAGTTCCACCATATTTGATCATCTCGGCAGATATCATGTCTACTCCCTACTATGGACAATCTTATAAAGGTAACTCTATATTGCGCTCGATCAACCATCGATCGTTGCCGCGAAATTACCGGGATATAGAAAAGCATTATTTCCTTTTCTTTTGTTGTTCGTATATGAGTTGTAGTATCGTTTACTATATGCAAAAACACCACGTTTTTATGGAGACTAATCGCGTTTTGGGATAAGTCCCCAAAAATTGTCAATAATAAGCCACCTTGACCTTTTAGTTGTACTGATCGAGAATAGTAGTCTATATGTGAAATAATTATTATAACTAATTGTTAACCGAATTTGTAAAAGTCTTACATGACTACGTAGGAGCTTAATATCTGGGATGCATCAGCACAGCAATGAAAGCGGCTTAATTAAGAGCCTACCTTATTATACAGGATTTTTAGTACTTTATTATTAGTTAATAATTAATTGATTTAGCAAGCAGAAGCGGCAGTGGGTAGGTCACATATGCCGCAGAACCGATGGCCGTTGGGGCAGACTGGTTCTTGGGTGGAGACCGCGTATCGACAAACGTAGTGTAGGAACGCCCTGTAGCTAGTTGAGGTGACGACATTCGTAAGGCAGCGGGCAGGGATTGGAGGAGGAAAGCTGAAGTTCGAGCTCAGTGGTGAGAGGCCTACGTCCAGCAGTGGACTGACACGGGCTAATGATGATGATGATGAATTAATTGATTAAGAAAAAGGAAGGGATCAAGAGATGGGAGGCCCTTGTATTGCAGTGGTTCTAGAATTAATTGATCAAACTCAACAGTAATATAAGTGCACCTTAACTCAATCCTCGCACAAAAATCCGGCAACTTAGCAAATCGTGAGCACACCTGCGCCTGAATAACGTTTTCCCATTTTCCTGTAATATCTTTGATAAATCTCAGATAAAAGTTGAGAATATATTCATATTTCCTTTTAACGTTATCAATTGTGATAAAAAAGGATGATTTTAAATAGTAATTCTGTGTCACTCCAAGCTTTAAAGTGAGGATACATGTTGATTTGGTGGTATCGTAACTAGTTCAATTTAGGAAGGTATAAGTATTTATTTCGAATATATTGCAATGATTGGTTAGTAAAGTAGATTTGGTTCCTGGTATCATAACTGGTAAGGCCTTCCTAAAACATACATATGTCCAACACACTATAGTGGTTGGCGAATAGAGTGAACTGCTAATAATTCACAACGCTACATTTCTCATCATCATACCAGCCCTTTTCTACATCTAAGTATAGGCCTTCTCCGGAATATGCTAATCATCTAAATTACTAGCCGATAGTATTTGGTCGATTTTTCCTGCGATTTTTTTCCATTTGCTTGCTTGTGTTCTATCTATCTATATTATCACGCCAGATCCCTTGCGGGGTAGGCAGAGAGTACATAGTTTCAACAGATTCTTTTCTTACATACCAGGAGAGGTAAATCTCAATCTCAATCCCTCGTATGAGAGTAGAGGAAGCCAGAGGGCTTCCTCCACTCTCATAGCTCGTCTCATACACGCTCGCCGGTTACGAAGACTCTTGACTTGTCCTTCAGATAAGACTATTTGGTCATGGTAACATAGTCTAGGTCTTCCCCGCTTGTCTTAACGTATACAAATTTAGGAAATGTATTTCCGTAATTTCCACTAGCATTTACGTATACTAAAATGTTCACCATTCTATCTTAAAGTATCCGTACGATACATATTGCCTAGAACATAGAATTAGAAAAGATTTTTTATATCCTAAAACAGCTATACCGGAACTTAACAGTCATTGTATGTAACCTAGCTTTAGCTTCCAGCTCTATTTGTCTCTCAACGTTTCGTTGGAACAACTGCGCCATTCAAACATGAGTTGGTATTCAGTAAATAATTGAAATAGTTATTTTAAACCCGTGTATGTATGTTGATCGCATATTTTCAATATATTCTGCTTAATTAAAAACCACCGACAAAATTAAATTACAATGTATATTTATTTCATTGATTGTCGCATATTTTTGTGTTTAAGTTAATTTTGTTGGTGCTGATTATGGTTGGTAAGGGATTATGGGTCGTATTGTGTTTTCGCATATGTATATAATTTACATTTTATTTATTTCAATCCGATTTTTGTTGAGACTTGTGTATTGAGCGAAAAAGCATTTAAAATACACTGTCATTACATATCGAACATGGAAGTGGGCAATAGCTTATTTATCTATCTATATCATCCCACCAGATCTCTTGCGGGGTAAACAGAGGGTACAGAGTTCCAACAGGTTCTTTCCTTACATAACTCTCTGGCTTCCTTCACTCTCATAGTTTGTCTCATACACGCTCGCCGGTTACGGAGACCCTTGACTTGTCCTTCAGATAAGACTCGGTCTATTTGTTTGTGGTAAAATAGTCTACGTCTTTCCCGGTACCCACAACCTTCCACTTTCGCAGTGTCTCTTTTGTCATTCTGACAATCTTTCTATATGCCCCAACCAACGGAGTATACCCTTATTTATAATGCTTAAAATGCCTTTAAGTTGAGCAAACTAATTAACGAATTAGAGTATTACATAATTCTAACAGGCAACGCACAAATCCTCTTAAAAAGCATCAAATAAAGCACCTGTGATTACATAATACAACTTTCAACATCACCTAAAAAACTATTCAAACGCCATTCAAAAACTAATAATATACAAAGGCCAACTAATCAATAACTCACATAATGCCCCAACATATTAATCAAAAGATATCCTCAAAGTTTTTTTCTCGCGTACCAAAGGGTGGTCCAATGGCACCCCTTCCAAATATTGGTTTTTGTGGGCCCACGTCCAGTAAGAGCAAATTCGTGTTTTTCCATTTACAGCGATACGCACGTCCGCGGTATCTTAGCCGTGGATAAAGGCTTTCACTATGATGTTCTATAGTGCTACGTCATTAAACCCTGAATATAAAGTGGGGGGTATGACAAAACATGAATTAATTTTAGATATGTCGCACGGTACAGTGCGCACCCTAATATGTTGAAAGTACACACGGTTGCTTGGGATATCAACTGATTTGGTTAGGATGGAATATTTCTATTTGTAAGGCAATCGGGTTAAGTTGTTTCATCATAGCAACTTATGCACAAACGTTTCTTTATTCAACATATCTTTATTAATATGCTAATACTAAATTTTCCTGTGGGACTACTGACATCAATCATTTAATGTCAGTAGTCTCACAAAGTATTAAATTATGCTAAAACTTTAACTACTTAACTTTTATTTTTTACATGTACTTTATTTAAAAACATTAAATAAAAAATTCGTCATTATTATTAATAATTGAGTTTAGATAAATGAATCGTTTCCAGCCCCTATCTTATTTATTTATTTATTCTATCCTTATACATCTATCCTTACAGGTCAGACACCCAATGCGATAGTGCGGCCCCTTAAATAAACATAACAATATTGGCAAAACTATTTCTAAGTTAAACTACAGAAACAAAAATGTATAACAAAAGTAAACAATATTTTAGGAACAATAACAAATAAGATACATTAAAACCTTTGCGAACTTACCCAACGGACACGTAAATATGTCGACAGTAATATGAGCCGCATTTATAGTGCGAATTGCCCTTGCCCAAGGCGATTTTGCTGCTAAATTAGTTATGGCTGCCGGTAGCGCTAGCAGTTGCGGGCGCCGCCGCCTCCACACATAACGATCCGGTACGCACAGACACAGTCCACACAGCACACAATCAATATATATATATATATATATAATCAAACTACAACTGGTTTTTTGATCTTAAAAGTTAAATATTTGGTCTTCTTCCCTAGCGTCCTGATACTGTTTTGACATGTCACAATCAATCAAGCAAAGGCGAAGGCATAAGTAATTTCTCTGGCGTAAATTACTATTCTGGTATACGTAACATAATAACAAAGTTCTATAATAAAGGCAATTAAAAAAATATATTTTTATTTCTCTGTTTTAACCCTTGATCATAATATAATACGCATAAATATCCTATATCGTTAGCGCACGCATTTATTATGCTCGTCAATCAAGGAAGCAGTGTGTCACAATTGTTTGTGTGCGCGATAAGCACACCCTACCCAATGAAAGTGTGGAAATTCGCCCAATTATATCACCCTACAGCTTTTTAGCTTATTTATCAATCAATCTCTGATCCCAGTCGATAGCTGCACCTCAATATCAACAGTAAGCTACGTCGATTCATTGGAATTAATGGAGTAACATTATTTTAATGTAATGTAATTAAGTACACCCTTAAGTGACAGCCTTATTATTGCTTATGGCGTTTGTGGCTTTGCTTTGGGGTAGATAAGTACCTGATCACCGAATCTAGTTGCGTTATCGCTATTATTTTTAATATAAATTTAATATAGATACCAATACATCATAGATTTAAACACTTTGTGTAATAAGTAATAATGTCTGAAGGTCTATAAGATTATTTGGGTCTTAGATTATACGCTTAAAATAAAATGGGCAAAGTTCCAAGTTCTGAATTATTACTGAATTTTTCGTTAAAAAGACTAAACACATTTTCCAACCAAGGATTAAAACCCTCATGGGTTCTTACTCATGATCGACAACCACACCACACGCTACCAGCCCAACGCCACTAAAACTTGCAAAATGTTTGGCGTCTATCTTTCTATATCATCACGCCAAATCCCTTGCGAGATAGGCAAAGAGCGCAAAGTTCCAACAGATTATTTTCCTGCAGACCTCTTTGGCTTGTTCCACTATCATAATTCTTCTCATACACAGTCGCCAGTTAAGGTCACTCTTGACTTGCTCTTTACATAATACACTTTTTTGCCGTCAATGAACGATTATTAAAGTATCTATATATTAATACGTGAAGCAAAAACTTTGTACACCTTTTTACGAAAATTGCGCGGACGGAGGAGTATGAAATTTCCCACACTTATAGTTTATATAGAGAAGGAGTGCAAATAGTTAATATTTTTTTTAATTATGCATAAAACATACATTAAATCAATGAAACAAACATTACACACACTACCATGTATTTGACACAATACACGTTAAATTGATGTTTGTCTTTAAAATTATTTGTCTTTAGTCTTACTGAATGTCAAACATAACCAGCAAACGATGAAAGAGTAGGTTGAATATCGCCCTATGGGTGACCACTAGTAAAAGTTATTGGGCATAGTCTGTAATTAGCCGGCACCAAGGAATATCCAGAAAAACTGATTTCAAATCCTCTTCTTCTGGAGTAGTCGAGTAAAAATAAATCACAACTAACAACCAGCCTATCAAAGACAGGCAAGACAACCCTTCTTCCAAATGTCGTCAATTGCAACGAATTTGTGAAGCACCACTAGCAGTACCCCAGTAAGTTACGCAGTACACATTAGAGGTTAGAGTGACACGTGCGAGACACGCGCGCAGACGAGAACACGTCATTAGCTTTATGACTCGTCTCCGAGGAGAGCTAGTTTTTTGTTCATGACAGTTTTTGGTGCGAGTTAAGAACGACTAGCGAATGCTGGAAGAATCTACTAAAATTTGAAAAGATCTGCGGCCGTTGTTATAAAAATATTATACATAATATTTTTATAACAACGGCCGCAGACCGTAACACCTATATTCCCCAGAGGGGGTGACAGAGGTGTACTGAGTACACCCACGTTTCGCCGACGATGTTAGGTCCCATGCAATAGTGGGCGAGCCTATTGCCATATACTGGGCACAATTCCAGACTCCGGACTCATACTGGGAATTTTTCGTTAGAAAAACTACATTTGTCCGACCTAGGATATGAACCCAGGACCTCGTGATCACAAAGCGATGCGCTTTGCCACCAGACCAACGAGGCAGTCAACTGTGTTTGTTACACAATTTCGCAAAAACCGCTAAACGGATTTACATGAAATTTGGCACACAGATAGTTTATTACCTGGATTTATACATAGGATACTTTTTATTCCGGAAAAAAAATAAGTTTCCTGTATAAAGTCTACGCGGACGATGTAGCGGGCAGACACTAGTTTATAATATTAGTAAGATTAGTAGGATATACTGCCATGCCGAAATACTACCAATTACACGAAAAATCTATAAAATAAATAAGTATACTCATATCGCTATACCCTTATGGCTTGTTTTAGTTAGTTGAGAGAAAAAAGGGGAGGTTTACGAGTTTGAACTTTTCAAATTTCCAGAGGGAGGCTAGTTGAAGTATCCTCATTACTTCGTAATTTAGTAATTAGCACCAGCTAGCAAGAGTATTTAACATAGCTGTGAAAATTTGCATGTAGCTTTTTTCACTTGGCTAAATGAAATTTTGAAGGTGTATTGTTTTATTTAAAAATTGTGTTTAAAAAGAACACAACGAAGTTTACCTATATAGAAGATTTTTAAATCGTAAGATAAGAGTGTATTAAATAGCTATTAGTTAAGCATAATATGTTCATTGTTTTTAACTAGTAACGCGCTTACGGGTCTTTCTTTTATATTTTGAATGACATAAGTATGAGACCATCTCGGAGTATTGATTATTTGTCACGACCAATTTTGCCAATGAGGGTCTTTTTCAAAAATGACTATATCATCTCTTCCTACCCCGCAAGGGACCTGACAAGATGGTATAGGTAAAGATAATATTATTCAAACTATTTAATACCGTAGCAACTGGATATAATACACCGTAAACACATCCTAGTCTAGAAAAGTGTCGCTCTCAACCCTAAAATCCAAATACGCCTAATTCTAGCTAATATGAAGCAAAATATATGAATCTAATTACAATAATAAATACTCGACTATACAAACTGCATTAAACTAACTAAAATGATTACCCCAATAACTCACACTAACTTACCTTATCAGGCAACCGGCCTAAGTATATTGCCAAAATAAGAGAATCCATACAGCGTCGACGGAAGACCTCCTTTCCTGAATAATGGCCGTCGACTTCCTGCGATATATTTCCGCTATCTCGCCGGCAACATGGCGCTGGGCTTCCGGTTGACCGTTATGAAGTGTTAATCGAGCATTATGTCTGAACGTATGAAAAACTATCTTTGAAAGCCGTGGAGCGAGTAATTACGGTTGAATATCGTATAATAATATCGTAATATATATTAAAAAAGGCGATTTTAAAGGGGAGAAAAGACTCTCGGCACCCTCTAAAATTTGATCATGAACATCATCAGGTGATACAAGTCCACTGCAAGACAGAGGCCGACTTAAAAATCGCCATAACGACTGGCTTTATGCTTTAGGTCAGTGATTATTCATAGTATGTAACTTACCAAAATTATGTCCCCGAGCTTTTCTCTCTAAGACGACATTTTTGCCTTACTTTGTTTGGCAGGAATCATATTTCTGTTGTTGATGATTTAAACGCCAGTGACATCGCTAATGACTACACTCTTACAGCTCCTGTTTCAAAATTTGTATTTGTTTTGCTTTTCATCACTAGCCAAAATAGCTAGCATTAGGCAATAAACGGCTACTTTAGCATAAAGGCTTCCCCAAAGATCGCTACAATAATTGGATTTGTAATGTAAGCGCCAATTTTCACAGAAACTACTTTCGATTTTTTAAAATGTAGAAATTACTTTAGAACAGAGATTTGCGGTGACTATCTAGATTTATAAGCAATTGGGGATCACACATTTATAAAGCTTTTCCTAAACCTCGGAATATACCAACGTTTTAAAATGAAAAAAAAAATCTAGCTGACATTATGCAAGCTAAAATGTTTATTTTAAAGACAAAGCATAAACCATTTGACGTAATAGTAATCTTGTCGAGAATCGAGAATTCGACGGACGATTTGGCGCAGTGGTTAAGAGCTTAAGCCGCTCCGCCCAGTGGGTCGAACAGTCGCGGGTTCGATTCCCACACGGGACAAATCTTTGTATGATCCACAATTATTTGTTTCAGTCTGGGTATTTATGTATGTGAATTTTCATGTTTCTAAACGTACCCACGACACGGGAAAAAATTTCAAGTGTGGAGCTACGTTTATAATTTTTGAAAAATGGCGAAGTCATGTTCATCTTCGTCTAGTAAATTTCTAGTGCGAAAAGGATGCGATGTCAACACGATAAAATCTACCTGTTTGTGTCAGAAACTTAAGTTACATATTTGTTGCCTACTGACTGTCTTTCCCATACTTAGCAGAGGATCGTGAAAACTACGTATTTGTTAAAGAGGTAGGACATGGATTTTTAGTATCTACATTTTAGATTTACCTAAACTTTGGAAATAATACCAAAATAAATGTACCAACTAACGAAATTTGCGATCTAGTAAAGTTACGGCTAAACAAACGCGTTCAACCGCGGCTGCGGTGGCGTCCCCGGTGGCGATCACGGTGGCAATCTGTATCTACCTATGATTTCGCGTGCAGACGCCGCCCAGATAGCGCGTGCAGGTCGCAAGACGCGTTTGTGTTAACATTTCCATACAAACATTTCTGCAGTAGCTGATCGCCACTGTGCACGCCACCGCGGCCGCAGCTAAACGCGTTGGTTTGACCATACCTTAACAGTATCGAAAGTATTTTTGACAGCACCAACAAAAGACGCCACTTACCAAATACCTTTATACCCAAATTCGAAAGCGTACACCGCAGTATCGGGTGATACACACTAATTAAATATTCACCGCGCTTTCCTATATCCCTATTGATTTTTGATGACATGAATGGAAAACAGCCAAGCCACGGTTTCGCAGTAGACATCATTGTTTGGCTCCCTCGTCTACGAAGCCTTTTGTTATCATGAAACCCACCTTGAAACAAAAGAACTTCCCAGTTGAACAAAGACGTAATTACGGGAAAAGGGCTGGAAGAAAAAATCTTTAGATTATATCTAATTTTTCACCGTTATCCTGGTAAATGTTTCCTTTGTTAAGGAGTATTTGTTGAAAGATCAAAAGGCGAATTTTTAAATTTACTTAAGCAATATCTTTGTTTGCGGTCGGTGGACGATTCTTCGTATTATTATTTTTGGTGGGTTATTTCTACTGTCTGGCTGCTATGCTGGTCTAGTAGCTTGTTCGGCTAGCGATCAGTAGGACCTCGGTTCCAAATTCTAGTTATAAATAATCTCAGTAGCGTAGTCTGGACTTATAGGCATATAGTGTTAATAGACTTGCCACTATTATTTGGAAAATTTAAATCATTCGCAGTACGAGTATATGAATGTACAAAGTACACCTTTGTCACTCTTTTAAGGATATAGGATATAGGCTAGCATCTAGGCGTTATTTTACTTTTTTTTTGTCATTATTTTATTCGCATGATGATGACCTACTGCAGATGTTTTAGTAATTTATTTTTTATTCTGGATGGAATGGAGTTGTAGTAGAAATTGCTCCCTCACAGCTATAATTAAATATATTTTTCCATTCGTATCAAACTTTAATTTAAGTATTTTGATTAATCCTAAATTTGTACAGTTCACTCTAAATTGTTTAATTCCTCAAATTAAACAGTGTGCTGTATAATATTCGACCTACCTAAGTTCAATGAATCCGACTAAACTCTATATCCTTTACTATAGAAATGTGAAAATCAATTGCATAACAGAGGTGATCAACCTTTAGCACATCGTAGGTACGATTTAGAACAACACAACTGGTTCCCAGCGATTTTTCAACTTAAATAAGGCAAAACATTTCAACCATATTCAACGTGACATTTAAATTAGAACTCTAAAGGATAGTAATAAAATTTAATTTTCAATAGACAATTTGAATGATAGTTACATTATTGCTAATCTATATGTAATTATGCCTGCCTTTTATAGGGTATAATTTTGCAATTTTTATACCGACTAGTCCTTCAGGTAATTGTGCACTGTCTTCATTATTAAGTTGGACTCTTGTTAGCCGGTTGTCATAATGCCTAGTTTGGTTCACCTTGTATCTAGTTACTGTCTACGGTTATAGACGAGTAAAATTGTCACGTTTGTGGGAAATAAAGCTTATGAGAGATTGTTGAAGCAAATTTTTATGTTCTATTTTTATATATCAGCCTATACTGCCCACTGCTAAGCAAAGGCATCCTCTCACAAATCGAGGTGAGAGAGATTAGGTCATACTCCACCACGCGGACCCAGTGCGGATTGGTGGAGGCAGGTTTGTGGCCACCTGCTGTTGGAACTTATCAAGCCGCCTTAAAGGCTTCCAATTCGGCTTAACGACTACCACATTAAGTGGTAACCGGGACCAACGGCTTAGCGTGCCTTCTGAAGCATGGAGACGCTCGAATATGAAAATGCCACAAACGTTTACCCATCTCAGGCCGACCGAGTCGAACGCTGCTTGACCTAGGTGATCGGTAAGAACACCGCGGTCGCACAGCGCTACGAGCGCCTCACTCTATATACTTTAAGTCTATCTTTATCTATATCACTACGCCAGATCCCTTGTGAGGTAGGCAAACGTCGAACAGGTTTTTCCTTAGAGGCCTTCCTAGCTCTCTCCACTCTCATAGTTCGTCTCATACGCGCTCGCCGGTTACGGAGGCTATTGACTTGCCCTTTAGATAAGACACAGTCTATTCGGTCATGGTAAGATAGTCTAGGCCTTCAGCGGTATTTCTATCATTCAACTTTCACATTCTATACTTGTTTTGTCATTCTTTCCTCCGCCATTCTTTCCATATCCGAACTCCGAACCACCGTAGCATAATCAGAATCAGAATATTTTTTATTCATGTAAACCATTACAGTATTGATGAATTGTCAGAATATTAACAAAGACTCTCCCACCACTTCGGAATGTCATTCCTATGGAGAAGAAGGGCAAGAAACTCTACGGTTACATACATACAAACTCTTTCTCTGACATTTTTGTATTTTAAGTAACGTCAGCTATTTACGATGATACGTCTTTTCATATTTCAGTATAGTTAATACTGGCGATTGGTCGCAATGCTATTGTATTTTCGTTTTCAAGCCATGGATATTTTGTCTTTCTTTCGTCCATTCTATTGATTTTTCAGATTTTTTTTGAGTACACACACGATGATTTCATTCATAGTTAGCAACTGCCAATCGACATAAGTTGGCATGTAGCATGAAACCTAAAACCTTTATCCTTGTAATTTAATGGCTAGCATACAATGAATTAGGATATCACTACTTCGAAATTTTAAAGTAGATAAAACCTTCAGGCCTACATTTCCCCATACTCATATTTTGCCGTGCATGTAAGGTTCAAATCTTCGTCCTAATCAGAGCTCCAATTCTAATTACGTATAATAAATCCATGAGTTTAAGTAATTTTTTTAACTTTGTACGAACTGATTGACGTTATCGTGATGTTGTTGAGAGAGCGACGTTACAACGAAATGGTCACGTTCATCTTTATTTCGCTTAGTGTCTGTGTGAGTGATGTAAACTGTTGGCCGCGAGGCCTTTACAGCTTCACCGGACTTAAAGGCGAGCGTGCAACCACTACGCTCTAGCCAGCCAGAAGGGCAAGGAGCGACATACTCGAGGGCGCCTTGAAGAGGCGCCCTCGGTTGGGACAGTCGCTGTAGGGGGACGGGTGCACTACTAAGTGCACCGGTCAACCGCCGGCTATGGGAGGGATCTACGACTACGTCGTCGTCACCCGTATTCTGAGCGGAAAGAAGGGATGCCAAAGCATCGGGGTCGGTGGGAACATGTCGCGGCCGGCGGTGGCGGCAGGGGTCGGGAGGGAGATCGTAGTCGGCGGCGGCTACGATTAACGGATTCGCATGGGTAGATGCGTTCGCGAAGTGACGTGTTGTCGCCTTTTTAATAAAGGCGCGAATAGGTTCGAGACCTAGATTGGAGAATTTAGCTTAGTGTTAAAAGGATAGCAAATAACTTAACAGCGTAACGTAAAAGTCAATAAATTCATGCTAAGTTCTTTGTTAAGTATTCGAAAAAACTATGTGATTTCACGGTGGCTTAATAAACCATGTATTCTTTCTCTACCTCCTTACTTTCCATAAAGATATTGAAGAGTAAAACAACGTTAAATATAGTCTTGATCACTTTATCCAAATCGTAAAAATTGTAAGTTGACATTACTCTAGACAGACTGGCACTCTGTGGTCTATGTCACATCAAGTATGTATTGTGAAGTTACCAACGTACCTACAGAGTCCATTCATATTTTCAACCCTATTCCGTCCATGATCCAGCTAATCTACCATAACAGCGTCCACATCCCCTGAACCGACAGGTTGTGAGGTCAAACGGAATTGTAAATCATACAAGAATGACACTGGACCTCTTTAGTGTTACATTTAATATTCATGCCGTAATGTATGGTGTTCATAATGCCATGAGTCGAAAGTAGGTCGTCTGTAGACGTTTTTATGAATACGCAGTGTAAATTTACTGTCTTGCTAGCGACTAGCCCTGAATTATAACGGATGGTTTGTTACAGTGGTTAAGAGAATAAACAGCTCCACCAACTAGATCAATTACTTGCGAGTTTGATCCTCGCACGGGATAAATCGTTGTGTAACCCACAAATGTTTATTTCGGTCTTGGTGTTTAGCTACGCTTAGCAAAATGTATTGTAGCACGGACAAACAACATCATAGTTCGGCCAATTTGCACAAAATATTCAAGAATTGTATTCAAGAATTGTATACTTAATCCTAGTGGTTAAAAGATTGCAGTTATTTAGATTAGCGCGTACATAGGAATGATGGTGCAGGTGATATAAGAGTATTTATGACTAGTCAGAAAAGTAACAAATACTAGATCACCTCTTTAGAATGTCATTCCCGTGGAGAAGGGATAGAAACTCCACGGATACTATTTTAAAATAAAATTTTTACAATTTGTCCATCTAAATTTTGCTGTCGGGTATGGGAGAAGATGATAGTGCAAGTACCAATAGCTACGCAATAGAAGTTACCACTACACCAGTTCGTTAATCACTGCCTCTTTTGACCATTTCTTTTTCGAAATAGAGATTTAAAGATAAACACAAACAAAACAACACGAAGTTATTACATATAACATTAGTTACTAGTATTTGCGGTTACCAAACAGGACTTACTCGGGGACCTAACTACAGTTTTGAACTAAGACCTTAAGCTTTGCTAGATTCAGACTATCTTATCTCTAATACACAGAGACTTTAGCATAGGACTCGATGTGTGTTCACGAACAATAATTCAATAGAGAATTAACTAACACATTCCTAAGTCCTTTACTTAAATATGCCTTGTGCCAGTTTGATGTTCGTTAACATAATAGTGGTTGCAAGTAAAGATTATGTTAATTATCGTTACATATGTAGCAACCCTATATATTGCTACAAAGTTGCGATTATCCACCCATAGATGGTGCCAAATATAGATAACGATTCTACATACATGTCTAGATCGCGATATGAGAGTTCATCGACGCGTGACGTATACACAAGCCCCCCACAGTAACTTTCATGAAGTGGCAGTGGTGGAGCGCGTCTTCATGTCCTAAACTATCTAGCTATCTATCTATATCATCACGCCAGATCCATTGCGGGGTAGGCAGAGAGTACAGAGTCCCAACAGGTTCTATCCTTATATACCTCTCTGGCTTCCTCCACTCTCATAGTTCGTCTCATACACGCTCGCCAGTTACGGAGACTCTTGACTTGTTCTTCAGATAAGACTCGGTCTGTTTGGTCATTGTAAGATAGTTTAGGTCTTCCTCCTTCCACTTTCGCGTTGTATATCTGTTTTGCCATTCTTGCTTCTGACATTACCTTCTGACCGAACCAACGGAGCATACCCTTTCTCATATTATCACCGATACTATCTTTCATACCTAACTTACTCGTACTGACTAACTGACTGACCGACCGTATTCGCTGTTGCGAATACGGTCGGTCAGCTTCACTCTGCACATCTTCCGCAGAGCACGCATTTATCCTACTTTCATTCTCTTTCTTACATACCCAGCTCTCGCTGCCATATAACAGCGTTGGGACAAGCACTCCGTTATATATTGCCAGCTGCGCCTTTTGGCTTAAGTGCCGGCTCCCAAGTAGCTTTTCCATCGCACCATTCACTCTGTTTCCTGCACTCACTCTTCTTACTATGTCAGCGGCGTATTTCCCATCCTTACTGAAGGTGCATCCAAGATATACAAACTCATTCACTTTGTTCCAGCACATCGTTACCAACCACAATCTTAAACGATGTATACGAGTATTCTATAGACCCCCTGTATACGTGCATCTCCTTTGTGATTCCTGCCTATGACCTATTTTCTATATGAAAGAAAGTGAGAAAAGCATTTACATTATTCTCTTACTTTCAAACCTACACGTTCTCCAACACAGTTTATTCCCACATTAACCATGTCGAATTTTTTGCACAGTTCCGTATGAGAGGCTTAATTAAATGTCTCGTGTCTAATTAAGCTGAAGGCGGTACAATGCGCCAGAAACTTATAAGATATTACGGAGTAAGTAATTAAAATATTACCGTACAAAGTCTGATGTTTTCGTCCGCTTATTACTGGGTTCCAACAAGTTGGACTTAATTCTGCTGTACCCACTAGTACGCAGTTTACTTGGAGAGCTCGGAACATTTTCTTCGAGTAGAATTTTAACCTACTTTTTGCAAGAAACGTTTCAGGAAAGAAGCAAACTGTTTTATTTTTACCTTAAGCATGTTAGTGTAACATTTAAGTCGTAGTTTACAGCATACTTGCAAATGGGCAGCGCAGGATTTTTTTATTATTTTACCAGTCTCGAACTGTCTGCTTTAATGTCGGCGACTACCAAAGCATCAAAGATTAACAAAAATCCAGGGGTTCACAGGATATGGGTTCCTGACGTCCAGTTAAGTGACATTACCTCCACACTGCCGTCAAGGCCTCAATTATAAGACAGAAAAAATGACTGCTTCCCATACAAGAAAAACATATTCAAAAAAAGGGCACATATGAATTTGGTTTGGAAATCCCAAAGCTCCTCTCTTATGCTGATGGGGCCGCTACGGGAGTGGTTTATTATGGTTCCTCATACCTCAGTATCCCCGCAGACGACTGAGATTCTTATAAAGATTTTATAAACGAGGTTACAAAGCTTGATATGCTTATTATACCTAAGTATTGATATGATTTCCAGAATGTTTCTAATCAATTTAATAGTGAATAAATTATGAGAGGCAAGTCAAAACTCTCCTTAGGTGGCGAGCACATATGAGATTATCTATGAGAGCGGAAGAAGCCAGAGAGGTATGTAAGGAATGAACCTGTTAAGGATTCCGTACTATTTGCTTACCCTGCAAAGCCTCTGGCATGATGATGAAGATAGATTTAATCATGTTCAGGATTCAAAAGTTTCACATTTATATATTAAAACAAGGAACCTGTTTTCCACCTCCGCTATGGAAATATAGGCGTGACGGGGTTCTTATTCAATAATAGGAATATCTAACATTGTTTTCACTTTTTACATGTAATTTCTATAGGTTTTGATAACAGACAATGAGTCCAGCTTTTTTTTGACTCAAGTTTGCCAGCGAAAAGTTTTTGGTACTTTATAACAAAAGCCACGTAATAAAATACTATCTACAACATTTTCTTTATCTACCATATGATTATTTTATTAATTATTATAAGTATTCAGTAGAACAGCGTATAAGACAACAGCATCCGGCCTGCTTAACCCCGCAAGGTATTCTCTCCCTTACTCAAAACAATACGTTCAAACGTGAACATCCGAGCATATTTTTACAATTCCGCTTTTGTAGCGTCACAATATTTTCCGGTGGCTGGTACAGTCGGGGAAACCGTTTGTCTCGATGTTAGCCCACGTGTACTCTCCCACGGGCCTCTCCTGTTAGCATTATGCTAATTTTGTACACACACTGAGTATTATTGTTACTAACTTTTTACGCGACAGTAATTTTAATATTTTTTTTTGTTCCTTTTTATGGAGTCGCCGTTAATTGTTTTAAAGTCAAACCATCGTCAGTTTTTCTTTGGAATTAGAATGACGTAGAAACGTAGTAGAGTTGGTATTTTGAAATTTTAGTGACTTAACCGTCTTGTGACTTTTATTAGGGAATGTTGTCAACTTCCTTTAGGGCACCAACGACCGTGGTTGGTATGGAATTGGTTTTCACTGGTGGTACGCTACGGTCTTCCTCCAAGCAGAGTCATGCTACCAAGCGACCCCGTTGTGTGCATGTTGCAAAGAGTTGCCATACTTGAAAGCGCGTGTAGCTCGATCATGCCGACTTGCAATTCGGTCTAATTTTCGTCTTCTTAACTTATTTCAGGGTGAATATTAGTTAATTTGTTTATTAAAGTTTTTGAAATAAAATCGTATATTATCTTTAAATCTGGACATCGGATTTTGTATTGAGTTTCTATATCAATAATCTAATATATTTTATATTTTTTTTGGAATTGCGTTATTTTATATTTTTTGATATAATCATAATCATATCTTTATTTGCGAATATGGGTACGTATTACATAAGATCTTCAGTGTTTGAGGTGTTTCACCATATCCAGCTTCATGGAATGCAAATATTTAGTATCTTATAGGCTAAAATTGATAAGCATATAACATTTTTTAAATATAATATTCACATATTATTTTCATTACATAGTATTATTTAACATATTAATTATATTTTATTTTTTTTAAACATATTTGTAATTATGGTTTTATTTATTGTCAATATACGAATACGATTAATCATAAATAATATTGTTTGATAAATTGGTAATAACAATGACGTCATATGTCAATACTAATTATAAAACTTTTCTATAACTTATCATTTAAGTAGTCGTCCACCGAATAGTAGGTCTTCTCAGCTAATAATTTTTTAACGGTATGTTTAAAAACATGGTTATTACTTAAACATTAAACTGACTTCGGTAGGTTATTATAAATACGAAGGCCATGCAAAAAATACTTTTATTTAAAAAAGCAGTTTGATTTGGTGGGAAACAAATTTTATAATTATGACGTTTGCTATTAAGTTTCTTATATTTATTCATGTTTTTCTAACGAATAATATCGTTTCAAAGATATATAGGCAGGGTAGTGTCAGAATGCGTAACTGTTTAAAGAGAGGCTTACAGCTCTCAGTCGGTTTCATAGGGCACATCGCCCTCACGCACCTTTTTTGAGCCGCGAATGCTGCATCTTTATTGGTTGCGATGCCCCAAAATAATATACCATACCTCAAACTGGATGACACGTAACCATAGTAAGCCGTTATTACCACTGATTGATCTACTGTTTTAGACAACATATATAAAGCGTATGCGTATTTATTCATTTTAGAGCAAAGAATTTCTATCTGGTTCTTCCAATTTAAATTGCAGTCTATATTCAAACCTAAAAATTTTGTCGTCTGCACTGATTGAACAGTTTGTCCTAAGTAGTTTAAATTAAAGTCAACAATTTTATTAGTTTTATATTTAAATGTCATTAGAACTGTTTTGACATAAAAGGTAGCCGCACACTAGGATTTATTTCTGTATCGTGGGTACGTTTACAAACATGAAAATTCACATACACAAATACCCAGACCGAAACAAATAATTGTGGGTAACACAAATATGTATCCTGCGACTAATTAGACGCGGTGGGCGGAGCGGCATAAGCTTGTAACCTCTGCGCTAAATCGTCCCACAAATTACTCCTTTTATATTGTTTTTATTTGTCGGCGGTAATAATATCAGTCGACTGAATTCCCGACAAATACGTTTAAACACTCCCAACCACGAATTAACCCTGTAAAAGCAAGTTCCCGCATAACTGTCTCACCCCAAGCCAGAAGTTGCTCCGCGACGCACAACTAGCGGATGCGACTAACTTCCTCGTGTATAAACAAAGACTATTGAACTTAGTAAACTTTTGAAGGAATTATGTACATGTTTTCATGAGTGTATCCCTGAAGGAGCGGTCGAAAACATTGGAAAAACGACATCAAGTTAATATTTGCAAGAAATACTAAGCTCTAAAGTCCCTTGGTGATGTAAAAAATTAAAGCCTTCGAGTCAATGCGATCAAAAGATAAGGTCATCTATACTTTTTTATCAAACCCTATAGGGTAGTTTGCGTTAACCTAGAATCATGGTATTAGGTAAGAAGCAAGCTTTCAAAAAATCTGACAATTGATAATACGTAATTATATAGGTGATGTCTTGTATTCTCTCGGAGTTTGCGGAAATGTGACTCTAAAAATATTTTTACTTTATGATTTATAAATTTAATAGGTCTGTGTCGGGTTGCCTCACGTGGGTGGTGACTAGCTCTTGCGGTCTGGCCAAGCAAATCATACAATACTGTGTACAATATCTACCACGTGTTATTCTTCGCTTCAACAAAGGTACCTGTGATTTAATGTCAAATGAATTAGTAAAATTAGTAAATATATGAACCAAAAACAAACATACCCATTTTTATGTATTACTCGGTCTATTATGTAGGTATTCCATTAATTCCGCAAGAATACAAATTAACAACCTCTATATAGAAAAAAATATGAAAAATAAAAATAGCCCCATCTAGTGGCTCTTACACGGAATCGTCAGAACGCGAGTCCTTTCCGCATTTATTCTTATATAAGTTATACATAACTTATATATATATATATATATATATATATATATATATATATATATATATATATATATATATATATATATATATATATATATATATATATATATATATATATAACTTTTAACACCGCTGTCATAGAGAGAAGAGTGAGTGCAGGGAACAGAGTGAATGGCGCGATGGGAAAGCTACTTGGAAGCCGGCACTTAAGCCGAAAGGCGCAGCTGGCCATACATAATGGAGTGCTTGTCTCAACGCTGTTATATGGCAGCGAGTACTGGGTACGTAAGAAGGAGAATGAAAGTAAGATAAATGCGGTGGAAATGCGAGCTCTGCCGAAGATGTGCGGTGTGAAGCAGACCGACCGTATTCGCAACAGCGTAGTAAGAAAGCAAATAGGTATGAAAGAGAATATCGGTGTGAAGATGAGAAAGGGTATGCTCCGTTGGTTCGGGCATATAGAAAGAATGTCCGAAGAAAGAATGACAAAACTGATATACAATGCGAAAGTGGAAGGATGTAGGTACCGGGGAAGACCTAGACTATCTTACCACGACCAAATAGACCGGGTCTTATCTGAAGGACAAGTCAGGAGTCTTCGTAAACGGCGAGCGTGTATGAGACGAACTATGAGAGTAGAGGAAGCCAGAGAGGTATGTAAGGAAAGAGCCTGTTGGAACTCTGTACTCTCTGCCTACCCCGTAAGGGATCTGGCGTGATGATATAGATAGATAGATGGAGAACTTTATAAGTTTTATTATTAATATTTTTATTAAAACTACTCAAGATTCGAGAAGGCAGAATGACAGCCTGTATTCCTAAATATATTCCAGGAGTTACGAGCGGCATCTTTTTTCAGTATTCAATCTACTATGGCTTCTAAATCTGATTTGAATCTATGGTTGGCAATGGACAGGAATTAAATTGTACTAGGTATCTACTGAAAGTCATTAGTGCAATATCGATTCCAACTAGACGTAAATCGATTCATTTCGGTTCGAATAGATGAAGATCGGTTTTATCAAGATGTCGTGTGGTTTAAAACATAAGAATATGGACTGTATTGATTCCGAGAGAATAAAACTAATCATTCTGGCGATCTTCGGATAGGGCCAGGTCTCGCCGGCAGACTCGCCATCCGCCTACCGCCCCATTGTGTTGCTCGACGAGGTCTGCAAGCTCTTCGAAAGAGTGATTGCGGACAGACTCGTCGAGCACCTTTCTCAGACGGGGCCGGACCTGCAGGACTGCTAGTTCGGCTTCAGGTGGGGCAGGTCCACGGTCCAACTGATGGCGGGGGAAGCCGTGGAGCAGAAGGAGGTCGTGTTGGCGGTGTCTTTGGACGTTGCCAATGCCTTTAACTCGGTCCCCTATCCCGCCATAATGGCGGCGCTCGAGTACCACGGCGTCCCCGAATACCTCCACTTGACCATACGGGACTACCTCGTGGACAGGCCGGTGGTTTACTCCGGGCCATCGCGGTGGCAGGAGCGGAACGTCGGGTGCGGGGTTCCACAGGGGTCTGTCCTCGGACCGCTCCTGTGGAACATCGCCTACGACTGGGTTCTGCGTGGCCCGTTGCTGCCAGGTCTGGCGGTAACGTGCTATGCGGACGACACCCTGGTCACCGCGAGGGCTCGAAGTCACAGGGAGGCGGCGCTGTTGGCCACAGCTGGTGTAGCCCAGGTGGTGGGGCGCATTCGGCGGCTTGGCCTGGAGATGGCCCTAAGTAAGACGGAGGCCGTGTATTTCCACGGCTGCAGAAATCGGCCTCCCCCTGACGCTCACATCATTGTCGGGGGGCAACACATTAACGTCCAGACTCAAATGCGCTACCTGGGCCTTATTCTGGACGGGCGCTTCACGTTTAGGCCCCATCTTGCCGCTCTAGTGCCTAAATTGATGGCGACGGCTGGAGCGCTGTCCAGGCTCTTGCCAAACTTGGGCGGGCCAGAGGACTCGGCGAGAAGGCTGTATGCGGGGGTGCGCCCAGATTGGGGACCCGTATAGGCCCTATACGGGTCCCCAATCTGGGCGCGAGCCCTGACGGCCCGAAACGTGGTGCTGCTGCACCGCGCGCATCGAGTCATGGCCGTCAGGGTCATCCGAGGGTACCGCACCATCGGATTCGAGGCGGTAACGCTCCTAGCCGGAACGCCTCCGTGGAAGCTGGAGGCACAGGTGCTCTCCGAGTTATATACCTGGCGTAGGGATCCTACGAACACCTTGGATCCCTGCGCCCTGAGAGCGAGGCGGACAGAGCTGCACCAAGTGGCGCTGGAGGGCTGGCGGAGCAAGCTCGCCCATCCCACTGCCGGTCACGCCATCATCACTGCGCTGCTGCCAGTTTTCTGGGAGTGGCTAGGGCGACAACACGGCGTCCTCACATACCGTCTGACGCAGGTACTGTCCGGGCATGGTTGCTTCGGGCGGTATCTGTGGCGGATCGGTCGTGAGGAGGCGGAGCGCTGCCACCATTGTTCGGCCCCGGAAGACACGGCGGCGCACACGTTACTGGTGTGCCCAGCATGGGATGACGAGCGACGCCGGCTCGCCGGAGCGCTCGGTGCAGGGGAACAAGCGCTATCGCTCCCGACCGTGATATCATCTACGGTTGGGAGCGAGAGCGCCTGGGCGGCAATGGCGGCCTTTTGCGAGGCCGTCATGTCCGCAAAGGAGGAGGCAGAGCGGGTGAGGGAGGAGACGTCCTCCAATCCCGCTCGCAGACGGCGCGTTGGGCGACGGCGCAGGGACTACGCCCGAAACGACCTTCGCCCACCGTAATCTCGGTCTGCAGGCGTTGGGGAGGGCACCCCGGCACCCTAGCACTTAGCAGGCCTGCGCCGGAAAAGCGCTGCGTCCGCGCAGCCTCCAAAAGGCGGTAGGGGGAGACCGAACTCCCCTACACGTGTCGAAGTCCGCGCCAAACTGCGGACCGAGCCCGCCTGTGCCACAGAGGTCATGCCAGTGACGATTCCTGTGGCCCAGCAAAAGGGCAGTGGGACGCCGAGGGGTTTTAGTGGGTGCAAGCCCCACATAACCACCCGGGCCGTGCCCTCGGCCCGGGGGTAAGCGTTAGGCATTTGCCCTCGTAAAAAAAAAGGGCCAGGTAATCGTTATCTTTCAGCTGATGTAGAATTTCTGTTTAGCATATGTTATGTTCCACAGGAATGTTGTACTCGTATTAATCTTTATTGAATTCATCAGTATCCCTCACGCAGGAGGTAAGTAGAAATATGCTAGCGCCAGACACAGTTTGATCGAAACATTTTTGGTCTCAATGTGACATGATGACATATCAGTAAGCGACACTCGCACAGGGATTATTAAAAAAATCTGAGTCGCGTCTTGGATTCTAAGGCCCGTATTACAGAACGTAAAACAGTCGTAAATATACTTTTAAAAACTGATTTCTGTACTAAAACGTTAGTTTTAAAAGTAGATTCACTATTAAAATAAATTCACCGAAATTAAACTGTTACTAGCACTTTAGGGATCTTAGATACCTACGAAAACTTGGATTCATGCTTAGTTCCGACTTTGAAGTAAATTGGATAAAACATAGGACAGGGACAACGTCCCTTAGGCCTCGGACACGAAGTCAGCGGGAGCGGGGCGGCGGCGGCGGCGGCGCGGGGAGCGGCGCGGCGACGCTGTACCCGGTCTCGAAGCTAGCGGGCAGATCGCACGGCACTAGAGCGGCGTAGTGTTGTGTTACGAGAAATTAGTATCTTTGTTCGCGAACGAAATGTGTAAACAGCGACGACAACATCTTTTTGATACTAATTCCTTCCTAAAGTTTGATTTATTGTGGGCAAAAGAAGATGTAAATTCCTACAACCGGGCGAGGAAGCAAATCTATCAAGTCAAATTATATCAAAAATCATTGTAATAATTTGCTCCAACACGTCGGCGGGCATTTTGACACTTCGGTCGTTAAAAAGCAAAAAAGAATACTACAACTCAACACTAAGTCAATGCAGATGCGCGGGCACCGCTAGATTGGTACGCACCGCTCGTACGCCGCTCGCCGCCCGCTCCCCGCGCCGCTGCCTTCGAGGCCAGTTCCATATAAATGTATGCATTGAAACGCGCCGCTTCCCGCGCCGCCGCCGCCACCGCCTCGCTCCCGCTGACTTCGTGTCCGAGGCCTTATAGCCACGGCATAACTTTTAAACGCAAAAGATGGTACAAATCGCTCCATTCACCTTGATGCGTTGGTCCGGATAGCGGGTCAGATAGAAACGAAGTTGTATTCTCCTCACCCATCACCAACGTTACTTCATCATCGTCAAATGTAAAAACTTTTAATAAAATACCATTCGTCTATTACAAACTGTCTATAGAAGTCACGCGTATGACATCACCAAATCATAGACGTCACCGTAAACTAGCGCTGGTTTTGTAAGAGGCATCTATTTACTGTGATTTTTATTATGTTTTTATTTTATTTCACACTAGTTTGTGCTTGCGATTTCGTTCGCGTTGACTGTAGACAGGAATCTAACATTTCTCAGGAATAAAAAAATATCTTTGTATTAATCCAGGTAATAAACTATCTGTGTGCGAAATTTCATCTAAATCTGTTCGGCCATTTTTGCGTGATTGAGTAACAAACTTACAAACTTTTACATTTATAATATTAGTAGGATATTTCTCTTATTTTCTCTGCTTATTTTTGCCATTTGTAATGCTCTTAATCGGGGAAGGCCCAGAAAGATGGGTCGACGATGTGGTTGTGGATAGGTAAGACTGAGCAAAGATTGCCTCAGGATAGGGATATTTGTCGTAAGAGGGAGGATACTTTGCTCCACAGTGGATTAAATGAGCTGGAAGTGATGACGATGAATGCTCTTAACAAATAAACTGTTTTTCTTTCTTCTTTCTTTCAACCTGTAAATTAATTCTCCAAGTCGATAATGAGGGTGAGTGCATATGCAAGATCTGTCTTGTGACGTAAGAGAGAGGTAGTCCTGCAGTGGATGGAATGAGCTAAAAGTGATGATGATGAATGTTTTTAACAAATAAAATTGTTTTTCTTTCAATCTTAAAATGTATTCTCCAAGATCTCACCACTTGAACCATTAGAAAACTTATCGGTGTGTACTAGGGGTGCATCGGTTCCGTCTCATTCGCCGCAGACACGGAAGAGGCGGTACCACCCGTCAAACCGACGGCGTCCTCTATTCAACTATTTACGGTAATTGACCGGTTGCGTTCATATCTGATTGGCAAATGGCTGGTTGAAGCAAAAATAGAATTACATCGTACGTTTTGTTGCGACTTTTGAAGTGATTGTCGAGGAAAAAATACACCTGAGGATTTTGCACAAACAGATTGATGTTTGCGTAATGCTGTCGAGTTGATATGCCATCCCTGTCACACTACACATTTACTGAATTAACATGAACATGACAGCACGATTCCTAGATAGCGTCACGCTTACGTCAATCCTTACTCAACCACCACAATCATTTTGTGATATGTCCTCTGAATTCGTAGCACTAACAGCTTGAAGTTGTTAAGAACGTGTTGTCGCGTTCATCTTAATGTAGTACATTTGTTCGGTGAAAACGATGACATATCAACTCGATAGCGTTACGCTAACTCAATCTTTTTGTACTAAGCCCTCTGAGCTGTCATAAATGACATTGATTGAACTAATCGTGAGAAATTGTTTTATTATTAAATAGAAGAACCCGGTATGTCTTTGTTATACTACTTATATGTCGATAGCACGGGTATGTAGAGGGTATGTAGATGTAGAGAGATAGATACAACGTTATTTTCTTTACTAGATTTTCAACCCCTGCTTGAGTATTCGAAACTCATAGCTAATTACTTGTTGTAGTGAAGTAAAAATATGATTAAGGCGTTTTTGACCGCATAATTATGAATAATCCTATTCCTTACCCAGTCTCTCATAAGTGGTAGACATTTAAATAAGTAACTTAGTTAAGAAAAAAAATCTGATTCATGGAGAAAGTGGTATTTTGCTCTTGTTCTTTTAAAAAAGAACTCACGTTTCATAATAATATATTATTTACATTTACCGAACAATTTAGTTCGAACAGGTTCTTTTGGTACAGATCTCTCTGGCTTCCTTCACTGTCATAGTTCGTCTCATACACGCTCGCCGGTTACGGAGACTTTTATCTCGTCCTTCAGATAAGACACTGACATTTTGGCCCTTTGGCCATTGGAGTCCCTTCAGAGAAACGGTCACATCAGTTCGTAAAAATCTTTTTTTTACCAGTTTTTCTTTAACATAATCTCTCCAAATAGTCACGTGCGCACGAAACATGGTCCAACGCAACAGTCGGTCCACAGATTGCGTATATTATTTATTGCGAGTCCACGACCCCAGCAATTTTGTTCCGAACTTTCCCTTCCGTCCTTTTATTCCAATTTCGCAATACTAGAGAAAAAATATGACGATATTATTGGCGGAGTCAAGTTATGAGGGCCGGGCGCGGTCAAGCGGAAGGGGTGAAATTTTTATTTAGATTCGTGACGTATTTTTTGATGGAGAAACGGAATACAAGATAAATCATGTATAGACTATATGGCGAAGTGCACGTAGCGTATGATCGCGTTGTTCCTTAGCAAGCACCAAGGTTAAGAAGCGTATGGCACGGTCGGTCTGAGATGGGTGACCGTTCGTGACATTTTAGTATTCTAGCGTCTCCGTGCTTCGAAAGGCACCTTAAGCCGTAGGTCGTGATTATTACTCAATGTAGTAGCCGTTAAGCCAAGTTGGACTCTTTACAGGCGTTTTGATAAGTTCCAACAGCAGGTGGCCACAGACCTGCCTCCACCGATCCGCACTGGGTTAGCGTGTTGGAGTATGACCTAATCTCTATTACCTCGATTTGTGAGAGATGGCCTTTACCTAGTAGTAGCCCAGATGTTACCCGCGACTTCGTCCGCGTTAAGTTTTCTGTGAACAAAAATATGCAGCCTAATGTGTCCCTTTTCCTCCAACGATCTCTATCCCTTGTCAATAATAGTCATTCTGCTTGATACGCGTAGAGGTCTTCTCGCCACCGCTTTCTGCATACCTCAGTGTAATAAAAGCCTTTAGACACTAATATTTATAAATATGTTTGCTTAAACCTAATAATTTTATAATTTAAAATGATAAATATAAAAACAGTTCATAGTTATTTTTATTAGTAGTAGTAGTTTAGTATTATGTAGATAATATTAGTTTTTTTGCATGTTTATGACTAGTCCTGCTTCATGACTAAGTCTAGCTCTAATCTGTCCTTGGATTGCGATATGATTATCAAATCAATTACACCTCGGTGTAAATGAATTTAATTCAGTAAAAAAAATCAGGTAGTCTATTTCTTAGCACAAGATGCAATCCATAATTTCCTTTAAATTTTATGAAAATGTTTCAGCGGCTTAGGTTATGAAATGATAACAGAAATACTTTCACATTTATAATTTTCGCTTATGAAATGCTGTGTCTAGTGGTAAATCTTAGATCTGACAAAAAAATTTGAGGTTGTTTATAGAAAAAAACTATGTAGCTAATACCCCGGAAACCAGAATATTGGCCAGTTTGGCAACAAGCAACAATTTTGGATCATCGTCACGATAAAACAGATTGGGTTTGAGCAGCTCCTCAATCAGCAACATTAAACAATGCTGTATAACACAATTTGAATAAAATGGAATGGAAAAGTATGGTTATCAGAAATTCCAAACAAATTAAATTTAAAGAATAGCCCGCTGACTTTCTCGCCGGATCTTCTCAGTAGAGGCCGCGTTCCAAACCGTTGGTAAACTTAAAAAATGTAATAATTTTGAGGTTTGTAAGAGCTGTTGTATTGGCCTAAACAAATAATTTTTCTTTGACTTTGACTTTGAGAAGCTCGTCCCTCGTTAGATTAGGACCAAACATCTTTAGCGAAATGTGAGTTTACATCATACATCTCTGCCACATCTGCTTGATGAATATAAGCAAAACTGCACTGAATACAGACACAGAAGTTTTTCTTCTCAATTCCGCAGACGATATTACATCCCAATGTAATTATTCACACTACAAAAATCCAAGACGTCGTCTAAAGGTCAAACCGGAATACCATTTCTCTCAACAAAATGTCGATTCTGGTCTTATTTATTAAATTCCATCTGCCATACCGTCCGGAACAGCAGCGAAAAATATTAAAATTTTCATATTTAAGTACTTGTGTTTACGTTACAAATACCACGCTTATGGTACGAGGAAGACTTGGAATTTAATCTGATCTTGAAATTCAGCTTATTTTCAATGGGTAGTTTAATTTTAAAATAACTGGGAAGATGTTTCAATACGGAAACATATTAAAAAATAATTTGGATACCGGCGTTGTCGACGGGAGTAGGGTTAGAGGAATTTCTTTGGAGCTGCGTGAAGGAAAGGAACGGTCAGAGATAGAGGTCAACGAACTGTTTAGGGTAAGTCAAAAGGGTAATTGTTTGTTTTGCGTAATTTGAAGATGAATTCGAGTCTCAGTTAGCCGTCCGGAGTTTGGAAACGTGCCAGATGTAAAGCAATAGAATGGCTCGGTATTACGCTAGCACTTAAATTCAACGGAAAATTTAGGTATACAAAATACACTTCTGTCACTTCCTCTCTGGATATATACGTGCAACCGAGACGCCCCACTAATCCGCACTGAGTCCGCGTGGTGGCGTATGACCCGTGAGTATAGCCTAATCTATCTTACCTCGATTTCTGAAAGAAGGCCGTTGCTGTGGAATAGAACTCCACTCTTATTATGTTTACGTACTAAAGAAGCTATTTTACTTTAAAAAATGGCACATAACTTAATACACTCTAAAGGTGCGGCCATACCAATGCGTTCAACCGCGGCCGCGGTAGTGTCCTCGGAAGCGATCACGGTGGCGATCAGTATCTCCCTATGATTGCGCGTGCTGACGCCGCCTAGATAGCGCGTGTAGAACGCAGCACGCGTTGGTGTGAACATTTCCCTACAAATATTACTGCAGGAGCTGATAGGCACCGTGCACGCCACTGCAGCTGCGGCTGAACGCGTTGGTTTGGTCGTACCATGACATAAAATTTAGTCTTTTCTAGTACGTACTAAATAATTTAATGACAGAATAAGCTGAGGACTTAGTACGCAAAAATTGCATGCGTAGCGTTGCGCTAGCAAGTTATATGCCATTCTTGTCACACTAAAAAAGATAATGCCCAAAACCAGGCTAAAGATGCGTCACAATGCACATACACTATTTACATACCAATAATTTGGATCTGAATTATAAGCCCCTGCTGACAATTTAAAGCCTAATTACTAATTACGTTTAAAAATAAAGTACGATCATAACTTCCATTGATTTGTTACGTTCCGTTTTATTCAGGTAAATTATTATAGTATTCATGAATCGTGAGAAATGTATTTAGGACTCTACCATCACTGCGGAATGTCATTCCTGTGGAGAAGGAAGGCAAAAAATTCCACGGTTACTCTTTTAATATAAATATTTTACAAACATTTTCAGCTACATTTTGTTGTGGGGTATGGGTGAACAATGTAGGTTAGTCATCAGGTGGGTCTAAGTTAAATAAAGCATTTTGTATAGCCTATACTGTGTCCCACTGCTGGACAAAGGCCTCCCCTCAACGTCTCCACATATATCGATCCTGGGCTAGTAGTATCCATGTCTTTCCCGCAGAAGTGTCCAAGTCGTCACGCCATCTTCGTCTCGGTCGACCACGACACCTGTGACCGTCAATCGTTCAAGGATCTATACTGTGACGATATTTGCCCACCTTTGCGGGTCCGTACGCACGACATGTCTCGCCCAATCCCACTTCAGCCTTGCCGACTTTAAGCCCACATCTGTAACCTGAGTCACGGACCGCAGCGTGGTGCTTCTGACGCGAACCGTCCGTTTAACACCACCGTTTAAAATAAAGCATATTAAAATAATAATCTGCAGAAGTACCGACGGCCGATGGAGCAAGCGTGTCCTAGAGTGGAGACCGCGACTTGGTAAGCGTTGGGTAGGACGGCCCCCAGCTAGATGGACCGACGACCTCAAAAATGTCGCTGGGACAGACTGGATGCGGAAGGCGGAGGACCGTGTGCAATGGCGCGTGTTAGGAGAGGCATATGTCCAGCTGTGGTCTGGGATAGGCTGATTGATTGATTGATTAAAATAAATAATAATCGGTAAAAATTATACAACAGTATCTTGTTCATTAGTATCTTTCTGAAACACAATGTGTACAACAATACACATACATTTCACACGATTCAATAATACATTATGGTAAAAAATATACTTACGCTTTAGATTACCCAAAATATCAAATAATTATTTTAATAAATAAGTTGAAGGGTAATTGTCAAAATCACTCTATAACAAAATCATAAGGACAGTTTTGCCATTATTATAATATTGCTTTTGTGATTTTCTGTGAATATAAGTGTTTGGTAAGTGTTTCTGTACCTACTAGATATTTTCTTGATAAGTGCAAATGAATTTTGTGTACTAGGTACGATGTCGTCAAGATTTAATACAGCCCCATACCACAGCGGTGTAGTAACTGTTTGTTAGTTGTGCCACGCAATGTAGGAGTTCATTATATGGACGAACTAACCAAATTTTATGCTAAACGTTTTGAACTCCTGGATTGCACCTGGTTCAGTTCAGTGTTTTATATCTAATAATAATATTTTATACATTATCGTGTTCCACTTTTGTCGTAGCAAAATGTTTATCACCTGCAGTTAGTTTCAATTTGAGCCCATGCAAACAATATTAGTCTTACAATGCACATGGGTATTTCTCCATCAAGGAGCTTGTTATAATGAAGTTAAACCTAAAAACGTTCTCGGAAAAGCGTGATTATTCAAATATTCCAATAGGTATTTTTTCGTTTTCCGTAATGACATCCTACATACATTACCTACCTTTGAATAACTATTTGGAGGAGATGCACGATTAGCTGTACTATAGTCTTTTTCAGATAGGATGGGTAGTGACAGTTCTAATTGCCAAACTAAATTATACTTAATCAATAAGAGGCATGACCCGTTTCTATACTTATGGTTTTATGCCTTAACACCATTGAATTAAATATTTCGTTTGGCAATTACAGCTGTCACTACCCATCCTATGTGAAAAATACTATAACATAGTGTTTTGGGCATTGTCATTTACTTAATAAATATGAACGCGACGATACGCCTACTCGCTAGCGTGACGCTATCGTCAATCTTTTCGTGCTAAGCCCTCTGATTTTAAATGATCACCTCGTAACATAGATACGAGTTCCAAAGCTAAATTCAAGTTGACCCTATTTACAAAAGGGAAGACAGGGATATTTTGCATACTCCGCTTCAGTACCATTACATATTTATGAGTTTCCCAACCCAGATCGCTGTTGGAAAGTCAAACATTAATGAACGCTTAAATATTCCGTACATGTAGATAAAGAAATGAATTTTTCCATCATAATAGGACAACGGAAGTATTGGAATGTAAATTGAGTTTACTTTGCGATTCGCATCCGCTTGTATTTTTTGTGGGCAGTCTCGGGATTTCAATTTGGGGAGGTTGTTGTCTTCTCTAGATTGTTGTGATGTTGTTTTTGTCAGTTTCATAGTTCATCATGGTATTTTTTTTGCATGAGAATAGATAGTTGTGTAGAATCCTTATTGTACACCAAATGCAATATAAAGTACTTTTTATATAGTAAAAATAATAATTATAAATTAAGGGCAAAGGGCCTTTATGTGTTGACCGCAAGTCTCTATGCAAGGCTTTCAGTCCGGGTAGAACCCGTGAGCACGATACATATGTATAATTATAAATAACAACAGTGTGCTGTCCCACGGTTATGGCTTTCCACATGATGCCTTTTCTTACAAATCGGGGTGAAAGAGATTAGGTCATACTCCACAACGCGGACCCAGCGCGGATTGATGGAGGCATGTTTGTTGCCACCTACTCTTGGAATTAATCAAGCCGCTTATAAGGCTATTATGAAACAACATAAGGTATCATCATCATCATCAGACTATAGCAGTCCACTGCTTGACATAGGCCTCTCCAAGTGGACGTCACTGGGTACGATCTTCAGTTACTCTCATCCAGTTTCTGCCAGCCGCCCTACGAAGTTCATCGCTCCACCTAGCTGGAGGGCTTCCTGCATTACGTTTGCCAGTCCGTGGTCCTTACTCAAGAACTCGTTTGTCCCAGCGGTTATCGGTTGTTCAGCTAATGTGACCGGCCCATTGCCACTTCAGCTTACTGATCCGGTGGGCTATGTCGATAACTTTGGTTCTCTGTCGAATGACCTCTGTTTCGGATTCTATTATCCAGAGAAACTCCGAGCATAGCCATTTCCGTAGGTCGCTGAGTGACTTTAAATTTATGGACCAATCCAACCGTGAGTGTCCACGTTTCGGCTCTATAAGTCTTAACGTCATAGTTATAAGGTATATTTTTTGCTAAAAAGGTTATTTTTTCATTTAACACCTCATTAGTGTAACTTAAGGCCCACATGCACAAACCAGGGTAAACGTTACCTATTGACTAACTAGAGGTTATAACTTTAAGTTGACGGCAATTTTACGTTATAACCTCAAATTAGTAGTCTATTTTACCACGACCAAAGAAACCGAGTCTTATCTGAAGGTAAAGTCAAGTGTCTCCGTAACCAGCGAGCGTGTATGAGACGAACTATGAGGCTGGAGGAATTCAGAGAGGTAAGTAAGGAAAGAACCTGTTGGAACTCTATACTCTCTGCCCCGCAAGGGATCTGGCGTGATGATAGAGATAGTCAAGGTAACGCTAAACCTGGTTCGTGTAGGTAGGCCTAAATATGCTAAATGGTTTGGGAGTTTTCAATCTCCTTAGAGGACGAATTCTCAATAATCCTTTTTTTTATGCTGATATACGTTTTATAAGGTACTCACAAACGTAAAAATTTACATCTACCACCGGATCGGAACGCTGCCTCCTCTGAGAAGATCCGGCGAGAAACTCAGCGGGCTAGTCTATTAATTTAATTTGTTTGGCCTTTCTGATAACCATTTTTGCGTTATCTATCAGGTAGTCAGAATTAGAGTTATATTCATTTAACGTCTAAGCGAAATCCTGCGAAATCATCTCTAAACGCCACGTTTTCAGTAGATAACACTTTTCCACACGATGCAACTAAACGAAAATTAGGAGTATGAGAGTGGAGGAAGCCCGAGAGGTCTGTAAGGAGAGAACCTCTTGGAACTCTGTACTCTCTACTTATCCCGCAAGGGATCTTGCGTGCTGATATAGATGATTCGTATTACTACGATTCCACCTGACCGCGTTCTTTACGATTAAGGTTTTTTTTATTTGATACTTAATTTTAGGTATTATGTTATATTTTCTTATCTTAGCAGAAGGTTGTAGGTACCCGGGAAGATCTGGACTATTTTACCATGACCAAATAGACCGTGTCTTATCTGAAGGGCAAGGCTCCGTAACCGGCGAGGGTGTATGAGACGAACAATGAGTGTGGAGGGTGCCAGTGAGGTATGTAAGGATATATCCTGGTAGAACTCTGTAGTCTCTGCCAACCCTGCAAGGGATCTGGCGTACTAATATAGTAATTATAATTATTACAACGTGTGTTTGAATATTTTGTTTTTATTCTTTATTGTACACATATATTAACAGATAACATCTGAAAGGTAAATTTGTACAAAGGCGAGCTTAATATTGAGTTTTCTTCCAGCAAACCTTAGGGCGATAGATAGATGAAAGTAGAGGAGAGAATAGCAACAAGTGTACATACAGTAGAAAGAAATATGTAGAATGTCGTAAACTAACCATACATATTACACAAAATATTGCAATAACACAAAAATCTAACAAAATAATACTAAATATACATACATATATGTTAAATAAATTACCCATAAATATAATTAACGATGACAGGAAATGTTCTTTAGTTCTCTTCTTTAAGACCTCCAGTGAGATGCTATTGCGGATGGAATGCGGGAGTGAGTTCCACAAGTGCACTGCGATGATAGTAAAAGAACCGTTATAGCAGCTAGAAGTATGATGAGGAGTACAGAGAAGAAGGGAAGAAGATGTGCGACAAGGTTTTCCCCTAGGAACTAGAAATTCAAAGCGTTCCTTAAGACATTCTGGTGAATTAGGTTTGTAGAGAACAGAATAGAGAAGTACGCGAATATCTCGACGGCGTTGAATAGGCAACCACTTCAATTTTGCCCGAAATTCCGACACATGGTCGTATCTCCGGAGAAAATAAAACGAATGCACAAATTTTGAAGTCGTTCAAGTTAATGGGGTGCTCCTCCGTCGCATCGATAAAACACATCAGCATAGTCCGGAAGAAGAGATTGAGTAAGAGTTATTCTAGTCTGAAAGGGGGGGAACTTTTTGAGCCGTTTGTGAGACTGGAAGGAGCGATAAATACTTCTGCTTACTTCTGCAATATGAACGTTCCTCGAAAGATGGCAATCAATATAGATACCTAGATTTTTGACAATTTTGGAATAAGATATAGGAACGGAATCAAACAACTTTATTAAATAAACCGTAGTAAACATTTCATCTATCAAAGATATTTGCAGAAGCATACGCAAATTATCAGTACCCAAAACCTAACAAGACGTAACTGATTAGCCATGATTCATTGAGCAATTAACTGACCGTGGCCGATCGGTGGCCACCGGCACACACAACCGGAAATACATTCGCCGGATGTGGTCGGCCATAACTCAAAGAGAGAACTTCCGGTGCGCCGATAGCGCATCCACGGTCGACCTTTGAGAAACCTCCTTTTGTGGTTCGAATCGGGTTTGCATTAAAGATTAGATGGTTTTGTGTATGTAACGGTTAGTTTAAAAGCGTTACCGATTTTGCTGTGTAGTTTTTAAAATGTGCCTTCGTTGTGGATAGTTAATATTATTATGTGTTGGAGGGAATTAATGAATGAAGCTACTTTTATATCCATTTTTACAATCTTATATTTAACTTACAATGCTCGTTTGTTTGTCTGTCTGTCTGTCCGGTTCAAATATTGTAATCAATTTTTCGGGTACTTGTTGATATCCGATTGAGCTGAAATTTGGCACACGTATGTAATTTCGGTGACAATGTAATAATAGGGTACCATAGAGCTGTTGTGATGATGCAGCCGGAAGGTGGTCATAGGAACAATCGAACTATACAACGTAACCCCCTCATGCGTAGGCTTGTTAGATTACTAAGTATTGACAAGTACCAAGATAGTATTCAGTAACCAGATAGTATTCACGGCATGATGATGAAGCCGAAAGGTGGCCAATGGAACTACCCAACTACTCAATATAACACTGTCGTGTTTGGGCTCGGTGAATTTATCTTGACGCGTATTTAGAACTAGATGGTGTGCAAATTCTGTTGGATGGATGGAGCCGGAAGAAAGCTATAGGAGGTCCTCGACTAAGCAATTTTTTTCAACAAGAATATTACTGTAAAGTACAAAAAGCAAGACACTTTCACATCTATATATCTCGAGTAGAGGTGGCAGAGTTGTACTGTGTATTTTGTTATTATTACACCGAGATGTTAAGTTCCAGTGTAATAATTAGGAAGTTAGTCCATTGCCATTATACCGGGCATAATTATAGATTTCCGATTGCGGAAAATTTTCGATAGAAAATCACTAGAACCTTATACTTTTTACAAGCTTTTATTTAACTTGCAATATTCGTATGTCACTCTGCCTGTTTGTCTGTCTGTCTTTACGGTTCGAATCTTGTGATCTATTTTTCCAGCACTTGCGGGTATATCCGACTGCAATTTGGCATACGTATGTAAGTTCGGTGACAATGCAATAATATGGTACCCCATGGAGCTGGTCTGATGATGGAGTCCGAAGGTGGACATAGGAACATGTGAACTATATAACGTAAACCCCTCGTTTTAAGGCTGGTATTGATAAGTACTATACAATCAGATGGTGGTCAGGGTCTGATGATGAAGTCGAAAGGCCAATGGGACCACCCAACTACCCAATATAATCCTGCCGTATTTCGGCTCGTTGGATTTGTCTAAACGAGTACTTTAGGCCCGAATGGTGTCTAGGGTCTGATGATGGAGCCGAAAACAAGCCATAGGAACTCCTTAACTAAGCAAGATATCTTCGTTGTTTGTTTTAACACGTTATTTTACAATAAAAGCTTGTTTTTAAAAATATTTTTTTTAAATATTTTGTTTTCAACCTAGAATCCCATATTCCAGAACTGGTTCATTAATTTATTAGGTATAGCAGTTAATACAGCAGCATCCACGATATATAGATCATATTGTACCTACTAAATAGTAAAAATAAAAACAAAAATATTATAAATTTTATTTTCCACCAAAACCTAAACTAATTTGAAATAAAAATTATAGGTCGCCATAGGAACATGTGAACTATACAACGTAAAACCCTAATTTTTAGGCTTATTAAATTGGTGTTGACAAGTTCTATAGTATCGTATAATCAGATAGTGTATAGGGTCTGATGATGAAGTTGAAAGGCCAATGAAACCACCCAACTACCCAATATAACCCTGCCATGATTGGGCTCGTTGGATTTATCTTGATGAATACTTTACACCCGGATGGTATCCTGGGTCTGATAATGGAGCCGGAAAGATATAGAAGTCCTCAACTATGCAAGATAGATTCGTTGTCTGTTCTTACACGCTCTTTTGCTATAAAAAATTGTTTTTGATGAGGACCTTTAATTTTTTTTTCTAACCTAGGATCCCTATTCTAGAACTTGTCCAATAAATTAATAAGTATAGCAATTATACAGTAGCATCCACGGTAGATCATATCTTACCCACTAATTAGTAAACATGAACAAAAATATTTTAAATTTTATCTTCCACCAAAACCCGAATTAACTTGAAATAAAATTATTACTTAGCACTTAATTCATTTAAAAATCACCTCTTTGTAGCTAAGCACCGAATTTTAAACAGCACTTAAAACATATTAACGCGGCGGCTAATCTAAGTTAATCTTTTTAAGGAAAATCTTATTCCCTTCGCGTTTTACAACTTTGTAAAAACAAAAATGTTTAGAACAGGGTGTCTTAAATAATTACCTACGTGCTTTTTGACCCCTCATTTCAGCCTAGGAGAGAAATAACGGTTGTGTTGCCAGCCGCGAAAGTTTTCCCTGAGTGTTTTTTTAAGTTTTATTTTGTGTTTTCAAGGTTTGGAGATTTATTTATTCCATAGGTAAGTGATTTTTGTATCATGAATGTTAATAATAATATTTATAGGGGTTAATATTGAAGGCCAGTTTCATTGAGAATAAAAGGGAAATGTAATATTATGCCTTCTCCTAATAATGGGACCTATAATAAAGATGTTGAACTACTAGCCTATCTACTAATATCAACCTACTACTGCTACCTACCTATTTAATTTGATCTATTTGTTATTAATTAATACAAACATTAGTTATTAATAATAATTTTAGTAATTATTGACATTCAATAATCGATCTTCTTCTCGAATCAAATCTACTTTTATTATATTATTTCTAACTAGTTTCTGCCCGTGACTTCGTCCGCGTTGACTTTAGACAGGAATCTAACATTTCTCCGGAATAAAAAGTGTGTTAATTCAGATAATAAACTATCTGCGTGCCAAATTTCATTCAAATCCGTCAAGTGACAAACTTTCACATTCAAAACATTGGTAGGATTATTTACGTTTGGACTCTGGAACTCCATACTCTCAGCCTACCCCGCAAAGAATCTCGCGTCATGATATAAATATAAAGATGGGACGTTATACTGCTCTAAAACTTATTTTAAAGCGTATAATGTATATGTACATTATACGCTAAGTTAACTTCAAACTAAAGGGAACTTTAATATTTCACGTCTGGTAACCCTCTACAACCCTAGTCGTGCGTAACAGCTTGCTGTAACAGTTATTTACGGACGGACCTCGAGATTTGGGCAGTTAAAAAAAGTTTTTCCATTACGAAACTTAACCGAAATACGGTGCAAGACACCGAAACATGAATAATAATTAAGCACATTTTCGTTTTAAAACTTAAAATTGCGCGGAGTTCCGTTTTTAGACAGATTTTTAAAGTCTGTTCTCTTAATGTTTTTAATGTTGTGTAACTGGTTTTAGTGGCGGTACTGTGTGTAAAAATATTTACTTCGTATCCCTACCGGGTCAGCGAGATGGGGTATGAACTAATCTCTCCCACCTAGATTTGTGAGCGAAGGCCTTTGCACAACAGTTTCAAGTGTATTTATTAAGTATCATGACTAGGTTACAATAGTTGGTATTTATCAAAACTGAAAGTAAAATGTTCCATCATTTATATTGCTTTGTATCAGCTAAAATATGTCTTCTATAGAACAAAGTTCTTCCCGAAAGATCTCCACAATGGCCAGTTTCATGGACTCGGCAACCTGCTTTTTTGCGCAAACTTTAATAATAATAATACACTTTATTGTACACCAAAAAAACAATACAAGAAAAAAATTTAATACACAAACAGTACAAATGGCGGTCTTATCGCTTACAGCGATTTCTTCCAGGCAACCGTTGGAAGGAAAACAAATAAGAACAAAAAGGGCAGTTGGTGGCGTACACTATTGATGATAATTTACAATACATACATATTTAATATAAAACTAGTCATATATATATATATATATATATATATATATATATACAAACATGACAATATATACTATTACATAATTTACACATATAAAAGCTAAACACAGATAAGGATAAATAGCCAATAATGATATTATTGACAGATAGTGACCCTTAACCATGTTTTTGAACGAAACCAACGACTTTGCACGTCTAACTGACACTGGCAATGCATTCCACAGACGGACGGCTTGAATTGTAAAGGATTTATCGAAGAAATTTGTGGAATGAAACTTTATCCAGTCGTCAGTCCACCTTACCTACCCTCTCTACGATTTCCGCAACGTGGTTACCACACGAGAACTTTTCTACCAAAATAGCTCTCAGTTCTGCAAACAATGTTGCTCTATGCTTGCACGTCACGTCATCAACGTTACCAAACGCCCCCGACTCTGACGGCATTTCTAATCTTTCTAATCGCGTACTCAAATGCTTGCCCGCCCAATTTATCTGCCTTCTAGTGGCCATCCTTAACGCCGCCATGATGAATTGTACCTTCCCCGCTAAATGGAGAGCGGCCGACGACATAGGTATTTCCAAGCACGGTAAACCTCGTGACCGCCCCACGAGCTACCGTCCCATCAGCTCTCTTAATTTCCTGGCAAAGATCTACATCCTCATCATCATCAGCCTATAGCAGTCCACTGCTGGACAAAGGCCTCTCCAAGTGCACGCCACTAGGTACGATCCTCGGCTACTCGCATCCAGTTTCTGCCAGCCGCCCTAAGAAGGTCATCGCTCCACCTAGCTGGAGGGCTTCCTGCATTACGTTTGCCAGTCCGTGGTCTCCACTCAAGAACTCGTTTGCCCCAGCGGTTATCGGTTGCTCAGCTAATGTGACCGACCCATTGCTACTTCAGCTTACTAATCCGGTGGGCTATGTCGATAACTTTGGTTCTCTGCCGAATGACTTCGTTCCGGATGCTATCCTTCAGAGAAACTCCGAGCATAGCCCTTTCTATAGCTCGCTGACTGACTTTAAATTTATGGACCATTCTGACCGTGAGTGTCCATGTTTCGACTCCATATGTTATAACGGGCAGGACGCACTGATTGAAGACTTTTGTCTTTAGGCTTTGTGGAATGGGCGATGTAAATACTCCACGTAAAGGCAAAGATCTACGAGCGCCTGCATCTGGCGCGACTCAAAGACATTGTAATGTCCAGGAGTATTGTCATCAATGAGCAGTTTGGTTTTCTAGCCAACCACTCTTGCGTCCATCAAGTGCACTGCACCACGGGACACATCCCTACTGGCCTCAACAAACCCAAACCCGTCTACACGGGTGCCCTTTTCTTCGTTGTCGCGAAGGCGTTCGACAAAGTCTGGCACAACGGTTTCATCAACAAGCTTTACTAAATGGGTGTGCCGGATATACTCGTGCTCATCTTACGAGACTTCCTGTCGAATCGCGCCTCTCGGTATCGCGTCGATATGATGCGCTCTAGCCCCACTCCATACTAGCTGGTGTCCCACAAGATCCAGCTGTCTCCCCCCTCATATTCAGCCTTTACACGAACGATATTTCTCGTTCGAGTAAGGTGCATCTAGCCGCGGATAATACCGTACTCTATGTCTCACATAGGAATAAGGGTTTCATTATCAGAAACCTTCAGGCAGCAGCCAATACCCTAGGGGATTGGTTCTGAAAGTGGTGTATTGAAGTGAACCTGGACAAGAGCGCTGCGGTGTTATTCTCCAAAGGTGCCACCCCGCGCCCCTTCCTGCGCCACCTCAGAAGTACTCTCGGTCAAGAGACCATGTTCGACCTACCTATACCCTGGGTCAAACAGGTCCAATATCTTGGGGTCCCCCTAAACAATACCACGACCTTCGGACCGCACATAAAGAGAGTCCGTAACCTAGCAGCCTTTGTGCTCGGTCGTCTTAACCCGATGATCTGCAAGCAGAGTAAAATGTTCCTTAGGAATAAGGCGACACTTTACAAAACTTGTATGCAGCCCATCATGACGTACGCTTGTGAGATGTTTAGGCACGCCGCTCGCTCTAACATCGATAGACACCAAACGGTTCAGTCCCGTTTCCTCCGCAAAGCCGTCGGAGCCCCGTGATTCATACGGAATGTCGATCTCCATTCCGATCTCGGTCTCGAACCTATTCGCGTCTTCATTAAAAAGGCGACAACTCGATATTTCGGGAACGCGTCCAATCATACAAATCCGCTAATCGTAGCCGCCGCCGACTACGCACCTAACTCTCCTCCTATCAGCCGCTACCGGCGTCCGCGGCATATTCTCACGGACCCTCCCGATGCCGTACATCCCTTCTTTCGGATACTGATACCGCACACAGGATCAGACATCGACCTTGCCGGCGAGGTCGAAGAATCCCTTGCTCGCCGGCCTGTGCTGAGCACCACGGCGAGACACCTAGTATATACACGAACTCCCTCATAGCGACTACCTAAGCCGTTTGTCCTTGAGGCGCCCTTGAGCGAGTTGCCCCTTGCCCTTCTGGCTCGAGCGTAGTGGTTGCGCGCTCGCCCTCTTGTCCGGTGAAGCTGTACGTACAAACGCCAATAAAATACGCCTTATAAAATGTTTATAGCAAAAAAACTTTACTACTTTTTTCCCACAGGCGTTGCAAATATTTTGTCATCTTTTATCGTGTATACTATAGGTGTCTATATATCAGCCAGTGCTTTGATGCAGACCAGATGTGCTCTACGGTGTGCAGGCGTCTCCCTAACACATAAATTACAAGGCCCTTGTTCTTTCAGAGGAAAATGGTCCAAAAACATTGTTCTATTTTAATAACAGCCGGTCGAGAATAACCCGATGAGGTTAAGATAATAGAGTTAAATTAAGGTTGAATTTATAAAAATTACTTTTTAAAATTTCACCCTTTTTTACCTCGTTTTGTTGGAGCTTTCTTTTTGTAATAAAATATTGTTTTAGTTAAGTCGTCGGCTGTTTTTTGTTGTTATTAGACGTTTCTTCTATATTATTACAGCAATGTTATTGAATAATTATTTATTCTTGAATTAGGGACTAATTAAAAATGATGTTAGCTTCGAGATTAAGCTAACCGACCGAAGAATACAAAGAGCGGCTGATGGAATTACCAGTTGATAATTTTTAGCCCCCTCTTTAACCCCTATAGGATATATGATTTTTTTAGTGCTTCACTTACGTTACTTATATAAGAGCCTATTCAGCTGTATTTTGCTTGCGACTCACTCATTATTTGGAGTTTTATTAACTACACCATTTTTTTTTTAATATTCAGAACCGGCTTTTTATTTATTTATTTATTTATTTAATTAGATTCACCAACAGTTATGTACAATAATTCATTTGCAAGTGATACAAATTTTAAGTTCATGACCAATTGCATAACTAATTACAGGTGAATACAGCATGCATTACAAGTATTTATTCTATATATTATTGACGGATTATTGACAGATATATTATTACTTAGACAATCATAATTAATTATAAAATAAAATTAAATCACTAACTTTCAGAATGAAAAATAATAACAATAAAATGAAATACAAAGAAATATTAATTAATCACACTATAATAAAATTGCAAATATTTTAATTAATTTTTTTTTAATTATTTAATGTCATGAGGTTTGGCAAATAAATGTTAGTTGGGTAAGTTTTCGAAAATAAGTCTACGAAATTCATGCGATTTTACTGAAAATATGTCGATTGCGTCTATGCAATATTTATTAACAGCTCTGCACAACCTGGGAATCGGCGAATTGTATCCTAAAACCGTGCTCCGAAATGGATGAACCATTATTGCCATTGCTTTACGGGGTATCCGATGAGGGGCGTTAAATATTCACTCTATTAACCATAATATAATATGTTGAGGAGGCCCTGTTGAGGAACTGCCCCACCGTTGGGCACGGGCCTCCTCTCAAACTAAGAGGGTTTAGACCATAGTCCACCACGCTGGCCCAGTGCGGGTCGGGGAACTTCACACACCTTCGAGAAACTCTTAGGGATGCAGGTGTCCTAACGATGTGAGTGCCTAGTGGTTAGACCGTTGGACTGTAAAGTCAAAGGTCTTGGGTTCAAACCTAGGCACGCACCTCTGTCTTTTCGAAAGCATGTGCGTATTAAAAATTAATTATCACTTGCTTTAACGGCGAAAGAAGACATCGTGAGGGAACCTGAATGCCTATGAGTTTCTTGAAGGTGTGTGAAGTTCGCCAACCCGCACTGGGCCAGTATGGTGGACTATGGCCTAAACCTTCTCAGTATGAGAGGAGACCGTGCCCAACGGTAGGACAGTTTCTTAACATCATCATCATCATCATCTCAGCCCATACTTGTCCACTGTTGAACATAGGCCTCCCCAATCGCTTTCCAGCGTAACCGGTCCGATGCCACCTGCATCCAACGACTTCCTGCGATTTTCACAAGATCGTCGGTCCATCTGGCAGGCGGTCGTCCCACGCTGCGCTTGCCAATACGTGGTCTCCACTCTAGAATCTTTCTGCCCCAACGCCCGTCCGATCTACGCGCTATGTGGCCCGCCCATTGCCACTTCAGCTTGCTAATCTTAAGGGCAATGTCGGTAACCTTGGTTCTTCTACGAATCTCCTCATTCCTGATTCGATCGCGTAGAGAAACGCCGAGCATAGCTCTCTCCATAGCTCGCTGAGCAACTCTGAGCTTTTTTATGAGACCTATTGTAAGAGACCACGTCTCTGATCCATATATCATCACTGGTAACACACATTGACTGAAAACTTTAGTCTTAAGGCACTGAGGTATTTTGGATGAGAAGATATTGCGCAGTTTCCCGAACGCTGCCCAGCCGAGTTGGATTCGTCGATTGACCTCTCTCTCAAAGTTGGACCTACCTAACCGGACTGCCTGTCCCAGGTAAATGTATTCGTCGACAACTTCAAAAGTAGAGTTCCCAACGGTGAGTGCGGTGGGTACGACATGGACGTTAGACATTATTTTGGTTTCGTCCATGTTCATTTTAAGACCCACTTGTTGAGATACTCTGTTGAGGTCACCGAGCATTCGTCCTAGATCTTCCAGCGACTCCGCCACGACCACAATGTCGTCGGCAAATCGAAGGTGAATGATGTATTCGCCATTGATGTTGATGCCAAGTCCTTGCCATTCCAAGAGCTTGAAGGCGTCCTCTAAGGTGGCCGTAAACAGTTTCGGAGAAATGACGTCTCCCTGTCTTACTCCTCTTTTTATGGGGATTGCCTTTGTGCACTGCCCCTGTACTCGGACTGACATGGTGGCGTTATTATACGGCATGCGGCATCGCTGGAGAGATCTAAGAACCGCCCAAGTCTCGATCGAATCGAAAGCATAGTGGCCGATTATACTCCTCGGTCTTCTGTATAATCTGCCGCAGCGTATGTATGTGGTCTATGGTATATATATACAACTGCCCATAGAATCTCTCTATCTCCCTGAGCACCTCCGACCTATTCGACGTTACGTTTCCGTCCTCCGTCTTCAGCTTCGTCAACTGGCTTTGCCCAATAGACGCGTCTCTTGCGAACACTTTAGAGCCCTTGTTCTGTGCTATGGTCTCCTCAATACGCCTTGTATTGAAGGACCGTAAATCGTGTCGCAAGAACTTCAATATCTGTCCATTGAGCTGCCTATAGGACTTAGCATCATCGGAGGTTTGGAGCGTCATGGAACGTCGCTCAGCCATGAGGTTTCAGGTGTAGTTGGATAGTTTTTGAGGTCTATTTTTACGGTGGGGCTTAAAATACTTGGACCCGACCGTATGGACAGTCTCTACCAGCCTGTTGTTGATTTCGTCCACTGACGCGCTGCTGTCTAGCAATTCGAAGCGGTTTGCCAATTCGAGTTGAAAGTTCTCGGGGTTTTGGATATGTGCATTACAAGGTCGGAGCGTAGACTTCATCAGACGCGATCTTTCCATTTCAACATTAATATTTAATGTGCCTCTGACCATTCGGTGATCACTGCCGGTTTTTACCATGTGGATCACGGAGACATCATTAAATATTTGTCGCTTGGTGCTCATTATGAAGTCTATTTCATTTTTGGTGGAACCATCAGGGCTCATCCAGGTCCATTTCCTATGAGGCGGCTTCTGGAAGAAAGAGTTCATCATAAAGAGTCCCTCCTTCTCCAGGAATTCGGCCAGCCTCTGACCCCTGGGGTTGCGCTGCCCATATCCAAATTGCCCCACTCTCAACTCATCATCGCCCCGTTTGCCCAGCCGCGCATTGAAGTCACCCATAACCACTGTAAAGTGTGTTTTGGAAGTATGTATGGCTCTACTAATGTCCTCATACATAACTTCGACGTCCTCATCTGAGTATGCCGAGGTCGGTGCGTAGACCTGTATGACCTTCAGCGAATATCTTTTGGATATTCTGAGTATCAGGTACGCTACCCTGCTCGACACACTAGTGATGGACACAACGTTGTCTATGAGTGACTTGTGGACGATAAATCCGACACCACCTTGGGACTGCTGTTCGCCCTCCCGGTAGTAAAACAAGTTGCCGGATTTTAAGGTTATCGTGTCCTCGCCCTCTCTTCGGACCTCCGATAAACCAACAATATTCCACCGCAACTTGTTTATCTCTTCTTCCAGCTAAACAAGCTTCTCATCTGTCCTCAAAGTGCGTGCGTTGTATGTCACCAGGGCCAATTTTCGTTTTTGGTGGTAGCCGAATCTCTGCCGGAGATTCTTAGCACCCCTTGTCCTGTCGTTACCATGGCTGCTACCGTGGCCAGGACGAACAGGACCGCCGGGGACTAGGGGCCTGGTTTTCTTCTTTTCTTCCATAATATTAATTGGGGGATTTGCCATACTCGCCACGCTTGGCAGGCGGGTTGGCGAGCGCAGTTTTTGATCGCCGAAGTGTTAAGAGAACGCTGCTGCCCATTCCGTAGTTTTCCCTTAGTCGCCTTGTACGACACCCGATGGGATGAGATGGGTTGGTCCTATTCTAAGCCGGGAACCATGCGGATTTCTTAACAGGGCTGATATTATTATCTTACCCAAACTTACACAAGATCGAAAACAAAGTAAAACTTACAATAGATTGAAAACAAACTATATCTTAGTTTACTTAGTACTTAGTACAAATTCGAAACTAGTTCGCAAAGTCAGTGATGTCGGCTGGCTAATTGTCTGGAATAACGTAGAATATTAGGTTAGGCTCATAACCTGGGGTCCCAAAAGTCCAAGTAGAAAGTTTCTTAGAGCTACATCGAATTAACATACTAAAAGTTATATTCATGAGTGGATCTATCTATCTCTATCTATATCTATATCATCACGCCAGCTCCCTCGCGGGGTAGGCAGAGAGTACAGAGTTCCAACAGGATCTTTCCTTACATACCTCTCTGGCTTCCTCCACTCTCATAGTTCGTCTCATACACACTCGCCGGTTACGGAGACTCTTGACTTGCCCTTCAGCTAAGACACGGTCTATTTGATCATGGTAAGATAGTCTAGGTCTTCCCCGGCACCTACATCCTTCCACTTTCGCATTGTATATCTGTTTTGTCATTCTTTCTTCTGGCATTCTTTCTATATGCCCGAACCAACGGAGCATACCCTTTCTCATCTTTACACCGCTACTATCTTTCATACCTACTCGCTTTCTTACTACGCTGTTGCGAATACGGTCGGTCAGCGTGACTCCGCACATCTTCCGCAGAGATCGCATTTCGACCGCATTTATCCTGCTTTCGTTCTCCTTCTTACATACCCAACTCTCACTGCCATATAACAGCGTTGGGACAAGCACTCCGTTATGCATGGCCAGCTGCGCCTTTTGGCTTAAGTGCCGGCTCCCAAGTAGCCTTCCCATCGCACCATTCACTCTATTACCTGCATTCACTCTTCTCTCTATATCAGCGGTATATTTCCCATCCTTACTGAAGGCACATCCAAGATATACAAACTCATTCACTTGCTCCAGCACATCGTTACCAACCACAATCCTTGCATTCGTTCTGGTTTCTTCCCGTTCAAAAACCATAATTTTGGTTTTCTTCACATTCAAATGTAAGCCATTGTTCATGCAGTTGTCTCTCACAACTGTGACTAGTGTTTGCAGATCAGTGGCTGTTGGCGCTATCAAAACCGCGTCATCTGCATACAATAGGTGGTTTATCACTAGATCACCCATTTTTACCCCTTCAGTCATCGCATTCAGTCTTTGAAAACTTTTATCCAGATACACTATAAACAGCCTAGCGGACAACACGCAACCCTGCTTGACGCCGATTTTAACGTCAAACCAAGGTGACATGTTACTACCCATCCGTACGCATGCCTTGCTGTCCACGTAGGTGGACTGGACGGCTCGCAACAGGGTGCCGTTTATACCATACTCTGGCAAAATGTCCCAAGGTCTCTTTCGCACGACTCTATCAAACGCCTTCTCCAAGTCCACAAAACCGCAGAAAACCTTCCGGCCTACTGCCAGATGCTTTTCTACGATGTTGCGGAGGGAGAAAACTTGATCCGAACATCCTCTTCCAGACATGAAACCTCCCTGTGCCTCACGCAACACTCCATCGGACTTCTCGCGCATTCTCCGTTCAATAATTTTACCATACATGAGTGGATCTAGCTGAATAAATACCGTCACGCACGCTTATATTCCTCAAGCGGGGATAGCAGAGGTGTACTGTGTACAGTGCACACCCACTATTCGCCGACGATGATCCCATGTAACGGAGGGCGAGCCAATTGCCATATACCGAACACAATTCCAGACTCCAAACTGATACTGGAAATTCGATAGAAAAATTACATTTGTAAAAATAAGATACGGAAAGCGGCGGTAAATAATGCACGTTGGCTAAAGAGGGAAATAATCGGCTACTTTCGGCTTTGCATATCCCACTCAGTACATTATGTGACGTTATGTCGCTTTCGTCAATTGTTGTTGTCACATAATATACTGAGTGACAGAGACGAAGTGTCGTCTCTGTCTACAGATAAAGACGGAACACGGTTTCATTTCGTAGAAAATCTATTTTTATATTCTAACTAGTTTCCCGTGACTTCGTACCCGGTCGACAACAGCGCCACCTATCGAGCCTATGTTACTTTTAGAAAAGGTAGCTTTCCAATGGTGAAAGAATCATTAAAATCGGATTAGTAGTACCGGAGACTACGCCGAAAATCCAAACTCACAAACCTCTTTATAATATTAGTATAGATTAAATGCCTCGTTGGTCTAGTCGCGGATAAAGCGCGTAGCGAATACGGCTACTTTCGTCTACTTTCAGCTTCGTATAGACCTACGAAGATTATCTCTTTAGCTGATGTGCATAATTTCAATCAATCAATCAATCAGCCTATCGTAGTCCACTGCTGGACATAGGCCTCTCCTAACACGCGCCATTGCACACGGTCCTCCGCCTTCCGCATCCAGTCTGTCCCAGCGACCTTTTTGAGGTCGTCGGTCCATCTAGCTGGGGGCCGTCCTACCTTACGCTTAGCAAGTCGCGGTCTCCACTCTAGGACACGCTTGCTCCATCGGCCGTCGGTCCTTCTGCAGATGTGACCAGCCCTGATGTGCATAATTTACCACCGCTTATAGTGCATACATATTCATAACTATAGGGTGATACGGAATTGGAGCGTCATTCCAAAAGTTGTCGCATTTGTCATAAGTCTAAAGAACTTTTCTTCTACAACTTATTATTCTTCACTATGTTTTTTTTTAGAGGAGCTCGTAGCACTGTGCAACCGCGGTATTCTTACCGATTACCGAGGTTAAGCAGCGTTCGACTCAGTTGGCCAGAGATGGGTGACTGTTTGTGGCATTTTCATATTCGAGCGTCTCCGTGCTTCGGACGGCACTTGCTAGATGTGCTTGAAAAATGGATCAAGATTTGAACAGATGAATAGATCGTAAAAAGATTGATAGATAGTGTTCAAGGTATGATGATGAAACAGAAAAGGTGTTTGGGCCACCCGTGTTAATCCAACGAGCCCAAATCCCGCCGTGTTTGGGCTCGTTGAATTTTTGTCTTAAAGAGTTTATTAGACACGAATTGTGTCCAAGGTCTGATGATGGAAGGAAGCCATAGGAACTTCCCAACAAAGCATGATAACTTCTTTATGTTTTTGCTATAAATGCTGGATTTAGAAAGGGCTTTTTAAATTAAATTTTCATGAGTCATAAGCATCTAGAGCAGATTTGTTGGCCTACAGTGAAAGATAAATTGTCGTTTTATATTAATCTAAAGTCGTTTAAATATTCACACTAAACCACAATATATTCTTACATTTAGGCTAAAATCAGCCTTAAAATCTGCTTTATGATATGATGATTGTACTGTTAGAGAGGTTGTTGGCAAATCGATTTAACGGTTGATAAAAATGTCAAACCAAATAATTAGCGATACTTATTTAAATAATAATAGATTGGATGTAAAATATTTTGCAAGCGATTTGAAAAACTAAGAATGTTGAGCTGCTTATATGATTGAGACTAAATCAATAATAATAGATACTTTATTTCTACAGCACTTACTAAGTATATTGAAAGAATTGCATTAAGAAATTTTAATGCAGATGAAGGGATAAAGGTGTGTCAGAACCGTATTCTTTGGCACGTTGTAGTTTCTGCCTTACTATTGTTGGATATACAAGGTAACCAGGATTTGGGGTAAAATATCAAAAATTGCAAATACGATAGTCTTAACAATTTTTGTTCTACAACTCTTTCTTTCTTTCGCGTTTTCAACTGATCAATTTGTATTAAAAACTAAAAAAAAACATATATAATACAATAATAATATCAGCCTATATTGCCCACTGCTGGACAAAGGCCTTATCTTACTAATCGAGGTGAGAGAGATTAGGTCATACTCCACCACGCGGACCCATTGCAGATTGGTGGAGGCAGGTTTGTGGCCACCTGCTGTTGGAACTTATCAAGCCGCCTTTAAGACTTCCAACTCAGCTTAACGACTACCACATTAAGTGGTAACCGGGACCAACGGCTTAACGTGCCTTCCGAAGCACGGAGACGCTCGAATATGAAAATGCCACAAACGGTCACCCATCTCGGGCCAACCGAGTTGAACGCTGCTTAACCTCGGTAATCTGTAAGAATGCCGCGGTTGCACAGTGCTACGAGCTCCTCTAAAAAAAACATAGTGAGGAATAATAAGTTGTAGAAAAAAAGTTCTTTAGACTTATGACAAATGCGACAACTTTTGGCATGACGCTCCAATTCCGTATCACCCTATAGTTATGAATATGTATGCACTATAAGCGGTGGTAAATTATGCACATCAGGGCTGGTCACATCTGCAGAAGGACCGACGGCCGCGGAGACCGCGACTTGCTAAGCGTAAGGTAGGACGGCCCCCAGCTAGATGGACCGACGACCTCAAAAAGGTCGCTGGGACAGACTGGATGCGGAAGGCGGAGGACCGTGTGCAATGGCGCGTGTTAGGAGAGGCCTATGTCCAGCAGTGGACTACGATAGGCTGATTGATTGATTGATTAAAATTATGCACATCAGCTGAAGAGATAATCTTCGTAGGTCTATACGAAGCTGAAAGTAGACGAAAGTAGCCGTATTCGCTACGCGCTTTATCCGCGACTAGACCAACGAGGCAGTTAATCTATACTTATATTATAAAGAGGTTTGTGAGTTTGGATTTTCGGCGTAGTCTCCGGTACTACTAATCCGATTTTAATGATTCTTTCACCATTGGAAAGCTACCTTTTCTAAAAGTAACATAGGCTCGATAGGTGGCGCTGTTGTCGACCGGGTACGAAGTCACGGGAAACTAGTTAGAATATAAAAATAGATTTTCTACGAAATGAAACCATGTTCCGTCTTTATCTGTAGACAGAGACGACGCTTCGTCTCTGTCACTCAGTATATTATATGACAACAACAATTGACGAAAGCGACATAACGTCACATAATGTACTAAGTGGGATACACAAAGCCGAAAGTAGCCGATTATTTTCCTCTTTAGCCAACGTGCATTATTTACCGCCGCTTACCGTATCTTATTTTTACAAATGTAATTTTTCTATCGAATTTCCAGTATCAGTTTGGAGTCTGGAATTGTGTCCGGTGTATGGCAATAGGCTCGCCCTTCATTACATGTGATCTAACGTCGGCGAAAAGTGGGTGTGCACTGTACACAGTACACCTCTGCTATCCCCGCTTGGGGAATATAGGCGTGCGTGACGGTATTCATTTAGCTAGATCCATTCATAAACATAATTTTCAGTGTGTTAATTCGATGTAGCTCTAAGAAACTTTCTATTTGGACTTTTGGGACCCCAGGTTATGAGCCTAACCTAATCTTCTACGTTATTCCAGACAATTAGCCATCCGAAATCACTGACTTTGCGAACTAGTTTCGACTTTGTACTAAGTACTATCTTAGTTTTTTTTCAATCAATTTTTTTCAATATTGTAAGTTTACTTTGTTTTCGATCTTGTGTAAGTTTGGGTAAGATAATAATATCAGCCCTGTTAAGAAACTGTCCCACCGTTGGGCACGGCCTCCTCACATACTGAGAGGGTTTAGGTCATAGTCCAGCATGCTGGCCCAGTGCGGGTTGGCGAACTTCACACACCTTCAAGAAACTCATGGGCATTCAGGTTTCCTCACGATGTCTTCCTTCGCCGTTAAAGCAAGTGATAATTAATTTTTAATACGCACATGCTTTCGAAAAGACAGAGGTGCGTGCCTAGGTTTGAACCCAAGACCTTTGACTTTACAGTCCAACGGTCTAACCACTAGGCACTCACATCGTTAGGACACCTGCATCCATAAGAGTTTCTCGAAGGTGTGTGAAGTTCGCCGAGCCACACTGGGCCAGCGTGGTGGTCTATGGTCTAAACCCTCTTAGTTTGAGGGGAGGCCCGTGCCCAACGGTGGGACAGTTCCTCAACAGGGCCTCCTCAACATATTATATTATGGTAAATAGAGTGGATATAAGACAGCCGGTTCTGAATATTAAAAAACAATTAGTGTAGTTAATAAAACTCCAAATAATGAGTGAGTCCCAAGCAAAATACAGCTGAATAGGCTCTTATATAAGTAACGTAAGTGCAGCACTATGAAAAAAAAAAAACCTCCCCTATAGGGGTTAAATAGGGGGCTAAAAATTATCAACTGGTAATTCTATCAGCCGCTCTTTGTATTCTTCGGTCGGTTAGCTTAATCTCGAAGCTAGCATTATTTTAAATTAATCTCTAATTCATGAATAAATAATTATTCAATAACATTGCTCTAATAAAATAGAAGAAACGTCTAATAACAACAAAAAACAGCCGAAGACTTAACTAAAACAATATTTTATTACAAAAAGAAAGCTCCAACAAAACGAGGTAAAAAAGGGTGAAATTTTAAAAAGTAATTTTTATAAATTCAACCTTAATTTAACTCTATTATCTTAACCTCATCGGGTAATTCTCGACCGGCTGTTATTAAAATAGAACAATGTTTTTGGACCATTTTCCTCTGAAAAACAAGGGCCTTGTAATTTATGTGTTAGGGAGACGCCTGCACACCGTAGAACACATCTGGTCTGCATCAAAGCACTGGCTGATATATAGACACCTATAGTATACACGATAAAAGATGACAAAATATTTGCAACGCCTGTGGGAAAAAAGTAGTAAAGTTTTTTTGCTATAAACATTTTATAAGGCGTATTTTATAGGCGTTCACAAGAGGGCGAGCGCGCAACCACTACGCTCGAGCCAGAAGGGCAAGGGGCAACTCGCTCAAGGGCGCCTTAAGGACAAACGGCTTGGGTAGTCGCTATGAGGGAGTTCGTGTATATACTAGGTGTCTCGCCGTGGTGCTCAGCACCGGCCGGCGGGCAAGGGATTCTTCGACTTCGCCGGCAAGGTCGATGTCTGATCCTGTGTGCGGTATCAGTATCCGAAAGAAGGGATGTACGGCATCGGGAGGGTCCGTGAGAATATGCCGCGGACGCCGGTAGCGGCTGATAGGAGGAGAGTTAGGTTCGTAGTCGGCGGCGGCTACGATTAGCGGATTTGTATGACTGGACGCGTTCGCGAAATATCGAGTTGTCGCCTTTTTAATAAAGGCGCGAATAGGTTCGAGACCGAGATCGGAATGGAGATCAACATTCCGTATGAACCACGGGGCTCCGACGGCTTTGCGGAGGAAACGGGACTGAACCGTTTTGAGTCTATCGATGTAAGAGCGAGCGGCGTGCCTGAACACCTCACAAGCGTACGTCATGATGGGCTGCATACAAGTTTTGTAATGTGTCGCCTTATTCCTAAGGAACATTTCACTCTACTTGAAGATCATCGGGTTAAGACGACCGAGCACAAAGGCTGCTAGGTTACGGACTCTCTTTATGTGCGGTCCGAAGGTCGTGGTATTGTTTAGGGTGACCCCAAGATATTGGACCTGTTTGACTCAGGGTATAGGTAGGTCGAACATGGTCTCTTGACCGAGATTACTTCTGGGGTGGCCATCATCATACCTTGAACACTATCTATCAATCTTTTTCGATCTATTCATCTGTTCAAATCTTGATCCATTTTTCAAACACTTGCTAGATGTGCTTAAAAAAAGGATCAAGTTTTGAACCGGAAAGACAGACAAACATGCAAACATTACAATTTAAAATCTTGTAAATAGTAAGCAATTGGAAGAAAGGGATAGAGGGACTCAAACTCTATTCTGCAAGTCGTAATACATTCAAATAAATCTTCGCAACATTTCCATTTTCCTTTACGAAATATATTCCGTAATCGAATCTCACATTTTATGTAAATAGCTCTTAAAGATGACGTAGAAAATAATATGGCGGCGGCTTAGCCCGGCGCGGAGGCAGAACATTGTAAGTTTACGCAGGCCTTCATCTCTGGGGACTCGTAGCAGTCGTAGCTAGCTACGGCGTAGCACTTGTAGCGACTACAGTGCGGTACGTAGACGTAGTGAGGTTGTAGAACTGTATTTTAAATCAAATAAAGTACCTACTTCAGATTAGCTGGGAAATAAAAGAGTGATATCATAGTCACTACGCTGTGATATTACCTGTGTACCCGTACACACCACTACTAGTGGTATTATCAATTTTGTTTAAATTTTAAAAACTAGTGTTGCTTTGATTGTGAAATGTTAGTAGAGTTGAAATAAAATGTAATTATACGGCAGCTGTCTAATCATACAATGATCGTGTCTGAATATTAATTAAGAAAGTGATGCGCAGACATCACTTTCTTTTTCAAAGTACATAAAAACAGCACAAAAAGAAGTAAAAGTTGACACCGTCGCATTTATATTCCCCTAGCAGGGGTAAGGCGTACTTAGAAACTGTAAAGGCGACAGCGTAGATCACTCATACACACAAATAACTACAATACACTTACGTATCGCCGGTGATGTTAGGTTCAGTGTCGTAGGCGCCGAGCCTAATACCATTATATTTACCGGGCGCGATTCGAGACCAGGGATGAGAATTTCTGATAGGATAACCACAACAACATATCAATTTGTATCAGAGTAACCAATAAGTTAAAGAGTTAAAAATCCACTATAAATAGACTAGGTTAAAAAAATCTGCTATTTTTTTTCTAATCCGTGCCCACTAAGTAATGTTTTGCCTTCCATATGTACTATTTACTAACAAATATATTATGTATATTCTAAAATAATTCTTCAAGCTACGTCGAGACGAACGTAATCAGTATCGTTCATCGTCCCACGCAACCGGTAGTTGGATTTCTCGAGCCGTGAAATTTTATCAAGAGTATTAATCTCGTGAAACTTTCCCCTCGGACGTCGACCTTTTTCATTTTTTAATTCAAACCAAATTGATTTTCAGTTATTCTCGGAATCCATAAAATCTCGAAGAAACAAAGGTCAGCTTTGAAGTATTCGACTGTTTGGGATTAAGGCGTTAGGCTGAATATTTTATTGCCTTTGCCTTGATTTTTTTTGAAAGGATTTTATTTTTTATTGAACGCGCCCTTCTATTTTTTTATCTTATTTTCAAATTAAGAACTTAAAAAAATAGTATTTACTTTTAATCTATAGGCGCTAGCTTTTTTCTTATTCTTAATATGGCCAGATACTTATGATCAATATATTTTTTGAACTGTAGAATTTTTACTACAATTAGATAACAAGATCAGGACCTATACCTTATATGCAACATTGACTACCTTGCTTGCGGGCTTTAGTGGCGGATGCGCGTAGCCAACACGAGGCTTTGAATCCCAGGAGAACGATATATAATTCTAAGACATAAAAAGTAAAAAGTATCAGTCTGCAGCTTGGAATTATGCCTGGTATAATGGTAAAGGGCTTGCCCTCTATTATATGGGACTTAACATCGTCGGCCAAAAGTAGGTGTACCTAGTACACAGTCTTTGTTTTTTTTTATTATATTCAACACCTGGTCTCTTACAATAGGGCTCATAAAAAATCTCAGAATTGCTCAGCGAGCTATGGAAAGAGCTATGCTCGGGGTTTCTCTACGTGATCGAATCAGGAATGAGGAGATTCTTAGAAAAACCAAGGTCACTGACATAGCCCTCAAGATAAGCAAGCTGAAGTGGCAATAGGCAGGCTACATAGCGCAAAGATCGGACGGGCGTTGGGGCAGAAAGATTCTAGAGTGGAGACTACGTATTGGCAAGCGCAGCTTGGGATGACTGCCTGCCAGCTGGACGCAGGAATCGCAGGAAGTCGTCGGATGCAGGTGGCATCAGACCGGATACGCTGGAAAACGATTGGGGAGGCCTATGTTCAGAAGTGGACAAGTATAGGTTGAGATGATGATAATGATGATTTAACACCTTTGATTCCAGAAATAAAGAGCCAGCTGTTATATCTGGTTGATGGACGAGAAAAATACTATTAAAAGAAATCTTTTTAGTATAGTTAAAACTAACTGCTTAAAGACTGTAAAATCCAAACTCCTGCTAATTAAATAAAATAGCAACGTATTATTGTTGGCGGCATGCGAAAGGTGTTACCTTAATTTTATTTAATTACTACAATAAAATCAGTCATGTTACGTGTTATGTATTTTCAATATGGACCTAATGATCTCCATAATAGAGACGAGAACAGAATGAACATGATGACGCACGTTAAAATGCCTTGTACACTGAAGTTGTTGTAAGTTATATTTTTTATGAAAATAATTGTTAGGTAATTTTGTGTGTGCGATTTGGAATTTGCTTTTTTGTGTGAAAATAGCTCTGACGTATTCCGCAATGCCGAAGCGACCGCTTTAACCAAAGAGCTATCGAACCAGATCTGATCTGATCCGATTTGTAGCACTAAATTTTTCTTTTTATATTCGATCTATTGAACTATTCACATTATTATTTCTTTCTACAGAAGCTTGTAATTAACAACTTGTTTAACATGATACATTTTTATAATTCTGCAAATTTCTTTAAAAGTAAAAAAATGTATGTACGTACTTTGATATTTAGCGCGTTACACTCAGTTATAGACGTTCTTGAATTTTTGAAAATGGCGATAATAACTGATGTATCTTTAAACCATCTATACTAATTTAATAAAGAGGAAGGGTTCGTTTGTTTGTAATTACTCAACTCTGAAACTACAGAATCGATTTTAATTATTCTTTTACCATTACAAAGCTACATTATCCAGAAGTAACAGAGGCTATATAACATGTAGACGGCGGTGATGCCGACGCCACGGAAAACTTTGTATTTGTATATTATAAAGATAGATTAGCGATATACCGAGTCTCATCTGAAGGAAAAGTCAAGAGTATCCGTAACCGGCGAGCGTGTATGAGAGTGGAGGAAGCCAGAGAGAGGTAGGTAAGAAAAGAACCTGTTGAAACTCTGTACTCTCTGCCTACACCGCAAGGGATATACTCTGATTGTTCGTCTCATACACGCTCGCCGGTTACGGAGACACTTGACTTGCCCTTCAGATAAGACTCGATTTATTTGGTCATGGTTAGATAGTTTAGATCTTCCCCAGTACCTACATCCCTCCACTTTCACATTGTAAATCTGATTTGTATTCTTTCTTCCGACATTCTATCTGTATGCCCGAACCAACGGAACATACCCTTTCTCATCTTTACACCGATAGTATCTTTCATACCTACTCGCTTTTTAACGCTTATTCACGCTTTAGAGTCGTTACGGTTTTATTTTATTTATTTTTAATCTGCACAAGTAGGCTAGGCCCTTTTTAAATTAAAACTTGGATGTGAATACAAATTCTTGAAACGTGTAATTATCTGACAGGCGGCGACGACTCAATGATACGTTCCACCCTTATTGTCTGTTTGAAGTTTAGCCCTGAGGGGTATTTTAATTTTATATGTGGAATTGCCTGGGTATAATAGGTATACCTATTATAGCGCTCTAAAAGGATTGTTAAAACAACTGCTCTTTGATTGCTTCGTTGGTGTAGTGGTATAAAATGGATGATGATTTCAAAAGTTTTGGGTTCAAATGGTAGTTCGCAAAATACGTGCATTTTATATGGAAAATGTCACGCGCAAAGTTTGGAACCTGGAAATTATCGTCTCATACGTTAGCCGTAAGGAAACACAATCTAACTAGATTGTAAATTTAGTCTCTCTAACTTTACACAAGACTATGAAAAGAGAATTTAGCGCGATTTAGCGCAGTGGTTAAGAGCTTAAGCCACTCTATCCATTGTGTAATAATATCGAACCCGCGACCTAATAGTCGCGGGTTCGCATGGTACAAATCTTTCTGTGATCCACAATTATTTGTTTTGGTCTGGGTATTTCTGTTTGTAAATTTTCATGTTTGTTTTGTGGGTGCGCACCCACAAAACAGGAATAAATCCTAGTGTGGGGCTACGTTTTTAAGAGAAAAAAAAAGTATTACAGGATACCGGGGAAGCGATTTGATTTGACCAATGAGAGCGCGCTATTTGATTTAACTTATGAGCGCGCGCGGTGAAACCCGGGAAGCGCGCGCTATTTGATTCGACCAATGAGCGCGCGCTATTTGATTTGGCCAATGAGCGCGCGCGGTAAAACCGGGGAAGCGCGCACTATTTGATTTGAACAATGAGCGCGCGCTATTTATATTTGACCAATGAACGTGCGCTATTTGATTTTACCAATAAGCGCGCGCGGTGGAACCGGGGAAGGGGGTGCTATTTGATTTGACCAATGAGCGCGCGCTATTTGATTTGATCAATGAGTCATCTCAATTTCATAGTAGGATAACATGTCAGATGTTACATCATATGCGACTACTGTAAGGCTCGCTCGTTTTTTTTGCGTCTGGTTGTGTGCGAATTTTTTGTCTGTAAACACAGGAATAAATCATAGTGTGGGGTACATTTTATTTAAAAAGTTTTAATCGTCGTCACGGTTATATATTATGTAGAATGTAGATTGGTATTGAGTTTGAGTTAGAAATTTGTTTATCGTTCACCCAAAAATACTTTTATTTCCACATTAAACAACCTACAGAGAATAACGAAGCTTTTGTTCGCAGTATGAAGGTGCTCATAAATAAGGTTGAAGATGGTGAATATTTTATATAGCCTTCGCCATTATCGGATAGGTAGGGATGTCCGCCCCTGCCTTCGATTCGGGAAATCTGTCGTGTCAGAAGTATTCCTTAACGATTGATATTTCATGGGACCGTGCAAGGTCTATTGTGAAGTTAAATTTTATTTAGATGGATCGTTGCGTCATATTTTGTATTCATGTGATTAGTGTGAAGCCAACGACATATTATGTGTAGTAGATTAAACGTGATAGTCGTTTTTTTTGGCGGGAAGTCGAAGAGTAATGTCGGTTATTTGTTTTAATTTCCGAATCTAGTGTTATTTCGAATAATAATGTGTGATGTTAGTGGAATATTAACCATTATGGATTCTTAGATGAGTATGAGTGAAGGTAATTATAACAAATTGATAAAACACGCCCTTTCGATTTACCTTAAAACGGCCGTCGCAATTGGTATGTAAAGTATCCAACGCTTTCTGTCCAGGGTGGGGTACTTCATCAATTTCATTATAAAGAATTAGGAACACGACTGTAGGTGAGGTCTTATTTTGAATTAATTCGATCCAACTGCAGGTAAGCCGAGGGCGCGTTAAAATGCTTTAGTTTGCTAAAACTCCTATATTAAATAGATCTGTGGTCATTAATAAGCTTACTATATAATATTATAAATGTGACACCGTCACAGCCCCGTAGTTTCCCCCGTCGATCTCCATTCTGATCTCGGTCATGAACCTTTATTAAAAAGGTTACAACCCGATATTTCGCGAACGCGTCCAATCATAGGAATTCGCTAATCGTAGCCGCCGCCGACTACGAACCCAACTGTTCTCACCGGCCCTCCCGATGCCTTTACATCCCTTCTTTCGGATATAGATACCGCACACGAGATCGACACCGACCTCGCCGGCGAGGTCGCAGAATCCCTTGCCCGCCGGCCGGTGCATAGCACCACGGCGAGACACCTAGTGTATGGCCCCCCCTAATAGCGAGCTGCCCAAGCCGAGGCCGTTCCGCTTTGAGGTGCCGTTGAGCTACTTGCCCCCCTTGCGCTTTTGGCTCGAGCGTAGTGGTTGCACGCTCAACATCGTACATCATTCACACACACACAAGTACTGTTTACACCCATTTTTCGTTGACGATGTTAAGTTCCATATAATGAGTAATTTATTTTGAGAAAGTTGTCGTTCTGAACCAAACCCATTTTTTTTGTGTTTCGCCTTACTCTCTCAATAGAAAGAAACAAAAAAAAATTAGCTCGAAAGCGCGATCACTAGGCATCATAATAATATTATTCACCGTGTCCTTGGCGATCGAGGTGTGATCGACCCGCCGTATCACCGCCGACTTATAAAACATTCATGATCTCCGCCGTTACTCATTCATGACGCTCCGTTGCCGGCAAATCCGGATCACAAAGCGGCCCGGATAGCGCAATGGTTATCCTTAAAAAGTGTTTAAGTTTGTATTTTTTCCGTATCAGTTTTTTTTTTAAGTACTGTGGAGCTAAGAGTGAGTTTTGTAATGAGGGTAGAATAAAGAAATGTGATGGGTTGACACTTGTACTAAAGTTAGATCATTGTAGTTTTAATTTATTTACAGTTTAAATAGCCCGGAATTTTGGACGAAAAGATGTTCCGTAGCTTTCCGAACGCAAAATTCCGCAGTGTCTCAAGACAAAAGTCTTTGACCAGTGTGTGTTGCCAGTGATGACTTACGGCACTGAGACATGGTCGCTTACGATGGGCCTCATAAGAAGACTCAAGGTCACCCAAAGGGCGATGGAGAGAGCTATGCTCGGAGTTACCCTACGGGATCGAATCAGAAACGAGGAGATCCGCAGGAGGACGAAAGTCGCCGACATAGCACTCAGAATTGCTAAACTTAAGTGGCAGTGGGCGGGGCACATCGCTCGTAGAACTGGCGGCCGTTGGGGCAGAAAGGTTCTCGAATGGCGACCACTTACCGGAAAATGTGGAGTGGGTAGGCCCCCTAAAAGATGGACCGATGACCTGGTGAAGGTCGCGGGTAGAAGTTGGATGCGTACAGCACAAAGCCGGTGGTTGTGGCGGTCTTTAGGGGAGGCCTTTGTCCTGCAGCGGACGTCTTTCGGCTGAAGAAGAAGATAGCTCAATCGATGCAATAAGTTTCTCCCATTGCCAGGCAGAGTTTTCTTCTACAGACAAGAAACTAGAAGGAAGCAACATTAAGGTACTTTATTAATTTTTATTTTTCCTTTTAAAACTCTGTACTTCTTGCTTACCTACAAAGTATATGGCGTGATAACATTAATAGATAGATTAATGTATCCAACACTTCATTTACTGTGGAAAAGTTTTACTTCGAATTTTTATCTTTATTTTATTTATTGACAAATAACAGATTACAATCAAAATAAAATTAAAATTCAATACCGAATAAAAAATAATCTGGTTTCTGAATTAGTTTGCAGTACTTGCTTATGTTGCATCACAATTTAAAATATTACAATTAATATTAAGTTACCTCCAGTTCCTTACAGCAAAAAAAATCATGCGTTAATAGACTTAGGCGCTGGCGAAAGGCAATAACTATTATACAATTTTAAATACGCCTCATAATACAATCGGTTACTATTATCTTAACTGAGCTAAGATAGAACACTGCCATTTCGGCCCCTTTAAAAATAAAAAATACAGAGAATTCGACAACAAAATATTCCAAAATCCCTCTTTCATTAGATCCGATTCCCCAAACAACAAAATCCGCGTCTCGACGTCTCGAATTTTCATTACTAATGCAAAGGACGGATTGAATGGAACCAATAGGGATTATAAATTCAGGAGAGAACAGCTTATTGACAATTTAAAATTCCATCCTGAGTAGGAGCAAATGTAAACTGTTGACGGGTTTTTAGTTTATTCTGTATTTTATGTCGTGGTTTACTTGAAAGCGTAGGAATGCAAAAAAAAACCTATTTTTCAAATTTTATAGTTTATTCTGCAAAGACCAGACCTACAAAATATATTAAGCAGGCTGAAGGTATGCCAAAACAATAGTGTTGTTAGTTCCTGTAAAGCACTCGAAACGAAACGTTAAAAAAATACCGTTACAAAATCACTTTTATTTCACTTAAGAAGTCAGTATAGGAATAATTAAGATTGGTTAACTTGGAAATATCTAGTATTTCTGATCATAAAATGCAAAGCGTCGCACCGGAATGGAAAGCGATCTTAAGAGTGAGAAGATCTTATAAGAAACTTATAGGACTTTTATTTCAAAGTTTTTAGACCCACTACTTAATAGTTATAATAATATACTTTAAGGCACATAAAATATTATAACAAGAAACAAGATCGAACATAGTTATGTTGGTACAGTAAGGCGGCCTTGTCCCTTAAAGCGATTGCTTCCAGGCAACCTTTAGGTAGACGACGGAGATGTTAAAAATAAAATGGAAATGGGTAAGGTGCAACAATAAATAAAATAACTTAAAAATAAAAAAATAAATAAAATAAAACAAAAAGTACTTATTATACATTATGTAAATGAATGACGGAATAAATAAATATAACGGAAAGGAGAAACGAAAGAAATACGAGCAAAGGTAAAAAATAAAAAGGAAACTTGCTGGAGGTGTTAGGTTTGGAGGAAATGTACTTTAAGATCACGCTTAAATATTTCCCGGGACTTAGCATGCCTTGTAGATTCAGGGAAGGAGTTCCAAAGATTAATACTTTGGACAGAGAAGGAACTAGTAAAGAAGTTTGAAGAATGGGTAGTTAGACGAAGGTTGCAGAGGAACGAAGTTCACGCGACTGAGTAGTGGCGAGAAAGGAAAAACGTTCCTTAAGATACATTGGAGTGCACGGGTTAAATAAGATAGAATAGAGTAGTGATAGTACATGCATATTCCTACGGTGATGGACAGGGAGCCACTTAAGTTGAGAACGGAATTCGGATACGTGGTCATATTTACGTAAGCCGAAGATAAAACGAATGCAATAATTCTAAAGTCTTTCGAGTTTATTAAGAAGCTCCACTGACAAGTCAAGGTAGCAAGAATCAGCGTAGTCAAGAATAGGCAACAGAAGAGATTGTGCAAGTGCAATTTTAGTATTGACAAGCAAGAAATTACGTAGGCGTCTAAGTAAGGCTCCTGAAGTGAAAATCTTTCCTCTAACCTCAGCAACCTGCGGTCTCCCCGGTATAATGTTACCTTTGTTACTGTAACATACTATATACGGTTTTGTTATTAAAATTAATGTTTATATTATTAGCCCATACAACATCCGGAAGAGTGAAATAATGCCACTTTTTTTCATTGTAGACCTAAATAATTAATCAATTCGATATTTTGATAACATGACCCTATAACATAAGCTGTCCTAAATCGTCTAAGCCAAATATGGACGTTCCGAATATTTGTTGCGTCCGTAATGCCTTTAACCACCCCTTTGGGAACACCTTCGTGAGGATATCCCAAACACACTCACAAAGTTAGGTAACTAATGCTTTGAATTTATCTCAATCCATAAACCGGATTTTCTAGAAAAATACAACGTTTATTTATCTTTTGATCTGCAATCATTGATTCCTTGAAATAAAAGTACTCTATCTATCTGTCTATATCACAATGCCAGATCTCTTGCGGGGTAGGCAGACAGTGAAAAGTTCCAACAGGTTCTTAGAAGTACTCATTTGCATAGAAATAAATTTAAAGTGAATATAAAAACTGTCAGGTCTATATTTCGCAACCGGGGCTGCCAGAGGTGTACTGTTTATACCCATATATTATCACCGACGTATTATTAGATCCCAATCTAATACGAAACCGGGCACAATTCCAGCTTCCGGAATACTGCGGATCTTTTGTTAGAAAAATCGTTCTTTGTACCACTACGACCCGTACTGTGCTCCTCTAGTCCAACGAATTATAAATTTATTAGTATAATAATATTATCCCTGTTAAGAAACTGTCCCACTGTTGGGCACGGGCCTCCTCTCAAATTGAGAGGGTTTAGGCCATTGTCCACCACGCTGGCCCAGTGCGGGTTGGCGAACTTCACACACCTTCGATAAACTCTTAGGCATGCAGGTTTCCTCACGATGTCTCACCGTTTAAGCTAGTGATAGTTTATTTTAATACGCACAAGTTTTTAAAAAACAGAGGTGCATGCCTGTGTTTGAACCTGAAACCTCTGACTTTGCAGTCCAAAGGTCTAACCACTAGGCTATCACTGCTAATATACTAATTTATTAGTAAACCAACCTAATTAACATAAAATATACTACCTACTAGTATTTTTTCCAGTAAACGTTTAAATTGTGCCCTAAAAAAATTCCCACTTGAATTGGGGCTGATCCACTTGGCAAATATTGCAAGCCTCGGCAGAATGTTCAATAACATTGGCATGTGAATCACTGGCTGTTAATAGAAGCTGCTATTGTAAGAATGTTGGCTGCCAAACGAGATTGGAATACTCCATTTGGCAATTGTAACAGCATTTCGAAATAAACAGTTCGTTTTTAAGACAAATGTTTAATTTTAAATGCTTTGTTTTGGAGATATTTTATTAGAAGTCATTATTTGGAAATGTTGAACATGTTTCTTTGCATTAGTAGAATGATTTAGTAACAGTACTTAACTTATTAAGATATTCATACATTAGCGTATACTGTCTTCATGCTGGGTAAAGGCTTTCTGTAACAAATTGAGGTGAGGGAGACTAGGTATTAAATACTCCACCACCATGCGGACCCATTATGGATTAGTGGATGTTTAAGACATTAATCAGTATTAATAGAAACACTTGGAAAGATAGAAGAAGCCAAAAAACCTTTGTAGCAGTCTGGTATCGTGGCATTCTTAGTTATCACCAAAGTTAAGCAGCATTTGGCGGGGGCTTGGGTTTCAATCTACGATGGAAGTTTGTTGGTGGTATTCAAGCATCTCTGTACTTCGTAAGGCATGCTCGTTGGCTCCGTTAATTAGTTCATAATGTGGTAGTCGTTAAGTCAAGTTTATTCTTTGATAGATAGATAAATGTGTGTGTATGAGACGAACTATGAGAGTGGAGGAAGCCGGAGAGGTATGTAAAGAAAGAATCTGTTGGAACTATGTACTCTTTGCCTACCCCGCGAGGGAGCTGGCGTGATGATATAGGTAGATTGATTGTTCCACCAGAGATGACGGACGATGCAGCGCAGTGGTTAAGAGCTTAAGACGCTCCGCCCACTGTGACTAATAGTCGTGGGTTCGATTCTCGCACGGGACAAATCTTTGTGTGATCCACAATTATTTATTTCAGTCTGAGTATTTGTGTATGTGAATTTTAATGTTTGTAAATGCACCCACGACACAGGAATAAATACTAGTGTGGGGGCTACGTTATTTTTTAAAGAAAGAAAAGAAAAAGATTTATAAAAAAAAAGTCAAAGTAAATCTCAATCAGCATGATAAATATTTTAAAAATAAAGTAGAGAATGTGGCGGTACGGGGCTAAAATTACATATATTTTTAGCTTGTATTTTTTTTCTAACATTATTAGTCAACTTAATGACAACGAATATATAAAAATTAAAACTTCCACAAACTACCAAACAGCATTCGTATTTCAGCGAAATTTTTAATTAATTAGCACCACTTCGTCACTGGAGGGTGTCTTTGAAGAGCTACTATTTATTTGCACCTTGAAAAGGCAACTCCATTAGCAGAATGAACGTGGGGAATGAATAGAGGTCATTCAGGAGATGTCGACTGTCGCAGACTTGAAAGGCAGACATCAAGTGGGCGGGCAGACTAACATACATACATATACTATATTCTACATAGCCACGTTTTTGTTGCTTCTGCGAATGGAAAATATCACTTTTCTTTTATTTGAGAAGAAATTTTTGGGTGTATTAAATTGATGGAAATATACTGCAATTATTTAAGTTATGCACTTTGCGTTTGGTGGGCATTTGTAGTAAAAAATGCTTTTTCAGAAAAAAGCAGTTGGTATTTCGTTTACAAAGCAAAGGACGATGCGCGGTCAATATTGCCCAATGCGATTTGGAAGGAAAGCTTTAGTGTTTCCTAGTTTTGTCCTCCGCAGCCTGAATGGAGAGGCATTATTTTTTTGGCAGGCCTCGTGTAATGGGAACTTCTTTGTTGAGAAAACTAGTTATGAATTTTAAGTACCAACAATACAGTCCATATTTTTAGTAGGCCTTTTTGGTCAAACATACACAAATGATACTTTCCAACTAATGAGTTACCTATGATTTGTCAGCGGTTAATACCAAAGTTATGCCGCTTTTTGTAACGAAGTGTTAATAAAGAGCTTTCTGCAACTGAGTGTATTTCCTATATCGACGTATTCACAATAAACTTTAGTCCAAAAACAAAGGTATCCTGTCACGATTGGTCCATTAGCGGTGAATTGCCGTAGTAGGTAATAAATCAATTTGTAGTGCGAATTTATTTTCGCTGACTGAGTAACGTTTGTGCCTCCTCCCTCTATACAACAGCGTGGATTAGTGAGGATATACTCTCGTGAATTTTTAGCGAAATATAAACAACACTCATTATCTAGTAGGAGTCGTAAGATGATAGAGTACCGTCACGCCTATATTCCCCAGCGGGTGTGCCAGAGGTGTATTGAGTACACCCACGTTTTGCTGACGATGTTAGGTCCCATGTAATAGGGGGCGAGCCTATGTCATATACCGGGCACAATTCCAGACTCCGGACTCGTACTGGGAAGTTTTCGTTAGAAAAATTACACTTGTCCAACCTAGGATTTGAACCCAGGACCTCGTGCTCACAAAGCGATACGCTCTTCCACTAGACCAACGAGGCAGTCAAAACCAATAATAGAGTAAAAATCAATTTATATACTACCAAGTTAGTCTATTAAATAGTCTGTTAGATGTTTAAGTATAAATAGGTACCTAGTAAATTCTTTAGTGGTTGTTACTCCTTTATTGGTTTAGCGAATGACATTTGGAAGGCTCGCGATGAAACAGTGATCTTTTTTTAAAATTTTTAGTAATTAACCGACTGGTACCTATAATCGTCGGCTAAATATGGGTAAAACCTATTTTAACTAGTTGTACTCCGTTCCGCTCGACTATTTCTCGCTCATTATCCTTTTGTAGAGGAAGCCCGAATTGACAGTAGTTTTTCTAAAAATAGACAGTCAATTTAAGGAATGTTAGATGATTTGTTATATTTTCTCTATGAGTAACAAAGCAAGGTATTACGCAGTACTGCAAGTCAGGTAGGAGTATCGCGGACCCCGGATCAGTGCAGATCCGCCTAAACACTGTTCAGAGGCTCGGAAAATTGCATTCGTTATCGCATTGCCGTATTCGACTACGTACTGCATTCTTCGCGATGGATTATTGTGGATATGACAATTGATATACAGATAGGAGTTGAAAGACAATCCTACTAATATTATAAATGAAAAAATGTGTTTATTTAAATGTTTGGATGTTTGTTACTCAATCACGCAAATAGGGTTGACCGGATTTGGATGAAATTTGGCTCGCACATAGTTTATTACCTAAATTAACACAGGGAATACTTTTTATACCGGAAAAATGTTAGATTCCTGTTTAAATACCGCGCGGACGAAGTCGGGGGCAGCAAATTACTCGTGTAATTTATAAATTAACTTATTTAATGGGAATATAAAGAATGAAAAAACAGATATACAATGCGAAAGGGAAAGGATAAACTATCTTACCACGAATTATAGACTGAGTCTTATATGCAGGACAAGTCAAGAGTCTCCGCAACGGGCGAGCGTGTATGAGACGAACTATAAAGTGGAGGAAGCCAGAGAGATATGTAACGAAAGAATCTGTTGGAACTCTGTACTCTCTGCCTACCCCGCAAGGGATCTGGCGTGATGATATAGATAGATAGATATTATATAAGGAAGTTAAATATAAATAAAAAATAAGCACCGTCACGCTTATATTCTCCAAGCTGTAGTGTCAGAGGTATTGACTGTGTGCACCTACTTTTCGTCGACAATGTTAGGTCCTATATAATAGGGGGCGAGTCTATTGCACAATTTTGGACTACTAACTGATACTAGGATTTTTTTATAGAAATACCTTATTCGTTGGACCTAAGATTTGAACCCAGGACCTCGTGATCGCAACGCGAATCATTCGCTACTAGACTAACTTGGCATTCTTATAAGAATGCTTTCAAACATCCAGCGATTAATTCAATCGTTGACGGAAGATTTAGCGCAGTAGTTAAGAGCTTAAGCCACTCCGCCTACTCTGCCTAACAGTCGCGGGTTCGATTCCAACGATTTGTGTGATCCATAATAATTTGTTCCGGTCTGTTTGTGTATGTGAATTTTCATGTTTGTAAACGCACTCACGACACAGGAATAAATCCTGGTGTGGGGCTACGTTAAAAAAAAACACTATTTAGAAATTAAATGTATAATTTATCAATAACTAGTATAAGCACAGTTGGCCTGCATTAAAAGCTTTCCAACTAATTCTGTACGAAATAATCGATATCCCTTCACATGTCCACGACATTAGGCACATGCGATCCATTCATTTCATTTACATGAAAGTATCGGCCATTCGTATTTCTGTAAAAGGGGATTATCCGCACCAAATAGTGATCCCTTGGGCATTATATCATATTGTAGTGTATTGGCATAATGTGGTCTATTAGGCTTGAGGGTAGGAGTTTAAGATACGTGATTTTGGATTGATGTTTTTATATTTTTTTAAGTTACAGCAAGCAATGTTGGCAATGGGCTGGTCACATCTGCAGTAGGACCGACGGCCGATGGAGCAAGCGTGTCCTAGAGTGGAGACCACGACTTGGTAAGCGTAAGGTAGGACGGCCCCCAGCTAGATGGACCGACGACCTCAAAAAGGTCGCTGGGACAGACTGGATGCGGAAGGCGGAGGACCGTGTGCAATGGCGCGTGTTAGGAGAGGCCTATGTCCAGCAGTGGACTACGATAGGCTGATTGATTGATTAAAGCAATGTTGGACGCGATATTTAGATGGGTGACCGCTAGTGATAAGCATGAAGAGCCTCTCCGTAAAAGTATTAAACTGTCGGTATTGGTTGTTATACGAGTAAGTATACGGCAGTCGTTAATCCACGTCGGAGAATTTTGAGGTGCCATGAAGAACTTTGATAATAGGTGGATACAATAATGAAAGAAATATAGACCAGAATGTAAAGGACAGGTCCGCTTACCTGAAACATATTAAAGTACCCAAAAATGTTATTATAGGATCAACTTATTCTACTAGCTCGTTGGTCTAGTGGCAAAGTGGGTTCAAATCCTAAGTCGGACAAAGGAAGTTTTTTCTAACGAAAATTTCCCAGTATGAGTCCGGAGTCTGGTATTGTGCCCGGTATATGGCAATAGGGTCGCCCCCTATTATATGGGAACTCACATCGTCGGCAAAATGTGGGTGTACACAGTACACCTCTGCCATCCCCGCTTGGGGAATATAGGCGTGACGGTGTAAAAAAAAGTAAATAAAACTTATTCTAAGACAACTTCCTACAGAAAAAAGGGGTGGTTTTATGAAAGAAAAAATGACATATTCCGTTGAAAGTTACAAAATCCAGTTTGCATCAATATTTTTTTAAATATAATAATATCAGCGTATACTGCCCACTGCTGGGCAAAGGCCTTCTCTCACAAATCGAGGTGAAAGAGATTGGGTCATACTCCACCACGCGGACCCAGTGCGGATTGGTGGAGGCAGGTTTGTGGCCACCTGCTGTTGGAACTTATCAAGCCGCCTTTAAGGCTTCCAACTCGGCTTAACGGTAACCGGCTTAACGTGCCTTCCGAAGCACGGATTTTTTTTTTAAATTTTGGTAAATATTATCGTAAAATAGTTCTTCGTAATGATACGTACTATCACTAGTTTTAGGTAGACCTACCTTAGTGCTTAGAGAATATTGCTTAGAGCGATATCCATTAGTAGTAATAGATATCGCTCTAAGCAACTAAAGTTCTACATTTTTTAATAGACTTAAGCAAAATAATACCAAATCTCCTATTCTCACTTGGAAAACGAAGTAATTACCAAACTTTCAACGAATTTACGAAACAATCATAATTTCATATTAATGAATTAACGCATTTCACAAACGCTAACCCCGATTTCGGTCTTCAAATTACCACTTAATCAAATCTTTGCAAGATTCCCCCAACCATCTAGGGTATTTTTGCCGAATACTTATACTGTACTTTGCAACTAAGCCCTAAAATCGATGGGGCCGTCTCCAAAACTTTCTAACGACATAACCGCATGCAATTGATATGCCCCAAGAGTAGGGACCATTGTAAAGAAAGGAAAATCGCGATCCGAAAATCTTTGGAGAATTTAGGGAGTGTCCACATGAAGGCACTGATATCGGAGAAATTAAACTAGTGTAAAAGAAGAAACACATAATTTACATCTTAATTTGCTACTTATTTTCATGGTCACTGGTTCTATATTATTATTATATTTGTTTGTTAGGATTTTATTCCTTTAAAAAAAAAACGTAGCCCCACACTTGGATTGATTCCTGTGTCGTGGGTGCGTTTACAAACATAAAAATTCACATACACAAATACCCAGACCGAAACAAATAATTGTGGGTCATACAAAGATTTTTCCCGTGCGGGAATCGAACCCGCGACTATTAGACACAGTGGGCGGAGCGGCTTATGCTCTTAACAAAAAGTTAAAAAGAAAATTCATTACGGAACATAGGTACTTTAATAGGATAGTGATTCAAACGTTATAATAGAAGTTGCCATGCGAAACCATATAGTTGTCTTTAAAAATCATACAAGGCATTAAAATCACAAGTATATAAAATGCGTATTAATTTTTGAAAACAATTTTTTTCATTATTTTCATCGATTTGTCTTTGTCTTTACAGTCCGACAAGGATCTTTTGGCTCGTGGCCAAAATTGGTAATGCAAGTATACACTGTCAAATTAAATGTCACTTCTTGACAGTCACAGAGTTGCCGTTTGCTATAAAATTTGCTGCAAGTCCTTTTTTTAATTAGTAACCATGCGAACCGACCTGCTGAAATAATATCTCCTTGAAAGTAGGAAAATTAAACTAAATAGTAACACTAATTTCAAACCAACGCCCCCTGTCAATGTCATCAAAGAGCCAAAAGATTCGTGTCGAACTGTAAGTAGCATCAATCAAAATGCCATTTGTTTATTGATTATGATTTTTTACACAGCTAATGTCATCGAGATCACAAAACATATTATGCCTTCAAGATCAAAAAAAAATTGTGCGTCTCGGGACGCCCGACAGAAGTGATAACTTAAACTGTGGGTTAGAGTGAGAGAGGAAGCGCCTGCCTACCGCTGCCGTATGCGTGAGAGAAAGGGAAGAGTGCTGTGGGTTAGAGTGAGAGAGGAAGAGCATGCCTACCGCAGCCGTATGCGTGAGAGAGGGAAGCCAGACAGACTGGCGCCGTTACGCGTTACGTTACGAAACGGTTTACCCTCCCATAAGAAGTTATCACTTCAAAATCTGTCACGTCATTACCAGCATTATTTACGCTTACTGTCTCACCATCAACACCAAAAACTTGTTCAATCTGAACCCGCACTTAGCTCCGTGTGCTATCAGTATTCTGGGTCCGTCTTCTCCCCGGTGTCGGTTGCTTCCCCACACCCCTCTGAATGCGGTAAACTCCTTCAGTAATTTGAATTTGTTGTTATAACTCAGTTTTAGTTGTTTGTCCCGCCGGCAGATTTATTGCTTTAGTGAAATCCGCTAAACAGTGACAAGTATCGTTGTGTGAATTCGCCAGTTCGTTTGTTGGCTGGTGCTTGTTTTTGAAACTTGCTGGACTGCTTTGTGGTGTATTTAGTTTTGTTAGAAACAGTTTACCTTCATTTGCTTGTATACTCTGCGGCGTGTTACAAAAAACTGATGATAATTATAATGATGAATATGGTATAGATTTTTTACTTTCACTTTGGTTTTACAATTCGGTTTTGTCCATTTTTAATTTGGTCTTATAAAACGCATTTTTTGGGCAATAGCTGTTTAGTGATGAGTTACGAAGTTTGATCTTGATATTGTTTATCCAGAATTATAATTTTGTTTTTAAGGGTCCTTAAATTTGTGTTAAGTTCATCACCTACCATGGTGGAACATGAAACAATAATATAAAAATGATAATCCTGCTCTTTTAAGGACTTATTTCTATCGGCATAACAGGTATTATGTATATTTTCAATAAAAACTTACTTGTAGATCATAATTTTTAGTCGCTCACCCGGTTCTTGTCCGTACACACCCACAATTCTAATCTATGTAATACCATTTAGATGTTTAATTTCTCGCTTTCGCTATTGAGAGCATATCAAATGAGTTATCAACTAACAAGATGAGATCCGTAAAAAGCTTATTCTCCAACAAAGAACCAGCATTACTCTGGCTGTTATTCAATTATTTACAAAGTAATATATCACACACACTGTACCTTTGTGTTCGCCTTCCATCGAGGCCTGTGCCTTTGATCATATCTTAAATTCCTCTACCATTAACTCAATTACGATATTCGGAAACGACTTGTGCGTACCGGAATTTTGGGAGTATTTTGTACACACTTGTTATAATGACAGCAATTGCTTAACAAAGACCGCATTGTATGTATGAATTACAACGGAATTATTTAGTGGTTTGAACAGTCTTCTTGTTTTACTTGGTCGTGTGGTTGCGGGTTTACCTTACACAACGAATTTATGTTAGTGAATGCATTCTGTTTACTCATCATATCATTATTGTTTCCGCTGTGCAAACTTTTGCCGAGGTTGCTATTTTGGATATTTAGTTGATGATGCGTTGAGCTAAGAAATCAATGTATTTATCCACTGGATATCCGCATTTTCCGACTCCCATGAGGTTCCCTTATGGTAAAGAAAGAACTGAAAATTGTTTAAAGATAAATACCTACTGTGAAGCAGCCTGGTGTTAATTAGAAAAAAATGTCATGCTTATCCATTAACCTTAAATTTACAACATACATCTTTGAATGCGTGCACGCCTTGCTGCAAACTTCAGCAAAACACTAACTCTAAACAGTTTCTACTATAGAGGCATAGTAATACCAACGCTTTGGTTTGAGTTAACCATAGCATTAGGACCATCTATTCACATTCAATGGCTAACCGTAGCTCCATCGAATTGCATTGAATCGACACGACACTCATCGACCATGCTTGGTCGAAGGGTAAAAATCTGAATGTAGTACGGGCGCAGCTCATTATAAGAGCTGGCTCACTTCCATAAAGTTACAGCGATATATTCCTACTTTATGACATATGACTTTATGATCTTGCGTGCTGATTTAGGATAGTCATATTGCATGTACTCTACCACTGCTAGGTAAATTCCTCTTTTCATAAATCATATTGAAGAATAATAGGCCATATGTTAGGTATAATGCAGTTGAGGTAGTTTTGTGGCTTGGTATAAAACAGTTCTAGCCAGAAATAAAAACTATCACATTTAATGGAAGCCTGCAAGTCTTAAAGTGCCATTTGAAGTTTGAAACGAGCGAAAATGTTACACTCCGTCAACTATCTCAGACTGACCGAGCCTAATTATAAACACTACTTGACAGTATGCGGACGTTTCTATTTAATGATGTACTTAATTGTAATAATTTGTTCGCTATTTATTTGTTTCTCTATCTATATTCTCAGGCCTGATGGTTAGGGTTAATTAATCATTAGTAATGGTTAGGATAAGTCAAGAGTCTCCGTAACCGGCGAGCGTGTATAAGACGAACTATGAGAGTGGAGGAAGCCAGAGAAGTATGTAAGGAAAGGACCTGCTAAAACTCTGTACTCTCTGCCTACCCCGCCAAGGATCTGGCGTGATGTTATAGATAGAATGGTTAGGCATTGTAGGGTAGGCATCACAATGTTTATTTGTGTACTTATTTATATATGTAACACGTGACAACTTTGATCACGCGATCCTATGTTCGAATACTATGTCAGAAACATTTTTTTAATAGAAAATAAAAACCTTATGCGTCCGGAGTCTAGCATTCCGTTCGCTAAATTGTTATGAGCTCGTCCCTTATTACATGGGTCCTAACATCGTTGGCAATACGTGGGTATACATAATTCACCTCTGCCACTCCTGCTTGGAGAATATAGGCGTAACGATGTAATTGGTCCGATTAAATAGCTGTGTGAAATGCCGCTGTTAAGAATTGAGCTCCCTGCTCTTAAGCTGTGGTGTTCCACATAGGGTATGAAAGGGAACCGTGACGCCCACTGCATTCAGGGTGTACTTCCGACCACTCGGACGCAACTCACAATGTCACGGCACGGACTCAATCTGATATTGAAATTGGAGAACTAACTGCGATTTCCCTTTACGCGTGGACATGGTTTTGATTTCCAATCAGCGGGTTTGTAATAGAAAATGTTTTTTGGTAGCTTTGTTAATTCAATTAATTTTTACTACGATAATAATTTCAAGGTAATACGTACTTATAAAAACATTTCTTTTTACTGGCTTATATATAACATTTTGTAATTTCCATCGATCATTTTCTATATAAGCTATAATCTCTTTCGTGAAAAACTGGTTTTTAAAAGAAAGGTATCGTTCTTAATACGGATATCAAAACGCTTTAAGAAAAGTTTAATAATTCTTCAAAATTGGATGCTAGATTTTTTTAGATGGATAGATAGATACACTTCATTGTTCCAACAGAGATAAAAAAGGCGATAAAAGAACCAAGATTACCGATTGAAAGTTAGTCTAGTAGTTAGTAACAATGAGCGACCTTATCACTAATAGTCATCTTGGAAGACCAAGCAACCTTTAGATGGAGAGGATCTGAAGTAAACACAAGATTTAGGGGCGTAATTAATAAACGTATCAAATCTATCATAAACTACTTTATATCATCATCATCATTTCAGCCTATACTTGTCCACTGCTGAACATAGGCCTCCCCAATCGCTTTCCAGCGTAACCGGTCCGATGCCACCTGCATCCAACGATTTCCTGCGATTTTCACAAGATCGTCGGTCCATCTGGCAGGCGGTCGTCCTACGCTGCGCTTGCCAATACGTGGTCTCCACTCTAGAATCTTTCTGCCCCAACGCCCGTCCAATCTTCGCGCTATGTGGCCAGCCCATTGCCACTTCAGCATGCTAATCCTGAGGGCTATGTCGGTGACCTTGGTTCTTCTACGAATCTCCTCATTCCTGATTCGATCACGTAGAGAAACGCCGAGCATAGCTCTTTCCATAGCTCGCTGAGCAACTTTGAGCTTTTTTATGAGACCTATTGTAAGAGACCACGTCTCTGATCCATATGTCATCACTGGTAACACACATTGACTAAAAACTTTAGTCTTTAGGCACTGAGGTATTTTGGATGAGAAGATGTTGCGCACTTTATATAATACGAGTATTTACCAGTAAAAATAATACATACTTGAATTGAAATTTAAATGATTTACTAAACCAAAAACAAATTTATAGCATAAAACAACTAGTAAGAACATAAAACAAATAGAAATTATCCAGCTAATATAATGCAGTTATTCAGTGTAGAACTTTTTCACCTGATTTCTAAATATGTGAATTGATGAAGCACGCCTTATAGAGACAGGTAGTGAGTTCCACAATCGGACGGCTTTGACCATAAAAGCATTGTCGTAAAAGATGCTAGAGTGTAGAGGTATTACGAGAGCCAAGTTATCTGATGACCTTAAAGAATACGAGTTGGAAAATGAAATGAAATCGAAACGTTCCTTGAGGTAACGTGGGGAAAACGGATTGAATAAGATTTTGTACAGAAGGACATGAGTGTTCCGGCGAAGACGTATAGGGAGCCACTTGAGCTTAGAACGAAACTGTGATACATGATCATATTTGCGTAAGTCAAATATAAATCTTATACAAAAATTTTGGAGACGCCCAAGTTTATTGTATTGACTTTGAAAAGCAATAATCCAATTGGGATGTCTTGATATGTTGAATCATATATATATATATCACCCCTTATATAATATACTCTAATCACAGTACTATAAAGTTTCAATTCCCTTCCCTTTCCCCCCTTTTCAGTTGCCTCGCTATATTGGCCAATGATATACAAAATTCGTCAATTCACAAATGCATTCCGAGTCATGAAGGGTTTGTCCCCCGATCATGGGGCCATCATTAACGATGCCATCCCTCATTCTCAGCTGTAATGTAGGTTACTGTGCAAACAGAGATGGGGTGACTGGACTTTAAGACGTGCGGTAAAGAGGGTTTAACATAACTAATTTAGGCGATTGGTTGAAGTATGGCGAGTAAACAATGGGAAACATACCTACCTACATATAATAATATCAGCCCATAGTGTTCCACTGCTGGGTAAAGGCCTTCAATCACAAATCGAGGTGAGAGAGATTAGGTTACTCTACAACGAGGACCCAGTGCGGATTGGCGGAGGCAGGTTTGTGGCCAACTGCTGATGGAACTTATCGAACTGCCTATAAGGCTTCCAACTAGGTGTAATGATTACCACAGTAAGTGGTAACGAGAACCGCTTATCGTGCCTTCTGAAGCACGGAGACGCTCGAATATGATAATGCCACCAATGGACACCCATCTCAGGCCGACCGAGTCGAAAGTGTTTAAACTTGGTAATCATTAAGAACACCGCGTTTGCACAGCGCTACGAGTGCCTTATACTTATACAGATCATAATAAAAAAAAATCATAAACACCGTTACGTTATTGCCAAAGTAAGGGTAGCAGAGGTGTACATTCACACACTTTTCACCTAATTCTCGATAAAAAATTAACATAACGCCCGACCGAGGATTCAAGCCCAGAATCTCGTGATCGCCTTAATCGCTAATAGTGTCACGTAAGATTTATACCATGTAAAGATGGAACCCTTAACTCTTATTTGATCTAATAAGTGAGGCGGTCTATGCTTAAGCTACCAGACCAAACCAAAGTCATAAATTATTGAAATATTCATTTTTTACGATATTAAATGAAATTATGAAAAGCTTACACATATCTAAAACCTGGATAAGATAAATAGTACCATATTAAATTAAATGGCATAGAAAGAATTATTATATTTACATACAGTCATATATTATGGTCAGGATAGAAAAACAAAGGGTTAGTTTACTTAATTTCCCTTCCGATATCTTGGCCTGCGGCTAGAATTTATGGCAAACAAAATTAAAAAGCTATTTCATTGTGCATAAAATATTTAAGATAATGTTGACAATGGATATAGCAACCCCTGTAGAACAATATCTCTTACTCAACCAAATTAGGACTCTATTCTGACATAATAAAGTTCAGTTTCTAAAAAGATATTACTGGCACTTAATACGTTATTGCATTATCCTATCGAAATTAACTACACTCGTGTACATTGGACAGACGAATGCAGAAACCATTAGAAATCCCGACGCAATAGATGCACGCACAAATCACTTACCCTAGTCGCGTGCGCATTTTTTGTTCTCACCACACTCGGAACCAATTTGAAAATTAACCTTGCACATAACGCGGTACAGTCCAATTTAGAATGATGATCTGTAGTTTAACTAGAGATAGGATATTGAACTTTATGTACCCGAAATAAGGGATATACAGAATACATATCATAGATAACATGGTGACCTACATCTCTAGAGAGTGTACGCTGCATTAGAGTATCTATAGGGAATAATATTTATAGGGTGCATTATGCACATGACACTTTTATGTTTTCGACGTCCGCCGATAGGGAACCATTGTTCGTGTCCTTTTTATTTGCGGAATTTACGTAGATCGAATCATTAATCATATTACTGATGATCAGATACGATATGTCTGTTAATTTAGTTGAGTAGCGCTATATTTAGCAAGCATGCTTTATGTGACAGAATATTTATTGGGCATAACCAAAGAATTTGGGAAAAACAATGACATGATTTTGCTGGCTGCAATTTATTTTGTAATGTTTTCATAATGAAATAAAACTATTTTTCGGATTTTATCACGGTTCATTTTTGATTTTTAAGTTCCTGGCGTTTCGAGTGCTTTGCAGCACCCATGGTCACGGGAAGGACTGAGGTGTCAGACGTCCAAAAGGCATAGTTGTTCCGGGGTACCCTCAAACTTCTTAATTATTTTTGTTGGTCCGACTTGCGTAGAATGAGCTCTCGGTGTCTTGAGGCATTGCAGTGTTATGCTTGGATTTGATTATATTAATTACCAGACCCCAAGTCGATGGAAGCACTCAGCCATCTTCTCTATTGAAAGCAGGATGTTCTTTTTTAATTTCAATAGCCTTGCGAAACATCCTCAGGAATCGATGTTCTTTCACGAGGATTTGTGGTTTATCAAATCTGATGTTATGGCGGGTGCGGTCAAGGACATGTTCACAGACTGCAGACTTTTTTGAGAATCAGAAATAAACCGCGATAGAATCCGAAAAATAGTTTTTTTTCATAAATAGCCCATGTATTATTCTGCTCCATTTATAACACAGCTTTATTACGTTGAAGTTTCATCAAAACCTGTGGAGTAGTTTTTTTCGTAAAAGAGTAACATACATCCATCTTCACAATTTAGTAGGATACTCTGTCATTGGTCTAGTGGGACTGCTTCTTTGGTCTAGTAAAGCATAGTGCTATGCTGGCGATTACGAGGCCTTGGATTTGAGTCTTAAGACAAATATAACGTTATTGAGGTCAAAAATTAAAAGCTGCAGTGGCAATCCTGAGAAAAAAATTGTGCCCAGCATGATGTCAATACTTCCTGTAATATTGGCACCTAACACGCCCGAAACTTATTAAATACGTAGCGAAAGTTTGGGTATACTTACTACGTTTTTGCCAACCTTTTTTTAATCAATATCTTATATGAAGGGCAAGTCAAGAGTCTCCGTAACCGGCAAGCGTGTATGAGACAAACTATGAGAGTGGTGGAAGCCAGATACTTAGGTAAGGAAAGAACCTGTTGGAACTCTGTACTCTCTGCCCTGCAAGGGATCTGGCATGACGATAAAGATAGATAGATAATTTGACAATGTATTGAAAAAATTACATAAAAATTAAACGTTCCAAAAGGAAGTCACAAAGAAAATCAATTTTCTTTCCCTAATTCCTGCCCAAAAGGTACAATACAAAACTCTTGAGATTAATTCTTGAAGTGCCTCTAAAGGACGAGAAAATCCTTAGAAAATTATTGTTTAAGTGTGTACCATCTCGAAGGGACCCTAACACGGCTGGTCCTCAATTGTCTCCAAAATTGCTGTTTAGATTTCACTACAGAGTTTTTATTCGCTAACCAAACGCGGTGCTTTACGATAAATTCGTGAAATGATCGTGTAATTGTCATTGTTTTGTTACTAGCTTATACCCGCGACTTCGTCCACGGACAGGAACATAACATTTTTCCTCCAAAGTAGCCTATATATTAATTCAGGTAATATATATACTATCTGTGTGGCGAATTTCATTCAAATCCATTCTCTCATTTTTGTGTGATTGAGTAAGGAACATCCCAACATACAAACTTTCACATTTAAAATATTAGCACTGACGTACTAGATTATTAGGGGACATCTCCATATTTTTGAAGTGAAAACTTCTTATGGGAGGGTAAACCGCTTCGTAACGTAGCGCGTAACGGCGCCAGTCTGTCTGGCTTCCTTTCTCTCACGCATACGGCAGCGGTAGGCATGCTCTTCCTCTCCCACTCTAACCCACAGCGCTCTTCCCTTTCTCTCACGCATACGAAAACGGTAGGCAGGCCCTTTCAGAGTGAGAGCACTCTAACCCATAGCGCTAGTTTAAGTTATCACTTCTGTCGGGCGTCCCGAGACGCACAATTTTTTTTTAGCAAATGATAGTATATCCTCTAGCATACTTTGTGCCAGGTGCTTGCTTCAACGTGACACGTTCAAGAGTTAAGTTTTATTTCAAAAAAGTCTTCATATATACTATACAAATAAATAAAATTGAAGTGTATGTGTGTAATGTCAAAATAACAGCTTTTTACTAAATGCATATGGACGTGTGTGTGAATGATTTACGATGTTGGCCGCGGGGCCTTTACAGCTTCACCGGACAAGGCATATGGAAGTATATACGGAAAATCTATGTCTGTCTGTCTGTCAGTTTGTTCCGACTAATCTCCGAAACGGCTGAACCTATTCTGACGGGACTTTTACTAAAAAATAGCTGATAGTACAAGGAATATGTTAGGGAACTTTTATTGTAGAAATAGTTTTTTTGTTAAATTTCACGCGTGCTAAGTCGCGGGTAACAGCTCGTGTGTCTTAAGATACTGTTTAAATAACTCGAAAAACATAAGATTTTATTATCTATGAAAACACAAACTTCCCCGCTAAATCCGCAGTCATCAAGCTGCGCACCATTTTTTGTTTAAAGTAGCTTTTCTAGTATGTATGTCTATGCCACTAGAATTGTTTTTTTTTAAACGTAGCCCCACTCTTCGAATTCCTGTGTCGATTTCATGTTTGTAAACGAGCCCAGCGATAAGATAAGATAAAATAAAATAAAATAAAAAGATAAAATTAAGATAAAATTAAAGATAAGATAAAGAAGATAAGATAAGATAAGATAAGATAAAATTTTGAACCCGGTACCGAAAACACGCCGACGGTCGCGAACAAACCCGATCGTGTGTGACGTCACTGTGTTAATTTCTACCCATCGTAGCATACAGCTGATACAGTGTTTTGACTTTTAATCGATTAAATCTTGTTATTATCGTCAACATTGACTGCCTCGTTGGTTGGCAAAGCGCATTGCTTTGTGATCACAAGGTCGTGAGTTCAAATCCTAGGTCGGACAAATGTAGTTTTTCTAACGAAAAATTCCCAGTATGAGCCCGGACTCTGGAATTGTGCCCGGTATATGGAAATGGGTTCGCCTCCTATTACATGGGACCTAACATCGTCGGCGAAAAGTAGGTATACTTAGTACATCTCTGCCACCCCCGCTTGGGGAATATGGCGTGACGGTGTGTATTATCGTCAATATATTGATAAATATATATCAAAAATGTCGAACCTTCAAAGTTATCGTGCTTGCTTCGTAACATTAAAAAATAACTCCCCAAATAATATTTTAGATACAATTTTGTTTACTTTTTGAACTTAAACCGAATATTTTCTTAGAAAATCTTTTGCCATAAATATATCCACATTAGGTATTATCGGTATGAGCCTTTATAAGTCCTTTAGCACACATGACTAAATAAAATTAGCTGTTATAAATATTTTTTGCACTAAATTTCGGATATTTTCATTCATTTCACGTGTAGAAGCCGTTGACACTGTACTATCGTGAAATGCCTTTAAAATTTTGACCTTACAAACATGGCGACCAATTGTGGCGCGTTTGTTTAACTGACTCTTTTTAAACTTTTATCAATTTTGATAAAATTGATTTGAAAAGCAGTGATAGCCTGGTGTTTAGACCGTTGGACTGCAAAGTCAGAGGTCTCGGGTTCAAACCCAGGTACGCACCTCTGTCTTTTCGAAAGTATGTGCGTATTAAAAATTAACTATCACTTGCTTTAACGGTGAAGGAAAACATCGTGAGGACACCTGCATGCCTAAGAGTTCCTCGAAGGTGTGTGAAGTTCGCCAACCCGCACTGGGCCGGCGTGGTGGACTATGGCCTAAACACTCTCAGTTTGAAAGGAGGCCCGTGCCCAACGGTGGGACAGTTTCTTAACAGGGCTAATATTATTATTATTATCAATTTTGAATTGTTAATAATCAATAAAAAATAAACTTTTAAGAGTTTTTCGCATCGGCTATTTATATAATTTATAATAAAGTTTTAAAAAACATAAATAATCAAAATTTTTCTTTTTTTAAATACCCATTTGACAGGCACCTGAATATAGTGGTTGCCTCTGCCGCCGAACTAGAAAACTGCCAATCTCCTCGAGAATTATTAAATTTTTAATTACGTTTCATTTAAATATTACTAGCCTAAAACGAAAACAGTTTGTATAAATATAAATGTGTCAAGTAGTGTGTCCTCTCTTTGTGTAAGGTGCTGGGGTGGGTGAGTGAGTGTAAGAGGGTCAAATATCCAACACTATTCAGAGTATTGTAATTAACGTAATAATCTATCTATCTATCTATATCATCACGCCAGACCCCTTGCGGGGTAGGCAGAGAGTACAAAGTTCCAACAGGTTCTTTTTTACATACCTCTCTGGCTTGCCCCACTCTCATAATTCGTCTCATAGGTCATCGCTCGCTGGTTACAGACTCTTGACTTGTTCTTTAGATAAGACTCGGTCTTATCGGTCATATCGATAATAACGTAAAAATGAATCGGTGTATGCAGTCCCACAGGTGGGTGAAAGCCTTTTCCCACAAATTGAGGTCAGAACTAATGGATCATACACCACCACCTGTATCTAGTGCAGATTGGTTGAATCATGTTTGTGGTTAACAGTACCATGTCCTTCGGCCCGCACATCAAGCGGGTCCGTCACCAAGCATCCTTTGTGCTCGGTCGTCTCCATTCGTTAATCTGCAAGCGGAGTAAAATGTCCCTTAGAAATAAGGTGACGCTTTGCAAAACTTGCGTTCGACCCATCATGACTTATGCGTGTGTTGTGTTCGGGCATTCGGCCCCCTCTCACATCGATAAACTCCAAGTGATTCAAAACCGCTTCCTCCGTAAAGCCGTAGGAACCCCCTGGTTCGTACGGAATGTCGATCTCCACTCTGATCTAGGTCTCGAACCTATTCGCGCCTCGGCCAAGTGACCATGTTCGACCGACCCATTCCCTGGGTCAAAGAGGTCAAATATCTAGGGGTCACCCTAAACAGCACCATGTCCTTCGGCCCGCACATCAAGCGGGTCCGTCACCGAGCATCCTTTGTGCTCGGTCGTCTCCATTCGTTAATCTGCAAGCGGAGTAAAATGTCCCTTAGAAATAAGGTGACACTTTACAAAACTTGCGTTCGACCCATCATGACTTATGCGTGTGTTGTATTCGGGCAGTCGGCCCCCTCTCACATCGACAAACTCCAAGTGGTTCAAAACCGCATCCTCCGTAAACCCCCCCTGATTCGTACGGAACGTCGACCTCCACTCCGATCTATCGAGAATGTCGCCTCTTGCCCTTCTGGCTGGCTAGAGCGTAGTGGTTGCACGCTCGCCTTTAAGTCCGGTGAAGCTGTAAAGGCCTCGCGGCCAACAGCGTACATCATTCACACACACACACCTATTCGCGCCTATATTAAAAAGGCGACAACACGACACTTCGCGAACGCATCTACCCATGCGAATCCGTTAATCGTAGCCGCTGCCAACTACGATCCAAATCTCTCAAATAACCATAATCCATTCATTTATGCAACTTTAAGCTAATTTATTTGTTTTCCTTAAACAACGTAGTCGGGCTATGTCCAACAACCGGGCTGTATAGAAATTGGTGAAAAATCAATAGAATATAGCACCCCACTAATGCAATGATGGATCGTTCACCATTTATCTGCGCGAGACATCAGTAGCTTGTGCGGGGTTTTTACTCTTTTGTTCTATGTCCTACCTATAACTATGGTTGTTAATCAATCAGGAATATTTTATAACTCTTGTTGCCTTTTCAGTAGGTAATTTTTCTATAGTTGCAACAGGTTTTTGCCTTATAAGCCTCTCTGGTTTCTTCCACTTGTAGTTCTCATGAAGTTAAAATTGCAATTATATTATTTTATTGAATGAAATGTTCGATATACAGAAAAATCAGATATATACAAGTAGTCAAATTGATTTGGCTGTCTCGGTCATCTAGTGTTAATGGTTTGGTTGGAGTTTACGAGGTCTTGGATTCGAATCGTAAGGTTGTCAAAGTCGATGACGGCTTGGTCTATCTACCCACTGGATCGAGTGGCTTTGAATCCCGCACGGGACAAACATTTGTATGACCACGGGACAAATAATTGTTTCAGTCTCAATGTTTGTGTATGTAAATTTCATATTTTTAACTGCATCTACAGAACATGATTATTACCTAGTAAGTATTATTATTGGTAGTATTGTACCGAAAAAAATTCTATAGTAATTTAGGAATTTTAGATTGTGTCCGGTACGCGCATACTGGCATGTATATAAAATGTTATATGAAACAAAATAATCTCTAGTAAATCATATATTATATAACATTGCCAGCAAAAAGTGATTTCATTTCATTAATAAAATACAAGTTCATTAAATATTAGGTATTTAATGAACTCGTTAATACTAAATGAAATAAAGAAGCTAGTACTACCGAGAATAACTTTAAGTGTTCATATTATTCATGTTACGATGTTTATAATACACTATTTTACCATGACAAATATTGTGAAAATAAAATTTATAATATAATTTAATATATTAATCAAAAATAATTAAATATAATGTACAATTTATTAAATAATAAATAAGTTAATGTTTCCAATAAAATGGACGAACTAATGTAATGAATGTATTGTAATGTATTTAAATAAGTTGACTACACTATCGTATTAGGAAAAAACCTGTAAAGATAGTTGTTGTAATTTGAGAATAAATAAATAACTCAACACATAACATGGTATAAATTGTCCAAAAATGAATAATTACAGTTACGTGTCTAGACGCCGTTGTGAAGGGCGAGACTACAAACTTGTCCAACTGAAGATGTATCGTCGCTATTTATTTATGATACTCACGCAATCATATTCAAAATATATTCGGCTTTCTGTCTCATTGGTCTAATAGTACTTGGTGGGAAGCGAACACGTAGTTCAGAAGGCTAATTCACGTAACTAAAAGTGTTAAAAATCTAGTCTCGATCTAATCTAAATGGCATAAATCCCACAAATGGTATTCTCGTAAAATAATGACATCGACCAAATCGAAATCGGACCGTAAGTTAAACAAAATGTAAACGGTATTCCGATAACATTTTGAATTGACATGAATTATACAAAACATGGTCAAATTGAAGATTTCAGTTAGATATTTTTTTATTTGGACTGTGGCAGCCGAGATTAATACATGATCAACAAATTGTTAACAATATATTTTAAATTAAACAACTTGACATTTTATTGAAATTATACTGAAATTGGATCGATACTTTAGTGGAGCAGGATACCAAATGTAAGTCAATTCATAATTAAATCTCAATTCAGGCTCAGTGTCAATTAAATACGAGAACTGGCCTTCTGGTTTCCAATCTTGAGTCAAACAGTGCTAGGTTTTTCCATTGACAAATTCTCTGTAGCATTCCGGAGTATGGTATAGGGCCCGGTGTAAGACGAATAGGGGCTCTTTCTGTTACATTGAGACCTAATATTATCAGTAAAATGTATACAAGATGTAACATAATTAACGCCAGACCTGAAAATAGTGTTTTAAATCGACAACTGAGTCGATTTCAACTGTTTTTTAAGTAAAATCATTCATTATTTCATTCACTCATTTTTTTTAATTACCAAATACGCTGTTATTCGTTCAGTACGCTGTATCAAACAAAATTTAATCATTATTCAAAGTAATACGGCTATTTTAAATGCATTCCTATTATACATACATTAATATTTACACAAATGTTACTTATTTATTAAAATTTGTGGTTAATTTGGTACCAAAGAGCTTAAAATATGGTAGAAAACTCCTCAAATTTGGAAGTTTGATTTTCTTATTAAATTCGTAAAGCAATGATCTAATTGGAGAGTCTATGGTCTCGCGTTTTATATGTGACACCTTGCATAGTATACCTCTACCATCCCCGTATATCCCCCTTCATAGATCGAGGTTAGAGAGATTAAGACCTAATCTACCACGCGGACCCAGTACGGATTGATGGAGGCAAGTTAGTGGCCACCTGCTGTTGGAACTTTTTAAGCCGCCCATAAGACTTCCAAGTCGTCTTAACTACTAACACGTTTAGTGGTAACCGGGATCAACGGCTTAATATTCCTTTTTTAGTGGGACTAGCCCGCCACTCATTACCACCATTGTGACTCCTGTAAGCCCGGATCCACAATGGTCTCCTTAGATGACACCAAGGTTTACACTACTTGAGGTGTCCCAGGAAGCGTTTCAATTGTCTTGGAACCCGCAATTAATTTAATTAGAAGATAAGAGAGGATGTGCCCTCTGAAGCACACATTTCAGACTGACCAAGTCGAGTGCTGCTTAACCTTACCACGCTACTACAGCGCTACGAGCGCCTATCATTCACCTCGTTTAAAATTCAAAAACTACACTATTAACTAATTTTCACTAAATTTATACCAAATACCCAACTCGAGTTTGATCTGATAGCAAGTTTCGGCGCTCCCTCATATTTCAGAGTGAGCGTCGGAAAACTTTAATACCATCAAGTTTGTGAGTAATGGAGGCGTGCCTACATGCCGGCTTAATCTGGCGGACTTCGGACAAAACCTGACCATTATTGTGATGTTCACAGTTTCAAACTAAGCTTTTTGAAGTTTCAAATTGAGGCAATTCGAGCTTTATTTTGATGTGAAAATTTATTAGACCGATCTATCGTGGTGATAAGTTTGCTTCAGTATTTACTAGTTTTCGAGTATGAATGGAATTGTAATTTAGTTGTTAGGCTTGTTTCTTCATGTGTATTACATTTACCTTAAATCATCTTCATAGCAATATTCGTTAAGGGGCAAGGGGTTAATATTCGTTAAAGAGATATGGAAACGCTAACAATATCTAAGTTATTAAAAACACCATCACGCTTACATTCCTCAAGAGTGGCAGATAGAGTTAACAGAGGTGTACTAACAATGTTATATTTCAATGTAACAGGAGGCGAGTCTATTCTATACTATTCAAGAATCCGCTACTAAGAATTTTTCAATAGAAAAACCTCAATATTTTTTTGTCCGTGAATTTGAACATAGGAACGACCTTATGAACGCTGAACGTAGCATGAGACTCTAGCCCATATAAGCAATAAAACACTGTGCAACTTTTATTCCCCAAGTGGGATGGTAGTATATACACATATATTTCACCGACGAGGTTAGGTTCAAAGGAATTATAAGACGAGCGTATAGTCATTATAAATCTTTACATATTTTCAGAGATTACTTAACTAATCGTACTCAGTCAGTCAAAATTGATACCTTTATAAGAGAGGAGGCAACGATTAATTACGGAGTGCCGCAGGGAAGCATTCTCAGTCCAACATTTTTTTTGATTTATGTCAACGATCTCTGCAATATGAAATTTTCTAATTGTGATATTTTTACATATGCTGACGAGGCTGTACCTTATGGAATGTTGTGCGAGGCACAAGGGGGTTTCAGGTCTGGAAGAGGATGTTCGGATCAAGTCTTCTCACTCTGCAACATCGTAGAGAAGCATCTGGCAGTGGGGCGGAAGGTTTACTGCGGTTTTGTAAATCTGGAGAAGGCATTTGACAGAGTTGTGCGAAAGAGACTTTGGGACATTTTGCCAGAGTATGGTATAGATGGCACTCTGTTGCAAGCCGTCCAGTCCACTTATGTGGACTGTAAGGCATGCGTACGGGTGGGTGGTAACAGGTCACCCTGGTTTGACGTTAAAATCGCCGTCAAGCAGGGTTGCGTGTTGTCCGCTAGACTGTTTATAATGCAGATGACGCGGTTTTAATAGCGCCAACAGCCACTGATCTGCAAACACTAGTCACAATTATGAAAGACGACTGCATGATCAATGGCTTACACTTGAATGTGAAGAAAACCAAGATTATGGTTTTTGAAAGGGAAGAAACCAGAACGAATGTAAGGATTGTGGTTAGTAACGATGTGCTGGAGCAAGTGAATGAGTTTGTATATCTTGGATGCGCCTTCAGTAAGGATGGGAAATACACCGCTGACATAGAGAGAAGAGTGAGTGCAGGGAACAGAGTGAATGGTGCGATGGGAAAGCTACTCGGGAGCCGGCACTTAAGCCATAAGGCGCAGCTGGCCATACATAACGGAGTTCTTGTCCCAACGCTGTTATATGGTAGCGAGAGCTGGGTATGTAAGAAGGAGAATGAAAGTAGGATAAATGCGGTAGAAATGCGAGCTCTGCGGAAGATGTGCGGAGTGAAGCTGACCGACCGCATTAGCAACAGCATAGTAAGACAGCGAGTAGGTATGAAAGATAGTATCGGTGTAAAGATGAGAAAGGGCATGCTCCGTTGGTTCGGGCATATAGAAAGAATGCCAGAGGAAAGAATGACAAAACAGATATACAATGTGAAAGTGGAAGGATGCAGGTACCGGGGAAGACCTAGACTATCTTACCACGACCAAATAAACCGAGTCTTATCTGATGGAAAAGTCAAGAGTCTCCGTAACCGGCGAGCGTGTATGAGACAAACTATGAGAGTCGAGGAAGCCAGAGAGGTATGTAAGGAAAGAACCTGTTGGAACTCTGTACTCTCTGCCTACCCCGCAAGGGATCTGGCGTGAGGTTATAGATAGAGATAGATAGATAGACTTACTGACTCTAAACATTGACAAAACCAAATATCTGCGTTTCCACTTGCCAAACTTTGCTGCTCCGCCAGCAATATCCACATGTCTCATTGCACATACTTGTGATTGTCAAACAAGTAAATGTCCTTGGGCTCCGATAACACGAGTATCTAGTACTCGATATCTTGGTGTCGTGGTTGACGAGCGGATGGACTGGCGTCCCCATGTTGATGCTCTTACTGGTCGTATTAGAAGGCTACTGTATATATTTAAAAACCTACGAAGTTGTGCTAATTCCTATATAATGCACATGGTATATGTGGCTTAGTGCAATCAGTCCTGACGTACTGCATTCCCGTATGGGGTAGAACATATAAAACTGTATTTATTCAACTAGAAAGAGCACAGAGAGCTATTCTAAAAGTGATACATTCTAAACCTGGCTTGAAAGTATAGGCATTAGAGGTATTCCACTTAAAATATTGGAAAGCTATCTCTCTGATCGCAAGCAGCAAGTGAGAATAGGAGAATATGTGAGTGAAAAGTCTTTTGTTACATTCGGCGTCCCTCAAGGGAGCGTATTAGGTCCTACACTATTCTTAATTTATATTAATAACCTATGTAACATGAACCTAACTAATGGTAAAGTATTCTCCTATGCAGATGATACTGCGGTCGTATTTACGGGCAAAACTTGGACTGAAGTACAGAACACAGCTGAAACAGGGCTTGCCACTATTGCGAGCTGGTTAAAGGCTAATATTCTTTCATTAAATAAGACAAAAACTAACTACATGTGTTTTTCAATATATAACAGTACACAACCAAATAGTGATTACAAAATTACACTTCACACATGTCATACCTCACAGAATACTAGGTGCTCTTGTACGCCACTTAATAAGGTAACTAATACTAAATATCTAGGAGTCATTATTGACCAGCGTTTATCTTGGCATACACACATAGAACTGGTCATGGGTCGAGTAAGAAAATTAATTTGGCTATTTAAAATATTAAGACACATTGTTTCTAAGAATCTCCATAATCAAATATATATCGCTTTGGTTCAATCTATTATTACCTATTGTATTTCGATCTGGGGAGGTGCTACAAAGGTTAAAAATCTAGATTTAGAAAGGGCTCAATGGTCTATGTTAAAAGTAATGTACCGTAGACCATATAGGTTCCCTACTCTCACTTTGTACTCTTTAGCAGACTTACTAACGGTTAGGAAATTATATATTCTGAATTGTGTTCTAAGATTACATAAGACTTTATCGTATGATCCTGGAATACAATTGAGGAGAAGAAAAGATATTGTGTTATCTGTAGCCCCTGTTAAAACAGTATATGCTAGCCGTCAGTTTACTAATTTATCTGCTCATCTATACAACTTAATTAATAAACACATACAAATTTATCCAATGAACTATTATGAATGTAAAAAGACCCTGACAGCGTGGTTAAAAACTAAAGAATATGATGAAACTGAAGCTCTACTGCGAACATGTAAATAATTAGCTAAAATTAAAATTAAAACTGGGCAAATAAAATAAATTCACTCTCACTTAACACTTGAACAATCACACACACACACACACACACACACACACACACACACACACACACACACACACCCACACACACACACACACACACACACACACACATACATACACACACACACACACATACACACACACACCCCCACCCACCCACACACATAATTACACACATACATTCATACTCCCACGCACACACACACACCCACACAGATTCGCATCCATACCAACACATATAGTACTCTACTTTAGTCTATTTTTCATATATACATTGTAATTTTAGCATGCTTTTAAATTTATTTCTTTTGTAAAGACATATTGTGTCCCTTTATTTTTGTAACATTGGTAATGGAAGAGCGGAGTCTCCTAACACAACTATAAACATACTTAAAAGGAGTCTCCAACCACTGTCAAAGAATGTTTTGTTGTTACCAAAATAAAGATTTTTGATTTTGATTTTGATTTTTTGAAACCGCGTGACTTTCCCACTGCTGAGCTATATAAAGAATTTTACGGTACTGAAATAAAATAAACTTGTAAACATTAATTAAGTAACAACAAAATCATAAATGCTCATACTTGGTTTCTCATCATACACCTAGAACGGAGAGCCACGGACTCCTATAGTACGAGAATTAACTCAGTTTAGAAGTCAATGGTGCTGTTGTTAAAGGCCACTGTACAACCAATTATTGTAATACTGTATTCTATCTTAATTACTTACCACTGTTTGTTACATACTGTTGTGCCATTTTTTGCAAATAAAATATTATTATTATACCAGGCCCATTTCCAGGCTCCGCTGCTGAGATTTTCTACAGAAATAGTTTAAAATAACCACAAACAATTTACATAACACACGTGAGCCAATATCAGCCTACACATAACCGTTCCACCCAAATCAATAAGGTCATTTAACGCGGCCTTTAATACCTAATACCGTGGATCATAGATAATATCCAACCCTCCAATATTAACCCGTCCGAGCTAACGACTTCACTATCGCTCATAGCCACACACATGCGTCTGACAGTAGTGTTATTACGTCATTAATAAAATTACAAAAGTGCCCCATGTGCGGAGTCGTCGGAGTTTAGGACCCATCGGCCGGTGAAGGGTTGGTATGCAGTAGAATAATTAAATTTGGGCAATTGTCACAGTATGGTATACCTCGTTAGTTTGGACCTATGAATTGGTTAGTCCAAAGAATATGTAATTCCAAAGAAGATTTTATCACGATTTAAGTTCCCAAATCATTATATCATGTTTTACCTCGTTAGTTCGGAGTTTGGACCAGTAAATAGGTTAGTACAAAGACAAGGACTAAGGGATTGGAATGAAGCAATTTTTGTCGTAGTTTGTTTCTAGTAGTGCTGGTGGCGATCACGAAGTCCTCGATTCGAATCCTGGGTCGGAACAAGTGTGCTTTTATTGATAAAAAAAAAACTTTAATTTTCAAATAGAATTTCTTTTTTTTAAACGTAGCCCCACACTAGCATTGATTCCTTTGTCGTGGGTGCGTTTATAAACATGAAAATTTACATACACAAACTCCCAGACCGAAACAAACAATTGTGGGTCACACAAAGATTTGTCCCGTTCGGGAATCGAACCCGCGACTGTTAGACACAGTGGGCGAAGCGCCTTAAGCTTTAACCACTGCGCTAAATCGTTCGTCCCAAATACTCCTATCTGGATTTGTACTCGGTATAATGGCAATAGGGTTGCTCTATTACATTGGGATTTAGCACCGTCGGCGATTTTTGGTTAAACAGCACACTTCCACCTCCGCTTGGGAAATTAAGGCGTGATGGTTTTTATTCTAATAATTTCCTTTTTTTATCGTCAAAAAATCATTTTCAAAATATTTCCATATAAAAACCTACTGTCTCGTCTACAATATTAACATAATTATTCTGTGTTTCGACGAAAACAGGGTGGTTACTTTGTGTATCAGTTCAACAGTGACCCCGAGTGAGAATTAAGTGAATTAAGTCGAAACACGTCTGTCACGCCGCTTACCGCGTGATGCAGGCGTGAGTTGCACTTATTTAGGCGTGTTGATTACTTCAATTTTTGTTCACTTCAAAAATTGTATCTAGTATTGTTTTAATTTTTTCTGTCAAGGTATCACTAGTATGCTTTTACAATTGGTTAGTAACTATAGGCAGCTTGTTTCCGTAGTTAAAAGCTTAAGCCGCTCCACCCATGAAGTGTTGCGCACAGGACAAATCTTTGTGTGATCTACAAATATTTTCTTTGGTCTAGGTGTTTGTGTATGTGAGTTTCATGTTTGTAAATGCACACTCGACACAAGAACAATTTCTAGCGTGGGGTACGCTTTTTAAATCAAAATTCAATTACTTTTGAGAATGGCTGAAGACTGGTGCTACCAAGCAGACTTATGTTTTTGTTTAAATGTATGTCTGCTTCGTTAAGGAATATAGGACTATAATAATAATAATAGCCAATATTAGCTCTGTTCAGAAACTGTCCCACCGTTGGGCACGGGCCTCCTCTCATACTGAGAGGGTTTAAGCCATAGTCCACCACGCTGGCCCAGTGCTGGTTGAAGAACTTCACACACCCTCAAGAAACCCTTGGGCATGCAGGTTTCCTCACGATGTTTTCCTTAACCGTTAAAGCAAGCGATAATTAATTTTTAATACGCACTATGGGACTATTTTTTAAAACGTTACCTGCTTTTTTGGTCAAGCAGCATACGCTGAAGTCACTAGACAAAGTCGTCGCTATGTTGGACTGGTAGATTGCATACTTTAGCAGCAATTTCATCTCAATTGATAGCCTATAAGTGCTTAAAATGAACCACACATTTCAAACACAGTCATACACACGAAGCAAGTTAAATTCAATAATTTAATAATAATACCGACGATTTTGACAACTTTGCGGATATTTCGTGGGGTGAAATAGAAATAGATCGACTGTTGTGGATGTATATGGCTTTCGCTCAGAATTGGGACAAACTAGTAAAAAAAATCACCTTATATTGTTCCACTGTTGGCCATAGGCCTTTTCGAAAAATCTATCTCTATCTCTGCATCTATATCATCACGCCAGATCCCTTGCGGGGTAGGCAGATAGTAGAGACTTCCAACAGGTTCTTTCCTTATATACCTCACTGGCTTCCTCCACTCTCATAGTTTGTCTCATACACGCTCGCCGGTTACGGAGACTCTTGACGTGATCTTCAGATAAGAGTCGGTCTATTTGGTCATAGTAAGATCGTCTAGGTGTTCCCCGGTACCTACATACGTCCACTTTCGCTTTGTAAAGCTAATTGTATAATCCTTTTTTCAAAAATTATAGTAAGCAAATTTAGATCATACTTTATCACGCAAACTCAATGCGGATAACTAAAAGCTTGTAAACAATAATATAAGGGATATAAAAAAATCTATTTATCTTCCATTTTCCATCTTTACCTCGTAATTTCATTCATGCATAAGAGTTCTATTTAGCAAAAAACCCATTAAAAACGTAACTGTAATACGGGATCCTATAAGCACGACTAGGGTACGATATTAAAAGGCTCAGAAGTGTTGCCCTGAAAAGCCCCTGAACATTTCTGTACCTCGCTCACTTGAGCACAGTATTAAGGGCACTTTCGGCTTAAGGGCGACCGTATATTATCGCTGCCTTTTCCTATACGGTGAGACGACGGTTTTAGAAAACGTTATGCATTTTATTTCTTTTTTTTTGGATACTTGAAGTGTGATTGTGGTTAGTGGTTTCGGTTGAGTTTGCTTCGACGCAAGGCGCTCGTAGCGCTGTGCGACCGCGGTGTTCTTACCGATCACCAAGGTTAAGCAGCGTTCGACTCGGTTGGCCTGAGATGGGTGACCGTTTGTGGCATTTTCATATTCGAGCGTCTCCGTGCTTCGGAAGGCACGCTAAGCCGTTGGTCCCGGTTTCCACTTAATGTGGTAGTCGTTAAGCCGAGTTGGAAGCCTTAAAGGCAGCTTGATAAGTTTCAACAGCAGGTGGCCACAAACCTGCCTCCACCAATCCGCACTGGGTTCGCGTGGTGGAGTATGACCTAATCTCTCTCACCTCGATTTGTGAGAGAAGGCCTTTGCCCAGCAGTATAGGCTGATATTATAATATTATAAATATATGCTTCGACGCTATTGTATTAATTATGATTTTAATTTGTTGTAATTTTCTTGATGTGTTTTTACAGCATGGTGGAGTGGAGTAGACGACTTATTCTCTGTCACCTTCGTTTTTTTATCAGAAGTGAGAAAGTAGGTTTTTTTTGTTCTTGGCAATGTCATTGTTCAAAGTTAGATAAAAGACGTCAAAACCAAAATTAATTTCTATTATTCTTTATATTTGCGCGCAGTGCGCGCTCAGATTCGGGCGTGCCACACTTCATTTACGAATTATTATAATTCACGATTTGCGCGGCTATAGCCGCTGCACGTGATTGCCGAACTCATAGTTCGAAAAAGTTATAGCTAAGGAAGTCTTGGCTTTTCTACAGCACGCCATAGACACGATGTATGAAGTTAGCATCTTTCAGATTTGCAAGACTAACTGCAAACATGAAGAAATTTGGAGCGCAAAGGTGCTGCTGTACCAATCGCTCGGGATGAGCGATCGCATGGCGACCCGCAGAAGGGACGAAAAGGGCGAGACAAGTCTCCAGGACATCATCACTCTGTTGAAAGGGACAGATCCCGACGACGTGCCCGCCTTCATGGCGAAGCAGCTGCACAGGCTGCCCCCCGTCACATTCGACCACGTCGACGTCACCAGGCTGCTGAAGGACATAAACACCCTGAAGTCTAGCCTGGCAGAGGTTAAATTAAGATTGGAGGCTTCGGAAACTACCATCGGCGAACTACGGGAAGAGGTTGCGTCATTGCGTGGCGCTAGCCCCGAAAGTAGGTCGCACGAGGCCTCTAATGTCAACGTACGTCGCGGGGCGCAAAATTATGCATTTTGCGCACTGCGACGTACAGTTTTGTGTTAGCTGATGCGTTGCCGGCTGTTACTACGGCCCTGTGCGATGCCCCGCACCCCGCCAACCACAGCACCCCGCGCCCCGACGCCAGTTCTGCGACCCCGCCGGTGACGTTAAACGTAAACACGACTACTTCTCGTCGTGATTACGCCGCCGCCGCCGCCCGCGCGCCAGAGAAGACAACTGAGAAGGCCCGTACGAAGGGTCAAGTTTATGAGGAAGGCTTCATCAAGGTGGAGAAGAATAAGCCTCTCGGACGAAACCGGTGTGGGACTGCACCGGTAGAAGATGGCATACTCCTTCGCTCAGCAGTAGCAACAACACTGCTGTACGTGTCTCGGCTACACTACACCACTAAAGCCGAGGACATTGCGGAGTACGCCCGTAAGAAGACCTTCTACACTCTGCGGTTGGAGAAGCTGAACTTGCAAAACAATACGGCATTCAATTTCTTTGTTGTGCGAGTTGCCATCGCAAAGCTGGAGATCTTCAAGAGCGAGGAGTTCTGGCCGAAGGGTGTCGTCTTCAGGAGATTTCGTGGAAGATGGCGAGACGCCCCTGCTCAGCGCAACATGTCGCCGTCCACACATGTGTCCTAGTTTATAAGTTTTTATATATTATATGTATGTTAGTCTGTAAGGTATATATTCTATGGGCCTGTAAGGTTCACTTCATTATTTTTGTGCAACTTAAGTTGCCTGAAAGAAATGATGATTATTGATGATGACAACGATGATAATGAAATTCCTGAAGTACCCCTCCCTGCATAGTAAAGCGATGGAAACTTTACATACCAATTGCGACTGCCGTTTTAAGGGAAATCAAAAAGGCACGTTTTATCACTTTGTTACAATTACCTTTACTCAAGTATATATAGAATAAATTAATTTTCCTCCAACATTACACATTATTTTTCTAAATAAAACAAGTTTTGGAAATTAAAACGAATTGACGACACCACTCTTCGACTTACCGCCAAAACTGTCTCGGCATAGCTACTTTCTCACTACCTATGGGTTCAAATCAACTATTTCGAACAAAATGTTGTTGCGGCCTTTCTATCAAAAAATCTAGAGTCCGAAATTGTGTCCAGTATAATGCCAATAGGCACCCTCCTCCTATCATATTAGGAACGGAAATGATGTATATACAGTACACCACTGTCATCCCCACAATATAGGACATATGAATATAGGTGGTATATACGATTTACCGCATAATTTTCGTACAATAAAAAAAATCATAGAACCTGACGTGATGATATAGATAAATACGCATCAATCATATGTAGATTCCTTAATAATACACCAGCGGAAAACCCACGCAAACATAACCCACCACTCGTAAACCTATTAATTGATTGACCATCCGACCTTTACCATAGTACCCCCTGCCATAACTGTGCGTACAAATTTTCCATTAACTTAATTGACGGAACCGCACCTCGTCGAAATCATATTTCCAACAAAAATACAGGCAGTGATGGACACCACTTAATATAGCAATTAACTCCTAATTCAATTACATACGTCATTCGACATGAGGCGATGTGATTGGACGGGTCATTTGTAAGCCCTATATTGTTATGTTTAGGTATAAACCCTAAAGGTACGGCCAAACCAACGCGTTCAGCCGCGTCCGTGGTGGCGTCTCTGGCGGCGATCACGGTGGCGATCAGTATCAGTATCTCCCTATGATTGCGCGTGCAGCCGCCGCCCAGATAGCGCGTGCAGGACGTAGGACACGTTGGTATGTAGTAATATTTGTAATATTACTGCAGGAGCTGATCGCCACCGTGCATGCCATCGCGGAGGCGACTGGATGGTGTTTAATAAGTAAAAATCTGAAATTATAACAAGCTCATTCCTAATTACCTAAGGGAGCTGATTGAGGGCGAAATGTTGATCAAAAATAATGTCGTAAAGATGCTTAAAGATTATATCATCATCAGCCGAAGGATGTTTAATGCTGCACAAAGACCTCCCCAAAAGATTTCCATGATGACTGGCTTTATGGTGTTCGCATTCAGCGACTTCGCATTCACCAGGTCATCGGTCCATCTTGCCTTGTCCTCGCCCACTTCACGTCTTTCGAGCACGAGGTCCCCACTCGAAAACCTTTCCGCCCCAGCGGAAGGTAAATTACATAATACGTAGAAATTTCAGTATCTAGATGTAGAAATTTTAAACTAGGCCGCTGTGTTCGGTTTCAATGCTTGTTTAGGGCTAATCATGTATAAAATATCGTAAGTATAATAAAAGCCCAGTGGCCTTTGCTTAGAGCTATGTATTAGCGTAGTTATCTAGCGCTTGTTTATTATATTATGACCCTAAAATTCTAAGTAGTTAATTCTACAACAGACACGAGATATATTCCCACCCTCGTGTCAACCAGGTCGTTGATCAGTTAACTTTTAAAGCTCATTAAAATAGATGGTTCATTCGCTTCGTGTAAATTTCCAGGCTGGCGGAAAATTAAAACGACACCCGGGGCACGGCACACACCGCTGCCGTACTGCTATTGTGGGCAACTGAGCCGGACTCGGAGGGAAAAGTAACGGGGGGCATGTAGGGCCCCTATATCTCGAGGGCTGAATACGTGGAGCCATCACTTCATGAACTATAGGCGTTACTAGCTAAAGTAGGTTCAGGATCAACTAATATAAAAAAAAAATTGGCTAGATTCAAATCAAATTAAGCTTTTGAACTTTATTAGCTTTGTGTAAATTTTCAGGCCAGAGCACACACCCCTGCCAAACCAACTGGTGGGCCTGGGTTGGACTTGGAAGGAGAACCAACGGGTGGCATGTTGGGCTCCTATTTCTGGAAGAAGATCTCTTCATGTAGAATAGAGGTCACCGGCTAATGTCGATTTAGGCTGAACAAGTTTTACCAGCTACTACTCGTATAGTCAAACTAGTTTGTTAACTCTTGATTTTATAGCCGATATAATGAACCTGCATCATCATTAATAGCTAATAGTACCACTGCTGGACATAGGCACATAACGAACCCACTTTGCCTAAATCTTAATCTCATCTATACCTTTTGGCACAAATTGCTGCCAAACTACAGTAGGGACCTTGGTGGGATTGGGAGTGGAAAGTAGCGGAAAATTGGTAGAGCTCTAATATGAATTATAACATCATCCATTGTTACCGGCTAAAGACAATTTCAGGATAACTTGTTTTGTCTTGACCAAAATTACCTTGTATAGACGTATCCTGTTGGTCTGACATAGTGATCCTAATCCTGACATGCTTAAGTCCAAATCTTAAACGTCTAAAACTGCTCGATGATCATCCTGAAGTATTTATATAATACACAGAGCAAACGAAGATGATTAAATCGAAACTGCGACATTTATTCTAATCAAGCTTGCCATTACTTATTTTATCATATTTGATTTTTTTACTGACAAAATTTAAAAATGGGCCCCGTACCTCACGGCGTCAATATATACCAGAGTCCGTCGGTTAAAAAAATATGCGAAACTAGTTCCAAAGAGAAAATACTCGCGTGTTTTCATACGTTTACTTCGCTGTAAAAAAGTTTATCGGCTCCGCGGATGTGAGTTGGACAGATTTCATTTTGTTGTTTGAATGTTGCTCGTATTGCTGTGGCGTGCAGTAAATATTTGTGAGGTTGTCTGCTGTCCGTGGTGGCATTGTCTGCAGATACTTAGCCGTAATTTCGGCTACATTTATAACTCCAATTTAGATTTTAAGCGCATTTTGGATACAAGTAGTTCGTGCGTATTAGTAGTTTGAAGTCTCAAAAGCTCCGTGAAATGATTGAGATATATATTTTGTAAGTAGTGCCACTATTATGGAGGTAAACATGTTTATTTTATTTTTATTGAAATTAATACACCACTTTACAAGCAAAATGCTTAGAATACCATTGTCATTTATGTTCGAAAATTTCATCGTGGAATGTTTAATCAAAATAACAAGTATTATATTTGAATTTGTACTGTGAATCATGATCACGCGAAGTAGGTGAAAGGTGTTCCAAAAGGTTCTTTCCTCGTCATTATTTCGTACCCTCAGTGTACCATCAGTGATTTCTTAATAACGGTATATATTTACTCTCATTAACCGACAATGAGTACTAAACTAAATACCTCGCCATTATGACGTAACACCCCATTCGTAATTCAAACATCTCTCTTCGTTCATTGTCTGACAGTTGAATGAATTTATTTAACAAAGTATCCACATTACGGCCCCATATACACAGAAAGACAATGAAAAATGCTCGCATACGGTAATGTGGGTTAGTTATCAGTGAATTACAGACGAGCCGACTGGCCGCAAGCCGGTGCTAAATGTGAATCGATAATACACTTCCAGCGAGTGTAGAAGAGAGATTTGCGACCTCACAAATGAACGAGAAAATTAACAATAACCTATGCATTTTCATATTACTCCATTTAAAATGGAACTTTATTACTCAGATGTTAAAGTTTACATTGAAATAAGGAAATGTGTCTAGTTAATAGGTTATTGCATTTTTATGAAAAATTGCAGCATGGACAATAGTTATTTGGTGTGCCATTAAAATTTTCATTCGAATGTAATGCTTTTGTTTGGTCGCGCTATTGAAATTGGTGGCGGTGGAAGTTAGAAATGCATTTTGTATTCGGTGTATATGATATTGCGAGTGTGCTGGATTTTTTATAGGATACTTCTGTTGTTTATATTGATTCCTATTATTTTAGTTTCGTGACGAATAAGTAAGTACCTCTTCCTTCTCATTTTTCCGTAGAAGTAAGCTTAGGTGTATGTATTTACGCTTCCCTGAATTTATATTTTAGGCCGCGATTACAATAAGGAACGAGCCTATCTGGTGATATTAGGTTTATTCTTTAGATGCATCATTATCATACTATGTCTTCGCTTAAGGATGCCATTGAGGGATCCTTTGGGCTGGGCCTTGATGGAAGCAGGAATATAAAAAGAAAACTAAAGAATAATTATAACTTAAAAAGACTTTTTTAAATACAAGTTTAATAGCTTTACAGCGAAGATAGTTTTAGTTGAGGAATTCATATGGCTCCTTTTCTGCTCCGTCATCAGACGCTGGACACCATCCGGGTCTATAGTGCACGTCAAGACAAATCCAACGAGCCCAAACACGGCGGGCTTATATTGAGTAGTTGGGTGGGTCCAATGGCTACCTTTCGGCTTTATCATCAGATTCTGAACAGTATCTGGTTGTATAGTGCTTATCAATACCAATCTAACAAGCTAAACACAAGGGGGTCACGTGTTCATATGGCCACTTTCCGACTCCATCACCAGACCAGCTCGATGGTCCCATATTATTGCATTGTCGTCGAACGTCGTCGGATACCCGCAAGTGCTTGAAAAATGGATCACAAGATTTGAACCGGAAAGACAGACAGACAGACATACGAATATTGCAAGATAAATAAAATCAAACTCAAATAATATATTTTGCATAAGCCCTGCGGGGGCACTTACAAATAGTCAAGTAAAATTTTGTTAAATATCTAGTTTAACTACTAATCTACCACCGGATCGGAACTCGGGCTCCACTGAGAAGATCCGGCAAAGAAACTCGGCGGGCTTGTGTTTTTTGTTTATTTCTTTTTCTTTTTTCCTACTTCGCCATTTTTAACTAATTCTATGTAATATTCGCGTAAATCTAAGAACTCAATAATTCTCTTTCTCTTTTTTCTTTTTTAAATCATATTATGTGGACACAATGTTTAGGTTACAATTAAATAGTTAACGATGTAGCTCCAGTGCGATGCCGTACGACCGAGATATGAGACTAATGATGCTATTTATATAAGTTTGTAAAAAGCAAATAATATGTAGAGAGAAAAAACTACGCGGTTTCTAGTTAACGTTCTTTCCTAGTTCGATCAAAAAAGTATCTTCCTCTATTAAACACAACCTAACGCAAAATAACCTAAGTTAAAATTAAAATGTGATTTTTCAATCAAGTGAATTGTGAATTTTCAATTCTTAGTTCATTATCACTGTATGTAATCCTACGTAACTCTTTACCTAGGTTGCCAATTGTAGATTTTCTTTTTTATTTGCTATGACACAGTATGAAACATTCAAACTAATTTATTATACTTTGTATGTACACTCCTAGGCTTGATGTAGAGTTATTCTTGGTATAAGCCACAAACCTCTATGCTTTATAATATGTCAATTATGTAAATCTCTTATTTTGTAACCTTTAATATGATAAATATATAAAAAATAAAAAAGGCTGTAGTAGACAATTAATGTTGCAAGTAATGTACGAGTAGTAGTACTATGTACGAATTTCACCTTCTGAGTAGCCATTACCGACAGTTAAAATAGTCAATTCTAATTGCCGAATAACGCTAATCCAGACGTAGCTAACCAACATTTGATTTGAGGGTGGTAAAAGAAACCCTTAGGATAGCGGTATTTATAGCATTCAAAAACCTGGACTTTTTACAGCTAAACTCCAACAATTGTTGAGGCCTGAGCACAACGAACTAACACTGAACACTAAAAGATCTCAAAATTGATGTGACATATTGCGCTGACCCCAGCGTTTGGTAAATTTTTAGATTTTTTTAATATCAAGAGTAACTAACTAACAATTTTACGACCAATTCAACACGTAACTCTCTTCACTCAGGATTTTGTCAAACACCTGATTTACACTCCACCAATTCGCATGGTAGTGAGTGTGGACTTTTCAAATATACTTTTTTATCACTGCCGCGGTTTACATTTTTGTGCTGGTCTTTATGTGCAGGCCTGCCGTGTAAAACTGAGGTGGGCAGTCGCATTAAGACAAACAATTTGATTAAAAAAATAGTTAGATATATTTTGATTAGCCGAAAGACATCCACTGAAGGACAAAGTTGTTCCCTAAAGATTGCTATGGTAACGGGCTTTGTGTATGCAAATTTTGTCAGTTTTGCGAGCAATGTGCCCCGCCTACCGTAGCTTAAGTTCGACAATTTGAGCACCATCTACCATGGCCGGTATGTAAATCATTAAATCGGTCCGCACGCAGGTAACTAATGCAGGCAAAATATGTGGACATGAGAATTCAGAGATCCAAATTTGTACAAGGGAAGATCTGAGCGCGGCCACAGACGGCACAATAGAACTAACCGCTCACTTAATAGGACAAATGAACCATTGACACGAAAAGAACAAGACAATTCGGATCTGATGCGGATCTCCTCATATTTAATACGGTATTGTAAGTGTAGTATCTTAAACAAAACCACAATAAGACTTCGTAATTAAATAACATAAAATGACAAGCAATTATATTTAGAATACTAAGGCAGTAAGGAACACGTAGGAACAAAGATTTTAAAATTGGTTACCTAAACGGTACCAAGTGTCCACAAAAAGTGTACAGCTGAACTAGGTTAATAATCTAAAGATGTTAACCCATTGAGTTGTTATATATAACATACTAGAGAAGACGCCTCAAGTAAATTGTTTGTAGCAAACGTTAGAGTGCGTACACTTTAGTTCCATTTGTTCCAGGTTCTTCTTGCAACGTGACATCTTTAAGGGCTAAGTTTAATTTCAAAAGTATGCTTTCATGTGCACTGAGATACAAACAACTTCAGAAACAAAATAAATATCTATGAAAACACAAACATCCCCGCTAACCCCGCGATCATCAATTAGCATAGAGGTACTAGAAACATAGAGGCAGTATTTACAAGATTATATATTTGCACTGCTTACACTTATGTCATGCCAGTGATAAGAAAGGGGACAAATCTATCATAACCAGTTACACTCTTGTACACTTTATTTTGACATTAATTATTACTTGAAAACCATTTGAAAACAAATAAAAAGTCATCGAAAACACAGTCACTAGACAAACAAATATAAACCGATAAATTTGCGTGGAGCCGTCAAAATTACAAGCCATAACAGTTTCAATAACATGGAAGTCGAACCATGAATAAACAAATATTTTTAAATTGGTTACTTAAATGGTAACAAGTGTCCAGAAAAAGTTTACAGCTGAACTGGGTTTATAATATCTCTATGCTTTTAAGTCTAACCTCTATGTCAATTATCGTGCTCTTTTTTGTTAGACACGACATCTCCAGTAAAGTGCAACAAGGATATTTTGGCCTGGAGATGACATTAACAGGGGGATGGCGTGAAATTAGGGTTAACATTTAGTAAAATGTTTCTATTTTTAATTAATTGAACAGGTGGGTTCACGCGATTAGTAGTTAAAAAAATAACTTGGGTAAATTTTATAACAAACGGCAGCTCTGCGACGGTCATGTAGTGACATTTCACCTGATGACGTTAGTTCCGATTTTTGCCATGGGCCGAACGATCCTTGTATAATTGTAGTACATAATAACTTTATGCATTAATCGACTACATTAACTCGCAGTAGCGATATACCACAGCAGGGAAACTCCGACTTGGTTTATCATATCGGTGAGTTCTCATGATTTTTTTATGATGTACGTCGCAACATTCTCTTCGCGATATTGTAATATAAAAACACCGTATTATTAGTAATTTAAATTATTTGATTAAAAAATAAGTATTCAAAGACTAATACAAAAATTAAAATCCGTCAAGGTTTACATTCGCTATTGCGGTGATCTATTTGAAAAGACACATACTTTCACACAAAAATAGGGTTTCGGGTTTATTTTTTTTATATTTACGCTTTTTTAAATTAATAAAAAAGAAAATATAATTTAATTACACCTATGGGACGCGACATTTATCGATACTGTAGCGCCGTCGCATCTTCCAGAGACAGTTTTTAAGGCTGATAGTGCCGTGGATTCTGCCGAGTGCCGCAAACGGCGCAAATACAGCAACCTGGATAAAGGATGCTTATTTGAGCCGTTTGGTGTGGAGACTTTGGGTCCATGGGGTTCAAGTGCCCATCACATCTTTGGCGAACTGTCTAAAAGACTGGTCGAAACTACACATGACCAGAGGGCTGGCACGTATCTCGCGCAAAGGATTAGCATTCTGGGCACCCTGCCGAACGCCAGCGATTTGCCACAGTTGTAAATAGTGTATTATATTTTTCTACTTTTTATTGTATTTTTTTATTTATTTAAAATATGTGATAGATTAATTTTGTATGTGAAACTAAATTTGCATTCTAATATGTTCATCTAAACATTAATAAAAACAGTAATAATACGTTTAATTACACCTTGCTACAATTTAATGAGGACGTGTATTTGACAAGACCAAATCCTAAACGTCAAAAACAGCTCAAAGATTATCCCGAAATGAATATTTATGTAATCCACAGATAAAATGAAGATGATGAAATCGAAACTGCGATATTTACTCTAATCAGCCAATTTCTAATAATCAGCTAAGTTAGCTATTACTTGTTTTATCAAGTTCGATTCTTTAACTGACAAAATTTAAAAATGGGTCCCGTATCGCATAGGGCCGTCAGATAAAAAAATATGTGAAACTAGTTCGAAAGAGAAAAACCTCGCGTGTTTTCATACGTTTACTTCGCTGAAAAAAATTTATCGGCTCCGCGGATGCGAGTTGGACGGATTACATTTTGTTGTTTAAATGTTGCTCGTATTGCTGTGGCGTGCAGTAAATATTTGTGAGGTTCGCTGTCCGTGGTGGCATTGTCTGCGGATACTCAGCCGTAATTTCGGCTACGTTCATAACTCTAAATTTAGATTTTGAGCGCATGTTAAATAGTTCGTGCGTTATTTTAGTAGTTTGAAGTCTCAAAAGCTCCATGAAATGATTGAGATATTTTTTTTTGTGAGTAGTGCCACTATTATGGCGGTAAACGTGTATTAATTCTTTACGTTTACTTTAATTTTTATTCCAATTAATGCAACACTCGACAGCAAAATGTTTTGAATACCATTAAAAAAAATTAAAAAATTAAAGTATTATTTATTTCAACTGTATACAGTAGGTACATTTGAAAACAAAGGTTGGAGCCTCCTTTTAAGTATTACAAATACTTGTGCCAGGAGACTCCGCTCCTCCATAGTCATTATTTCAGTGTAACACTGCCGAAATAAATTATGGAATCTTATAAGCTACAAAATACATTTAAAAACAGGTTGCAAAATAAATGAAAAGGTGTGTGTGTGTGTGTGAGAGAGAGCGTGTGTGTGCCTTTGTGTGCGTGTGTATGTGTGTGCGTTTGTGTGTGTGTGTGTATCTCTGTGTGTGCGTGCGTGTGAGTGAGCGGATGAGTGTGTGTGAATGCTGCGTGTGTGGGTATGCAAGCAAGTGTAGCAGTTAACTAAATATGCTTCGTTATAGTATCTGTATGTGCTCATAAATTAAGTAACTGATAGTAATAATGCCTCCACTGCATCATAATCAAGGGACTTAAGCCACACTGTCATGGCGTTCTTACAGTCATGTAGCTTCATCGGGTATATATTTAACATCTTATTTATTTTATTATACATCGAGCTGGATTGCTTTATATATTGGCGATTAGCAAATGTTGTATTAGCAGAGAAAGTATGAGCCACTTCAATTCTTCTTCTCGTAAGTCTACTAGCGTCGTAAGGTAAGGACTTATGCATTTTTAAAATCACGCTCTGTATGTATAGTTTCCTTACAGTAAATACCCCACTAGTACTATACAGCACATTCGTTGGAAAGCGGTAGGGTTTGAAGTACATGACTTTTAGTAAGTGGCGTGGGGCCCTTTCTACTTCGAGAAATCTAGTTTTAGCAGCCCTTCCCCAGATAGATAAGCAGTAAGTAACTAAAGATTGAACTAATGCTATGTATATTTTATTTAAAAGGTGTTTCGAAGCAACGTGTCTTAAAGTTTTAAATATCCATACAACTTTTCGAATTCTATTTGAAACCAACTCAATGTGACAGAACCATGATAGGCGTTGATCTAACATAACTCCCAGATGTTTTGTGCTAGAAACTTTCTCAATAGTGGGGCAGTTACAAGTATCTGATTGTGCTACATTGCACCTATGAATTTTAATTACAAAGTTAGTGTCGGGTTGGGTTCGATCAATTAGAGCAAAACACATGTAATTAGTTTTTATGATATTAAGGGTTAAAAGGTTTTTCTTAAGCCAAGAGGAAACCTATGTCCTTGTCATTTATGTTTGAGAATATCTATTCGAAATTTTCGAAAATTTCATCATGGAATGCTTAATCAAAATAACAATTATTATATTTGAATTTGTACTGTGAATCATGATCACGCGAAGTAGGTGAAAGGTGTTCCAAAAGGTTCTTTCCTCGTCATCGTTCAAGATTTCACAAGGCATTTTAACAGGATTTTCAAATTTTGATTTGCATCGTGTACCATCGGTGCTTCCTCCATAACGGCATTTCCTCTCATTAACCGAGAATGATTACTAAACTAAATAACTATTATGGCATTACATCCCATTCGTAATTCAAACATCTCTTATTCGTTCATTGTCTGACAGTTGAATGAATTTATTTAACAAAGCATCCACATTACCGCCCCATATACACCGGAAGACAATGAAGAATGCTCGCATACGGTAATGTGGGTTAGTTATCAGTGAATTACAGACGAGCCGACTGGCCGCAAGCCGGTGCTAAATATGAATCGATAATACACTTCCAGCGAGTGTAGAAGAGAGATTTGTGACCTCACAAATGAACGAGAAAGTTAGCAATAACCAACCAATTTTTATATTACGCCATTTAAAATTAAACTTTATTTCTCAGGCGTTAAAGTTTACATTGAAAAAAGGAAATGTGTCTAATTGATGAGTTATTGCGTTTTTATGAAAAATTACAGCATGGACAATAGTTACGAGTATTTGGTGTGCCATTAAAATTTTCATTCGAATGTTTCGAATTCGAATGCTTTTGTTTAGTCGCGCTATTGAAATTGGTGGCGTTGGAAGTTAGAAATACATTTTGTATGCAGTCTGAATGATATTGCAAATGTGGTGGATTTTTTAGTCGAATATGTTCATTGTTTATATTGTTTGATGTTTAGTGGTTTATTGACGAATAAGTAAGTACCTCTTCCTTCTCATTTTTCTGTAGAAGTAAGCAGAAGTGTATGTATTTACACTTCCCTGTTTTCTGGTCGCGATTAAAATAAGGGGCCCAACTCAGTGGCGGCGTAAGGCGTGGGCGACGTGGGCCATCGCCTACGGTCACGCGGTCGGAAGGGCCTTGCGCCTTGAAGAAGGCAACAAAAAAAAAATATTTCTCATAAAACCATAACTATAATATTGACATACCATTTTCAATTACTGCTTTTACGGATTAATCGCGGTTTATTATTTAGTTATTTATACACTTTGTAATTATACTAAATCTCTACTAATATTATAAAGAGATAAAGTTTGTGAGTTTGGTTCGGGTTATCTCCGGTACTACTGATCTGATTTTAATGATTTTTTCATCATTTCCAATGATGAAAAAATCATTAAAATCAGATCATTTAGATCAGCTACCTTATGGAGAAATAACATTGGCTATATAACATAGAGAGGTGGCGCTGTTATCGACCGGGTACGATGTCGCGGGAAACTGTTAGTTTGATATAAGATTATTATCTATCTATCTAATAAAAATTAAGCGGTTTCAATTTTTTTTTATTACATGAAAGGTGTCGTCTTGCTCTATTCGAGGGCCTCGCGAAATATAATTTGCACACAAATTTAATATTTGGATCTTGCCCCGCCACTGGGCAAGCCTATTGCCATTCTTAAGGATGTCATCGAGGGATCGCTTGGACTGGGCCTTGATGGAAGCAGGAAAAGAAAAAGAAAACTAAAGAATAATTATACCTTAAAAGGACTTTTAAAAACAGGCTTTTATAGCTTTACAGCGAAGGTACTTTGTTTAGTTAAGAAGTTCCTATGGCTCCTTTACTGCTCCGCCACTAGGCCCTGGACACCATCCGAGTCTACAGTGCACGTCAAGACAAATCCAACGAGCCCAAACACGGCGGGGTTATATTGAGCACTTGGCTGGATCCAATGGCTACCTGTCGGCTTCATCATTAGACCCTGAACAGTATCTGGTTGTATAATGCTTATCAATACCAAGCTAAACGCGAGGGCGTTACGTTGTATAGTTCACACGTTCTTATGGCCACTTTCTGACTCCATCATCAGACTAGCTCGATGGTATCATATTATTGAATTGTTATCGAACTTACGACTGTATGCCAATCAGCTCACCCAGGTACCCGCAAGTGCTTGAAAAATGGATCGCAAGATTTGAACTGGAAAGACAGACATACAGACAGACATACGAACATTGCAAATTAAATAAACTCAAACTCAAATAATTTATTTTGCATAAGCCCTGCGGGGGCGCTTACAAATAGTCAATTTACATTTTTTTAATCTAATTTAACTACTAATCTACCACCGGATCGGAACGCGGCCTCCACTGAGAGGATCCGGCAAAGAAACTCAGCGGGCTTGGGTATTTTGTATAATAATTATTTTTTTTTCATTCTTTTCCAATATTTACCTAATTCTCTTTCTCATTTTTCTTTTCTATTTTTTTGTTCATATTCTGTGGAAACAATGTTTAGGTTACATTTAAATAGTTTACGATCTAGCTCCAGTGTGATGCCGTACGACCGAGATAAGAGACTAATGATGTTATTTATAAAAGCTTGTAAAAAGCAAATAATATGTACGGGAAAGAACTACACAGTTTCTAGTAAACGTTCTTTCCTAGTTCGATCAAGAAAATATCTTCCGCTATGAACGCAAAATAATATTAATTCAAAATAGAAATGTGATTTTCTCAATTCTTAGTTCATCTCATTGTATGTGTCGTACAATTTAATGTAACCCTACATAACTCTTTAGCTAGGTTGCTTATTGTAGGTTTTTATTTTATTTGGTATGACACAGTATGAAACATTTAAATTAATTTCATTCACTTTGTATGTACACTTATAGGCTTGATGTAAAAATTTTTTCTTGGTATGCTCTATGCTTTATATTATGCCAATTATGTTAATCTCTTATTTTGTAACCTTTAAATAATTAAATAAAAAAGTCTGAAGTAGACTAATTGACAATTAAAGTTACAAGTAGATCTAAGTAAATTTCACCTTCTGAGTAGCTATATCCGACGGCTTAAATAGTCAGTTCTTATTGCGTATCTATATGCTTATCAAGACGTAGCTAACCAACACTTGATTTGAGGGTGGTAAAAGAAACCCTTAGAATGTCGGTATTTATAGCATTCAAAACTTTTTACAGCTAAACTCCAAGAATAAGGCCTGAACACAATGCCATCACTAACAGATCTTATAATTGATGTGACATTTTGCTCTGACTACAGATAATGGTATTTTTTTTAATTTCAAGAGCCACTTATATTTCGACCAATTCAACACATAAGGTGTGTGTGTGTCTGTAACGCTCAGGATTTTGCCTAAACCTGATTTACACTCACCCAATTGGCATGGTAGAAAGTGTAGAATTTTTAAAAATATACTTTTCTTATCACTGCTGGCCTTTATGTGCAGGTATCTGTGCTTAATACTTCACTGTTGCAATATAAAGTTATAAAACTGAGATGAGCAGTCGCATTGGAGACAAACAATTTGATGTTCAATAAATTTGGTTATATCTACAAAATTTTATGATCATCAAATTGTTTTTTTCTTTTCATCAGCCCTAAGATATCCACTGCAGGAATCAAACTCAGAATAGTTTTTAACCATTAAAGTAGTCATGAAATGTCAGAAAAGTAACAAAGACTCTGCCACCACTTCGGAATGTACTGTGGAGAAGTAGGGCAAGGAACTCCACGGTTACTCCTGTTAATTTTTTTTTTTTACAGTTTCTCTTCTACATTTTGCCGTCGGGTATGGGCAACAATGTAAGTTGGTCAGTATTTGGGTTTTAGTTAAATAAAGCTAACTATACTGTTTATGAGAATCGTTCCATGGTTCCCTCATTCCTCATCAAAAGGAAACAAAAAAAGTCACGAATAACAGTTAAATAAGTTGTCATTATTCAAGTGGAGCTGGAATAGCATCTATCCAAGCATTTTTATCGTTTAAATAATCTTCTATTGAGTATCAGGATAAAGGTCTTCCCTAAACATCGCCATGGTGACTGGATTTGTGTTGTACGCATCTAAATTTTAGCCGCTACCTTCAATAGGCCATTGAGGCATTCTGTAAGGCCTACCCACTCACTGCCCACGTCTTCCAGTACGAGATAAACTTTTCCGTTCTAATGGATGTCAGTTTTGCGAGCGATGTGCCCCACCTACCGCAACTTATGTTGGACAATTTAAGCACCATCTACCATGGCCGGTATGTAAAACATTTAATCGATCCGCACTCAGGTAAATAGGTGCAGGCAAAATCTATGCACATGAGATTTGCAGATCCAGATCAGTGCAGATTCAGAGACCCAGATTTGTACAAGGAAAGATCTGAGCGCGGCTACAGACGGCGCACTCAAACTAATTACTCTTTTAGTGGGACAAATATGAATCATTGACACAAAAAGAAGAAGACAATTCAGATCCGATGCGGATCTCCTCATATTTAATACGGTATCGTAGGTGTAGAATCTTGGATAAAACCACAATAAGGCACAACACAATTAAATAATTTTAATTTATTTCTGACAACATTCCGCCATTAACAAAGTACTCCCGTCTCAGAGCCAAGAGTAAAAGCATAGAGAAGATAATGTAATATGGACCACTGCTATGAAGACGCCTTAAGTAAATTGTTTGTAGCAAAAGCTAGAGTGCGTATACTTTAGTTCCATATGTTACAGGTGCTTTTGACACCTTCAAGTGCTAAGATTAATTTCAAAAATGTGCCTTCATGTGAGTTAATATACTGTTTAAATAACTCCAGAAACAAAAGAATTTATTATTTACGAAAACACAAACAGCCCTGCTAACTCCGCGGTCATCAATTTGCGCACCATTTTTTGTTAGGCATGAAATCTCTAGTAAAGTGTAACAAAAATCATTTGGCCAGGGGGGTTGGTGTGAAATTAGGGTTAACATTTAGTAAAATTTTCCTAATTTCAAAGAAATATTTCAACAGGTGGGTCTACACGGTTAGTAATTAAAAAAAGAACTTGGGTAAATTGTATAACAAACGGCAACTCTGTGACTGTCATGTGTCGATTTTGGCCACGGGCCAAAAGATCCTTGTATGACTGTAGTACCTATCTATCTATATCATCACGCCAGATCCCTTACGGGGTAGGCAGAGAGTACAGAGTTCCAACAGGCTCTTTCCTTACATACCTCTCTGGCTTCCTCTACTCTCATAGTTTGTCTCATACACGCTCGCCGGTTACGGAGACTCCTGACTTGTCCTTCACATAAGACCCGGTCATGGTAAGATAGTCTAGGTCTTCCCCGGTACCTACATCCTTCCACTTTCGCATTGTATATCAGTTTTGTCATTCTTTCTTCGGACATTATTTCTATATGCCCGAACCAATGGAGCATACCCTTTACCTATACCTCCTTCTTACATACCCAGCTCTCGCTGCCATATAACAGCGTTGGGACAAGCACTCCATTATGTCCATGACTGTAGTACATAATAACTTAATGCATTCATCGACTATATTAACTTGCAGTAGCGATATACCTCAGCAGGGAAAATCTGACTTGCTCAATCATATAGGTGAGTTCTCATGATTTTGTTATGATGCACATCACGAGCTACTCTTAGCGATAGTTTAGAATAAAAACACCGTATTATTAGTAATTTAAATTATTTTATTAAAAAATAAGTATTCAAAGACTAATACATAAATTAAAATCCGTCAAAGTTTGCATTTGTTATTGCAGTGATCTATTTGAAAAGTCACATCAATTCACACAAAAATAGGCTTTCGGGTTTATATTTTTTTTATATTTACGCTTTTTTAAATTAATAAAATAGAAAATATAATTAAATTACACCTCGCTACAATTTAAAGTGGACGTTTAAAGGTCAAACTACACATTACTGAGTTAAAAAATAAATAAAATAAAAGCTACATAATAAAACTATTTATCTAAAGTATCGTCCATAAAATGTCAGTAGCCGCCACGGGATCCAGAATTTAATATACCCCAGTAATGTGCAAATTGATAATAAAAAGGCATATAACATAAAATACGAAGTTTATGAACTATAATACTGGATCCTACTTCAGCCACATTAAAACAGATATAGATTATTATAAGCCCTTCGCTATAAACGAAATAATCCGTACCGATGTTATTAATGAAAGTAATTCTGTTTCTCTGTTACCTGTTCGCGCCAAAACCGCTGTACAAATTTTAATAAAATTTAGCAAGGATAGATTGCATCCTGGGAAGTATACAACCTTTTGGCGCAATAAAAATAACGCAGATGAAATAGCAGGTAGCAGCTAGTTATTTTGTTACAATAGTGGTAAACGGTTGCGATAATATGAATAAAATTAAAGTTATGTCAGTCGTATTATGTATATGTAAAATGCTTATTGCCCACATGACTATATTTTAACGATGAGTGGAACTACAAATAGCTCTGTAAAAACGAATGTTTTGCTGCCTAATATCTACTTTATTAATTGCTGTACAAAGCAAGGTATCTAGGTACAAGTAGATTTTGTATAAGTGCGTGACTTGTGACAATATGCGATCATGCATCTGAAAATTGGTATAAATTAACTAATTTATTTGTAATAAAATATTATTTTATAGCGCTTAAATTAAAGTTAATTGAAGCTACGAATAATTTTTGTAATAAGTTATTCGTGGCAAAAAATAATTTATTTGGACAACTTTTGACACACCTATGTTCCCCAAGTGGGGGTGGCAGAGATGTTCTGGGTACACTCACTTTTCGCCGACGATGTTAGGTCCCATTTAGTAGGGGTCGAACCTATTGCTACATACCGGGCACAATTCCAGACTCCGGGCTCGTACTGGGAATTTTGTTAGTGTTATTACATTTTGTACATTTGTCCGACCCAGGATTATAGGAAACCCAGGACCTCATGATCACAAAGCGATGGGCTTTGCCACTAGACCAACGAGGCAGTCCATCGGCGGTCCAACTTTTAACATAATTCCATTTAGTGGAGTATTTTGACGAAATTACACATACTTACAAATGTATACAGTTATAAAAACCAGACTGGGGTAAGTAAAAAAATAGCATATTTTGCAATGCTATTTTAAATGACGTCTTAATAGCATGATCGTTATTGTCACGGTGTTTAATTAACCAGATTTTGTGTAGGTACCAGATGTTTAGTGAAATAGACATTTTTTTGGATAGAAAAGTAAACCATAACGTCAATTCAGAAAGAAGTATAAAAGGCAAGTCTACTTCATTTTACATTACTTACAAAATGAAGGACTAACCTTAATAGTTTTAAGATCTGTAAAGACGACAATTTGGTGATCAGAAGTGACAAAGCTTGAATCTCTATCACACAGAAGAGTTGAGAAAGAGAAAAGTATATATTATACATTATAGCAGAATAGGTCTTATGGCTTTGACTAAGAATATTTATTTCCCGAATAAATATAGGTCACCAAAATATCTTGTAAGCCAATAATCAAATATCTTTGTCAATTCATCACTAAACGTACCAGGTCTGTACTGACCCTAATAGACTTAGCCAGATTTTTTGTGTGTGTGTGTGTGTGAATGATCTACGCTGTTGGCCGCGGGGTCTTTACAGCTTAACCCGACAAGAGGGCGAGCGTGCAACCACTACACTCGAGCCAGAAGGGCAAAGGGGCAACTACCTCAAGGACGCCTCAAGGAGGAACGGCCTCGGCTTGCGCAGTCGCTATGGGGGAGGGCGTATACTAGGTGTCTCGCCGTGGTACTCTGCGCCGGCCGGCGGGCAAGGGATTCTTCGACCTCGCTGGCGAGATCGGTGAGAGCATCGGGAGAATCGGTGAGAACATGCCGTGGGACTTTGTCAGATATGGAAGCGTCCTAATTAATAACATCTTTTTAACTATTAAATGACTAATACATTTGATATGCAATACATGTCGTGCTATTTATTATATAACAAGTGGCTATATAAACTCATATCACAATACATTACGTAGATTATAACCATTAGTTTTGTAAAAGCTTCCTTTGAATTTTATTTCACAACTCCAATGTTACATTATTATTTAGCTATGAACTCTTAATTATGGCACGTGAAATAAATCTAAATAATAATACTAATTAAACGTAGTTAATGGAACTAAATTTAGTTTCTTTAGCATACATTATTGTTGCTATTAAAATGCCCATGAAATAAAGATAGTTGCATTGTATATTAATTATGTACACTAATACAAATTTCTACTTTAATAATGCTCAGTTTTAATAAAACATTAGTTATCTACATATTTGAAATTATGACAACAATTCAACAAATTACTGTGAGCAAAAATTTGCTATTTTTGCAATTATTAATTTCATAACTAAATATGCGAAATATAGCATGCTATCAATTATTTCATAACTTTTCTCATGCTCTTTAACTCTTAAACTAAATAAGATGGCCAAAAGACAATGCATTATTAAAGTAGTAGGATGTTACAAAATTCAGTATTTAAAATTATTGCCAAGCTTTGTTCGTTCATTTTAACGCATCTTCGTACACAACTTACACTAATGATATAGGATTACAAATTCGTTTATTGATATTCAGAAGGACATATCAATTGAATCCAATTCCAATAATAACATTGTAAACATTTATTAGAATTGATATTATTAGTTTTATCAAGTCTACTACATAGTATTGTTAGTCGCATTTAAGTCAATAATTCTATTTACAATATTTACACATTTTTTACAAAGACTAGGAATACTTTTGTAGTAATATATTATAGTGAATTTCCAAAATAAAAATAACAATATTAGTTATTGTGCGTTAGGCCTGCCACTTATTCACACACGTAGGCATCTGGTATCCAAACATCACTCACAGTCTTCGCACTTCAAAACCCACAAAAGAAATCATGTCCGTTTTTTCTAGAAGAGAATTGTACAACGTAAGGAAGAACTGCGATCTCTGTTAGTGACATCACTACACTACTAGGAAAGAGTATCGGTCTATACGTCCGTTTGGCACAGGTCGCCGAACACCGGCAAGGCGTGATACTACCGAGTAACAGAATCGACCCGCGGATGCGGAGCTGGAGGTGGATGCGTAGGCGCTAAGGACGGCTTAGAACTCCCAGTCAGCCCTTGCCCATGTCTGAATGACGTAAGCCGAGCGAGGGTCCTCGTTTCATCGTTGTCGAAATTAGGCCTTTCGTACTGATGCTGTGGTCTTTGTCTCTGAGGCTGCATCGCTTGCAACTCATCGTAACCACCATCTTCCGGATACGTCTCTTCATCTGTATCTTCTTCACCAAATGCTCTGTACGTAGTTTCTGTATCAGAATTCTTTCTGGAACTGATCCCGTAAGTGCGACCTATCAATGATTGAGTTACATCAGTCTTTAAATTCTTATCGCCTTTCCTATCTTCTAAGCTCTGGTTGTATCGCAATTGAGCTTTTTGCGTTTTCTCAAGTGATGGTAAATCATAGAATTTCAATACGTTCGGATGGCCTTGGAAATATTTTTCACTGTATACGTTTCTGTTGTAGTAGCCACCATTGCTGGCTGGATACATCTCTTCATCAGGCGCATAGCGATTGTCGAAAGATTCAACGTTTTTTCCAGTCGGTGGAAACCAGCCCTGTAGAGAAGGCAAGAAATTACTAATTGCTCCTAATGAAATTGTAATAGAGCTGTCTTTAAAAGACAAAGTTAAATCAAGGACATACTTATTAAGGGTCCAATAAATCTCTAAAAGATTTTGTTATATCCAAATTGGCAAACTTTCAAATTTCTAATTGCTTACATGAAAATCTTAAACTTAATAGGGCACTCACCAATGAACTCACACACTGCCTCGTATTGGCGACCAAAGTTACCGAGGCGTATGCAGCCGGCGAAGTTGCAGTCTTGCTTGTATTCCATTCATTCGCATTCGCTCTCGAAGACGTCACTTCTGCGTACTCGGGTAATTGCTGAGCAACTTTATCGTATTCAGAATTAGTTTTCTCCTTCCCTTGACTTGTTTGTGTACTGGACATGCATAAACCTGGTTGATTCTCCATCCACAGCAATGATTCAGTCTTTGTCACACTGTTCTTATTGTAGCAACTGCTAAGCGGATGAGACAACGAGACTGCCGCTTTTATGTTCATTTGCGTCACCAAACTCGTCCCATTTGAATCTAAAACGGAATCCCCAATTATTCAGAGATCTAAATTATTACAATAACGTTGTCAACGATTTCATAAGCCGTATGCAAATGATCTCGTTTACCGAAGACTTAAAAGATGTAAAACCCAATATAAAACAAACAAAGCGAGGGAAATTGGCTTAAAGGTAACTGGGTGAGTCAACAAACGAATCGCCGGGAGGAAACAAAATAGAAAACATTTACATTTACTGGGTCTTTATTTCTCGGATTTGTATCATTCCTTTGTGCCCCGAACGTGAATGCAAAGTGAAAGAGATCCACTGCGCTCACGAGAGGGCTCGTGCTACCTTTCAACTCGAAAGTAATCTAGCTCCCCTCCCGAACCGTCGCATGGCAAAGCTTCCATCAAACAAACGCTCGCCCTGCACCACCCTACGACACCCGTAGAATGTTTTTAATTTCGAAATTCTGATGCTGATTCCACGGAAAAAGATAGCGCTCCGAGATAAGCTGAATAACTGTTTGTTTTCGAGTTAGTGCCGGTTGTTTTAAGCTCTATGACGGAAGAAATCGTCGATGTACGGATACATGATGCGGTAGGGTGAGTTATGGAAACTATTAAAGTTGTAGTCGTTTATAATTACCGTATTGTTTAAATTTAAGCATTCATACAAAAGTGTGAATATAATTTGACGCCAGCTACTCACCATAAATATTTGGCAGGGCGGACTTTTTAGCGAATAAATTATTCTTTCGCACGTATATAATTCCGCCAATCACAATTATTTTAAACAGAACAATTGCTCCAATCAAAAAGTAAAACCATGTTTCCATGACGAAGTCCCCAGCCACTATAGACACTTCCCCATTCAACGGGTATCTGAAATAAATTAAATTTGTCAGAACGTCCGTCGGATGTTACGGATAATGACATCTCATTTGCTATTATCTTTTAGCGAATTTATTTTCGTGTATCGAAATTACCTTGATAAAGGATCCAGGCCGACAGAACGGGAATCAATGTTTAAATAAACTTTTTGACTATGTGGACCAAGTCCAACTATAGTTTCTGCTGCTATTTGTACAGAGTAACTGACACCAGAAGTCAAATTTGTCATAATCAGACTCGTTGTCTGATGCACCGTCGTATTAATGGCCACCATAGATTTATTCGCAGGTATGTCCAACCAATTAACCACAACGTTGTACCCAGTTATAATTCCGTTTTGTAAATGAGCCTCTGGAGGGGACCATTTTAAATGAACCGTTGTGGTGTTCAAAATAAACATTTCTATGTTAATGGGAGGACCGTCGGGAACTGTAAAAATACACATAATTTTTGTAAGCAAAAACATTTTTACGTTCAAACTGAATAATATTAAAATTAATGTTTAATAAGTATTTACCATCATCTAAAGTTTGTGCGACCCTAGAATTTGAAGGCTTCCCTTCGAATTTTTTATAAAAAGGTATGAGGAAAAACTCATATTTTGTATATTTTCTCAAAGAAGTTATTTCATATCCGGAGACGTCGTTGGAATGCAAAATAGTTTTCATCTCGTACTCCGTCGTAATATTATCCAGTGGTCTGAAGTATATGAATAAACCTTCTAGATAGTAGAAATTCAATATCTCCCACATCAGTTTTATGGTTTTAGAATCTATTGGAGTAGCTTCAATCAATTCTACTATGTTATCCGTTAGTATGTTATTTCTAAATTCAGTATTGTTAGAAAATACACCGGTCTCCCATAACGAGTTTTCATCTCCAATTGTCACAGAGTCTGAAACTGGACTTGGTCCAGACAGCCCGTGAGAATTTTCCGTTCTAACTATAAACATATAAGTCACTCCGGGTACTAAAGATCTAACTGTGTAGTGCGTTTGATGCACACGTTTTGATGAGACCACCCAGCCTCTGGAATTGCGCGGCGTATTATTCCCTGAGAGTGTTTCTCTTGAAAATACTTCCACTTGATATCCGAGTATCGAAGATGATCCTATTTTGTTATTCTGATTCCATGTTATAGTAACACTCGAGTCTGACACATTGTGTATCTGTGGTTTAGTGGGTGAACCGGGTAAAGAAGATACGTCAGCCGCTCGAAAAAAATGTATATTAGGGTTTATAGGACTATCTACGAGCAAATTGCCACTCCAAACGTATTTTCCGTGATGAGACGAAGCAACACACGTATAAATACCGCTGTCGCTTTTGTCCAAATCTTTCAATATGAGCGTGCCATCGTTAGTAATATTCCTTCTATGATTTTGTATTAACGCTTCCCCCTCAAAATACCATGCTATGATTGGTTCAGGTGCGCCGACGGCTGTACAGGGGAAAACTGCCATCGATTTTATAGGTAGCGTTTGGTTAGAGGGCCCGTTTGTTATGATTGGCGGTGGGCGGTCATCGTCTGACGTCACGGTTAGTTTCCCTCTGGTAAACGAACTCCCAGCAAAGTTTACCGCCGAACAAACTATCGTGTTGCCGCTGTCGTTTTTGGTTGTGTTGTTGATTGTTAAAACTGTGACTCCATCGAGGACCGTCGACGCGTGGTATTTGTCTCTGGATGTTCCGGGGAATATAATTGTTCTATTCCCGTCTATGCTCCAGAACATGGTCGGCTCGGGTCGGCCTGTGGCTGTACAGGTGAATGTCGCTATTGTTCCGCTTTCGACATTCATTGAACTCGGTTGCAAAGTTGTTGTTGGAGGATCTAAAAATTTAAGAAACAATTTAGTCAGAACATTTTGTACATAGAATATTCATTTGCTATTTTAAACACACATTTATTACGAATAATATCAAAATATATTTTTCACTAAACGATAAAAAAGGAAAAGGGTAAAAAGCTATGTGAGGATGTATCTTCAAAATATTCCTAAGTTACATTTGGCTTTTGCCACGCTTAGACATATTTCAGCTAATATATAAAAAAATATATCAATAACCGAATATGACGTTCAAATCATGCCTGATGTAAACAGTTTAGCTGACTGCAATACACACATAAAGTAAGTTCTTTCCGTGCGAATTAAATTATATGCAACACCACCTGCAAACTAAAATAAAAAACAAAATTTTCAACTCACCATATACAGTCAAATAACCGCTAGCGCTAACCGCACCAACAGAATTATCAGCTTCACACGCATACTCTCCTTCATCCGCCAAAATAACGTTATCCAGTCTGAGACTCCTATCATCAAGAACTTTGACGCGGCCAAGGGGCATGTTTCCTCCACCAGCGGTCCTTCTCCAGAGCACGTCGGGCAGGGGGTCCCCACCCACCCGGCATTGGAATGTCACGCTTCCCCCAGTTTGCGCCACAACATCCTCTGGTCCCGTGATTAGGTACGGCTTAACTGTGCAGTGAGAAATATCGCTCTTAATTACACGACAAAAGACAAAATTGTTGGCGAGAAGCGGCTTACATCGTGCCATCAGAAATTAGCATTTATGAATAAAATACGGCAAGTCTTTGTCATAAATTTCGAGTGATAGCTGAGGGTACTCACTGTGTATTTTGAGTACTGCAATAGCTGATTCCCGCGTTCCCGCAGCATTTCTTGCAATGCATTGATATCTGCCGGCGTCGGTTTGCCTAGCGTCTTGTATTACAAGATTGCCGCCGTCCACCAAATGCATCCTGTTGTAAAAGAATTAACCTGGTTTACATTAAGCTCACTTGTGCGGAAGTATACTAAGAAGTGGACAGGACAAGCCCGCGCAGTACAATGTCGCTTCCACTTTCTTGCAAGCTAACGCAGTTTGTATTATGTTACTGGTCAGTTTCATGTCCAATTCTCTGCTTATTGCTATATTTATTTATTAAAATAATAAAGTGGTAATATTCAAATAATTATATTAACGGTGCATCAAAAACCAGATTACGTTTGTCCGTGTACCGATCTAGTCGTCTACATTAAATAACAAATATATTTCGTAACAAATCGTGAGTAGGTGGGTATACAAATAAAAGTTTAAATACATTGGACATGATGTGAGAACAACAACCGCTCGTTACGAGTTTCAAATAATAACTGAACAAATATCGTAGTGGTTTTAATAATCACGGGGTGTTTTAGTTTATATAGCATTTAAGTGACTTTTACAAGTTTTTCCACAACTACTAAGTCCGTAGAATATTATAGATTCACCTAGTGCCTTATACAGAGATAATAATATCGGGTTTGATATGTTGACAGTCCATTTCATCCGAATATCAATTATCAGACCAAGCTATTTTTGATAGTTCACAAGTTCTACTTCATCACAGCTGCACAATTTTAAGTTACATATAATACAAGTAATGTAAACCAACCTGTAGAACCTGTTGGAACTCTGTACTCTCTGCCTACCCCGCGAGGGAGCTGGCGTGATGATATAGATATATAGATAGATGTAAACCAAAGGGTACATTTACAACTTAGTATGAATAGGTTGACGTTAGCGTAACGATATCGAGCTGATAGTTATGCCATCCTTTTCACACTCCAAAATTACTAAATAAACATAATTGCGATAGCATGCCTTCTCGACAACGTGACAATTACGTCAACTCTTCATGATTAAGCCTCAGAGGCCTTAGCATAAGCAGATTGGCGACAACTTGACATTTTTAGGAAATCGTGCTATTGTGAAAAGGACGACACATGGATTTATTTTGGATAATAAATCCAGGCGTTCGTAGCGCTGTGCGACCGCGGTGTTCTTACCGATCACCAAGGTTAAGCAGCGTTCGACTCAGTCGGCCTGAGATGGGTGACCGTTTGTGGCATTTCATATTCGAGCGTCTCCGTGCTTCGGAAGGCACGTTAAGCCGTTGGTCCCGGTTACCACTTAATGTGGTAGTCGTTAAGCCGAGTTGAAAGCCTTAAAGGTGGCTTGATAAGTTCCAACAGCAGGTGGTCACAAACCTGCCTCCACCAATCCGCACTGGGTCCGCGTGGTGGAGTATGACCCAATCTCTCTCACCTCGATTTGTGAGAGAAGGCCTTTGCCCAGCAGTGGGCAGTATAGGCTGATATTATAATAAATCCATGCATTGACATATCAACTCAATAGCGTTACGCTAACATCAATATGTTCGTGCTAAGCCCTCAGGTTAGACTTAATTACGCGTACTAAACGTTTGTTTCAATATTAATAATGGACTTTTTCTTATTCATGGAAGAATGTAACAAAGCCATTCAAATGTGGGGCGGAATAATTCAATAGGAAATTAACATTTAATAAGGGGTCCGGTGAGTCAGAACTATTGAGATTTTTACTTGATTGCTTGTCGAGCTCTTCAAATATCCCCTTTTATAACTTTGATGTACCTACCCACCCTCTGTACGGCTGTTAATTATTTTTATGCCCCGCCATACGTAACGACGCGCCCTCAAGATGTGACGCTCATAAAAATTCATAGAGAGCAAAGTGGAAATTGGCCATACAACTTTTGAGCGGAATTCAATTTGTCACTTTTAGATTTATTTTAAACAATATGAAACTTGGGTGAAAATGATGATTTACATAATTTTAAAAGCATTTTGTTTTGTTTAAATTGAGGTGTAGTTAGAGTAAAGGTTGATGGAAGATGAATAAGCACTAGGAGAGATATCGAGAAAAAATAGACCGGCAAGGACACAGAACAAAGGAGGTAGTATGTACTTCTTTATTCTGTGGGCAAGGGTATACTTTTCCTGCCACACATGTTCACAGACATTTTCACCATTGTTACCCCTGTAAGCCAGGATCCACAATGGTCTCCTTAGATGACGCCAAGGTTTGAACTTTGGGGTGTCCCGGGAAGCGCATTAATTGTCTTAGCACCCGCAAAACATTTAATTAGAAAAAACCGTAGGAGTAGGAAAAATAAAATTGGCAGATCAGCCATAGAGAACGAGTCTACAGCTAGGATAAACCCAGTTGTAAAGCACCACGGATATAAAACAATATTAACAGGGCCTATTTGTGAGCCTCATGTTTGATTCCAGTGATAAATATGGCAAAAACGGTTGAAAGCACGGAAATTATCCCGATTATAAGATTTTCTACAAGATCCGTGTAGTAGCTCACCCCAAACGTATTTCGCAGACTATTTACCATAATGGTACGCTCGTTTTGCCAGAGACTGCGCTTCCAAAAAACGTTGTGTGCTGATTGTTCATACTCGCAGTTAGACGTGGAACACTGACATAACGGTGAAGGTACCAGTTTAAAAGAGAATAATTTACTCTTAAAGTTGCCATGTCCGGTGAGATATTGAGCCACACAGAGATCAACCTCCAGCCATATTCTCGCCAAACGCTCACGTACGGACAGAGAGACAGGTAGAGGCGACGACCCTTTGTTGTTGTATCCCATCTTTCCTGCTATTCGGTCAGGAGATCTTCATAGGCGATTGATTACTGTTTGAATAATCAGTCATTTTACAACGGTCTCGAGACAATAGAAACTCGGTGTTCAAGTTTTTTCGAGTGGAATAATACATTGACGCGCGTCTGTAAGCCTCTAGATTGACTAGAAGAACACCCGCAAGTACTGGTAGGTCTTCTGTACTGATCGTCCTGTATGTAAGCGTATACTGTATGTACCCACAATTTACCGACAATGTCAGATCCCTATTATTAAGGGGACTTATACTATAATACCGAGCACATATCCAGATTCCGGACTGCTACGGAGAATTTTTCGATATAGAAACCCCAATAACATATTGTCCGATCTAGCAATGTCCGACCTAGATTCGAACCCCGAGCTTAACTAGCCGTACAATTTGCCACTAAAGCAAGGAGGGCGTAAAGTAAAAACATATCAGCATAATGATCTTCATATAAAATAATACTAGTATATGCCTACTTTAAAAGCGATCTCGATCCGTATCTTATCACTTCATCAGGACCCTAACCGTGTTTAAAGTTCTATAAATATTCCCTTGCGACATTTAACACCGACCGCTACAAAGTGGCAATATCGTAAAAGAAGCCGTTCCTGGCAGAAACGCATAAATTAGTAGGTAGTTTGATTACTCGCAAACTGCGAGTTCATACCTAAGAGATATCCAATATCAAACGACTCTATCACAGCTTGTTGAAGAACAGCTGGCTCTCTGTATAGCCTTGGTTGGAAATATTAAAATAAGACAATTTTAAATTTTTATCTCATAAAATTCTAAGCTGTGATAGCCTAGTGGTTAGACCGTTGGACTGCAAAGTCAGAGGTCTCTGGTTCAAACCTCTGTCTTTACGAAAGCATGGGCATATTAAAAATTAATTATCACTTGCTTTAACGGTAAAGGAAAACATCGTGAGGAAACCTGCATGCCTAAGAGTTTCTCGAAGGTGAGTGAAGATCGCCAATCCGCACTGGGCCAGCGTGGTGGACTATGGCCTAAGCCCTCTCAGTTTGAGAGGAGTCCCGTGCCCTACGGTGGGACAGTATCTTAACAGGGCTAATCATCATCATCATCATCATCATCAGCCTATAACAGTCCACTGCTGGACATAGGCCTCTCCAAGTGCACGCCACTGGGTACGATCCTCGGCTACTCGCATCCAGTTTCTGCCAGCCGCCCTACGAAGGTTATCGCTCCACCTAGCCTGAGGGCGTCCTGCATTACGTTTGCCAGTCCGCGGTCTCCACTCAAGAACTCGTTTGTCCCAGCGGTTATCGGTTGTTCGGCTAATGTGACCGGCCCATTGCCACTTCAGCTTACTAATCCGGTGGGCTATGTCGATAACTTTGGTTCTCTGTCGAATGACTTCGTTCCGGATTCTATCCTTCAGAGAAACTCCGAGCATAGCCCTTTCCATAGCTCGCTGAGTGACTTTAAATTTATGAACCATTCCAACCGTGAGTGTCCACGTCTCGGCTCCATATGTCATAACGGGCAGGACGCACTGATTAAAGACTTTTGTCTTTAGGCTTTGTGGAATGGGCGATGTAAATACTCGACGTAATTTCCCCACAGGGCTAATATTATTATTATTATTTTAAATTTCCATGAATTTTATGATATCTAAAACAAACTCTTTTGCATTAAAGTCGTGAGTGGAAAGGCATGTAATTTTGATTTCACAAAACAGCGCATAGCTTTTTTTCTAAATATTATACCGCCGTTACTGTGATTGATAATGCCGTTACTACAGTAAATAGTGCGGTGAATCCTCGTGCGAACTAATTTAATCAGTATTTTAGGTATGGTGCGCACATGAGTGTTAATACGATAGATGAAAGATATTCTAGCGGACCCTTTGTGTCGTGTGCGATAAATACGATAACCTAACGCGACAGTATAAATTATGCAAGTACAGTCATAATCATAATGTAAACACTTTAATACTTTGCTATAGTTGAGTCATGGTAAAATATAAACGTGGCCCCACACTAGGAATTATTCCTGTGTCGTGAGACTAACACCCAGACCGAAACAAATATTTGTAGGTCACATAAAGATTTGTCCCGTGCAAGAATCGAACCCGCGACTACTCAATTCAGTGGACTCAAGCTCTTAACTACTAGACCAAGCCGTCCGTCAAAGTGCTTACATATTTACGCTCATGACCTAGACATAATATACGTTCACAAAGCAGACCCCCATGATAACATTAGAAGACTATGCTGTGAGTAACGCGTCACTTCGCCGCGCCCATCGATTAGACAGAAAAAGATATAGAGAACTCGCTGCCTCTTTTATGCTGAAACTATTCCAGCGGTATAAGACTATCGAGTTTTCAGCTTCCCACTTAACGTCGAAGAGAGCACTTGCTACCCTCGAATTTGCTTTCATACAACGCTCTATCACGGACGTAACTTCTGAATATCAAGGAACTTTTTAAGTTGGCTAGTTTGATTTTTGCTGGTCGTTTGTTGGATCGTGATATGGGTTTTGTTAGTAAACGATCTAAGTTGGTGAAGTATTAGTGGTTCTAAATGAACTTTTGTGGATATTGAATAGTTCTGTTCTTTATTTTGGTTAGAGACAAATTGTTTTGGAACTGTCGAAGTTTTGGAGTTTGAAAAGTATTTTTATGAATGTGGTATATTTGCGTGGTCATATTTTTATATGCACCTAAACTAGCTTACTACATTCTCGATAGGGTTTTTCTCTGCAAAAAACGTAGCCCCACACTAGGATTTATTCCTGTGTCGTGGTTGCGTTTACAAACTGAAAATTCAGATACATAAATACCCAGACCATAAAAAATAATTGTGGGTCACACAAAGATTTGTCCCGTGCGGGAATCGATCCCGCGACTATTCGACCCGGTGGGAGGAGCAGCTTCACCTCATAACCACTGCGCCAAATCGTCCGTGGTTTTATCATTATTTCTTGGTTTTCCATATAATAAACGAGCATAATAGTATTGTAGTCTTTAAAATTTAAATCCCACTCGCCGGTATAGAGATTTAAAAAACCAATGTCAATATAATAATACGATGTCTAAAATGACTCCAAAATGTTGACAAACCTTGAATCTCCATCAAAATGTAGCATTTGTCCGTTTTTCTTCCAGTAAATGGTGGGTTCTGGAGACCCTCTAGGCGGGGAACATTCTAATATTACAGTCTCGCCTTGCGCTGATTGTGTAGACACCGGTTCTAGTCTAAACTCTTCGCGAAGAACTGTTGAAGAAATGAGAATTATTATTTTAAGTTACTTAGGACTGATTTCCAATATTCTAAAAAAGTTGTAGGTATAAAATAGCCATTGTTACACTTTTATATCCAGTCGGGTTTATTTGATGAATATATTGATACAAAGATTTCAGAAAACCCAGAGATGAGAATCAGGATTTAAAATGTGGATCTCGTATTTTTCTATCTATCTACATCATCACGCCAGCTTCCTTGCTTGGTAGGCGAAGAGTACGGAGTTCCAACAGATTCTTCCCTTACAATCCTCTCTGGCATCTTTCACTCTCATTGTTGCTCTCCTACACACTCTTCAGATAAGACACGGTCTAATTTTCAAGCAAACATATTTATATTATACCATTTTAAATACCCAGGTTATATCACAAAAGTTTTTTAAAGATTTTATCTAGAAACACTACTTAAAAGACAATACACGTGTGCAGTATTCTGTTTAAGTTTTGGTTTTATCAATATCTACGTGTACCAATATTGCAGCATAACTGACACAAGAGCAGTATTCTTAACACTTTATTATTAGTATTAGAAAAACATGGGACACGTTCTCATGGAATAAATGTAATATAATCTATATACATATAATAAAACTGTAAGGAAGTCGTGTCTGTACATGTAATATTTTTAGGAAAAAACAACCCAGGGGTATCATACTATCGATATAGAAGCCAATTCTACAATTTTTCGCTTTTGTGTCTGTTTGTCTGTCTGTCTGTCTGTCTGTCGGAGGGTATGAACCGGCATCACGCAAAAACTACCAGGCAGATTTTGATGAAACTTTGCAGGCGGATACTCTAAAGTATTGGCTAACATGTTGAATAGTATTTATCCTAGAAAATTAAAAGGTTTCTTCAGAAAAGACGAAAATAAGCGAAACATTGGATTTCTAAAAAGACACTTTACTCCGAACCCGTTTGATGGATTTCAATGAAATTTTGTGTAATTATAGCCTGTACTAAAGATCACAACTCTGTACACTTATATTTTCAAAAATCTAACAGATCCTGATGAAAGAAAAAGAAAGTCGATAAATCATTCATTGTGCCAAAAATACTCTTTAAATATCAGTGAAACTTAGCACGGAGATAATTCATATGACAGACAATATCGTTAATATTTATGTTTTCAAGAAATCAAACGGTTTGTAGGGAAAAGTAAAGCCTCTATATCTATACATACTACGTATAATAAAACTGTAAGGAATTCGTGTCTGTACATGAAATATTTTTAGAAAATAGCCCAGGGATATCATTCTATTGATGTAGAAGCCTATTTTGCAATTTTTGGCTTTTGTGTCTGTTTGTCTGTCTATCTAAATGTATGAATCATCATAATGCAAAAACAACTGGCGGATTTTGATTAAACTTTGCATGAGGATACCTTAAAATGTTGTCTAACATGTTATATAGTATTTATCCTGGAAAATCAAAAGGTTTCTCCAGAAAAGACAAAAATGAGCGTAACCTGAGAGTTCTAAAAATACACTTTACTCTAAACCTGTTGGATGAATTTCAATTAAATATTGTGTGAGTGTATACTTATATTTTCAAAAGATCTTATAGTTTCACAAGAAAAAAAAGAAAGTCGATTTTGATAAATAATTTTTTCAAAACAACTCAGGTACTAGATTGACGCGGGATAAACCATAAAACTTTTTAACTGTTTGTCCCGAACTGCAATGTTACAATGTAAAATATGTTATTTTGCCTACACATAAATTTATCCATTAATTGATTTTGGATTCAGATTCGTTTCCTCACGAAAAACTTTTCAGTGGTTAAAAGCACTCACTTGAAATTGTTCATACACGTTTGATTTAAACACTAAACATAGTTTCGTGCTTGAGCCGATGATGCATTCAGGATTGCTTTTTCTGGAGGGAACTCTAACGATAAATGGGCCAGATACAAATCTTTAACGACGATTAATATCTTACGAGAAGACAAACACAAAATGTAGTGACAAAACTTCGCCACTTACTTAGCTGGCAATGTACTGTTTTTAAATATTATTACGCTAGATTATAATCTTTGACAGGGTTGGAGGAAAAGTTTTAAATCAGAAATATTTTACCGATAATTTTAAAATTAATAGATAAAGTAAAATCCTTCTTAAAAAGGAAGATATTGTATTGTTTTTATGAGACGGCGCTATTGTTGTGTGTTGAATGAGATCCCGCTATAGTTTAGTTAATATTTTACAAAGACCACCTGTGTGGGCTAAGTGGGGCTAAAACTGAGCCCAGTGGTAGAGATAGTTGATTGAATAATAAGTCTGATGGAAGTTGACAAAATATACAATATATTCACTACACGGTTCTTCCAGGATAGCTGTTATTTCTTCATACTAAAATGGCAACATGGAACTTACTAAAACTTTCAAGGTGTTTTAGGTCGGGAAATAATATTCGAGATACTTTTTATTCCCGAAAAAATCACGCTTTTTGCGACATAGCTGGTATTTATTCATATTAAAATGGCTAAACCAATTTACTTGAAATTTTATATATCTTAAATCGTAAAATAAAACAGAACATTTTTTATCTCGAAAAATAGCACGACTTCTGCGGAATACCAATTATTTCTTTATACTAAAACGGCTGAACGGATTATAAAGAAACGTAATACGAAAACAATCACACAGGTATAGTACAATGCGAAAGTGGAAGGATGTAGAACAACAACTTTTCATAGTTTCACATATTATATACAATATTTACAATTGTATAAAAACAGCAGTAAATTAGTAATAAAGTAACTAAAAAGAAATATGCATATTTACACACGTTCAAATAGTTCCACGCCTCTTTCAGGTGGTAGTTTAACTAGAACAGGACGAAGGTATCGGGTAAAACCTAGACTATCTTAAATAGACCATGTCTTATCCGAAGAGCAAGTTAAGAGTCTCCGTAACCGGCGAGCGTGTATTAGACTAACTATGAGAGTGGAGCGAGCCAGAAAGGTCTGTAAGGAAAGAACCTGTTGGAACTCTGTACTCTCTGCCTATCCCATAATGGATCTGACGTGATGATATAGATTGGTACATAGTATTAAAGTATCTTAAGTTGTGAAATAATAATCTAGATCATGCCGATATTATCCGTTTAAGTGGTATATAAAAGTGGTTTTACCGGCCTGTATGAAGGCCCAAAAGATATTAATCATATTTTGGTTAAGGAAAAGCCTGGCAATCTTTCTATTTCTCTCTTCCTCTTCACAGATTACTGGAAGCCTGGAGACCTGCTGAAATTGTTCTACAACGAAAATTTACTTATATTTAAGTTGACTTTATAAATACTTTTGCAAAACAAACTTAATTTAAGCGCTAAAACGTAGACTAACTTATCGTATCGACGTATCTTAACTTACTTTGTAACAGCAAACGGGAATATTGATTTGGGATTAGTGATGTTAAAATAAAGAAAATATTTTATGGGCTTACGAGCACAATAAAAAAAAATGTTTGTGTTATTATCCATCTGGATAATAACACAAACATTATTTACAATCGGTTCCGCCAATCTTGGCGGAACCGATTGTAAATACACTATCACTGGAAAGTGAAGAATTTTCGAGAGATTGTTTAAGACTACTTTTAAGCTCGGGAAATGCACGATTCCTGGGGATAGTTGTTTTTATTTCTCTATACCACCACGGCTCAACGGAATTGAAAGAAACTTAATATGAAGGTATCTCTAAAGTCTTAGATTAATGCTATCCGAAAAACCTACCTACTACCTACCTATGTCAAATTATAAAATAAACGCGTGCGAAGCCGCGGGTAACAGCTAGTAAAAAATAAAAACCGTCACGCCTATATTCTCCAAGCGTGGGTGGCAAAGGAGTACTGAGTTTACCCACTTCTCGCCGACGCTGTTAGGTTCCATGTAATAGGGAGCGAGCCTATTGCCATATACCGGGCACAATTCTATACTCCGGACTCATACTGGGAAGTTTACCTAAGAAAATTACATTTGTTCGACCTAGGATTTGAAAACGACCTCGTAATCACAAAGCGATACACTTTGCTACTAGATCAACGAGGCAGTCGAGTACGCCTTTTAAAAAAATTGTCTTTATAATGCCGATAATTTACGATAGCTTGGTAGTCAAGATATGCACAATGAACATCCCACATTTGCCCTGAAACATTAACAGATCTTCGAGGATTAAAAGATCTAACCAACTTACCGGCAACATGCAAAGTAGCATTCCTACTTCTCGCCGTGCCATAAGGATTCGTCGCTTCACACCAATACACCCCAGCATCAGAATGGGCTCTACCGTGAGTCGTTCTTAAGAAGAACAGCCCTCCAGCGGGTAGGAGACTTCTATGAGTATCGGAGACAACCAGTATTCCCCCCTTGTACCATCTTATGGTGGGTGGGGGGGATCCGCCCGCTCGACAGTTAAGGGTCGCGGGTTGATGACGTGCTACAGTGACGTCGAGAGGCTGCTCTATGATGTACGGTGCTTCCCCACTGCTGACGTAATCATCGCTCATTCCGCTCTCCACTGGACCTGGGGACAATGGGATACAAAAATATGTTAGTTAAATGTTTTATGGGACGAAAATGTTACATTTTAATGATGTTTTATATTATACAATTACATACATATTATATTAATGAAGTGAAGGGTGTGACAATATTTAATTTAGGAACTGGTTACGTTTCGTTAATTTTTTTAACAGGTAAGAATTTATATATTAACATCACTATCGTAAGCTGAAAGACGTCCACTGCAAGACATATGCATCCCCTTAGGATAACGAAAATTCAATTATATTAGCACCGTCACGTCTATATTCCCCAAGCGGGGATGGCAGAGGTGTACTGAGTACACCCGCTTTTCGCCGACGATGTTTGGTCCCATGTTATAGGGGGCGAGCTTATTGCCATATATCGGGCACAATTTCAGACTCCGAACTCAAACTAAGAAATTTCCGTAAGAAAAACTTCATTTGTCCGACCTAGGATTTGAGCCCAGGACCTCGTAATCACTAAGCGATGCGCTTTGCCACTAGAGCAACGAGGCAGTCACTATTCAACTTCAATTATATTTATGTATTTAAATATCACTTTGTATATTGCGGAATTTCTAAGAGCTTATTTAATTTTCGCATAAAGATTTTTTCCGCGCCGAGATCAAGTCCGCGACTATTCGATTCAGGGATCCGAGCTGCTTAGGATCATTCACCAATCTTCATCATCAAATCACTCTATCCAAAGATCGCTAATGAATCGCCCTTATCGCCCTAAAAATATAAATTACTTCGTAAACATTTTATGTTCAAGTGTTTTTACAGTAGCGTGTATGCCCTATACTAAAAGGCAACGTACAATACAAAATTGGTTGCACTCATATAGGGCTGCCAGGAAAGCCGAACGTGGAGATATATTAGTCCAAATAATTTACCCAACAAATCCGGCCAAGTCTTTTTTTAGATTCGAACATAATTATTTTAATTTTTAAAGCTGGCAATAATCATAGGTTTATAGACATTTATTCTCATTAAGAATTATATTGGAATTCCCTCAACATGAGAATGTAACATAAATAAAAATATTTTACAAATAAAACGGTACATGCTGACGGTAGTAAGAAAAATTTGTTAAAAACCAAATAATAGTTACGTAATACAATTGTTTCCTAAGTAAAAAAAAAAATGGTGTTGACTCTAACTTAAGTAAGTAACGACAAAGAACACTATTTTATTAACCGACTTCTAAAAAGGAGTAGGTTCTGAATATGTTTATTTTGTAGTATGTTACGCGATCATTCCGCCAATTATGAATCGATTTTGATGATTCTTTTTGCATTGGATTTAGTGTAGTTCCAAAGTGGTCCCATTTTATTTTCATTGGTATTGGACCTTGGACTCTGAAGATACACCAGGGAACTCCTTAACGACAAACAATACGAATGCGTAGATTGAAATATTACGTCATTATGGGTATTACGTCTCCTATAGGTACCCTGCCATAGAACTAATCAGAATATTAACCGACTTCAAAAAAGGAGGAGGTCGACAATTCGTGTTTGTTTTTTTATAACATCTTTATTTATGAACTGATTTTGATAATTCTTTTTGCGTTTGGTTTAGTATAGTTTTGAGGTGGTCCCATTTTAATCAAATCGGTATTGAACTTTGGACTTTGAAGATACACCAGGGGACTCCTTAACGTCGAACAGCACGAATGTATAGATTCCGTTATCATGGTTATTATATCAATCCTGTAGGTACCTTGCAGTACAACACAGCAAAACAATATAATATAGGTTTATAAATAATTCACTTGTCACTTAAAATTCTAAAATAAAAATCAGCATTAAAAAAAACGACTTCAAAAAGCAAGAAATAATATTTGAAGTCGGTGCCAAGTAACCGACTTCACTAACCGGTACCGACTTCAAATATTTATCTCTTGCTTTTTGAAGTCGGTTTTTTTTTAAAGATTTTTCTTATTTATCTTATGCAATCAGTTGCATTAACAAAAATCTAACAAAAGCTAGACAAGTTGGATAAGCCGGACATGTAAATGTTTGGCCAGATACTCTCCTAAAATGCCAAACAGTTCCGATAAGCGGAACGCTTAGCAACCCTAACCCGCAGCAATATTTCACTAGCACCTCTATTTTAAAATTTACCATACAAAAGCCTTCTAGCCTACGGTTTATTTTAATAATAGGTGGAGTATGTCATTTGCAGTTACTAAAGCATCGAACAATAATGAGCTATAAACATAGACTTCCCGATAGACCCCAACCTCTGGGGTCCAGACCCCCTTTCAACAACGAACCGTATGCGCAGATGTTAGTTTTTGACACTCGAATTGATGTATGCCCATTGTTATAGTTCGCTATTGTAGCAACGCCAAAAAATATCTACTGAAAAAATCGAGCAAAAATAATCGATCTAACAAAATGAACCTCCATAATCGATAGCTTCGATGTTACGTTTTGCGAGAATCGATACGGATTTACTCTTTTGTGTTTTGTAATTGTGTTTATTTATTCACGTGTCCTGCCGTTGTGAATGTGGTGCGATACAAGGGCTAATCTATAATTGAATCTCCATTCGATTCGATATTTTTCGTTATTCGATACAGTGCATCCCTATTTTTATATGTTTAATATATTTTTGTTGCAAATTGATTGGCATATTTCGTAAGATAATAGTAGATATTTATATACAAGGTGTAACATATATAACGCAAGACCTCAGACACCGCAATTAGATTATCTGCCTTATACATTCGAAACGAAAATCAAACTTTCAATTTTAAGGAGATTTCTACCATTTTTTGTAGTTCTTTGGCACCCGAATCAACCACGAAACTTGTACTTTTTGCATATTGAGTTATATGTATTAGAAACGCATTAAAAATAGCCGCATTGTTTTGACACATAGTCACGCCGATATTCCCCAAGTGAGGGTGGTAGAGGTGTACTGAGTACACCCACGTTTCGCCGACGATGTTAGGTCCCATGTAATAGGGGGCGAGCCTATTGCCATATACCGGGCACAATTCCAAACTTCGGACTCATTCTGGGAATTTTTCGTTAAAAAAACTACATTTGTCCGACCTAAGATTTGAACCCTGGATTGAACACTAGATCAATGAGGCAGTCAAAATACAGCTTATTGTTTTGAATAATAGATAGATAGATAGATAAAAAGTTTAAGTAGACAATAATGAATAAATTTTGTTTAATACACCAAACTGAACGAGTACTAGGCATGCCTTTTAAGTTCTGTCGTTTCCATATTTCCCGGCAATTTTGAATTTGGAACTGTTCTACATTCGAATGTGTTTAAATTTGAATCTCAAAACAGTTGAAAGTATTAGGATTAATGCTATTGTTTAGTCACAGCGTCGATTGGAATCTGTCAGGTTACGTACGAAAATGAATCTTTCTAAGGAAAATGTTCGTGCAATAATTTTCTACAACTTTAGAAGAAGCCTAACACGGCTTCAGTGTTTTGAAGAGCTAACATCTGTGTTCAGTGATGAAGCCCCATGTCTGCGGACTGTCGAACGCTGGTATTTAGAATTCCAGCGTGGACATACTAGTGTTAGTGACAAATCTCGCGAAGGACGCCCAAAATCCGCCTTCACTGAAGATAATCATTGCTGTGTGACAACTAATTCTCGAAGATCGTCATGTGTCATATCGAGAGATAGAGGCTCTATTAGGCATCTCAGGGACAATCATTCAGAAGATCTTGCATGAAGCGCTTGGTGTGAGAAAGCTAGTTTGCCGTTGGATACCACATCTGCTTTCCGACGATCACAAGGCGGCCCGCGTCAGATGGTGTAAGAAAACTCTGCAAAGGTTCAACCGAGGAGAGTCTAATCAGGTCTACGACATCATCAGTGGTGACGAATCTTGGATCTATGCCTACGATCCTGATTCCAAACAACAATCTACAATCTGAGTCTTTCAAGACGAGCCAAAGCCGAGTAAAGTTGTTCGTTCTCGAACCACTTTAAAGAAGATGGTGGCCACGTTCATTGGAAAAACCGGCCATGATGCGACTATTGCACTTGAAGATCGTAGAACGGTTAACGCAGAGTGGTATACCACAGTTTGTTTACTACAAGTCATCGCCGAACTTCGAAAATCTAACTCAAAGCGACGCATCATCCTGCACCACGACAACGCAAGCTCACACAGCGCTCGTCAAACGATTGAGTATTTGAAGCAGGAAAAAGTAGAAATTCTTGACCATTCTCCATACAGTCCTGACTTAAGCCCTAACGATTTCTTTAAATTTCCTAAAGTTAAGAAAAGTCTTCGAGGTCAAAGGTTCCAGTCCGGTGAAGAAGCAGTCGACGCTATCAAGCCAGCCATTGAACACCTCCACTTTAGAGTGTAATAAATGTTATAATAACTGGTTTGAGCGAATAGAAAATATTAAACTACGTGGTGAATACTTTGAAAAACAATAAAAAGTACTAGAAGGTTCTAGTTGTGTTTTTTTCTTCAAACGACAAAACTTAAAAGGCATGCCTCGTAATAGCAATTTTCGATATTAAAAAAATGTTATCTTAAAATGACCAAATAGACCGGGTCTTATCTGAAGGACAAATCAAGAGTTTCCGTAACCGGCGAGCGTGTATGAGACGAACTATGAGAGTGGAGGAAGCAAGAGAGGTATGTAAGGAAAGAACCTGTTGGAACGCTGTACTCTCTGCCTACCCGGCAAGGGATCTGGCGTGTTGATAAAGATAGATAGCTACTTTAAAAATAGTAGGAATCGATTCAGTTGTCGATTTAGAACAAACTACTCTCAGGTCTTGCTTTTATTATGTTACACTTTGTATATTGTTAAGGCTGAGGTTTGAAACATCAAATAAAAGTTATTGAAATATAATACAATCAGATACAATATATTAAATAAACAGATTAACAGGATAAAATACAATATTAACAAATAAAAATGACAGTTTTACATGAATAAAATGTTACACTTTTATATTTTAGTTAAATAACCAGGTGATAATTTAGTTGCTTCCACCAATCCATACTGGGTCCGCATGGTGGAGTATGACCTATTCTCTTCCATATCAATTTATGAAAGATGGCCTTTGATATTATTGACAAGCAGTAATTGGAGGTGGAAAAATTCCTAATTTTTTTATAAGAAAAGTGTGACCGCGAAGTTTGTTGTATTTTTCTCTACAGGTATGACATTCCGAAACGGTGGTAGAGCCTTCCTTTTCTGACGATTCATAAATACTTTAATGGTTGACGTTATAAAAAATATTCTTATCTGGTTCTATAATAATTATTAGTTCAGTGAATAACTTTTATCTCATGATTGAAAAATCAGCCCTTAGTTAATAAATAGAGATGGTTTGTATGCGTTTTATCTTAAGTGCTTACTTTATTGCGTTGGTATGGTTAAGTAAATATTAAGTTTATGATCTCTCTTGATATTGTGTGGAATGATCGTAGGTATAAAGTAAATATTATTGACTGGGAGTGCTCCGTTGGTTTAGTGGTCTAGTGCGATAGGCTACCTCAATTCAATTCGAATTAAATTGAAGTTGGTGGGGTTTATAAAATGTCAGTCCTTGGTTCCCAATGTAATAATTATTGCCTTTTATCAGGTAAACGGCAATAATTATTACATTGAGGCCTAACATTACCGGTGAAATGTGATTGAACACAACAGATACACTTATACCATTCACGCTTAGGGAATGAGAGCATGAAGTTGTATTTTTAAACATTGCTAAAGCCATAAACATAACGTCGTAACTTTTAATACAATTATTAAAAAATGTATGAATTTGATGCTTTTAGTTTATTTATGAAAGTACATTTTAAAATAACATAGCTTACCTTAACTAACCATTAATTTATATTCTTAACTACAATGATAATAAGCTACTATATAATCTTTAAAATTATTTTAAATCGCCTAATATATTTTTTACTCTAACAAATCATAAACCCCGAGACAACCTGGCCTATCAATAAATTGTCAAGCACACCAAACCACATATCAACTATCATTAACATAGCTACCGCTACCAAATTCAAAACCATTTATCAACACTTCTAAAACGAACATCAATCTTACAAAAAAAAACTTAACATGAAAATCACATCTCCACAAAAAGCATAGAAAGATAATACCCAAAAATACCATGAATCTAAAAATCGAATGAATGAAACTCGCGGCAAAAAATATTGGCCATAGAAACGGCGACTATGACAGCTATAAATTAACTGTCAAACTCGTAAAGAACGCAGCGATACGGTATGGTCCATAGATATAGTATTATATCAATGGTATGGTCCACTACACAGATAAATAAGTGGGGCTTTGAAGACCGCGGTTGTAGATCTTCATAGATCTACTATCGCCGTCTTCAAAGCGTGCGGATAAAAACGACATCTTTTATGTTCGGTTCAAAATGATGTCATTTAAGATTGCAGCTATTGTAAATATACAAGTAAACATTTTCGAAACTAGGTATTTCTTTTTTCTATTTGGTGGGTGGAAAGCATTTGTTTTTTTGTTATGTGGTTTTGGATTTTAATATATTTTTAATAAATATGAGTCCGGTTCGTCACTCATGTTAAAAACCAGAATAGCAAAATAGCTTACAAATTAGTCAAGTTTAAAACAATTTCTGACTTCTGTAAAGGTAACCAAGTTATCTTATTTCGATTATAGGTATCAAGAAGAAACCGACATAACAGTTCGTCAGTTACTATTTTTTTCTCAATCCTTAAGTACCTGCAAAGATAAGAAATGAGCAGGTTGAGTTCACTTACAAGACAGTATTTTATTTACATTGCTTTTGATGACAACATCTTATTCACATCAGGCTAGAACTAGGCCACATAACAGAACTATTGTCTTTAATTGTTGGGTTTATGAATTGTCCATAACAAGAAGTACACAGTGCAAATTAAATCGCTCTATCACAATTCAAAACCCGCTCATTTCCGAGCCGCGCACTCTAAGACGCTTAGAGATAAAAATAAGATTTAGCAGATCGCGATGGACATAAAATATTGTTTATATTTATATATCTAGGTTAGTTTATTGGACATAAAAGTCAACTTTATCGCATAGTTGCGCGTTAGAACTATCGATTATTGGGTATAGGACGCGATATCCTTCCTTCAGTTTATTGCTTTAAGGTATAAAATTTTATTATCCGTAACTCGTAAATATTTTATATAATTAGATATTAAGATATAAGGCGAATGTTGCAGCAATGGTTATTTTAGATTAGCAAGTTTGTATATGCAGTGTTTATTTTATTTTTTATTCGGGTTATAACTGCATCATTGACCCGACTGCATCGTTGGTCTTGGCGTGTAGAGCGGGCGGCGGTCACGAAGTTCTGGTATTGAATGCTAGTTCGGATAAATTGCTATTACAGTTCTTCTATCGAAAAATTCTCAGTAAGACGTCTACATGCTTCAAGCAGAGGTGGTAAAGATGTGCTGTGTACCTATATTTCGCCTACGATTTTACATTCCAATGTAAAAGATGACAAGCCAATTGCCTTACCAGAATTAATAATTTATTCAGCGCAAGATAAGTAACTATTCAAAGGTAGTTTACTCAACTACATAAAAGTACTATCTTATTGGTCTAGTGGCGATTAATGCACGTAGCAGTCACGAGGGCCTGGATTCTAGGTCGGACAAATTATTTTTGTTTGATAGAAACATATCCAGTATCAGTCCGGAGTCTTGTGCCTGGTATAATGGCAATAGGCCGGTAAACTGGTATCGTCACTACATATATACATGGGACTAATGAAATCACTCCATCTTTATGGCTGATGTGACCAATTTTTTGTCACCTGCTTTGCAAAGGAGGAAATTTTTTTTACTCCTCTTGTTTTTCTTACTAGATTTGTTGCGGGTTCCAAGACAATTAAGGCGCTTCCCGGGACACCCTAAGGTTCAAACCTGGCTTACAGGAATTACAATGATGGGAATGTGTGGCGGGCTTATTACATGGGACCTAATATCTTCGATGTAGGTATACACAGAACACGTCTGCCACCCCCGCATAGAGAATATAGGCGTGACAATTATTTTTTTTTCTTAAAAGTATACTCAACAGATGGCTACGCATAATAGGTTAAATATAGCATCAAATCTTTGCCTAAACGGCCGACTTCCGATTACGAATACAAGCAGTCCTGAAAAAAGGGTCACTGTTGGTGTTACAAAAAATATTAGTTGCGCAAAAACTAATTTTGTGACTCTATACATATCTTAGCGACCATATGGCTAAGATATTGTCAGAGAAAATCAATTTTTATAAGTATTTGAAATACTCGTTGAGATTCATGGGTTTTACCCGGACCTTTGAAAGGCTTGCATGGGGCATGGGTCCAACAAGGCTCGCAAAGGGCGTCTACGTAGACACCCTTTGCGAGCCGTAGACGCGAGAAGTTAATGTTATGTTGGTCACCTACTGAAATCCAATGCTGAGAATAAATAGAGACATAAATAGTGAACTGACCCCAGCAGGTGTTTTACGTTACGGTGTGACACGAGCACCGTTGACGACACCTTAATATGCTACGGTGGAATACAAGGACTGCTGACTACGCCTGACCCGATTAATTGCGCATCGCGGCAACGGACGACACGAGGCGCTGATGCAGCGTAACGCAATCCACCGGGCGTCGGTTTCGACAACTTAAATGCAACATAATTTTAGGACATTCTTGGATCTAACATCGGCCAATTTGCACATAATTTTAATTATAAGTTAATGTAATTTCTACCTTTATTAAATTTAATATAAGTGAAGCGGAGTGAAGCTGACCGACCGCATTAGCAACAGCATAGTAAGACAGCGAGTAGGTATGAAAGATAGTATCGGTGTAAAGATGAGAAAGGGCATGCTCCGTTGGTTCGGGCATATAGAAAAAATGCCAGAGGAAAGAATGACAAAACAGATATACAATGTGAAAGTGGAAGGATGCAGGTACCGGGGAAGACCTAGACTATCTTACCACGACCAAATAAACCGAGTCTTGTCAGATGGAAAAGTCAAGAGTCTCCGTAACCGGCGAGCGTGTATGAGACGAACTATGAGAGTCGAGGAAGCCAGAGAGGTATGTAAGGAAAGAACCTGTTGGAACTCTGTACTCTCTGCCTACCCCGCAAGGGATCTGGCGTGAGGTTATAGATAGAGATAGATAGATAATATAAGTAAATTGTTTTTTTTTTCAACCTCCGGCTACAACTTTCGTAATTGGTGGGAATCTAGAAAAGGTCTGGATGTTTGTATATGTAAAATTCATTTTCGTAAACACATCCACGGTCTTGTTCTCTAAATGGTTTGCATTCATGACACAAGAACAATTCCTAGTGTGGGGCTACGTTTTTTTTAAAACAAAACTTATTATTATGACGACAAAATTGAAGAATTGGTGATGGTAGATGGTATTAACTTCATGTCAGATAGAACGTACCTAAAAAGAAATCGAAAGTCTTGTGAAATAATACGCTCAAACGATAGTGACAGGCTTACCCCCTGTTATACCATATTGGGCTTAAAAAGAAATTGAAACATGAGTGTATAAAATACACCTCTATCTACCCTAAAAGGGAAACGGTTGTGTGTGAGAAAAAAAAATCGAATGTTTTGTATAATAATATACTAAAGAGGTAATAATAGGAGGCTCACTCTATGTTTTTTTTTGGATTGGAACAAAAAATACCTCAGCATGGGAGTACAATGTACACCACTGTCTAGCGTACCGGTAAAAAATGGGCGGAAGTGGTTCAACATGTTTAAACTCAAAAAAAATGTTACGTAACTTTAGTTATTAAGTATTGCAACTCATACCCCTACCAAAGTTCCACACGCCACCGCCAAAGGGAGTGATTTAACTCGCACGCGAGTAGTTACGTTCTATTGTTCGAAAATCTCTGTTAAAAAAAAGTTCGCGAGGGTTATTCGTGTCCCCTACTAATTTACTGCCAGCACATGTCGACACGCGGCGAAAGAAAAATAAATAATAGGTATATAAAAAATACATCGCTACGTGGATGTAATAATGATAGAACTCAAAATGATTATTTGATTTAGCACTCCAATCATAAAGCTTCATTTATCTTGTCCTTGCTCTTAAGTTACATCACTATTCTTTTTGGTATATTTCTTACAACATTTATTTCGGTAGTGAGTATCTTTAACTAAAGTAAATCAATTCGTAGTTGCTGTTACACTGATAGTCTAATAGTATGGTTGGCATTCACGGGATCCTTGTAATCCTAAATAAGACAGTGTGGTTTCTAATCGAAAGATTCTCAGTAACAGGAGTCTGAAATCGTAGGTACAGCTCTGCTACCCCTGCTTAGAAAATATAGGTGTTCATAAAAAATGTCGGTCACACACGCGTTTCGCATTAAGTCGGCAGCCACGTGGCCAATGTCGCAAGTCGTTTGAACTGATCCTCTAATGTTTTTCTGTCGGTAACCGATAGCTCTTATGTGATATAATAAACTTTTAGAACATTCGATAGCACTCGTCTCGATTTATTTGGGTTTATAGATGTGTAAAATACACTTTTGATCCGTAATATTGGGTGTTACCATAAAATTGAATCTTCGTAAATCCCTTTGATCGGTGATGAAAAAAGTTAATCTTTTGAACTCACTATTTTGAGGTTTTAGTTATGGAAGTAGAAATTAGTGGTGACAGTATTGCTATTATTGGTAAAATATTTGTAACTTTTCTGTTGATGATATCTTACTTGTATACCGTGAGAACAATAGTATTTTATTTTTATAAATACTTAACTGCCTCGTTGGTCCTGTGGCAAAGCGCATAGCTTTGTCAACACGAGATCCTGGGTTCAAATCTTAGGTCGGCCAATGCAGTTTTTCTAACGAAAAACTCCCAGTGTGAGTCCGGAGTCTGGAATTGTGCCCGGTATACGGCAATAGGCTCGCCCCCTATTACATGGGACCTAAGCTCGTCGGCAAAAAGTGGGTGTACCCAGTACCCCTATGGCACCCCCGCTTGGGGAATATAGGCGTAACGGTGTTTACTTTGCTCCACGCTCAGAATTATTCCTGTGTGGATGCGTTAACAAACATGGTATTTACATATTCAAACCAAAAAATTTTGGGTCACGCGTGGAGTCAATCGAACTCTCAACTACTCGATTTAGTGAGTTGAGCGGCCTACGCACTAACCCATTGGACTGAGTTCTCGTCGAAATTATACAAGGTGTAACATATATAACACAAGACCTTAGACACCCCAGTTAGATTATTGCTTTATGAATTCAATACGAAAATCAAACATTCAATTTTTAGGAGCTATCTAACATTTTTTAGTCTGTTTGGTATCCAAATTAATCACAAAATTTAATAAATAAAAAAGTTTTGTGTGAATATTGTTATGTGTGTAATAGGAATGCATTTAAAATAGCCGTTTTGCTTTGAATAATGATTAAATTTTGTTTAATACACCGGACTGAAAGCAACCAGCAATTTTTGATAATTAAAAAAAATGTAACAAAGTTTAAAAATAGTTTTTTTTAAACTTCTACTTTCAGGTCTTACGCTAATTATGTTACACCTTGTATATTCATTTACTGATGAATAATTTCTGGATTCATGATATGAACATGAATTAGAAACAATCTGCCAAGTTACTCCATCGCAAAACTAGAAGCTATTTGTTTTAAAAATACTGTCGTAATTATATTTTAAAAAGCATAGAATTTAATGAAGTCGGAACTGACACTATATCGTAAAAAAATCATTTAATAACAAATAAACTGGGCCTAGCTTACCTCAGCAACGGATGACTTATCAAGCTTTTATTTAACTACTCAACATAACCCCGCTATATTTGGGCTCGTTGGATTTGCCTTGACGAGTTCTGTAGACCCGGATGATATTCAGGGTCTGCTAATGGAGCCGGAGGGTAGCTAACAGAACTACCCAGCTACTCAACACAACCCTGCTGTGTTTGGGTTCGTTGGATATGTCTTAACAAGTTCTGTAGACCTGGATGATGTTCAGGATCTGATGATAAAGGCAGAGGATGGCCAATGGAACTACTCAACATAACCTCGACGTATTGGGGCTCGTTGGATTTGTCATGACAAGTACCTGGTACTTGTCAGTCCCTGTTCTGTTTTTGCTATAAAAGCTTTCTTTTTTAATAGAACCTTAAAATTACAATTATTGTAGATATTGTGAAACTACTCAATTAAAAAAAGAACTGACATTTCTGCCACAAAACTTCAATGCCTTCTCATTACGACAAACTTGATTCTAGATTCAAATACTCATAACTGTCACCCCAAGTAATACGATAGCAGATTTGAATTTCGAATATCTAATTCTAATGGCCGTGATTGGCTCCCTTAGGAGGTAATCATGATTTTTGAACTTCGAACACGTGTTCAATTTAGCCCCCTTTGCAATATGAAGCGAGTGACGTTATTAGTTGTCACTGTCAGTGCGTTGGCAACGCTTCATCTCAGTGCACGCAATTAGTAGGAAATTAAAGTTTTGTCTCCTGCTTCTGTGAAAAAGTAACCCCGTTATTATTAACGACAGTTACAATGTTGCGATAAATTTGTGTTTTTTTATTTTTAAATTTTAGGTTGGTACTTTGATCTTTTTAAATCTTAAAAATAGAATTCAAGCAGATAATATATTTTTTATAATTATATATATATTTTTTACAGTTTAGCTTACTTAGTTATATGGACAGCTGAATATTTGAAAATTATTTATTTAGGTACCGTTTTCGTCATACGGTGGGGGCACAAATAATTTGTAAGTTGACAGCAAAGAAATAATAAAAAACTTTAAATTTTGTTTACTTCCTACATAATAATAATATTAATAATTCATTTTCAGCAAGTGATCTCAGCAGGTGGCTTACATAACATTAACTTCTCGCAAAGGGCCTCTACGTGTTGGACCCATGCCCCCATGCAAGCCTTTCAAAGGTCCGGATAAAGCCCGTGAATCTCAGCGAGATACATATATAATATTAATAATGGCCGTCCAGAGAGGAGCTGTAAGAGCTATATCGACGTAGGAAGATAATGCGGTCCTAAGTCAATATACTCCAGGGGTGGAAGTGTTAAAGGGCATAACGCCGCGAGTAACTTCGGAGAAAGCGCAGCACGCCTCTACACCCCTGAGCTGCTCATACCGGTATTGCCCTCAGTTGTCCTAGGACGACCGTTTGAGGGCCCATCTAGTAAGTGGCGAGTCACCGCCTGCCACGGGTAATTAGGTACCACTAATTATAGCCGGTATCCATCCCCTTTGAAATAGTCCAGTTTTAGTCCATCAAACCTCATTTACATAGCCCTTGTTTTCTTTCCATAATTTACAATAGTCCTTGCACCTGCCTGGGTCAGTTCGCTGGTTATGTTTCTTCATTTTCAGCAAGTGATCTCAGCAGGTGGCTTACATAACATTAACTTCTCGCAAAGGGCCTCTACGTGCTGGACCCATGTCCCCATGCAAGCCTTTCAAAGGTCCGGGTAAAGCCCGTGAATCTTAGCGCGATACTTAATATTAATAATAATATTAGCCCTGTTAAGAAACTGTTCTACCGTTGGGCACGAGCCTCCTCTCAAACTGAGAGGGTTCAGGCCATAGTCCACCACGCTGGCCCAGTGCGGGTTAGCGAACTTCATACACCTTCGAGAATCTCTTAGGCATGAGGTTTCCTCACGATGTTTTCTTTCACCGTTAAAGCAAGAGATAGTTATTTTTTTAAACGCATATGCTTTCCATATATAGGAGGTGCGTGCCTGGGTTCGAACCCGATACCTCTGACTTTGCAGTCCAACGGTCTAACCACTAGGCTATCACTACTTTTACTGCTATCACGTCCTACATACCTATCTAAAAAACCAATTTTAAGGTCTCGATGCTGACATTCTTCTCACAAAATAAAAAATAAGCTCCCAAATCGCGCTGAACAGTTAAAAAGTAAAAATAAACATCAAAAAACCATTATCTAACAGACTAACACTTTAGTGCTTTATTAGAATCGTTTTCACACATCTGACTTCACATGAACACGTGATACTGACGGCTCGTAATAAATGAAACTCGATTAGGGCTCGTACAGACGTCGATCCCGATTCAAAATCTTATTTTTTAAAGCGGATTTTGTTTTTACATAGTTGTATATACCTTTAGGCGATAAGGCCGCCTTACTGTACCGATAATTATGTCCAATACTTTTCTTTCTTTCTTTCTGTAATTTTTTTTGTGTGCAATAAAGTATATTGTATTGTATAATTATTTAGTTGAAATTGACTTAATTTATTTATTTCGATATTTAATGTTGTAATAAAAATAAAACCGTTATACTGCAGTTTCAAAGAGTACAAACGTGAGGGATTCAAACTTAAAATCATGTTTATTTGAGGATTGTTTTAATAAATAGTTTTTTTTTAAAAAAAACTAAGCCCCACACTAGGATTTATTCCTGTGTCGTGGGTGCGTTAACAAACATGAAAGTTCACACACACAAATGCCCAGACCGAAACAAGTTTAATACCTATTTTGAACCCATTTTGAATTGCTATTTTCTATTAAAAAATAAAAACCGATATTTTCTGTAGTGTTCATTTTTGTGACCACACAATTAGGTTTTGAATTTAATTTCCTAAAAAATTGCACCTATTGAGCACGTAATAATATTATGTGCATTAACTTTGAATCAATTACTTAATTCATGTAACCAGTGACTTACTCTCAGTACGTTAAGACGGAATTTTGTTATATGAGAATAACTTATTAGTTACTAAAACTGAGTGATTTTTGACATAATAAAATAAATAACGCTTACGCAGCATATGTAATATATAATAACATTTTTAAATTGAAAATTTGGAAATGGAATTAAAGTTTATGCGATAAGTAGTTACGTGTGGTAATATTTTCAAATCGAAAATTTGGAAAAATGTTTTTCAGTTCTCATCATCTGCATCCACCCTTACAACGAAACACAAAACAGTCGACTTCACGGTTAATGAAATATCACTTATATTTTACAGCGCAAAAAACGCCACATGTGCTCCGAATTAGCCCAGGATGGACGGATTATATTAATGTCTGTTCCGTGAGTTACTCTGTTTGTATTGGAAGGCGACTTAATGCATAGAGGGACAAATTGTTGACACAGTGTCATCTTTCCGTGTCGATACCTGAATTGGAGCAGCCACCCCTATTGCCAATCTATTTGGGTCTACAAAAACAAATGCCATTCCATTTTCGACTTTATGATATGTAGGTAAAATTGACAGGTATATTTTTGGGTGGAAAAGTTAGTTTGGTAATGGAAGTTGTAGCGATTTGACAGTTGTCTGCGGAAATGTGTCGGCGTTTGACGGTTAAGGTTTGTTGCTGTTTGGCGCGTGGGCAGATGCAATAATATGTTTTTCTTTTGTAGAGAAATGGACAGTGATACTTTTGGATGTTTGGGTATTCAAGTTTGGATATACGTATTTACATAGATGAGTCGCACTACACACATGTTTATGTAATATTTAACTGTACTTAGATATAAATTTCCGTTAAGTTACGATAGATTAAATCAATTATTGTAAAAATAATTAACACAATTACTTGAAGATAATAATTTATTTTAAGGCCACTAACATTACAAACGTACGTTACATTAAAATATTAAACATAGACATACTTAAGGTTCAATATCTCAATGCTGCTGCATTTATAGACTATGTAAATTATAAACTTCTATAATAGAAACCTACAAAAATTTTAATCGAATTTAAACATAGCAATACCATTACAATAACAAGCCTAGATTATTCATAAATATCTGTCATTTGCGTCTATCTAGCACACAAGGTTTTTCTGGACACGCGGTTCGAGTGCATTCAAACCCGTTTAAAAGGAAGCTACCTAAAAAAAGGAATGCAAAAAGGTAGTTCACAAACTAAAAGCTATCTGATCTCCTTTTAAAGCAGACATGCTTTTTTACGATGGCAACTCGCGATAACATTCGTGATTAACTTAGTGACATCTATGTTTAGGATTGAGAAATGTGATAAGTATCGGTAGATTGTTCATTTAAAAAAAGAACTTTACGATTTATGTCACCATTAATTTAAAGATCTTTTGATTTTACGCGATGTCTGGCAGTTAGCATTTGGTCCACTGAAAAAACAAATCTTTTTTGCAAGACGTGGAAAGACATAATGTTTGTTTTTTTTTTGGTGGGATGTCGAAGAGTTATGTTGTCAATTTGATTTAATTTACAAAACTTGTGTTATTTCGAATTATAATGTGTAATGTTGGTGGAATATTAACCATTTTGTGTTCTTATATGTGCAATAGTGAAGTTATTAAGGTAGGAAGGACGAATTGTAACAAAGTGATAAAACGTGCCTTTTTGACTTCCCTCAAAACGGCCGTCGCAATTGGTATGTAAAGTATACACCGCTTAACTATCCAGAGTGGGGTACTTCGTTAATTTCAATACCATCGTTGTCATCAAGTTCATCGGGGAGTTGAATTAATTTAACAAACACAATTACATATCTCACTGGACACTGGCAAAATACACTTAAAACTAGTATGAATCCATAACTTTAAGAAGAAGAAGAAAGACAATACGGCCATTTTTTTAATTTTTTTTTTGTACAAAATTAACATATCCCCACACTAGGATTTATTCCTGTATCATGAGTGCGTTTACAAACATGAAAATTCACATAAACAAATACCCAGACCGGAACAAATAATTGTGGATCACACAAAGTTTGGTTCCATGCGGGACTCGAACCGAAACTATTAGACACAATGGGCGGACCGGCTTAAGCTCTTAACCACTGCGCTAAATCGTTCGTCGTCGTCATTTATTAATCAATTTAATATTTTTAATTCAAACTTACCGGAGAGCCTAATAATTAGTAAATTTTAAAACAAATTTTGCATCAATATCTCAGTATCGACATCACAGATTATAGAATTTATGACCTAAGATCCCAACGATGTCTCCCACAGTTTTTTTTTTATTACGAAATAAAATAAAAACATTTATTTAAGACGCAACAAGTGCAAAAAAACAAAGCTTTAGAAATATTAGAGTATACTAGGTATCTAACTTTATCGTTCGGACCCTAAAGGTCCTTAATTATTTCAAATACTTATATATAATTAATCGTGAAAAATTAAAATATTGATCAAAAATTTACTTTCAAAAGCTTCGATATAACCTTAAATTTCTCTCTACATCTGTGTACACTATATTTCAAAATTACCAACACTCAACTAGTAGTTTTATAGGGGTCACACACTCGCGTCAATATTCATAAAAGTCAAAGTTTTGTTTAGGCCCACGTTTGAGATACGATCAGTTTTTCAAACATCGAACAATGACGTTCTGTGTAGCGGCCATGCCCATTGTATGTACGTTCCGATTGGCCGTGTTTATTTTTTTTTAACATGGTGACTTTTGCCCGCGGGCATGTAGTACACGTACTTTGGATTTTTAGTCTAATCTTTTTAGGGACTTTCTCTATTAAATAAATCGGTGTTGTGTGTGGAATAGTGATTTCATTGTATATGTTTTTAGGATACACTTACAAAAGTGTAGGATGAGTACGATGTGCACTTCTACACAAAGCTGCACCTGTTAGTTAGTCTAGAATAAATGCATTTTAAATTATGCAATTAAATTATAATTACTACAGTTATAAAAAAAACACCGTCACGCCTATATTCCCCAGAGGGGGTGGCAGAGGTGTACTGAGTACACCCACGTTTCGCCGACGATGTTAGGTCCCATGTAATAGGGGGCGAGCCTATTGCCATATATTGGGCACAATTCCAGACTCCGGACTCATACTGGGAATTTTTCGTTAGAAAAACTACATTTGTCCGACCTAGGATTTGAACCCAGGACCTCGTGATCACAAAGCGATGCGCTTTGCCACCAGACCAACGAGGCAGTCGTACTACAGTTACGTATCTTAAATTATAATTACTACTATTCATTGAATAGACATAAAAAATAACTCAAAGCTTACTTATTGTTTTTCGTGATTTTGCTCTTAATATTTAAAATAAAGAAAAAAGGTAGGTACTGAGTGATATTTTTAAAAGAATATTTTTTTTATGGTTTACCGTAACTAATATTAACACTGGCAAAATTGAAATAGGTACATATTCTTTACAGATACATGAAAAAATAGTTATGCGTACATTTAAAAAAGTAAGTGCCCACTACCCAGAAACTTTTCAATGTATCCCTCTTAAAAAAAGTAATAATAGTTTTCTGCCAAAACTGAAATAAATCAAAACCATTCGCTAAAAATACTGTTCTAAATCCTTTGTTGAATCTTTATTGTAAGTGTGTATACGCTTTTTATTCTCCATGCAGCATCCATAACGCATTAGGCAAAGGCACAAAAGATAGGCGTCGTTTAACATTAGCTTAACTTCTTTACGGTTTAATAGTTACCCTGGGTACGAGTCTTTCGGGGTTCCCGGCGTTAAATAGCGGGAATTGTGCTGTTAAAGATTAGGGGATGTTTTGAACTTGACAGATTTTTATATAATTTAATGTCGTAATAGCGAATACTATAGTTATAGAATGTTAAAGTTTGGAAATCTGATTTACAGTAGATGATGTGTTGCATTGAAGTATTATTAGGTGGTACGGCAATGACTAATTGAGTCAATTTATATATGAGTAAAATCATATTTCAGAATTCCGTGCTAAGCTCAAGTGGCTACCAATTCGTCTTCGCCGGAATACTCACTTGTTATCGCTTTTATACAACATCCTGTTCAATCCAGCATCTCCATCCTATCTCAAAGAACGATTTGAGTTTCTTCACGAAACACATTCAAGATTCCTAAGGTCATCGGAAAATCTCATACTAAAAACACCGATGCATTCCACAAATTTCTATGATAAATCTTTTTCAGTTCAAGCTGTCCGCTTGTGGAATGCATTACCTGAGTCAATTAGACGTGCACAGACATTTGCTACTTTTAAAATGATGGTTAAGAACCACTTCCTCTCTGTTGTCAATAGTGAGACGCCGTCATAACCTCTAACCTTTTGTATTTACCTATCCTTATTTATACGTTACGTTTATTTCTATTGCACTATGTATAAATTTAATATATTTCTTACTATATATGTATGTCATATTTTGTATATGTATAGTTACTTTATTCGAATAAATGTACGCCACCAACTGCCCTTTATTTTTGTTGTATTTCTTTCGACTTGGTTGTCTGAAAGAAATTGCTATTAGCAATAAGACCGCCAATTGTGCTTGTTATTTTACAACAACTACTTTGTTTTGTTATAATGTATTTGGTGTGCACAATAAAGAGTATTCTATCTATCTATCTATCTATCTAAATTTAAGAATTGTATAACTGTACATAAATAAAAAAAAATTATTGAAAAGTATTTTATTTTAATATTTTCAGGTTAATTTTCAGTTTACAATGCCTTTTATTTAAAATAAGCCGTAATTCCTTCCTCCTTTTCTCCTTTCTTTTTGTACAAAGTATTAATGAGATGTTTCGAACGAAAAATTCTCTCTACTCTTCTAGTATGGTATCAATGGGTTTGCCTTCTATTATATTGGAACCTAACATCGTTCGTAATATGTGGGTGTGAACAGCCATCCCTGCTTAAGAAATATAGTTGTAAGTTTATTACAACTATTACACTCTATTATTATCACTTACTATCAGTTAACAAAACCCACAGGAACGACCAACTATACTACCGACCCACCACAAAGATTTTAGTCCTACATTTAACAAATACATACAAAATCAATTAACATAGAATTTATTCCCAAAAACCGAACCCCTATTCACGTCCACAGCTTAAATAATTACCGAACAACGACACTTTTTTCCTCACAGTTCGACAATATCCAGATACGGTATTTTTATACGCTATTGATTGTAAAATACGCGAAGTGCAGATGCGGGCCACACATGGATTTTGTTAAACTAATGAGATTTGTCAATAAGTTACGCTTTCCGTTTAAATATTAGCCCCAAGAGGATAATTATGGTGTGTTTGTTTAGTAAAACATGAAGTTAAACCGTTTAAAATCTTTGGAACGGTTTTTTTTCATTTTTATGGTGTGTTAAGTTACTAAACTAAACGAAGAAAAAACAAAGGTGATGCGTTTTATGAAGACTTGGAATGGATATAATACATATAGTACCATATTTTTAGTGTTCCTTTTTTAGTAATTGTGTAATTTAAAAGTGCTAATTAGTATTTAAACTCAAACCGTTTATTTTGCAAAAAGCTTTAGCTAACTAATCTACCACCAACTTCGAGAAAATCCAGCGAGAAACTCAGCGGAATTGTCTTTGTTGTCTAATTCTCCGTTAATTTTTTTTTCATCATTTTCGGTATAGATGCATACATTTTTATATTTTACAAAAGCATTTATGCGATCCAGCTCCAGCGTGATCTTACGACTGAGATATAAGACTAATAATAATATTTTTCAAATATATGTTATAATGAAAAGCTAGAGGATTCTGGGTGGACCAGTCTCCACAAGCAGCACCAGTTCACGAGAACGACTACTTGAGCAGCCAGTACCTCTCTCGATCATATTAGAGGGAAGGAAGACCCGCACCAAATAGCCACTACAAGCAATTTGTTGAATAATTGTTTATTAAATTAAGCCATAATAGTCTAATGGTGCCTTGCCTTTTTAGCCCTGAGTTGTAAGATTCAAATCCCGATTTTTTTTATTGTCATTCATTGTTACGTAGATGACACCTTTTACCAACAGCTACAATGTTAGGCCCGTTTTGGTAATTTTTTTTCGAAACATAGACCCATATAATACTTTGTCCGATCTAAATAATATGTAATCAATTATTGTCATAATTGTACTATATATAAATATATACACAGTTTTGTATACACGCAGAAAACAAAAAAAAACTGTCATCATTTTTACGCAACGTTCGAAATTAGCCCCATTTTTTCCCTCCGTGATAGATAAAGCTATATGGCACTGGTGACACGGTTATTTTCGTCGCTAAGTGGTGCCACAAATCTAAGATGGTACCACAAGGCACTAAATATCCGTGGGGGATCAACCCCGAGGGTGAAAGCTATTAGGAGATTGAACCTTGACTCGTGACTATTCCTTTCGCGATTATGTATTAGAAGACTACTTTTTGGGGTCTTTTTGTGCGCTAAAATAAATTGTAAATAGAGACAGACAAGAGTATTACGCATATTTAAAAAGAGGGTTTTAGATAGGTTAGATGTAACATATATGAACCTGGTATCACCAAAGTGGTGGGCAAAATGTACATCCCATCAATGTAATAAATGCGAAAGTTGTTTGTTATTTAATCACATGTAAGTATATTCTTCAGTAGCAGTGATAGCCTAGTGTATAGACCGTCGGACTGCAACGTCAAGGGTCTCGGGTTCAAACCCAGGCACGCACCTCTGTCTTTTCGAAAGCATGTGCGTATTATAAATTAACTATCACTTGCTTTAACGGTGAAGGAAAACAGTGTGAGATAACCTACATGCCTAAGAGTTTCTCGAAGGTGTGTGAAGTTCGCCAACCCGCACTGGGCCAGCGTGGTGGACTATGGCCTAAACCCTCTCAGTATGAGAGGAGGCCCATCCCCAATGGTGGGTTTCTTAGCAGGGCTAATATTACCAGACGCATTAGTTACAATTTAAATATAGGTCAACTAGGCTATTAATATACTTAAATGTATTATGACTTTGGTTCCTTACCTGGATATAAGCAAATGAGGCCGAGCAAGGACGTCACCACAGTCAAGATATCCATACTGATGACCCACTACCACATCTTCAGCTTAATGCTTCGAGTTTTTGAGATAACGATGTCTTCATCGTTTCATTTAGTGCACATCATCTGGAAATAAAAGAAAAAACATTGAATATGACAAATCTCTATGTACTTTAGCTTTAACTTGACATAATAATTTATACAGATTTTTGAAAAGCTAATATCAATTTGATTGTACAATTTTTGTTAATTCAAAACAGTTAATTGGTACAATATAAAATGAAAATCTAGACTTTAATAAAATTAAACGCGACAAAATGTTTAAAATCTAAATTGTAAGTGTACAATAACTTGAAATTCTCAATTCGAATCAGTTAACGATCTTCTTCTTCTTCTTCTTTAAGTTATGGCTTCACACTAATTTTAAGTGTATTTTGCCAGTGTCCAGTGAGATGAACTTGATGATAATGAAATTAATGAAGTACCCCACCCTGGATAGTAAAGCGGTGGACACTTTACATACCAATTGCGACGGCCGTTTTGAGGGAAGTCGAAAAGGCACGTTTTATCACTTTGTTACAATTACCTTCACTCGTGCACATATAAGAACACATAATGGTTAATATTCCACCAAAATTACACATTATTAGTCGAAATAACAAAGTTTTGGAAATTAAAACAAATTGACAACATCACTCTTCGACTTCCTACCAACATAGTCCAGTTAACGATCATTTAAAACATTAATGAAAGAGTAATTCTACACTTAAATAAAATAAAAACTGTAAAGGGGTTTTTTGGCGGGAAGTCGAAGAGAGCTGTCATCAATTTGTTTTAATTTCCAAAACTTGTTATTTCGAATAATAATGTGTAATGTGGGTGGAATACTCGTATTATAATTAAGCGTTTAAAGCGTTTATTTCTCCTCACATTATGTAAGTACAAGGTAATAATATAAGTATATTAACCATTATGTATTCCTTTGTGTACATGAGTGAAGGTTTCCCTCAAAACGGCCGTCGCAATTGGTATGTAAAGTATTCATCGCTTTACTATCCAGGGTGGGGTAATTCATCAATTTCACTATCATCGTCGTCATCAAGTTCATCGGAGAGTTGAATTAATTTATACAAACTGGATTATGCATCTCACTGGACACTGGCAAAATACACTTAAAATTATTGTGAAGCCATAACTTAAAGAAAAAGAAGAAGAAAACCGTAAAGTGAAATATAGGTAAAATATTTATGTCACTCAATACAATAACAAATTTTTATTTTATATCAATGAGATCATAAATTCTTAAAATTTTCATTAATTTTTACATAATTTCATTCATACTTCAGATTTAAGTGACCCTTTCTCTAAACCCTAATCTTAATTTGTCACAAAAATAAATTACTCCTATTTTATTATATTTTTAAACAAGCTCCTTCAAAAGGCAGAGCCAACAGCAACGCGTTAATTCCATTACGTTCATCAGTTTAAGACCTCAAGATAATTCAGTTTTCTTTACACGTTGAGTTTCATAAACTCGACCTTTATCCAATAATGTAACGAGGTAACGGGACCCTGACCGAATTTAGGTGAACATTTTGGGGTCGAAAGACAACGTGGGAAAATTTAAACCTGAGGCATAAGCACAAACAATTCACGTTATAGTTACGCTGTCGTTATCACGTTCATCTGTAGTATGTAAATTAGTAGTGTGAAAATGATGGCATATCGACTCGATATCATTACGTTAACGTCTCTCTATTCATGCTTAGCCCACAGTCAGTTAGACGTTAGCATAAAGCTATCGAGTTGATAGTTATCCTTTTCACAAGTTTACTAAATAAATATGAACGCAACAGCACGATTTTTTGAATGAGGAAACTGTATTGAGAAATATAAGCATTTATAGGATTTATGGTAAGCCATTGGTTCGGGAATATAGAAAGAATGTCAGAAGAAAGAATGACAAAACAGATATACAATGCGAAAGTGGAAGGATGTAGGTACCGGGGAAGACCTAGACTATCTTACCATGACCAAATAGACTGTGTCTTATCTGAAAGGCAAGTCAAGAGTCTCCGTAACCGGCGAGCGTGTATGAGACGAACTATGAGAGTGGAGGAAGCCAGAGTGGTCTGTAAGGGATGAACCTGTTGGAACTCTGTACTCTCTGCCTACCGCGCAAGGATACTGGAGTGATGATATAGATAGATAGAGTTTATATACTATTAGGTATATTGCGGGTATTTTAAAGATGGTAATGTTGCAAGAAAACTAGGTATATTTTAACTCATCGCAAATAATATAACTTCAAAATATTTTTTGATTTTTTTATAAATAAAACAGGAGGCCTACGAAAAGCGTATAAGGCACTAGTTGACAAAAAAGAATGGATAACAAATCTTAAAAACAAACAGAGAAAGACATTGATGTGTGTGTGTGTGAATGATGAACGCTGTTGGCCGCGAGGCCTTTACAGCTTCACCGGACTTAAAGGCGAGCGTGCAACCACTACGCTCTAGCCAGCCAGAAGGGCAAGAGGCGACATACTTGAGGGCACCTCGAAGAGGCGCCCTCGGTTGGGACAGTCGCTGTAGGGGGACGGGTGCACTACTAAGTGCACCGGTCAACCGCCGGCTATGGGAGGGGATCTACTACTACGTCGTCGTCGTCGCCCGTATTCTGAGCGGAAAGAAGGGATGACAAAGCATCGGGGGGGTCGGTGAGACCATGTCGTGGCCGGCGGTGGCGGCAGGGGTCGGGGGGGAGATCGTAGTAAAGACATTGATAAGACGCCCGGATATAATTAATGAAGCGACATCCTTTTACAAAGAACTTTACGCAACCAAGACCAACAAGGACCACAATAAACATGATTTTTTAAAGTACTACGACTCCATTAATATGGAAATCGCACCACAAAGCATTTTGAAGAGTGAGATAGAGTACGCCATTAAGACCCAAAAAAATTGTAAGACTCCAGGAAGTGACAATATCACAAACGAAGTCTTGAAGTTTTTATGTGATATATTACAGGAACCTCTACAGATAATGTTTAATAATATTATGGATAAAGAAACAACGCCAGACCAATGACCGAAATCTACAATAACACTGTTACATAAAAAGGGAGACCGTACCGAAATTGGAAACTACAGAATAATAAGCCTTATGACTAACTTATACAAAGTATTTTTGAAAATATTATTGAATAGAATTGCAAATAATTTTGATGAAAGCCAATCACGCGAACAAGCCGGATTCCGGAAAAAATTGTCAACCATGGATCATATACAAGTAGTGACGCAAATGATAGAAAAGGCTAGTGAATTCGGAATAACATTGTACATGTGCTTTATAGACTATTCAAAAGCTTTCGATTCATTGAGCCACGAGGCGACATGGGCAGCATTATCACAACAAGGTATCCATAACAAATATATTAATGTCATTCAGAACGTTAACTCCAAATGTATGGCTAAAGTGCGACTAGAAAGGGAAGGTATAGAATTCCCGGTCAAAAGAGGGGTCAGGCAAGGGGATCCATTGTCACCTAAGTTTTTTTTCAGCCGTACTGGAATCCGTTTTCAGAAAACTTAATTGGAACAGAAGAGGAGTTAAAATTAATGGAGAATACTTGAGCCACCTTCGATTTGCAGACGACATTATGGTGTTCGCTAAAAATGCGCAGGACCTAGAGACCATGGTTGACGAACTAGCGAAAGAAAGTAAAAAAGTGGGACTGTTACTGAACACATCAAAAACAAAAATATTAACAAATGGACAGACTCATGAGATTAAAGTTGACGGTGTCAGTATAGAATACGTAAAAGACTATGTATATTTAGGACAATTAGTGTCGTTGGAATGCTGCACTAAAAGGGACATACAAAGACGAATAGCAATAGCTTGGAAAAGGTACTGGGGTCTTAAAGAAGTGATGAAGAACAAAGAAATCAAGACCAATATAAAGAAAAGAGTTTATGAAACGACAATCCTGCCCTGCCTAACGTATGGATGCCAGACATGGGCGTTGAGAAAGGAAGATGAGGAGAGGCTTGCTATTTGTCAAAGAAAGATGGAAAGAAGCATGTTAGGGATAAAACTTTCAGACAAAATAAGTAACCTAAATATCAGGCTAAGAATAAAGATAACAGATGTAAGAAAAAAAATAAGAATGATAAAGTGGAATTGGGCCGGACATGTTTGTAGACTGGACAACGACAGATGGACAAAAAGAGTGACAGAATGGATCCCAAAAAAAAAAAATAATATGTATATAAGATAGATTAATGATAGATGTAAATAATTACTAGTAGAAATAAAGGCTTTTTTTGTTTTTATTTATTTATTTTATTTAATGTTGCAAGAAAACTAGGTATATTTTAACTCATCGCAAATAACATAACTTCAAAAATATTTATTTAAAGAAATATAAAGCTATAGAAGAGACGTTTTGTCATAGACGTCTTAATCTATATCTTAAGGTAATATAAAAAATAAACACCTTAAATCTGCTCTATACTTTTGTGTGAACTATACATTTTTAAATTCCAATTTTATGTACGTAAAATCTTCGAAGGGATATGGGTTATTCCCTAAATTATTATAATCGCGAATGACATACAAAAATATTGTTTTTATTTTAACTCCACAGAAACTATGTTTAGTATGAGATGTTTGACATGATAAACGTTGTTTATTCAATTAATGTCACGAAGTTCACAAACAAGCTTCGTGTATGCGGTGTTTACGAAACACAGGAGCCGAAACACGCGTCGGAAGACATAAAAACTGATCATTATTAATTTTATATATTGTGGGAATTAGGTGATATTTTGCAACTTTTTGTGTTTAATTCCATACAGCTGGTTCCATACAGTTTTAAGGGGTGATAAATTAAGGGCTTTTGATAGTTATTATTGCAACTTTAGTCAATTTTAGAAGAGTTTTTAGAGCGGCTTAAGCTCTTAACCACTGCGCTAAATCGTCCGTCATAAGTTAGTGCAAGAATGACTGTGGGTGGGGAGAAAATAAGTTGTATTAATAATTAATCTATCTATATAATCACGTCAGATCCTTTGCGGAGTAGGCAGAGAGTACAGAGTTCCAATGGATTATTTTCTTATAGACCTATCTTAATCTATTACTATATAATACATACTGAAAGACATAAAAGGTGATTAATTATAAAATTATTAATTTGAAATGTTGTGGGAATTGGGTGATATTTTGACATTTTTAGTTTAGTATAAAGCCGAGGATTTCGATTATCAGCAAATTTTACTTAGTAAATCCTAAGAGAGTTAGAATCACAGATATCGAGAAATATTACGATTTTCTTGGCTGGAAGTCTTGTAAAGATGACTGAAAGCTATTCTAACACCCGTATCTATGAACATGTCTAAGTAGTTACGTTTACTAAAGTATTTATTTAGTTCATAATTTTTATTTTATAGTTGATAAACTGTCAAAAGTAAAAAATGCCAAAGGTTAATTTTATTAGGCAAGTATAGAATTTTTACATATGCCATTATTCGGCTAAGTAAATTCTTCATATTTCTATTTTTATAATAAGTAATTAAATGTTTGATACGGGGGTTTGTTTAAGCAGTCGTACACTTAAGGTTTCGCCACATAGCCGAGTCAGCGCGACGGTTGTGCGGCTTGAGGAGTTGTAATGTACTGAATTGTACGGGAGACGCCACACAGCGCAGCCACGCTCGGCACGAAGGTGGCGCGGCTTGAGGAGTTGTATTGTACTGAAATGTACGGGAGACGCCACACAGCGCAGTCCCGCTCGACGCGACGGCAAACGTCACGACCGAACGTAGCCAAGAGTCGTTGCGCTTCCATCACGCTCCGTCATTCGAGGACAGAATGAATCTTATGCTAGTTTTGGCGGGAAGTCGAAGAGTGATGTTTTCAATTTGTTTTAATTTCCAAAACTTGTGTTATTTCGACTAATAATGTGTAATGTTCGTGGAATATTAACCATTATGTGTTCTTATATGAGCATGAGTGAAGGTAATTGTAACAAAGTGATAAAATGTGCCTTTTCGACTTCCCTCAAAACGGCCATCGCCATCGGCCATTGGTATGTAAAGTATCCACCGCTTTACAATCCAGGGTGGAGTACTTCAGTAATTTCATTATCATCGTTGTCATCAAGTTCATCGGGGAATCGAATTAATTTAAACAAACACGATTACATATCTCACAGGACAGTAGCAAAATACACTGAAAATTAGTGTGAAGCCATAACTTGAAGAAGAAGAATCTTATGCTATTATAGAATACATAAAAATCACTTTGTAACATATAATTGCTAACTGCTAATCAACTGGATAATAGTGAGGCTCGTAATCAGGAGGTCCTGGGTTTGTTTAAACCGGTATAGGTAGCACAAAGTGTGCTTTTCTATCGAAAAATTCTCAATAACACTCTGTAGTCTTGAATTGTACCCAGTATTATGGCAAAAGGCTCGCCCCCAATTATATTAAGACTTAACAAAGTCCGCCTAAAACCTAGCAAAGTATGTAGGTGTACATACACCCTTTACCGCTTGCGTAATATAGTCGTGCCGATGTTTAGTTTTTTTTTTAATTTAATAATGTAGAATACACCTACAACCAAATATCCTGCTAACAACCCATTTCCCACTCCAAAGCTAAATCAACCAAGCATTAAGTACTTACGGAGACCTCAAACATCAAAAGCAGTGCGTTGATTGACAAGGATATTTCAATTAAAACTGTCAGTCCCTTCAACTGATCCAATAACACTGATAAGCTTGATTGCTAACAAATATTCAATATTGCTGAGTAAAAAGCGCCTAGTTGAGCTTTGACAGGCGAATATAAACCCTAATATTGTTACACCAATGTTGGTTCTAAGTTAAATTGGTGGCAAACACTCCGTACTTCGTGGTGGCAAAGTATTAGTATTCTGCGGGTTAACTGTTAACCCGTAAAAGATTTGCTGAGATTTGCCACTGTAAAGTGAAATGTCAGTAGTTAGATTTTGATGACTCAAAGGTAGCCAAGTTCTAAATCAAGTCATTTCATTGATTTTATAACTAGTCATTATATTTATTTTGTAAGCCTTGCGAGTGCAATAACATATTTTTCAAATCTATCCACAAATCCCACCATAACTCGTTTTAAAATATTATTGTTTCTAACTGACTGCTTGCCCAGGTTATAATAAATAAATAAATATTGTAATCAAGAAAAGTATGCCGCAAGACTGAAATGGATCTGAGCCGGACATATCTGCCGCGTGTCGGATGCATTTTGGCCTAAAATAACCACACGATGGGTGCCACTAGGCAGAAAACGACTGCGTACCAGGCCCAGAAAGAGGTGGCGAGACGAGCTAGATTCCTACGACAAGGACTGGCATTAGCTTGCACGGGGACAGGTGGAAGAAGGGAGGGGAGGCCTTTGCCTTGCAGTGGGACAGTATAGCCTAATACTAACAATAACCCTTTAGCCACTGAAAATTTCAAAGTCACAATACAGAGTCTGGAATATCGCTTAGCGTAATGACACTATATGTTAAGTGTACAAAATACACCTCTGCTGCCTAGATTAGTAAATGCAGGCATGATAGAATCATTTTTTTAATTAAAAGTAGACCCAAACATTTACCTTATTACACCTGCCAAAAATCTTCTTCGCTATCCAAACGATCAAGCTTATACTTCTTTCCTTTCTCTATATGATAACTCAATACGTGACCATGTTATAACTTTTGACTGGTTCAAATTAGTTCATCTGTGCCGCTCTCGAGGACTTCCGGTGGCGGCAATATAGTTGCCTATTGGCTCTACGACTTCATTGTTTGATTGCCGATATTGTTTTTGAATATCGTATTCGATTATTCGATATGATATGAGTGTATTGAGTAAACAAAATGTGTGTTGTTTTTGTCATATTTATTCCTGTTATTTATTGATACACTATATTATGATGAATTGGATTTGTTACTGTTGCAATTATTATGATTGTTCGTTGTGAGATAAATTGATTTTCTGAGATTATTATATGATAATAATTAACCGACCGTGTTAGCAACAGCGTAGTAAGAAAGCGAGTAGGTATGAAAGATAGTATCGGTGTAAAGATGCGAAAGGGTATGCTCCGTTGTTTCGGGCATATAGAAAGAATGCCAGAAGAAAGAATGACAAAACAGATATACAATGCGAAAGTGGAAGGATGTAGGTACCGGGGAAGACCTAGACTATCTTACCATGACCAAATAGACCGTGTCTTATCTGAAGGGCTAGTCAAGAGTCTCCGTAACCGGCGAGTGTGTATGAGACGAACTATGAGAGTGGAGGAAGCCAGAGAGGTATTTAAGGAAAGAACCTGTTGGAACTCTGTACTCTCTGCCTACCCCGCGAGGGAGCTGGCGTGATGATATAGATAGATAGATAGATTATATGATAAACAATTTGACGGTCCCAAAGAACAAAGTAACATATGCCCAACAAAATAAATGGCATTCCCAACTTTCATGCCCGTATAAGGTTATTTATGCTAAATATAAATACTGGATTATAGGACTTTGTTCGTCGAATAATGTATAATTTTGTGGACCATTTTGATGGGCTACCACATACATATCGCAAGGAACGAAACTCACGGATTTCTTATATGCGAAGAAGGAACCCGCGTCTACTTTAGACTTTACTATAGACCTTAATGTCAATTTGTCATATTTTGTTATTGATAAATCCTATACAAATTATTTATATTAAAAACTACGGCTTAATATAGTGGTTAAAGCATAGGCTGCTCTGTTTGTGGGAGCAAGTAGTCACGGGTTCGATCCCCGTACGAGAAACAACTTTGTGTGTCTTGAAATTATTATGTTTGTTTATGAATTTCATGATTGTAAACGCACCTAGGATACAGGAATACATACTAGTGGACGAGGTTTTTTTTTAATAGAAACAATTTAACTAAATAAAAATGAATTGCTGAATGTATGTAAGCGCATCACTTCAGAACGGCTGCACCTATTTGGCTAATTCTTTTCTTATTGTGTTTGTAGTTGTCAGAACAAGGTTTGTATGAAAGAAAATGTTTGAAAAATTGTACGGAAAAGTGAAAAATTTGAATTAAATAATTCCCATACAAAAAGTGAAAAATTTGGGTTAAAAATCTCCATATAAAAAAGTGAGTGAGACAGAAGACAGTAGGGAGCATTATATTCTCTTTGGTAGGGACTCGACAGGAAATATTGACAGAATTAACAGATTGACGTTTAGTTGTTCAGTATCTTTTATTGTTTTATCTGTTACATCATGGATACATCCGAAAAAAATGGTGTTCTTTGGAGTTTTGGCGGGAAATCGAAGAGTGATGTTGTCAATTTATTTTAATTTCCAAAACTTGTGTTATTGCGAATTATAATGTGTAATGTTGATGGAATATTAACCATTATGTATTCCTATATGTGCATGAGTGAAGGTATTTGTAACAAAGTGATAAAACGTGCCTTTTCCATTTCCCTCAAAACGGCCGTCGCAATTGGTCTGTAAAGTATCCATCGCTTTACTATCCAGGGTGGGGTACTAGGCATGCCTTTTAAGTTCTGTCGTTTACATATTTCCCGGCAATTTTGAATTTGGAACTGTTCTATATTCGAATGTGTTTAAGTTTTGAATCTCAAAACAGTTGAAAGTATTAGGATTAATGCTATTGTTTAGTCACAGCGTCGATTGGAATCTGTCAGGTTACGCACGAAAATGAATCTTTCTAAGGAAAATGTTCGTGCAATAATTTTCTACAACTTTAGAAGAGGCCTGACACGGCTTCAGTGTTTTGAAGAGCTAACATGTGTGTTCAGTGATGAAGCCCCATGTCTGCGGACTGTCGAACGCTAGTATTTAGAATTCCAGCGTGGACATACTAGTGTTAGTGACAAATCTCGCGAAGGACGCCCAAAATCCGCCTTCACTGAAGATAACATCATTGCTGTGAGACAACTATTTTCTCGAAGATCGTCATTTGACGTATCGAGAGATACAGGCTCTATTAGGCATCTCAGGGACAACCATTCAGAATATCTTGCATGAAGCGCTTGGTGTGAGAAAGCTAGTTTGCCGTTGGATACCGCATCTGCTTACCGACGATCACAAGGCGGCCCGCGTCAGATGGTGTAAGAAAACTCTGCAAAGGTTCAACCGAGGAGAGTCAAATTACGTCTGCGACATCATCAGTGGTGACGAATCTTGGATCTATGCCTACGATCCTGATTCCAAACAACAATCTACAATCTGGGTCTTTCAAGACGAGCCAAAGCCGACTAAAGTTGTTCGTTCTCGAAGAACTTCAAAGAAGATGGTGGCCACGTTCGTTGGAAAAACCGGCCATGTTGCGACTATTGCACTTGAAGATCGTAGAACGGTTAACGCACAGTGGTATACCACAGTTTGTTTACCACAAGTCATCGCCGAACTTCGAAAATCTAACTCAAAGAGACGCATCATCCTGCACCACGACAACGCAAGCTCACACAGCGCTCGTCAAACGATTGAGTATTTGAAGCAGGAAAAAGTAGAAATTCGTGACCATCCTCCATACAGTCCTGACCTAAGCCCTAACGATTTCTTTACATTTCCTAAAATTAAGAAAAGTCTTCGTGGTCAAAGGTTCCAATCCGGTGAAGAAGCAGTCGACGCTTTCAAGTCAGCCATTTTGAACACCCCCACTTTAGAGTGGAATAAATGTTATAATAACTGGTTTGAGCGAATGGAAAAGTGTATTAAGCTACGTGGTGAATACTTTGAAAAACAATAAAAAGTACTATAAGGTTCTAGTTGTGTTTTTTTCTTCAAACGACAAAACTTAAAAGGCATGCCTCGTACAATCATTAATTTCATTATCATCGTTGTCATCAAGTTCATCACACGATTATGCTACTCACTGGACACTGGCAAAATATACTTGAAATAGTGTGAAGCCATAACTTAAAGAAGAAAAAGAACAGTGGTGTTCTGGCTGTTTTGTAAAAAAAAAATTACATGGTCGTACTGTAAACTCGTACTGGGAACATTTGGTCTCATTTTCTTCATTAATACACCCGTGCGAAGCTGGGGCCGGCAGCTAGTAACATATAAAAAAGTAAAGAATCATTATATTATGTTTACTTGAATACGGTACCATGACTGTCTGTTAAAACTTCTCTTTTTTTCATTGTTTGTGGTCTTCCACAACAAAGTAACTCGCGTTAATTGCCTCCATAACTTACTCTTTCGAAAATGTTTTGTGACGTTACTTATATCCTGTAATAAGATGGGGCCGGCAGATAAGATAACGTGGTACGGTTGTAAATATAAGGATTAAGATATAATTAGATACTATACATATGTTACGAAATTACAGTTTGACCATACCGCTTACGAAACAAAAACAGGAGGAGACCCTATTGTCCTTACAACAAGTATATTTCCCAACTGACGGACGGAATGATGGACGATTTGGGGCAGTGGTTAAGAGCTTAAGCCGCTCCGCCCACTGGGTCGAATAGTCGCGGGGTCGATTCCCGCACGCGACAAATCTTTTTGTGACCCACAATTATTTGTTTCGGTCTGGGTATTTGTGTATGTGAATTTTCATGTTTTTAAACGCACCCACGACATAGGAATAAATCCTAGTGTGCGACTAAGTTTTTTTTTAAATAAAGAACTCTTCTAAGTTGTTTATTTAAAAAGAAAGAATTAACTATGTTTATTTCGCTATCGAACATAATTCGAATAGTCTTCTATTCGAATTTTGTTCGATAGCGAAATAAACTTAGTTCAGCTTAACCGCTAGACCACCTAGTTAGTTATTTTACTATTTATATTCAGCAAGCTAGATCCCTTAGCCCTTGCTGAGTAGCCAGAGTGAGTTCCTACAGTTACTTTCCTTACAGACCTCTCGCTTGCTGTACACTCATAGAGTCACTTTTATTTATTTATTTTTAAATTTAATTGTTGTCTGCCTCGTTTGTCTAGTGGCATATAATGCAAGTAGCGATCACAACATCTTGGGTAAGAATCTTAGTTTGAATCAATAGTAGATTTTCTATGGAAAAATTTCCAGTGTCAGACATAAGTCTGGGATTATGCCCTGTGGAATGGTAATATCTCAAACCTAATATTTTCGGCGAAAAGTGGGTGTATACAATACACTTCTATCAACCCCACTTGCTTAATATAACCGTGACTCAGTAGATACTCAGATAGATATTTAGATACTGAAGAGTTCAAAGTTTCAACAGCTTCTTTTCTTATAGAGCTCTCTTGCTTCGTTCACTGGCGTCACTTAGTCAAACGTATTCATTGTTAAATAAGATTTCATTATTAACTTGGCAAGAACACTATCCCCAGATGATTGAATCTGCTATTTGAATAGCAGATCCGACGTTATATTGATATAACCCATTACAACATATGAACAAACCGTTAATACACACACAAAGGGCATCACAACCGAAATAGAAGTGATTCGAACTATTTCCAGTAATCTCCGATATTAGTTCATTATCGTGATGGATAATCCTATAACGATTTGGAATCCAATCTAAAATCGGTTGTAGCACAAAATGGAATCGTTGTATGTTTATATAAACCGAACGTACTGTGATTTGGTGGGTTTTACATACACACAAGGTTGGTCGTGAGATAGAGAGAACTTTTAACAGTTTTGTCGTGAGCGAGATTAAGTAAGATACATTAAAAATTATTGGAATCAATTCAGTTACTGATTTAAAACAAACTGCTATCAGGTCTTCCGTTAATTATCGTTAAGGAGCCCACATACGGTCTATCGTACTCCTATTTAAACTATATTCTATTGACCGATGATTAAATTACCCAGGTTGTCGGAGGCTATTACTTCAATTAATAGTGACCTTGCAAAAATATGCGAATGGAGTAAGATGTACGGCCTCAACGTGAATCCATCAAAGACTCAAGTTATCATTGTTGGCAGTTCCAAAATGACCACACGCATCGACTGGCTGCATCTTCCTAAGATCATGCTTGACGGCATTATGATACCTTTTAGTAAAACAGTGAAAAATTTGGGTATCTACATAGATACTAATTTTACTTGGAGACCGCAGCTTCAAGACATTAGTCGGAGAATCTTCGCCTCAGCAGGTTCACTGCGAAGGCTGCGAAATTTTCTCCCTACTGCCACTAAAATTGCGCTCGCTCAATCACTTCTCCTTCCTATTCTCGACTATGCAGACACCAGCTATCTAGATCTTTCAGAAGAACAACTAAATAAACTTGAGCGACTCCAAAATTTTTGCATACGGTTCATATTTGGTCTACGCAAATATGATCATGTCTCTGTTTTTCGCGCAAAGCTCAAGTGGCTACCTATTCGACTTCGCCGGAAGGCTCACATATTATCACTTCTATACAGTATTCTGTTTAATCCAACATCTCCTCCTTATCTCAAAAAACGATTTGAGTTCATCCACGAAACACATCCAGGGTTCTTAAGGTCATCGGAAAACCTGAAACTGAACACACCGATGCATTCCACAAACTTCTTTAATAAATCCTTTACAGTTCAAGCTGTACGTTTGTGGAATGCATTGCCCGTGTCTATCAGACGAGCAAAGACACAAGGTTCTTTTAAATGTATGGTAAAAAATCATTTGCTCTCTTCTTGTCTTTCATAATTCTTCTATTGTGTTTTACCTATTAGTATGTATTAGTGTGTAAGTATATGTATATATATAAATATATATATGTATGTAGTATGTAGTGTAGGTCTATGTATGTAGATTAGTATTTAGATTTATTAAATGTAAATAATTCAATGATAGTGTACGCCACCAACTGCCTTATTTCTCTCTTCAGCTCTTTGGAATGTTGGTTGCCTGGAAGAGATTGCTGTTAGTAATAAGGCCGCCAATTGTGCTACCATTTGTATGTGTATATTTTATTTTCTTTGTTTGTTGTTCTTGCTTATGTTGGTGTACAATAAAGTGTATTCTATTGTCTATTAAACGACTGACCAAGTTTTGAGGCGATGCCATGTGCGCATATGAAATTATAACTTATAGATGACGGTTAGTAGTGGTTAGTGCATAAATCACTCCATTCGCTGAATCTATTATCGATTTTAGTCCTCCCACGGAACAACCGACACATATTTGTCACATATGACACAGGCCTTTTATCCTTAGGATGGGATTACTAAAAAAGAAACAAGTTTTTTGACAAATTCCTCACTTTTTAGCTCCTAAGTTCACTTCTTCAGTTCTTTTCGTGACCATGGATGCTGTAAGAGACTTAAATTGTCGGAAACAACATACACCGCAATAAAATCCAAAAAAAAAAACTTTTGATCATAACTAAACTATTTATTATGCTGGTCCTGTTACTACATGTTAGTCCGCGACCGACACAGTGTGTTCCATTTCCTCGTCGAGCCGAACATATCTGGGAGATAAACTAACAAACACACACTCCTGTTTTTCTAATCTAAGATTAGTGAAGACTGATTCGTTGCTTTGAAGTCCCTTTGCAAAGGGAGGCGACGAATGTGTTGTCATTTTGTGTACATCTGTTACGTCTAACAATTAGTTTACGTCTAAAAAGTTCACATAATGGCCGCTATTAAGTGAAGTAACTTTTCTGCAAGAGCGGTTAAATAGGAAAAAAGAGTCGCGAATGCTTATTCTTTCTTTTTTGAAGTACGAAGTTTTCCGTATTGTTATTTTTTTATGGGAATACAATACAAACGAAGTGCTGTTAGTGCTGTATGGCCGGTATTACCTCATTTCGACAAATATTTTTAACCGACTTCTAAAAAGGAGGAAGTTCTCAATTCGACGGTATGTTTTTTTTTTGTATGTATGTTACGCGATTTTGATGATTCTTTTTGCATTGGGTTCAATATATATCCGAGGTGGTCCTATTTTCCCTCTCTTTTTGTCCCTCTCTAAATGAATTCGCTGAAACTTGTTTTTATGTATTATTTTACATGTTATAAGGTCACACTAATGCATAAGAAAATTCCTGTAATGTTAGCTGTCATCATCATCTCAGCCTATACTTGTCCACTGCTGAACATAGGCCTCCCCAATCGCTTTCCAGCGTAACCGGTCCGATGCCACCTGCATCCAACGACTTCCTGCGATTTTCACAAGATCGTGGGTCCATCTGGCAGGCGGTCGTCCCACGCTGCGCTTGCCAATACGTGGTCTCCACTCTAGAATCTTTCTGCCCCAACGCCCGTCCGATCTACGCGCTATGTGGCCCGCCCATTGCCACTTCAGCTTGGTAATCTTAACGGCTATGTCGGTGACCTTGGTTCTTCTACGAATCTCCTCATTCCTGATTCGATCGCGTAGAGAAACGCCGAGCATAGCTCTCTCCATAGCTCGCTGAGCAACTCTGAGCTTTTTTATGAGACCTATTGTAAGAGACCACGTCTCTGGTCCATATATTATCACTGGTAACACACATTGACTAAAAACTTTAGTCTTAAGGTAGCTGTGTATGTGAATAATAAATAAATAAATTATTCTCACAATGAAAATGTTCCGCAGTGAAGATACTGTTACGACCCAAACATACCCCGATATCTTGAAAAGTCTATATCGGGGGATGTCGATTCTAAAACGCATAACACACCCTTAGGTCCCCCGGTGATCGGACTAGAAAGATCTAAAAGCCGCGCTCAACTGCTGAAACTTCTAGAAGGTTCCTCCCCTTTAATTATCGCCGGCGCGCGATCGCGGTGTACAAGTACCTATTTGTTTACTTACAATAGGTATGTAATAATAATACCGCTTTGTGAGCCGCGCCGGCTATTGTTCGATGTACTTCTATCGATGTATTTACAGGGTTCGCGTCCGTTCTAGAACTTTCATACAAGTATAAAAGGAACATAGAGCGCCAGGACGGACACAGTCTCTTCTCGGAAGCGATAGTGATCAAATCGGAGAACAAGCGATCTAAGTGGAATACACCGGCGACTTCAGCAACCCTATACGAATACTACGAGTGACTCAGCGACTTGGAAGCAGTATTTGGGTACTAACGAGAGAAGTACTATAGCGTGATTAGTTCGCGTGTGTATTTGCAAAGGACGCACTGTTTTGTGTGTACAGCGCCTAATAAAGCACTTCGCACGTTATTCGGCATTTAATTACCCCGAAACGTAACAATACATTTGATCCAATTATTGTCATAAGACATAACATCTCTCAATTTATAATACAACCATTCAAACATAACGCCCTATCTTTATCACCCAAAACTTTATATACAATTCACCACTACGTAAACAATGAAACCAACATAAACATAAAACTAACCTAACCGAACTATAAAGTGTTTCTCACGATGCACATATTGCGTCTAGACGAATTAACATGGCCAAGGTTAAATTTATAATTTATAGCCTCTTGAGTGTTGACAGGCATGCGTTTAGACGAAAATAATCCACCGTTCTATATAAACAATGAACCTTTGGGATACAGAAGTTAGTATGGCATATGCATTAAGTGGGGTATTTGGTTTTTATACGGAATATGAAACTGTAACTTGAAAAGGTCTGTTGTAATACCGCTTAAGAGTATTTTATAAGAAATCTGAGTATCTGTTTATAAACTTAAAAGTATACACATATACAATGCGAAAGTGGAAGGATGTAGGTACCGGGGAAGACCTAAACTATCCTACCATGACGAAATAGACCGTGATTTATCTGAAGGGCAAGTCAAGAGTCTCCGTAACTGGCGAGCGTGTATGAGACGAACTATGAGAGTGGAAAAAGGCAGAGAGGTCTGTAAGGAAAGAACCTGTTGGAACTCTGTACTCTCTGCCTACCCCGCGAGGGAACTGGCGTGATGATATAGATAAATAGATAGATAGAACTTAAAAGTAGGTCCTTTGTTTTAGTCCGCCATTAACACAGTCTCTCTTTTCCTCGCCGAGCAAAATGTCAGAATGAAATAAACTTTTTAAACAATAAACAGCCAGTTGCAGAGAGCTTAACACTTAATTAAGTAAAGTGACATTATCACTAATGAATTCATTATTTAAATGTAAAATGTCATAATTTTATTTTGTGCTATGGTTTAACGACCACTTCGCGATGACATGTCATCTCTAAAATTTAAAGCACGTTCCTGCAACTATCGCTTTGAAACATACAACAATTAAATGACAAGGACTTTTTATTATGAACAAAGAATCTAAATGGCTATAATAAATTACATTATAGGCTTTATGACTCGTTATTTACTTCTACTTACCTATTTGTAAAGTTTGATTACATTCCATAATACGGTTATATTAATATCCTTTATATAAAGTTACAAAATATAAACTTTACCTTAGCATAACGTTATAATCGCGGGTTTGATTCCCGCACAGGACAAATCTGTGTGTGACCCATAAATATTTGTTGCGATCTGAGTGGTTTATCGAGGTATGTGAATATCGTATTTGCAAACACACCCACGTCATAGGAGTAATTCCTAGTGTAGGGCTACTTATTATTATTTTAATGGCCAATTCTGTACCCCACTGCTGGAAATAGGCCCTTCCCTTTACGTCTCCACACAATTCGATGTCATATACATCTATACCGCATAAGTGCCCAAGTCATCACGCCATCTTCGTTTCGGCCGACTACTTATTAATAATAATAATATTAGTCCTGTTAAGACGGGCACGGGCCTTTCCTCAATCTGAAAGGCTCTAAGCCCGTAAGGGTCTAAGGCCTAAGCCTTAGTTCACCACGCTGGCCCAGTGCGGGTTGGCGAACTTCACACAATCAATCAGCCTATCGTAGTCCACTGCTGGACATAGGCCTCTCCTAACACGCGCCATTGCACACGGTCCCCCGCCTTCCGCATCCAGTCCGTCCCAGCGACCTTCTTGAGGTCGTCGGTCCATCTAGCTGGGGGCCGTCCTACCTTACGCTTACCAAGTCGCGGTCTCCACTCTAGGACACGCTTGCTCCATCGGCCGTCGGTCCTTCTGCAGATGTGACCAGCCCATTGCCACTTTAGCTTACTGAGTCTGCGAGCTATGTCGGTAACTTTGGTTCTTTGTCGGATTACCTCGTTACGAATTTTATCCTTCAAAGAGACGCCGATCATAGAACTAGATATAAACTTCACACACCTTCGAGAAACTCTTAGGCATGCAGGTTTCCTCACGATGTTTTCCTTCACCGTTAAAGCACGTGACAGTTAATTTTTAATACGCACATGCTTTCGAAAAGACAGAGTAGCGTGCCTGAGTTTGAACGCGAGACCTTTTTGCAGTCCAACGGTTAGACCGAGACCACTAGGCTCTCACTGCCACTTATTATTAAATAAAAAATTAACCATGCTTTCAACTATCAGTCTTGTCTTTCCGTGAACTCTTTTAAATAAGATTCTGCTGTAAACTCACAACAAAACTAATCAGTCCGCATAGTTAATTAAATCGCAAAATAATCACAAAAATTACGAACAGTTTCCTGCAACTACCGATCATTAAAACTGCCCTACTTTTTCGTATAATTAGCACCTTTTTGTGGCACTGCCCTAACTTGTTGTTTCATCGTTACAAGCTGAATATTAAATAGAATTGCACGATTACAAAGTACGCGGTGCATAGAAAATTGAAAAACACTGTTGGCAACATGCAAGTTTTTTTTTTATTAACCTGATGGGAAAAGGTCTCCCCTCTTTTCTCCAACAACCTCTATCCCGTGTCAATAATGGCCATTCTTTTCGATACGCTTCGAGATCATCGCCTAGGCCTGCCTCGGCGACGATCCGACCCATTCGGTACACAGTTTGGCCCACCTATTTGTGTCCATTCGGTTCATTCGTGTTATATTTTAACATGAAAGTTATAAGTATGAAAAAATTGAATAAGTTTTTTATGCAAGTTTCATAAACGGCAGTCATAATCTTGATTATTGTTTTCAAGAAGTGGGCTATGAAGCCCACTTTGACATGAGTCTGTCTTAATTTAAGTCGCTAAGTCGGCTAAGTCGTTACAGTCTCTGTTGATTATCTATCTATCTATCTATCTATAACCTCACGCCAGATCCCTTGCGGGGTAGGCAGAGAGTACAGAGTTCCAACAGGTTCTTTCCTTACATACCTCTCTGGCTTCCTCGACTCTCATAGTTCGTCTCATACACGCTCGCCGGTTACGGAGACTCTTGACTTTTCCATCAGATAAGACTCGGTTTATTTGGTCGTGGTAAGATAGTCTAGGTCTTCCCCGGTACCTGCATCCTTCCACTTTCACATTGTATATCTGTTTTGTCATTCTTTCCTCTGGCATTCTTTCTATATGCCCGAACCAACGGAGCATGCCCTTTCTCATCTTTACACCGATACTATCTTTCATACCTACTCGCTGTCTTACTATGCTGTTGCTAATGCGGTCGGTCAGCTTCACTCCGCACATCTTCCGCAGAGCTCGCATTTCTACCGCATTTATCCTACTTTCATTCTCCTTCTTACATACCCAGCTCTCGCTACCATATAACAGCGTTGGGACAAGAACTCCGTTATGTATGGCCAGCTGCGCCTTATGGCTTAAGTGCCGGCTCCCGAGTAGCTTTCCCATCGCACCATTCACTCTGTTCCCTGCACTCACTCTTCTCTCTATGTCAGCGGTGTATTTCCCATCCTTACTGAAGGCGCATCCAAGATATACAAACTCATTCACTTGTTCCAGCACATCGTTACCAACCACAATCCTTATATTCGTTCTGGTTTCTTCCCTTTCAAAAACCATAATCTTGGTTTTCTTCACATTCAAGTGTAAGCCATTGATCATGCAGTCGTCTTTCATAACTGTGACTAGTGTTTGCAGATCAGTGGCTGTTGGCGCTATTAAAACCGCGTCATCTGCATAAAGTAGATGGTTTACCACTAAGTCACCCATTTGTACACCTTCATTCATCGCTTTCAGTCTTTGAAGACTTTTGTCCAGATATATTATAAACAGTCTAGCGGACAACACGCAACCCTGCTTGACGCCGATTTTAACGTCAAACCAGGGTGACCTGTTACCACCCACCCGTACGCATGCCTTGCAGTCCACATAAGTGGACTGGACGGCTCGCAACAGAGTGCCATCTATACCATACTCTGGCAAAATGTCCCAAAGTCTCTTTCGCACAACTCTGTCAAATGCCTTCTCCAGATCTACAAAACCGCAGAAAACCTTCCGGCCCACTGCCAGATGCTTCTCTACGATGTTGCGGAGTGAGAAGACTTGATCCGAACATCCTCTTCCAGACCTGAAACCCCCTTGTGCCTCGCACAACATTCCATCGGACTTCACGCGCATTCTCCGTTCAATAATTTTACCGTACACCTTGGCTGCCAAGCTGATCAAACTGATGGCTCTGTAATTGGCGCAGTCATATTGTGAACCCTTGCCTTTATACAAGGGTACTATGACTGCGCGGCGCCAATCTGTAGGGACTCTACCGGTCCTCCAGCAAAGGTTTGCAAGGGCCCGGAAAGCGTCCCGGACGCAAGTTCCACCATATTTGATCATCTCGGCAGATATCATGTCTACTCCCGCAGCTTTACCGTTTTTCATACTTCCTATCGCCCATTCAACTTCTTCCATAGTGATGTCCTCCGTTGATTCTGGTGCCGCAATCTCGCCTTTAGGCACGTCTGCGGCATCAGCATCCGGGTCATCTCCATACATTTCTCCAAAATATTCACTCCACCGGTTTAGCACAGCTTGTGTGCCTGCAAGAATGTCACCATCTTTAGATTTTATCCTTTCCATTCTGGAGCCTGACGAATCACCTCGAGCCTTTCTCACCTTGCTCCAAAAGAGTTTGGTGTTGTTCTCGAAGTTCTTCGCCAGCCTCTCCTCCTCAATCATACTGGCTCTTTCACGCTTTTCTTTCACTAAAGTTTTAGTGGCATTCTTGCATTGCCGGTATATTTCTTTCTTCATCTCTGTCATACTGGCATTCAGGTTCAAAGAAGATACATAGTCCTGCCACGCTTTCTTCTTACTTTCTACGGAGCTTTGCAACTCCGCATCCCACCATGCATCACCTTTTGCTGTAATATGCTTCTTTGAGCAACCACATACTTCTTTCGCGGATTCCACCAAACTCTCTTTCAGGCTATTCCAGCATTCATCTACATTTGAGTCCGAAGAGCCTGCTGTCAAAAGCTTGTCCCGGACTCTGTCTTCATACATTCTCCTCACGCTCTCATCTTGCAACTTTTCAACCTTTAATCTTTCAAGGTCTCCGAAGGGGATACGCTCTCGCCAGTGCCTCCACTTCCTGAACAGACCACTAAACCGCGCAACTACGAGATAGTGGTCTGATTCCAGAGTGGGGCCTCTATACGCACGCGTATCTTGTAGTTTGCTTCGGAGACGGTTATCAACCAGGATCAGATCTATCATGCTTTTTTGTTCATTCCTTCTCCACGTATACATATGTATGTCCTTATGCTGGAATATCGTATTAGACACAAGGAGACCCCTTTCCAAACAAACATCTACAATGAGCTTACCTGCATCATTCACTCTCTTATCACCATAAGGACCCAGAGCAGCGTCGCAAGTTTGCCGCCTGGTTCCTACCCATCCGTTCAGATCGCCACACAGAATCACCTTTTCGTTAGCCTCAGCCAAATCCAGAACTTCCCTGACATTATCCCAAAACTTCTCAAGGTCCTGGGGTGTCGACGAGCTTACGGGAGCATACGCTGCGACCAAAAATACTCTAGTGACACCCAGTTTTAAACGGACCCAGAGAAGTCTCGCATCGCACAGGCCATAATCTCTCACTCCAGAGGCCAGACGACGGGACAGCAAGATACCCACCCCCATGCTGGCACGACTGCTCTGCGGTACACCAGACCACAGAGCCATCGTTCCATCAGGCAGATCACAGGTTTCACTGCCCCTCCGCTTAGTCTCTGTTACACACAGAGCATCCAGGCGTCTCTCTTTCATTACATCAATCACCTCATGCATCTTATCTTCCATACCACCTCTTACATTCCAAGTGCCTATTCGGCACTCTGCACCCCACGACTCGCCAGTTCGGGACCGGCGTGATGGGTGGCGGCCCCCATCGCCGCTTCCACCTATATTCGTACCGACGGGGGCGGGCCGGTACGCGTCGCCTCGGGGGGACGCCCTAGCCCGCACTGCGGTACGTCTTCGGTCCAAGATTGCAGCCATAATGACTGGCAGGGGTCGCGACGAGCACGCTCTTGGACAGACCCCCTCTGTTGATTACTTTTTCATTTGATTCTTTACAAGACGGAACTTTAACCTGGGCGTGTACTCTATTATATAGCAACTCTATTATAATCTTACAATGTTTAAAAAACTATGGATAAAGTTTTTAGGTTTATCTCTTTTTCGCGGAAAAATAAGACTAAAATTACTTTGCTACGGAGGTTGTGGTAACCCCCCTGAAGTAAGTTAACCCAGTCCAATTCCATAGAATTTCGTAATTCCTTCAGGTAGATATTAATCGCACAAACAAAGAGCAATCGAAGAAAAACTCAAAATATTCCAAGTAGCCTTTAGAAGTTCAAAGTCGTATTTAACTTTGAAATTCGGTCAAAGAAAAAAATACCGCTAAGCCTCTTTCCTCTTACCAATTTGGTACAAACTTTCACAAATAAAGTACTTCAACTACCGTTATGAGAAACATTTTCTACCCTTTAAAGGACATAAATATTTATCTCACACTTCTGTACAAGGTTATATAGTAAATACCAAATCGTATTATGCTACTAATTGCAGTTGCTATAATGACACTTGAAATCATAATGCTCATGTTGACTTTTACATTTCCAAGCTGTGGCGATGACTTTAGCAAACGTTATGGGGGCTTATTCATTGTGACCAAGCGCGGTGCGTTTTGGTAACTTAGTGATCGTGTAATTCTGTTCGGTGTACTGAGTAAGCGACCATTTCAAGGAGTTGTCGTAACCCGCCGAGTTTGGTTTTAGCGAATAAAAACCCTGGTTTAAGATGTTTGTTCTTCGCATAGTGCTACATCAACATGGTTTACTATCGTTAAAGCGTCTGCGGAACCCGTTAGTGATGTTGCTTTTGAAGATTTCACTTGGTTGAATTTCTTTTTTATTATGCTTTTGTTTGATTAGCCAAAGTTGGTTAGGATTGTTGGATGCTTGGAAATATTGGCAAGATAGTTTGGCAAACTATAGTATATATGAAGGTGATAGAAAGACATGAGAATTTAATGTCCAAAAAAGTTCGTTTGTGCAGCTTTTAAATGTTGTACTTGCCGAAGCTATTATTTGTTCTGCGTCACCCTAAAATAGACTGGTAGAAAATGCCTAAGATATTAGTATATGTATATATAAGGTATAAATTATAAAAAAAATCTTTATAATAAACGTTTCTATAAGTATACTTATCATCATTTTTAAATCTCTTCCTCAAGGTAAAACAATTTATTAGTAATTGATTATAAAAAAAATATTATTATAAATACCCCATGCCATAATTAGCTACTAACCTACTTGATTTTTTTTAAATATTCACTGCTTTTAAGTTACACCAAGCTGATATGTGTATAGTGTCTATATTTCATCATATCTCACTCATAACATAATGTCAAAAAAAAATCGTATTAAATTTGGAAGTGTAATGTTTACGAATCTTATTAGAAGAAGCGCTATAGTGGCATATGAAAATATTTTGACTACAACCTTAGTATATGAAAGTCCCACGGAACTTGCGCTAGCGCGCACGCGGTCGCTTACGTGGGTGTTATTATAAAAATAAATAATCACATATTGAATAATGTTTGTTTTGAACTAACCGTAATCGTGGAGGCGAAGAGGACCCACACAAAGACGGATTGATCGGGGCAGGAAAATGTGAAGAGCTTAGACTTCTAAAGTTAGATAGACATATACAAGGTGTATCGTAAATAACGCATGACCTCAGACCCCGATCACATAATTGCTTCACAAATTCAATACTAAAACTAAATCTCCAAATTTAACATTTTTTACGCCTTTTTAAGCACTTTTATACCGCAATTAACAATGAAACTTATTTATTATTTCAAATCTCCGTGTTGGTATGAATCAAGAATAAATTTAGTTTTTCATAACGCACTAAAGGAGCACTTGTTGCAAATCTATCTATACAAATAAAAATGAATGCCTAAATGTGTTGCTAAGCGCAAAACTCGAGAACGGCTAGACCGATTTGGCTAATTTTTTTTTTTCTAATATTCTTTGAAGTCCGAGGAAGTTCTTATGAGGAGAAAAAATGGAAAAATTGCACGTAAAAATGTTATAACCGCATTTTTCTTATTCCCATTCAATCGCGTGCGTAGCCGCGGGTAAGAGCTAGTTAAAAATAAATGTAAGCTGCAATAAAAATTGTTGGAATCAATTCAGCTATCAATTAAGAACAAACTACTTTCAATTCTTGCGTTCATTATGTTACACGCGTATTCGCGCGTATACGCGATTCAATGTAGTAGGTAGTCAAATTAAGGAAAGGTTTTCGTTACGAATATTGAGCAATAAGTTCGTTAAGTTATTCCCAGTCATCCACTGCCCATTTTTTTCTCGAAGATAATCTTTTATATATTAGTTTCCGCGACTTTCACAACAGTATACAAGGTGTAACTAAATAAACGCAAGACCTTAGACACCCCGATTAGGGAATTCCTTCATAAATTCAAAACGAAAACTCAATTTCCAAATTTAAAGGTTTTAACCATTTTTTAGCACTTTTATGCCTCAATTAATAATAAAACTTGTACGTGTAAAAATTTAAGATATATTAAAAATAGTTGGAATCAATTCAGTTACCGATTTAGAACAAACTACTTTTAGGTCTTGCGTTTATTATGTTACACTTTGTATATTATGTACAAATATCAAATGTTATTTTCACTCTCGTGACATCCAGGAATAATTTTTAAATCATTTTTTTTTTTATTATAATTCACAAAACTGATGTACAATCTCTCATGCAATATTACAGAGTATAATACATTAGGTCTGATTGACATCTACTAGATGTGAATCCAGCATGCATATTTTAAGCAAGACAAAAATTAAGTGGGTCTAGTGTAAACTACTATAATCTGCTATGAACAAATCAATACACTGATTTTAGACTTTACTGAGGCTACAGAACCAGCAAAGACATCCATTTCGCCGCGAATGGAGTTGGCAAGCGAAAGCATACGAGATATGGGCCAAAAAAGACCAATATTTGTGCGACTGTGAGGCATAATAAAAGTTAGTCTTATATTCACAGAACTGTATATTTCGTAGGTGTTTTGGAAATGAAATAGTAAACCGAAATAAATCATAGAAGTGGGGGTAGTAAAATTACACAAGTCGGGAAACAAGCCGCCCATTGTGGTGTGCTAAGTTTCCGACCATGCAATTGAAGTATTTGCCTGGCAATTAATTTGTACAATAATATAAATTATTAGTTGTAGTAATAAATAAGCAGACTGCCTCGTTGGTCTAGTGGCAAAGCGCACCGGTTTGTGATCACGAGGGTTTAAATTCCAGGTCGGACAAGTGTAGTTTTTCTAGCGAAAACTTCCCAATACATAGCAATAGGCTATAACCTAGTACATGGGACCTAACTTCGTCGGCGAAACGTGGGTGTACTCAGTACACCTCTGCCACCCCCGCTTGGGGAATATAGGCGTGACGGTGTGTGTGTGTGATAAATTATTAGCTTTTATGACAGCAATCATCATCAAAAGGATAGTTCTAATGAATTCAATTTTATAATTATAAAATTATCAGTTAATGGCGCATCGGCTTGTCAACCTTAATGTACTACTATTGTCACACCATTGATTAATTTAATAAGTCCTTTAAATCCAATGGGCTAAGCACACCGCCAGAGCCGACAACAACGTGAATTATATATTTCCGCACGCACCGTCTATTTTTCCCTTACTCTGCGCTCCACTTTTAGAATTGATTAATTGTAAGTGCGACTAAGTCTCGGTTCTAATTTAAGAACAGTCCCAAACGGTTATTTGTCGACGGCATAGCCAGTTTTTTAATTGCTGGAATCATCAATCGCTCAATGCCGACGTTGATTTACAAGTTAACGATGCTTTTTAACGGACAATCGGAATTTAAAATCTGATGTTTCGTGTGAAAATGTCACGCATACAATGAGCGGACATTTTTTTGTGCAGAATTAAGGCTTGCACATACTGAGCGAGTCTTGGATACAGAGTACTCTATTCCACACTTCGTGGTTTTGGCTAATTAATTTGGCGAATTGAACATAAGACAAGTTAATTTGGTTTTTACAAGCGGTCAAAAATTTGCAATCCATTTTTTATCACTTTCTGGCATCTGCTTGTGCAGAAATTTGGCATTGTTATGTAACTTCGGTGACAATGCAATACTATGGAGCTAATCTGATGATGGAGCTGGAATGTGGTCACAGGAACTCTTCAACTAAACAAAATAGCAATGCTTGGTTGGGTTATAAACACTTGTTTAAAGAGCTACTTAAAATTATACTTTTTTTGCAATTTTGCACGATCTTCCAGGATCGTATTTTGAAGCTTCTTCAAAAAGGAAGAACTTCTATGTTGTATTTTTTTTAATTAGTACTGTAAAACCCTCTGACCAAGATGTATTTTGGTTAAAAATCGTTCGCATTTGCACACCACATCTGTATAAACGTAAAATTCCAAATTTAAAATCAGACATCCAAACGTTTGACAGTCCAAACTTTTTTTGTACAGTCGGGACAGTAAGACAGGCATTGTGTGCGTCGTTGCGTATTGGGCGAATTGCACAAGTTTTTGCGAAAGTTGTACTACAAAGCTTTGTACACAATGGTATATTTTTGTTCGTGCGGTCTGTACTGACAGTTCGTGTGATGTATTGGAGTCGAGGATTATTTTTACTCATTTCACGAAGTTTGCATGCATCTATTGTGTGGGGCGGAAGCGGCTGTACAAAGGGCCAAGTGATTATAGCCGGCTAAGAATTTTTGAAGCTCGTGAATGATTTGAAATGTAATATTTTTGGGTGGATTAGCTTCTTTTTTATTCAAGTAAATTAGTACTTGGCACGATGGGTCTTTGTCTAATTCAGTAAGTGGAGACTAAACGAAAAATTTGGTTTTGTGAATTAAAGGTTGTATATTATGATAAATACAGCGTCGTATTCTGACATTTGTGAGAAAGTAGTCGGAGATATTTATGGCACAGTACTCCGGAGTTCAACATCACACTTCCGTGTGATAACAACAGAGGACAAACGATGTACTTTAATGTAAAAGATTCACTGGCATCAGTTTATGAATGTTACTGAATATTTTAGATTTTGTCAATATCAAGTATTGTAAAATGTTAAATCAACCAAAAAGACGAGATTAGGTATACCGACGGAAACATTAAAAAAAAATTAACGCTTTTTCTCTACCAAATACAATAACGCATGACAGAGTGCCATCTAAGAATACAAGTAAATAAAAAGGGATTAAGCGCGGAGGTGTCAAAAAAGAAAAGACAAGTTACAAAAAAAAATATGGCACAAAAAAGTTAGGGGCCAAGTTAACGCCCCTATTTACCGAAGCGCTTAACTGTATAATGTTCGCATAGAAATTGATTGGCTAGTCCAAGTCACACCTGGGACAGGCTTTTGAATTTAGAACCTTTTTATTTTTTTTCAACATATTTTTGTCTGTTACAAGCAGTATTTTATTTTAATTTTACAACATAGTTGTGTCCTTGCCTTTAAATATAATAGAGATTTATTGTACTATGAATAACATTTTGTGATGCTGAATCGTTTAATACTAAAATATATTTTATTACAACTGTAGACTCTCAAATCCTAACTATATATTAAATTCATATCTTAAAATAGTATGTTAGTCGCATTTACTCAGTGAGAGTAGTAACAATTTTAAAATTAAATTATGATGTATTTTGGCTCTAAACTAGATGACAAAATTAATGGCCAACAAGGTAGAGTTTTTACTGACTAAGTTTCCAAATCAAAGTGAAATAATAAATTCTACTCACCAAAAAACTTCAGCTCTACATGCATCAATCTATCAAAATTAGTAATAAAACTAGTCTCATAAAAGATAAAACTGAAACTACCCGATATCATAAAATAATTTCATAAATACCTATCATCGGGAACACGCGAATAAATATTTATAAATACCCACACTTTGATGTCTCCAAATGTAGACGTCAGAATTTATAGAAAGGGCAAAAAGTTTATGTTACAACCAACCACGTTCTCGTTTGCGATCAAAGTTCCCGATTTCTTTGCGGTTCGATGGATTGTGTAAGTATAAACATAAAATATGTATAAAAAACTATTTTACGATGCACTTTTCTCGAGATTTAAATGTTGACGCAACATTTTGAGGAATGTTTGTAAAATATTTTTAAATGTGAAAACGGTGTAAATGTTTGTATTTTTTCCGGATCAAGTTTTTTAAAGGACAGGTGAATTAAGGGAATATTAAAAAAAAACTCATCTGCAAAAAAGCGTTTTTCAAAAAATGGAATTAAAAAGGTTTCATTTGGAAAAAGACTTGCACAGATAACATTTTAAAACCATCGTGAGTCTTCAACCGTATTTATATTGTACTCGTATTTGTGTTATTTTGTTCTGCAAATGTAACAAAACAAATACTACATTTGTTTAATTTTAAAGTGATAATATGTCTACAAGCTGTAACACTACATACGCAAGACCTGAAAGAAGTTTGTTCTAAATCGATAACTGAATTGATTTTAACAATTTTTAATGTCTTACATTTTTTTTAAATTTGCAAAAAATGCTTTTACTCCTCCAGTGCGCTATAAAAAACTAAATTTGTTCTTGATTCATAGCAATAAGAAGATTTCAAATGTATTCCTAAAACGAATTCCTCAAAACGAACACATACACGTACAAGTTTCATTGTTAATCGGGGTAAAAAAGTGCTTCAAAAAAGGGTAAAATCCTTTAAATTTGGAATTTGATTGCCGTTTTGAATTTATGAAGCAATTCTCTAATTGGGGTGTCTGAGGTCTTGCGTTTATTATGTTACACCTTGTATAGTTCAAACGTAACATTCAAAAATATTTTAAACAGGTATATCCTCATTTTTTGATAATATTTTCACTATCCTGTCTGCGTACCTAATAAAAATATTACTAGTAATTACTGCATCAAAATTTCCATTATTCATCCACACTCAACAGACATTCATTCTACAGATTATTAACACTGCGCGGAACAACCATCTTTTTGTCTACCCTTGACAATTTGTTCATTCCAAAGATAAGCCTGTGTAATTATTTATTAAAGGCAAGATAACCCTAAATGTCAGGATCATCGGTTTATCTAGACATTCTTGATCTGGCACAACATTGTCGGGTTGAACCGTCTCTTGACATGATTAAATAGAACATTGTGATGAGATAATGACTGGTTGTGTTAATAGCTTTATTATGAGTGTTAAATGGTGCTTCAGTGTTTGGGACTAAAATAACGATTACAATGTAGGTATTGTCGATGTTATAATTAGTATTTTTATTGTAATTGCTCTTGTACATAAACAATAGACTGCTGAAAGTATGCGCGCGCACTCGTGCTATGCGTATTCATTTTGACTACCTTTTATATTTGAATGAAAATGCACTTAACACCATCTTCTGCGTTCAGGTGTGAATAAATTCGTTGATCTAACTTGTTTTTACGAAATCTAGAGGTCACAAACTTTTAAAAACACGTGAGCATTGTAAAGGAAAGCAACTGAAATTGAAAAACTTACCATCTCTTAAACAATATTTTTTCACAAAACTTTGGTGACTTTTAGGACTCTCTCTGGTCAGCGGTAAAATAGAACTCGTACAAATTACGAATATTTACGGTAATTATGAACTAAACATAGTTAATCCTAGAGATCTCACATACTTGGGGCATCTTACCTTATGCAAAAGTGTTTTCTCCAAAATATAAAAACTATAAGAGTGGAGGATAGTCTGTTGGAACTCTGTACTCTCTGCCTCCCCCGCAAGGGAACTGGCTTGATGGTATAGACAGATAAATAGATAGAAAAACAATGTCGTTTTTAAATTACTATTAATCTACTAATGTAATCTTATAATTGGTATTCCGTTTTAGTTCACTTGTTCGAAGATCATTCAAACTTCAAATTAGAAAAGAACTAAATGTAAAGAACCAAATGGATTTATTTTATGTTAGAAACAATATATTTACATGGAAAACATAAAGGAATATTCAAAACATAAACGCGATGGATGTTCTAGAAAAAAATAATAAGGAATGTTAAAACGTTAACTCCGCTGGTCGCCCCGGCAACCATGCCTCACGAACGCGATGCGCGGAACGGGCGGCCAAGCGCATTTGGATAACATTTCTGCGCCGCCAGAAGCTTTTTTAGTTTGTTACTGTTATATTTCCTAAAGGGAGACTACAGAGGTGCACTATTTACACCCATACATGCCACCCACGCCAATGTAATAAAGGGCGCGCATATTAGTATTCTATTAGACATAAATTCTAGAATGCTACAGAGAATCTTCACGAAGAAAACCCACAGTGTATTTGACATTATTTCTTTTTATCTGGAGAAAATCCTGCATTGGACTTCCGCGAGCCTCGGGGGAAGCTCGCGAGGCGTTTGTTTGTGTGAATGATCTACGCTGTTGGCCGCGGGGCCTTTACAGCTAGCTCGCGAGGCATGTCAGATTCCTACCGACTAAAAACTCCATCGTGGCCGACATCAGCACTTTGGAGGGGCTCCGGGATCTCCGTATGGAACGCACCGGTGCCGTTCTTGTGCCGCACTCCAAAGAGCCCTAATATACTGTATTTGACCTAGGATTAAAACACAAGACCTTGGGGTTAAAAGCCATACTATACGCTAGTTCATCAACGAGGCAGTTATTTATTTAGCTTCATTGTATTAAAATAAACAACTTCCAAGGATCAATGTCCACGGCCATGTTGTAAATGCACCTGTTATTGTTATAAGTTCCCATGAGAATCTTAGTTTTTTTCGGATGTTGGGGTAAATTACTTTCATGTGGTTGAAGAATATGGTAGGAATTCCATGTTTACATAATATAAATAAAGTGTAAACATTTAATTTTAAAATTATTGAAATTACACCAAACGAAATATTACCGTTATGATCGGGCAAGAAGATAGTTTGACAGCACTATGGTGACATTTTCACAATATATAACACATTTAGTGTGGCTAAATATCACGAGGTCCTGAATTTGAATCCTGAGACAGACCAGATTTTTTTTGTTTTCTTTTTTTATAGGATTTATTCCTGTATCGTTGGTGCGTTTACAAACATAAAAATTCACATGCACAAATACGCAGACCGGGACAAATAATTGTGGATCACACAAAGACACACAAAGATTTGTCCCATGCGGGGATCGAACCCGCGACAATTAGACACAGAAGGCGGAGTGGCTTAAGCTCTTAAACACTGCGCTAAATCGTCCGTCATTTCCGTCTCGTCATTACGAGGGTTTTTATATCTGAAAATTCTTAGTAGTATATATCTCGAAGTCTGGAATTATTTATAGCATAAAAGCAATAGGCTCATACCACATTACATTAGATTCTTATATCATCGGCAAAATATAGGCGCGGTAGGGCCTTCTATGTGTAGTTTATTACGCGTTGACTTTAGACAGGAACCTAACATTTTTCCAGGCTAAAAAGTATCCTATGTGTTAATCCAGGTAATAAACTATCTGTGTGCCATATTTCATCTAAATCCGTTTAGCTGTTTTTGCGTGATTGAGTAACAATCAAACATCCAAACTTACAAACTTTTACATTTATAATATTAGTAGAATAGTAAGGCAATATATACTACACATTTATCGCACTAAAACTCGCAACAGCAATGCAGTTAACTGTAAACAATAATTTACGCACTAATAAAGGTTTCGCCTAATACCCGACACGGCACGACGGTGGCCCGGCTTGGGCAGTTGTAACGTACTGAAATGTACGGGAGACGCCACACAGCGCAGCCACGCTCGGCGCGACGGTGGCGCGGCTTGAGGAGTTGTAATGTACTGAAATGTACGGGAGACGCCACAAAGCGTAGTCACGCTCGGTGCGACGGTGGCGCGGCTTGGGAAGTTGTTATGTACTGAAATGTATGGGAGACGCCACACAGCGCAGCCCGCTCGGCGCGACGGTGGCGCGGCTTGGGGAGTTATAATGTACTGAAATGTACGGGAGACGCCACACAGCGCAGCCACGCTCGGCGCGACGGTGGCGCGGCTTGGGGAGTTGTAATGTACTGAAATGTACGGGAGACGCCACACAGCGCAGCCCCGCTCGGCGCGACGGTGGCGCGGCTTGGGGAGTTGTAATGTACTGAAATGTACGGGAGACGCCACACAGCGCAGCCCCGCTCGGCGCGACGGTGGCGCGGCTTGGGGAGTTGTAATGTACTGAAATGTACGGGAGACGCCACACAGCGCAGCCCCGCTCGGCGCGACGGTGGCGCGGCTTGGGGAGTTGTAATGTACTGAAATGTACGGGAGACGCCACACAGCGCAGCCCCGCTCGGCGCGACGGTGGCGCGGCTTGGGGAGTTGTAATGTACTGAAATGTACGGGAGATGCCACACAGCGCAGCCACGCTCGGCGCGACGGTGGCGCGTCTTGGGGAGTTGTAATGTACTGAAATGTACGGGAGACGCCACACAGCGCAGCCCCGCTCGGCGCGACGGTGGCGCGGCTTGGAGAGTTGTAATGTACTGAAATGTACGGGAGACGCCACACAGCGCAGCCCCGCTCGGCGCGACGGTGGCGCGTCTTGGGGAGTTGTAATGTACTGAAATGTACGGGAGACGCCACACAGCGCAGCCCCGCTCGGCGCGACGGTGGCGCGGCTTGGGGAGTTGTAATGTACTGAAATGTACGGGAGACGTCACACAGCGCTGCCCCGCTCAGCGCGACGGTGGCTCGGCTTGGGGAGTTGTTATGTACTGAAATTTACGGGAGACGCCACACAGCGCAGCCCCGCTCGGCGTGACGGTGGCGCGGCTTGGAGAGTTGTGATGTACTGAAATGTACGGGAGACGCCACACAGTCCAGCCCCGCTCGGCGCGACGGTGGCGCAGCTTGGGGACTTGTTATGTACTGAAATGTACGGGAGACGCCAAACAGCGCAGCCCCGCTCGGCGCGACGGTGGCGCGGCTTGGGGACTTGTTATGTACTGAAATGTACGGGAGACGCCAGACAGCCCAGCCCCGCTCGGCACGACGATGGCGTGGCTTGGAGAGTTGTAATGTACTGAAATGTACGGGAGACGCCACACAGCGTAGTCACGCTCGGCGCGACGGGAAACATCAAGATCGAACGTAGACGAACGCTTCTGTCATGCTTCCGCCGCGCTCTATCGGCTATTTGACCAATCCTTAAAGGTTTCTCCGACTAAGGTAGTCGATGCTTGGTACAAACAAAAAGCATGAAAATCCCCTGAAGAAGCGTCACACGGTATTTCCTCTCCCTAAACTTAAAAGATACTTTGCTTGTGCAGACTATTCTTTGTGTTATTATTACTATTATCAATATTATTATTTACCGATAAACCGGCTGTATTTAAATATTTTAATCATCGTAACAATACCTAGTTTATTTTTTCCATACAGGAACAGTCGCAATTACCAGCTCCCATAACACGGGGTAGAATGAAAAGTTAAGTTTATTGCATATTCGCTAGCTCGGCCGACTAAAATGGCCGCTAAATAAATGAAAAATATTTCAGACTAAACCATAAGCTGTTGAATTTAAGACCTATTGTTGTAAAATTATTTTTGGGGTCGTTCGTATGTATTGTGACGGAAAAGAACGAAACGCGTCGAGAATAACTTAAGTAACGTAATGATCTTTAAGGGAATGTAATAAAGATGTTTATAATGTTTGTGACTTATTACGTTTTATGTGTTTGCATATATTTGTGAGGTAATGGAATGTTGTGTAAAAAAGAAATAAATGGTATTAAGTGAAAGAAAATCACATAAGAATTGACAATGAGTGGGAAAGCGAGATAGTTTTGTAGTACTGAAGTCAGAGAGAGAGAGAGACAAAATAAAAACTGTTTATATGACGTTTAAGTGTTTCAATTACGAACCTTTTATATTAATATACTCTCCTATTCAGTACTCCGTGGATAAATTATAGTCCCTGACACACAAATGGTGTAAGTAAATTACTAATTTTTTGCGACGTCACTGCTAAAAACCGTAGTCCTACACTAGGATTTATTCCTGTGTCGTGGGTGCGTTTACTAACATGAAAATTCACAAACACAAATACCCAGACCGAAACAAATAATTGTGGGTCACACAAAGATTTTTCCCGTGCGGGAATCGAACCCGCCACTACTCGACCTAGTGGGCGGAGCGACTTAAGCTGCGCCAAATCGTCCGTCAACTGTTAGCCTGAGTATTTTCTTTGATTACAGAAAAGATTTAATTTCTTTTACTATAATGCAACTCAAATGAGACACGACAAGTATTTTTTTACATATAAATATATAAATTAATTTTGCCACATAATATCTGCAATTCTAGTAGTCAATCACATAACTTAATATGACGACTATTCTATTTGACGTCACCTCAGCATTTTCGCAAAGAAATTTCAAGCAAGATACATAGCCATCCAAATACATAAGGGTATAGCTACACTACTGTACGGCTATATTGCCATGAGGCACTGAGGCAGAGGCGTGTACATTTCTCCGACGCGTCAATAAAGTCTGAATAATTCGCCTCGCGCCCACCGCCCCGGGCCTAGTGTCAAATTTTCCAGATCATTAAACTTCACTTTTGAAATTAGACTTTTAAAATTTACAAGAATTATCGATTCGCAATGCTCGTGCTATTATCCCTAAATTATGCATAGTATTAATTACAAAAATGAATAATATTTGTATCATAATTTATGATGGGAAAAAATCGCTGCATCAAAAATTTAAGCGGATTTTCGTATAAAAAGTTTCGTATAACTTGGATACATATCCATATAAAATGTGGCTATTTATGGTGAGAAACAACACTAATTTACAAAATGTTGACTAACCTACAGACACTGACGTCTGTATAGAACAGGAGTTTCAGACACGACTATTCACCACATGCTATAATTCTGGCACACCCCTTGCACTCGAGATCACCACCTTCATCTTAAAATTAATCAATCTACAAAGAAAAAAACACAAAACAACATCACACAAAGCTACTTACTATAAATTGTGAATATCGTAAAATATTCCAATCAAAATATTCAAAATTCCAACATCCATAAAATAAAAAGTAAAATCCTGTTCCGCGAAACGCCTTTGATGTGCAGGAATTTCTCGAGTTAGCGGTTGAATCATCGCAGACAGATATTTCTGGCGTGCCTCGTGCGCGGCGAAAGTACCAAGCAACCTCCACCAGTACATGCCACGTCGATTAAACATCATATTGCACAATGTTTGACCACATGTTACAAAACATACAACCACGCGCGCTATCAAAATATTGACGCACTTATCCGCAGGTTGCACTGTGGCTTTACACAAGTGTGTCCGAGCCCTTATTTGCTTACCCTATTAGAGCCCACTTAATGTCTGGAGCATTAAAAAAATATTGAGTTAAGTGGCGTCTACACGGTAAAAATCATCTTATCGAGCGCTCATTACGACCAATTACGGGCCACTATTTAGTTTAAGAATGAATATTTTTTGTGTGAAAAGGTCCTGGTAACTTTAAAGGGTGGACTACAATGAAAAAAATGTCACCCTTAAAAGTCAGGTCAAAAAAGTGGCCGGTTTTTATCACCTGGGTTGGAAGTCACAAAATGTTTATCGCCACTTGGAGGCATGTTGATTTATGTTTCCACCCGAATCGGGGTCCGACCAAAATGAATTAGATTGTTTAATTGGTCATTTATTTTGAGAGATAACGCCGGGCTGAGTGTTGAGTGATTTTGGGTCGCTGAAGTGGTGCTTCCAGAACGATGGAGTATGATTCAAACGTACTCATTTAGAATTAACTGAATGGTTTGGACGTTTAAGCTTGAATTTATGTGCGATTGTGAATGGTAAGGGTTAATTCAAAATTGAATTGTTGAAGCTTTTGAAAAAGTTCTAGAGTGATGCCCTTATGAACGATGTATTTTTTAACAGGTATTCAATTATCAATCTAAAATTGAATAATTATATTGAAATAAATTAGCAAATCCCGGCTCACAGCTCTGTATTTAATGATATCTATGTCCGATTTCATTTGTTCAGTATAAAATAATTTAAAAAGAAAAACGTAGAACACATGTCAGAAAAACAGTATGAAGTACTTGGAATAGTTGTCATTAAGAATACTCACAAAACAGTTCATAATATTTTTACAAAAATAAAATTGTTACTTGTTATCGCAATTTTTTTCAAATATTAAAGTATAAATGCCAAGAAAATTTTATCCCAGATTATATAATATATCATTGAAGATGATGAGGATTATCCTACGGGTTTTAGTAGGAAATAAACGGAGCCTGAGCAATGCACTGTATGATAACTTAAAACATGCGTCACAAGAGAGTTACAGAGAAAGAATTAAGTACAACATGTGCTTCGAACGGTGGACAATATCACAGTGCGTCCCGCTACCTCTCTGCCGCATAGTGATGTCCCGAGAATTATCCACAAAACTCAGGTCAAAAAATTGTTTCAAAGCACGCAACTTTCAACAACAAAACAAGAATGTAATTTCTTACCGGCACATTTTTGTAATCAATTTTAACGCGAGAGTTTTAACCACGAAGAAGATAAATTTAGGCATCACCTGTTGATCTAAGTTAAGATTTATTACACATAATTGCTATGTGGAGCGCCGCGTCTCATGTATTATGGATTAAAACTGAGAAATATGAAGTACTTTAAACAAAAAGACCAAAAAATCCTAATCACCGCCTTACACTTTCCTTTAGCCCACCCGTGAAGATAAATTAAGGGTACACCCTAAATTATACTTAATTGAATGTTATAAATATATTAAGACTAGGCTTTTCCCCGCGGCACTGCTTGGGGGAATATTAGTGTTTGGGGTAACGGCTTAATAAGGTAGTTTGAGCGCAGGCTGCCTCGCTCAGTAGACCGAGTTGTAGGTTCGATCCCCGCATGAGACAAATCTTTGTGTGACTTATAAATGTTTGGTTCTGGATATATTAATTCCTCTTTCTAAGCACGGCTACGATACATAATTAATTCCTAGAGTTCAGTGTAGTCTAACTAAAACAATTCTACCTAGGGATGTCTGTTCTTACTTGACTTTTGTCAATCTAGACTGTCAAAATCGATTTAAAATTTTGTGAGATACGCGAACAAACAAAAACACAAATATAATAATATTTTGTGTACCTCTGAATATTATTTTCAATGTACAGACAGACATATCCGTTACAGTTTTATTTTAGTAGTAATACCCAAAGAATTTGATTGATGGTGCATTGGATGCATTTGATGGAGAAATTCCTAAATTTATTAGTCTAATTACCATAGGTGTACCGTATGACCGTAAACGAACAATAAAAATGTTTGATATCTGGACAAAGATGTTTGTGTTAGGTAATCTGAATAACTCGATATACCGTCAAGATCTTCCTTACTGGTTCGAGGTCAAAGAATCCCTTGCCCGCCGGCCGAGATACCTCGTATACGCCCTCTCCCATACTAGCGACTGCCCAAGCCGAAGCTTTTCCTCCTTGAGGTGCCCTTGAGCTAGTTGCCCTTCTGGCTCGAGCGTTGTGGTTGCACGCTCGTCCTCTTGTTCGGTGAAGCTAGCTGTAGATCATTCACACCCACACAAAAACCCTTACTGGTTATCATCGAATGAACAAATAAAGGATCCCCATTTTTATTGAAATATTTTGATTTGAGTCGATCAATGCCGTAATTGTGAATTTTCTATGGAAAAAAAATCCGAGTCTAGACCTAACTTATCAGTGGATTAAACATTTTGCCTACTAAATATAAAATATATAAGACTGCCTCGTTTGTCTACCGATGAATAATGTGTTTTGCGATGACGAGGTCTTGGGTTCAAATCCTAGGTCGGACAAATGTAGTTTTTCTATAAAAAACTCCCAGTATCGGTTCGGAGTCTGGAGTTGTGCCCGGTATATGGCAATAAGCTCGCCCCATATTACATGGGACCTAACATCGTCGGCTAAAAGTGGGTGTATATAGTACACCTCTGACTAGTATTGTAATTAGGAGCGCTAAAGTTGAGCATTTAGCGCTGAGTCGACGCTCACAAGCCTTGAAACATGCAGAAGACGCGAGCGTTTTAAGCGCCAACTCAAGCGTTTTTACAACACTACCTCTGATACCCCCGCTTGGGGAATAAAGGCGCGACGGTGTTTTTATTTAAATATAAAATAATCGAAAATTCCAAAACTAAACTTTATTTTTATAAAACGTACATTTAAAAACAACGTGTTAAAAAGAAACCTTGTTTTTAGTAACACGGAGCGTATCTTGAATGGATCTGAGCATCTCCTTGTCCACAATCTTAAGGATATGCAAATTTTGTAATGTATGTTACAATCTAAACACAGATCAACAATCTCCGATTGCCACTAAAACTCCTTCATAAAAAGCATCTTGTTTTGTTGGCTCCGACAAGTTTCTTAAAGCGTGTTCATTCGATTAAGCAGTTAAATCTAATGACAATCGAGTGTTTAACACAACACAGTAGTTAAACCGTTGGCGCGTACTGTACAGCTTAATTGGACAGCTACACAACCGTGTACGAAAGTTACTGGGATACACCTTTAAAGATTTTCAAAGGAAAAATCTTCGATAGATTCTCAGTCTCTAGTGGAGAAGAGAAGGGTATGTACGTGGGTCTTCGCTAAAAAATCCTGCGGTGGCGTCTTTCAGCACGGTGCAGGGGCCCAATATACATATTCCCTATAGTAAATAAAAAAAATAAACACCGTAACCCCTATATTCCCCAAGCGGGAGTGGCACAGGTGTACTGAGTAAACCCACTTTTTGCCAACGAAGTAACGTCTCATGTAATAGGGGGCAAGCCTAGTGGGTTGCGAAGAACATAGCCAGCCAATTTTAATTAGTAGTTAGTGGTAGGTGATGGGTATGATGTGATTGATTGATTCATACATTAACAATAATTAACAACAATTAACAGGCACACGATGGCGATGCGAAATCTTAGATTGGTACTTTGTGGATTCGAAGCAATCTTACGTGCGACCCAATCGGTGGCTTCATCCGAAATTAGTATAGTCATATACGATTGTGCGCTAACGTAAGTGTACAGGTTCGTGGAATTCATTTCTAGTGTTGCTTTTGTATAGAGGGCGCTCGCTGCTTTATCATGCTGTGCGTAATGTTACTAAGTGCTCAATGTAACTGAGAAACCTGGCAAGTAATCCTAATGTCCGATGTTAGATTAGGAAAAACGCTTGGTATGATCGTTACTTAAAGCTGCTCTTTGTTGGTATGTATTTTACACTCTCATGATCATAATAAAAAAAAAAAAAAAAAAAAAGTTGTTGAAAAGAACGAATGTAAGGTGTAAAAAACCTGAATATAGGTAGTTTGTTTAAAATATGGATGAGCTAAAATCGCTGTTCCTAATCTTCTGTATTTAATGAAATTGATAATAATTAATTTACCTTGTTACCGCATGGTCAAATGCTCTCCTAAACATTATTTCCCAATGTACCATGATGACTTTGTTCAAAGTCTTGAAGGTAATAAACTCAAGTCTTAGGAACTGAAGGCCTATTCTCGTAATTAAATGTGTTCAAAACGATAAATGTCACAAATGGTATTCTCGTAAAATACCGACATCGACTAAATCGAGATCGGACCTAAAGTTGAACAAAATGTAAACAGTATTCCGATAAAATTTTGAACTGACATAAACAACCAATATACAAAACATCATCAAATTTTAGATTATAGTTCGATATTTTTTATTTAGACTGTGGCAGCTAAGATTTTCATGTGATGACAAATGATTAGCAATAAATTTTAAATTAAACTTCAATATAATGTATATTGAAATTAGAGTGAGATGATAATGAAATCTGATTGATACTTTAATGAAGTCATTAGTAAACTAGTAATTAAATCTCAATTCAGTCAAGATCCAGTCTCAGTGTCAAACAAATACGAGATTAGGCCTTCTGAAAGTTTGATTTTCGAGTTTAACATATTGTAACTGCTCAACTATTGCACTAATTGAGCTGTCATTTTAAAACTCAAACTTATATTACCCTAAAATACAAGCTTTAATTAAAAGGAAAACCGTTTTACCACCGTTATAAAATAGTCCGAGGTCAGGTTACAAAACGTTTTATGAATAACTCTGTATATAATGTATTATGTTATTTATGGTTACCACAATCACCGCCATAATATTTTAATATAATCATGCAGTAACGTAACAAACGACAAAACTATTTTCTGAAAACTGAACTTTATCTATTTCTGTTCACAGTTGACATTGGAATGTGGGATTATATTTGGTTAACGCATTTTTGCGTATGTAGTTTAACTAATTACGAACGTTTGCATTTTAGCGTTTGTTTTCCCATGGTTTTGGTTCCTGTTTTGATAAATGGTGGTTTGATATCGTGATTTATGTTCAAATAAATATTTTTATAACTATATTGGTAAAGAGATTTTTTATTATTGTGAAACAAAAATTAAAATATGGAGCCATAAGAGAAAAAGAAAGTTTCGACGCCTAAGTTTTGCAATGTGACCTCGTACGTTTCTCTGCGTTAATCGGACAAAGTGCTACTCAAGTTTATTTATCATTTTTTTGTAACAGTCCGAGGTCGGAGTCCGGTCTGTGTCCAGTATAATCTTACATATCTACGGTCTAATATCGTCGACGAAAGGGTGAACGAACATAGTAACTTTTTCCACCCTCGTTCGGAGAATATAAACGTAATTGAGTACATTTTTTATCTAATGATTTAAGTTATACTTATTCTCGGGTACTATAGAGGAGCTTATAAGTTCCACATACTTTCGACTTCGCCAACAGTCTGGACCCATTTTCAAGATTCGTATCCTACGAATTCCCTGCTACATAGTATACGTATTTACATCATTATTAATCGTATATTTTCCATCCAAAAGCTTGCTGTATTACTACACAATATAGTTACAACATAAGCACTTCATAAAGCACATAAAACAATACACAGACCCAACATACAGCACCGAAACACGTTGAATCACACTATTAACATAAAATATCCACATTTAAGAGCTGAAACAATACCGCATTGTTCACGAAAACGAAGCACAATGCGTGCACTATTCCCTCTTGCTAGGGTTACCGTATAAATTTGTGTTTTCACGGGACAACATGTTTTTAAACTTTTATGGAAAGTTAGGGGTAATTTGATGAACCGAACTGTGAATAGATTAAATACATAGATCAAAATAAGTTTTATCAACACTTTTTAAATTTCGTTCTGAAACTTTGTCACTACCATTGCTAACCGCTTCTGAAAATTCACTTAATATTATCACAGTTCTTTTATTAACTTGCGATATTTTTCTTTTGTAACATTCTATTCATGGACAAAATATTTTAACTCAAACTACTTATACCATTTCAAGATATAACGTTCATTAATAAGATCAAATTGATTACTAAAAGATTAGCAATAATTGAAAAAATGCCTACTGATCTCACAGCTTCTCCTCATCAGGGTCCAAAAGGAAACTTTTTGCATTTTTTTTATCAAATCTCAAGATCTCGTGCAATTTACTTGCAAGCTCGAGTTAAAGGACTATCTTGCGAACTCAAGATTGCATTCCAGAACAGTGAGTATCTAAAGTTCAACATCTTTTGCTTACTTAACCCTTAGTATCAATTATTCGAGCGCATATTAAATACAAGCATATCCCATGCAATGTCTTACTATGCAAGCCAAATATACATTTACAAACCTGACACTGTAAATTTGGTGTATTCATCCGTCAACATTTATATCCCGTTTTTATTACCGTAACAGTAGACGCCCTACAATTTCCTAATTCCCACTAAATCTTCAGAAGAACCGTCTGAATGATCGTGAATTCCATTACCATGCACTCCGAAGGAAACAGTATCGTTTTAATTGGTCTGACAAAAACTCACTCGACACAAAGGTGGCTGTTGAAACAACAGCTGTTTTGGAATAAAGCTACTTTTATCGCGTTTTTGTTGCATTCGCCCGTTTAAGAGTGCATGTGTTTTTCTTGAAAGGTTTTTGTTGTGAATTTCTTTTGGTATACTTTTTCCTTTACGATTTGAAGTGGGTATTGGCGCACTGTATTCGCTTAAGTGGAAATGGTTGAATGGAAGAAGAGTGTTGGCTTGGAAATGTGTAATATTTTAGTATTGTTTTACTAGTAGATGTGAAAGTTTGGTTCGATAAAGTTTTCCACCAAAATTAATAGACCAGGGTTTCAAGGGTGCTTAAAATGTTGGTAATATTGCCGAGCTAATTGTGAATGCTTGTGTATTGACTAATATAGTTTACAGTGTACAATTTGCCAGTAAATTCCACCAAATGCTTAAAATATGCGGTAGACCTCGGTCCTTATGGACCCAATATCTCTACCTCAAACGCCTCAAATATGTAACCCTGCCAATCATGTTTGCGGCGTTTAAGGTATTTTGCGCTAATATTAACAACAAGGACAACTACAAATATTAGTGTAAATTAATGTTGTCCTAAATTTGTACTACTTTGAAGTTTATTTAAATAAGCTCTAGCTTCTTTCAACGGGAACTTTATTTTCGACAATTTAGAAGCCATAGAAGTTGGATGCGTACAGCACAAAGCCGGTCGTTGTGGCGGTCTTTAGGGTAGGCCCTTGTCCTGCAGCGGACGTCTTTCGGCTAAAGAAGAAGCCATAACTTCTACTCACTAATCACTACCCAGGTAAATAGACCTCTAATGAATTAGCCGTAATTCACCACAAAATGGTTCTAACCGCTATGAATTCGACGAAACGTGGCAAAAAAGAAATAGTCGAACTTGGGCGGTGATTGAGATAATTCTAATTATGCTGTATTGACCGGCCAAATGTTATTGCTATCTCATTGACCAATTATGAGAGCCCGTGGTAATCGTGCGCAGTTTTTTGTATTTTTGGAGGAGATAATCCTGCAGTCTCTATACTGCAAAGATTGGTGTAAATTAACACTAGCAGTAGTGAAGTTGGTTTATTTACGTAAAGACTAGTTTCTCGTGACGGGGACTTTATTGTCGTCGACGACCTTTAACAAATTAGCCATAATTCACCGCAAAATGGTTCTAACCGCCATCTGTGGGGCGAAACGTGGCAAAATAGAGCTGGTCGAACTTGGGGAGGGATTGAGATAGTTAATTCTAATTATGACCGTATTGTACGGCCAAATTTTATTGATATCTTATTGACTAATTATGAGAGCCCGTGATAATTGTACGCATTATAATCCTGCAGTCTTTATACTACAAATATTGGTGTAAATTAACACTAGTAGTAGCGAAGTTGGTTTATTAACATAGAGACTAGTTTCTCGTAACGGAGACTATTGTCAACGAATAAAAAGTCACAACATTAGCGCACTTAACACTTCTCAAGCAAACAGACCTTAAATGAATGAGTCGTCATTAACCGCAAAGTGGTTCTAACTGCCATCAATGGGGTGAATCGTGGCAAAATAGAGATGGCCAAATGCAGGCGGACATTGAGACAGTTTATTGTAACTATGGCCGTATTGTGCGGCCACATTTTATCGCTATCTCATTGACTCATTATGAGAGCCCGTGGTAATTGTGTGCGCAGTTCATGGGTATTTTGAAGATATAATACTGCAGTCTCTATAAAACAAATATTGGTATAAATTAAAATTGCACTATACTCGCACTACTAGTATTACTTTAAAGTTGTTTCATTTACATACAGTCTAGTTTCTCGTGACGGAGACTTAAGAGCCACAATATCTGCTCACTAAACACTACTCAAGTAAATAGACCTCTAACGATTGAGCCGTAATTCACCGCAAAATGGTTCTTACCGCTATCAATGGGGCGAAACGTGGCAAAATATAGATGGCCGTACGTGGGCGGAGATTGAGACAGTTAATTCTAATTATAGCCGTATTGTGCGGCGAAATTTTATTGCTATCTCATTGGCAGACTCATTACGAGTGGCCGTGGTAATTGTGCGCTATTGTGTGAGCCAGACAAGCGACAGTTTTTGCCTCGGACCGTGTGAATCTGGGCTGAGGGGATGTCGGCAATTTACGTAGGTCGGGTGAATAAATTTTGGGTATATTTTTTTAGGGGTGGAAAATATTAAAAAAAAACAAAGCAACTATACTGCCTAAGCGGGGATGATAGAAGTATACTGTCATGTAAACCTACATCAATGGTCTGTTATCAATATATTAATATTAGACGGCAAGCCTATTGAAATGAATAAAATAAAAATATTTTATTTTCAGGCGTCCTGGCCCATAGCATGTTAGTACAACAACTTATTTTAAGTTATTAAATATTACGTTAGTAGTGATAGCCTAGTGGTTAGACCGTTGGACTGCAAAGTCAGAGGTCTCGAGTTCAAACGCAGGCGCGCACCTCTATCTTCTCGAAAGCATGTGTGTATTAAAAATTAATTATCACTTGCTTTAACGGTGAACGAAAACATCGTGAGCACACTGCTGACACATACAACCCGTACTGAGCCAGCGTGGTAAACTATGGCCTAAACCCTCGCAGTCTGAGAGGAAGCCCGTGCCCAACGGTGAGACAGTTTTATAACAGGGCTAATATTATTATATTTATATCATTATATAAATATTAGATTGAGGCACCTACATAACCAAACATAATTTATTTTAGGAGGATTTATCAAGCTCCGCGTCTGACAGGTAGCTTGATAAACCTACCTATGGTAGGTCCATCCAACCTCTCAGTAAATAACCTCATGATGCCGTTAGTGCTTCCTCTCACTCTGTTCATTACTGAAGCAACTTTCTAACGCAATAATAAAAAGAAGCCTATTGACACAATTTCCAATTCCGGCTGCCGCTATGTTTTTTTCTATAAAAGAACCTCGATAACACTTTGTCTAAATTAGGATTCGAAAGCAACATGATGGTTTACATAAATTAATAATATACAAACAGCTTTTGTGTGTGTGTGAATGATCTACGCTGTTGGTCGCAAGGCCTTTACTGCTTCACTGGACAAAAGGGCTAGCATGCAAGCCAGAAGGGCAAGGGAGCAACAAAAACAATGGCGCCTCAAGCAGAAACGGCCTCGGCTTGAGAAGTCGCTATGGGGGAGGGCGTATACTAGATATCTCGCCGTGGTGCTCTGCACCGGCCGGCGGGCAAAGGATTCTTCGACCTCGCCGGCGAGGTCGGTGTCTGATTCTGTGTGCGGTATCTGTATCCGAAAGATGTGAGGGCATCGGGAATATACAAACAGCGTCAATTAATCCTGAATATCGATTTAACAGCAGCATTGTAATAAATCAAAGCCCTAATACCTGTAAGCAAACACGAAATGCAATATTCGTTAAAAGTAACGAGCACCCGGGCTTTAGGTTAAAAGATAACAAAACAATAAATTTAGGACTTAAAAAAAATATAAAAAATACAGGTTTGTTGAAAATAGAGAACGTTGTTTTGGAAAACTACATTTTTAAGTTATTTATTTTAACTGCCTGTTCACTAGATAATATATTAAGCACTAAATTATGTGCTCAAACATAAAATAAATGTGCAGAAATACTCAGACTGACACACAGTAGGTCACACAATGATGTCTCGTGCTAGAATCAAACCCGCGACCTTTCAATATAGTAGTGGATAGGGCGGCCCATACTTTAACTGCTAGACTAAGCTGTCGTGGGCTTCAACAACTTCAACACTGCTTTTATTTTACTATAATTTATTTTAGAAACATAGTATGATATACCTAAAAGTAAAATGTTTGAGAAAATATAAAAAAACACCGTTTCACCTATATTCTCCAAGCAGGGGTGGCAGAGCTGTACTGAGTACACCCACTTTTCACCAACGATGTTAGGTCTCATAAAATAGGGGGCGAGCCTATTCAGACTATTCAGATTCAGACTAGGTTTTACGTTAGAAAAACTACATTTTACGACCTAGGATTTAAACCCAGTACCACATGATCACAAAGCGATGCGCTTTGCCACTAAACTAACGAGGCAGTCTCATAAAAATATACCTCATTATCAATATACTTGTGTTATACATTTTTTTGAGTTATATTAATCAATTAAGGTGATATAAGCAACGAAATTTATATAGACCACTAAAATCATAACTCTCCTTCGGCTTTGCTCACAGTCAATAAGTAACCGCGTTTATTGTACGCCTATTTTCGGCGCTCTTTAGACCACTGATGGATGCCGGGGTTTCAACGCGGCCTGTCGGGCCGATTAGCGCCGTGACAGCTAATTTATATACTCAACTTACTGCTTCTATTCCCAGAGATGGGAGGACTCTGAATAGATAGAGTTGGCGGGGTAACTTTGAATTTTTTTTTTCGGTGGGAAGTTTATTTTTGTCATAGCAAATTTAGTTATAGATTTAGAGGAAGCAGAAATGAAGAAGAATGCGAGAATTCTCACATAAAAAAATGTAAGAATTGGAATAGATTTATACCAGTAACTAGGAAGGCGATGAAGTATAAGGCTCTAAGCCCATAGAAATATTTTATTTTTAAAGCTAACTTATAACCATTATAGTAGACAGGATTCATCATATAGGTATTTTAAATATGTATATTAAATAGGTACTATTTTTTATAGTTAACTAGTAGGTAGTAACAGCTGACCTATATACCATTTTACTATTGGTTCTTCAAATTCTAATACCGCCTTGGGCCTCTAGAAAAACAGTTAAACACTAAAAGGCTGAGTTCTTAGTTTTACGCGAATATTACACATAAAATAAAACTATTTGTTGGATTACATCGCGGTTTATATTTGTTTTTTAAGTTACCGACGTAGCGAGTGCTTTGCAGCACCCATGGTCACGGGAAGAACTGAGATGTTAGACGCCCAAAAGGCATAGTTGTTCCGGGGTACCCTCAAACTTCTTAATTGTTTTTGTTGGTCAGATCTACGCAGAATGAGCTCACTGTGTCTTGAGGCCTTGCAGTGCTATGCTTGATTTTGGATTTGATTATATTAATTACCGGATTCCAAGTCGATGGAAGCACTCAGCCATCTTCTCAATAGAGAAGATGGCTGGGTGCTTCCATCGACTTTCATCGAATTTCAATAGAAATTAGCATGTTTTTTATTTTCAATAGCCTTTTGAACCATCCTTGGTAGAAATCGGTGCTCTTTCACGAGGATTTGTGGTCTATCAAATCTGATGTTTTGGCGGGTGCGGCCAATGTTCACAAACTGCAGACTTCTTTGAGCTAAAAGGCTAAACACACATATTTCATCATGTATTATCTGATGGAGAAATCTACTATCCGTAACCGACAAGCATCTATGAGACTATGAGGGTGTAAAAGGCGACTTCTATATAGAAATATCGATAGTATAAGCCCGAAATATGTACCTAAAACGTCATATTTCGATAGCGAAATGCGATAGCCAATAACGTAACAACGCATAATAACCATATTAATAAAGATGGCCATCGCTATCGGTATCGTAAATTCGGCTAAACCCGGTCGCGTTACGGCAAGCGATCGCTATCGCACGTTATGCAGAGTACACATGGTATGGGATTTTAGTATTCAAAAGTACTTTACAATGTATTAAGTGTAACGAGCTATGAATGAACACCATCATACCTATATTCCTCAAGTCGTGTATATTCAGTGGTAGTTTATTCCCCAATATCGTAGAGGGCGAGCCTATGGACATTATACTGCGGCCGATTCTGTACTCTGGAATGCGACTGAGAATTTTTTGATAGAAATAGTTTGTCCGCACTAGGATTTGTACCTAGGACCTTATGCTTGCGACTCGTATTATGCACCACTAGACCAACGGGGCAATAGTATAAATACTAGAGAAAAATATATAAGATGTGGTATGATTTATTCAAATTATAAAGAAAATCTAAAATTGTAAATTTAAAAGAAATTAAAAACAAATTCTTTGCGTTAGTAAAGATTGACACTTGTTGAGATTACCCAAAACAGACAAAAACACGCGTGATTTTTTATGCTAAGCTGTGTGCTTTTGAGTGGCCTATGTCCAACAGTGGACCGCTATAGGCTGATACTAATGGAGCTGTGTGCGTCTGTACTTAAGCTTTACGTATGTTTAAATTGGTTAGTGAAATAAATAAATTTCCAGCAACTTTACAAGCGTCACCAACTACTATACTACAATAAACTTTATTATGTCAAACTCCAAAGTTCATACTCCAGTCAGAGTGCGCTCAGCGCAGCCGGCAGATGCGCCACACACCTCATTGAATTTTCCGTGACATTGAGCAGAGTCATAAAAGATATTGTGTTTAATATTATTAATACAACGCACTGATTTATGATCTGTCGGGATGAAGTTGCAATTTTGCGATCGATATATCGTGCTATTGACAGCGAGTTCTGAAGAAGGCATGAATTATAAAGCAAGTAGTTTGTGACTTCACGTGGCTTTATGTGGGCATGTTTTAAAATATCAGATGTGTGATAAATGATATTAAAAATGTGGAGCTTAACTTGAATTGAGACCCGAGTCGAACTGACGTTATAGTAATAAAGTCGAATTGATATGCAATCGTTATACACTACAAATTTACTAAATTTTGTATGTGTATTTAGCTGGGCATGTAATAAGGAGAATGAAAGTAGGATAAATGCGAGCTCTGCGGAAGATGTGCGGAGTGAAGCTGACCGACCGTATTCGCAATAGCGTAGTAAGAAAGCGAGTAGGTATGAAAGATAGTATCGGTGTAAAGATGAGAAAGGATATGCTCCGTTCATTCGGGCATATAGAAAGAATATCAGAAGAAAGAATGACAAAACAGATATACAATGCGAAAGTGAAAGGATGTAGGTACCGGGTAGACCTAGACTTTTCTTACCATGATCAAATAGACAGAGTCTTATCTAAAGGACAAGTCTAGAGTCTCTGTAACCGGCGAACTATGAGAGTGGAGGAAGCCAGAGAGGAAGGAAAGAACCTGTTGGAACTCTGTACTCTCTGCCTACCCCGCAAGGGATATGCCGTGATGTTGTATATAGATAGATAGAAATTTACTAAATAAAATGAGCGTGATAGCACGCTTTTTCGGCAACGTTACTATAACGTCTCATTTTTTGTGATCTTTGGCTTCAAATCTTTGGTCAAGAATTGTTATTGGTGTTTTGCTATCAAAAAATTCTCAGTAGGAGTATGGAGTCCTGCTTAGGTGGTCACAGTACACATTTGCAATCCTTGCTTTGGGTATAAAGGCTTGGCGTAATGTATGTGTATTCGATGAGTTAAGGTACGGACAAACCGACGCGTCCAGCCGCGTCCGCGATGGCGAGTATTTGTATGGATATGTTAACATCAACGCGTCCTGGGTTTTGCATTCAATATCTGGGCGGCGTCTGCATACGCAATCCTAGAGAGATACTGATCGCCACCGCAGACGCCACCGGGGTCGTACCTTTAGGAGATCAATTTGACAAAAAAAGGAAGATTCCCTTTTTGGTCTGTTTTTCCCACGAGTTAGTTGTCTTTAAGAACATTATTTATGGTCAACCAAATGCTTACAACGTCATTTGACCGTAAAAACCAATTATACAAACAAATCAAAATAAATACCATCTTCCAATTCCCAAATGGCCACTCTATGAGATTAATAAACCCAAGTTGTCAGACAATGTTCCACGGAACATCGGAGCGTAACCCCCAAACCCCTTCGGATCTAAATCCGGAACAATTTTCGGAATGGAATAGCTTGACAAATAATTTGACTACAAATTGGTCCAACTACAAATTCGTAAGCAAACCAAAAAGGACCAATCTACAAGGTTTCAAAACTGGTAAATTAACTCTTAAGGTCGTCTAATTAGAGATAGTTTTTGTTTTCTGGTGATATGTGGGTTGCATCCTTTTCGTGTAACATGTCCAGTCCAACATTTGAACTATTAAGTGTGTGTTTATGTCTGAAAATACTTAGTGGGAACATGAAAATAGTTTTAAAGTATTTGACTTTTAGTATTAAATGTAACGGAATTTAGATTTGTCTATTTATATTTATACCTTGTTGGTTTGGTGGTGAATGATACGGCTGGCAATCTCGAGGTTGTGTGTTCAAAATAGATCAGAAAAGTATTGTCTAAAAATTCTCAAAATGGAGAATTGAGCCCGGTAATGAGATATAAAATCGTTAGTAAAATGTGGGTGAACAAAGTACACCTTTAATACCCTTCGTGAGACGCGTGTAAAGGAGTATGATTTCTCTCCCACCTCGATTTATGAGAGCCTTCTCTCAATTTCTTTGCCCAACAGTGGGACCAGACTGATATTATTACATCTTAAATAGCTTACCAATAAGGTAAGTAATAAACAAAAACAGCAATATATTAAATAATAATAATAGCCCTGTTAAGAAACTGTCCCACCGTTGGGCACGGGCCTCCTCTCATACTGAGAGGGTTTAGGCCATAGTGCAGCACGCTGGCCCAGTGCGAACTTCACACACCTTCGAGAAACTCTTAGGCATGCAGGTTTCCTCTCGATGCTTTCCTGCACCGTTAAAGCAAGTGATAATTGGTTTTTAATACGCACATGTTTTTGAAAAGAAGGAGGTGCGTGCCTGGGTTTGAACTCGAGACCTCCGATTATGCAGTCCAACCGTCTAACCACAAGGCTATCAGTGCTTTTTGTATTAGCCATATATTAAACTCTAATAATACCGAAGCTAATAATCATTGATACTGCTTAATAAAAACAAGTATGAAATCAATTAACCGCCTTAATACTGATATATTAGATCGCCAACATTTTGCAATAACGTATTATGTGTCAAAAATAAACAATATGTATTGGATCTTATGAGTATCTCATTAAAGTCTGATTTTAAGTGTAAAAGGAAAGTAGTTTATGATGTTGGTCAGTCTACGTGTTTAGTTAATTGCCCGAAGCATTACCACCTACGAAGTTAAACACTGTAATTTATATTTATTAATATTTTGATCGATATCAAGATCCGATACACTCACGCCTCTATTTTACTGTCCCTAAAGTTATAGCGAGAGTTTTAAAAGTATATTTTAATAAGGTTCTTTAGTATGTGCGTGTATGAGACGAACTATGAGAGTGGAGGAAGCCAGAGAGGTCTGTAAGAAACCTGTTGGAACTCTGTACGCTCTGCCTACCCCGCAAGATATCTGGCGTAGCATAAAAATAATAACGAACTCTTCGTTTTAAAAGTCTATTTATATAAAGTTTCAATATTGAGATGATAGAGATACGTAATGTAAGGATTGTGGTTGGTAACGATGTGCTGGAACAAGTAGATGAGTTTGTATATCTGGGATGCGCATTCAGTAAGGATGGGAAATACACCGCTGACATAGAGAGAAGAGTGAGTGCAGGGAACAGGGTGAATGGTGCGATGGGAAAGCTACTTGGGAGCCGGCACTTAAGCCATAAGGCGCAGCTGGCCATACATAACGGAGTTCTTGTCCCAACACTGTTATATGGTAGCGAGAGCTGGGTATGTAAGAAGGAGAATGAAAGTAGGATAAATGCGGTAGAAATGCGAGCTCTGCGGAAGATGTGCGGAGTGAAGCTGACCGACCGCATTAGCAATAGCGTAGTAAGAAAGCGAGTAGGTATGAAAGATAGTATCAGTGTAAAGATGAGAAAGGACATGCTCCGTTGGTTCGGGCATATAGAAAGAATACCAGATGAAAGAATGACAAAAAAGATATACAATGTGAAAGTGGAAGGATGCAGGTACCGGGGAAGACCTAGACTGTCTTACCACGACCAAATAAACCGAGTCTTATCTGAATGAAAAGTCAAGAGTCTCCGTAACCGGCGAGCGTGTATAAGACGAACTATGAGAGTGGAGGAAGCCAGAGAGGTATGTAAGGAAAGAACCTGTTGGAACTCTGTACTCTCTGCCTACCCCGCAGGGGATCTGGCGTGATAATATAGATAGATAAAGATACAGATATGATGAACATAAAAAGGCGAACTTGAATTAGGTTAAGCTTTGTACATCGAATTTGCAAATAGATAAGTCTATTTGCAGAAACGTAATTTTTGTTATTTTGCACAATAAATAACGAATAAGTAAAATAGAAACAAAAAAACGTTACGCCTATATTCCCCAAGTCAGAGTGATCTAGTTGTGTCCATCGTCATCCCTGACGATGTTAGATTCCAATATAATTGAGGGCTAACCTATTGCCATTATACCGGGCATGGTTATATTTTTTCGACAGAAAAGCCACACCTTGTCCGACCTAGGATTCAAAACCAGAACCTTGTGTTCGCAAACCGACATTTGCGCTAGTAAACCAACTCGGCAGTCCGATCAACAAGGCAATATATAATTAATAATGAGTATTATCATCATCATCCTCATTACAATAGGTCTCATAAAAAAGCTCAGAGTTGCTCAGCGAGCTATGGAGAGAGCTATGCTCGGCGTTTCTCTACGCGATCGAATCAGGAATGAGGAGATTCGTAGAAGAACCAAGGTCACCGACATAGCCCTTAAGATTAGCAAGCTGAAGTGGCAATGCGCGGGTCACATAGCGCGTAGATCGGACGGGTGTTGGGACAGGAAGATTTTAGAGTGGAGACCACGTATTGGCAAGCGCAGCGTGGGACGACCGCCTGCCAGATGGACCGACGATCTTGTGAAAATCGCAGGAAGTCGTTGGATGCAGGTGGCATCGGACCGGTTACGCTGGAAAGCGATTGGGGAGGCCTATGTTCAGCAGTGGACAAGTATAGGCTGAGATGATGATGAGTATGATCATCATACGCCAAAAAAATACAAAGATCGGCACGACCACCAGCAACAGGAATCCATTCCAGTTTAAACATTTTAATACATTAAAATGTTACATCAAGACATTCTACACAATAACACACTTCAAACGACACATTTCATTTCACAAAGTGTCAGTAAAATATCTTTACGCGATCACTTATCATATTTAAAGAGACATAAATTCACGAAAAATCGTTATTCCGCGGCATCACCCTAAAACGGGGTTGTGTGCATTGCATGCTCGTAAATTACCCGACGAAGACGCACTAAAATAGCGTAACACCCCAATTTCACAAACCCCCCAATCCCCCAACAAACTCTAAATACCCCAAGCCATGGGAACAACTCCACCCCATCACGCTAAATGCCTACAAATCTCGTACGGGTTCGAATCAAAAAGACATCGAGATAGTACGATTGGAGACGCCTGTTCGATTAACAATTTATTAGGGATGGAAGAAGTTCGAATGAAGTATAAATATCCGTCACGCGATGGATGACAATCCAAAGCGAGATGGATTGATATAACGGATTAATTGGAAGGATATACACAGGAGAAATAACTATTTTACTAAATAAACCATTATTGCATGGATATTGTTGGAGAGAAGTGAGATGAGATTCTTGATTCAGATTCCTGTGGAGAAAATTCCTTTACACAGAATTAGCATCTAATGTTAATAAAGCGATTAGTTTTGTTACAATTTAATCAATGAGGCTATCTCGTCGATCTAGTAGGGGACAATGCACGCAGTGATCTCGAAGTCCTGGTTTCATCGATCGACTATCTAGTTTAACATTGTGCGAATGGCAATAGGTTCGCCTCCAATTACATGGGACCTAACATCGCCGGCGAAAAGTGGGTGTGCATAGTACACCTGCTACGCTCGCTTGGGTAATATGGACAGGACAGCGTTTATTTCGTTAATATTTAATTTATTTACACACATGAGACAAACTATGAGAGTGGAGGAAGCCAGGGTGGTCCGTAAGGAAAGAATCTGTTGAAAAGCATCTATCTCTCTCCGCCTGCCCTGCAAGGGATCTGGCGTGATGATGTAGATTGATAGATATAATTATACATAAAAACAAACTGAAAGACAAGACTCGAAGTCTTTTATTCCCCTCAACTACGAGGAAATCCTGAGTCCATAAGATTCAAACAAACGGAGACGCATCCTGGACTTCTGTCCGTTACCCCAACAATAATGGCGCTATATACACAACGCCTCAAATTTTTAATTAATTATCTTGCCAACAGTATAATTAAGCTTCAATTTGAAGCCCTCATTAGCGGATCTTATCTAAAATATTATTATCAGGTGCACATTGTTTGGTTATTAAATTGAGTAATTACTGTTTTAATTCACAATTATTTGATATACAACTATAATTCATTAAAGGTATATTGAAAATAGATCGTTCATCGAATAATAAGTGACATGTGTGACCCGCGTTGCTTGTTTTACAAACCAAATAGTTGAACGAAAGACGAATAAATTAAATAAGTAAAACACCGTCACGCTTATATTCCCCAAGCGGAGGTGGCAGAGGTGTACTGAGTACACCCACTTTCCGCCGACGATGTTAGGTCCCATGTAATAGGGGGCGAACGTAATGCCATATACCAGGCACAATTCCAGACCCCGGACTCATACTGGGAAGTTTTTCGTTAGAAAGAAAATGCGCTTTGCCACTTGACCAACGACACAATCAAAGGCAATTAAATAAGTAATAGAAATATATAACCTATTGTTTTTAAAGAAATACATTTGAAAATACATGTTATTACGTATTTCTAGACCGTTAACAGAGGGCTGTCAATATATTTTTTGTCTCGTAAATGATTCGATCTCAACAACCTCTAACGCTAGACCCGAATTCTTAATCGTCATATGATAGAACGCTTGATTTTTCCCAAGATGCAAGTAAATATCTATATCATCACGCCAGATCCCTGGCGGGGTAGGCAATGAGTAGAAATTCCAACAGGTTCTTTCACGTTGACACGGCACGGTTTCAAGATGCAAGTACACACAGTATAAAGAGCTAAACTAATATAGACATGACTCTTTTAATGCTATACATTTCAATTACAATAACAGAGCTATAAATGAAATGTTGGGGGTGATCGGTCATCCTGAGACTGGTCTCTATAGACCAACAGCCAATGGTGCGCAGCATCTATGGTTTCACGGCCAATCTCATCAATCAGTACATTCGCAATACGTCTGATAATGTATCGCCAACAGCCCAACATTTAATTGTTGATGGATAGCCACGAATCCCTGTCAAGCAAATTACTGGTATATTTTTCGCGTGAAAATGTTCGCTGTGTACGTTTAAGGTTGAATATAATAGAAAGGAATAAAAATCTACTAGTTCGCTGAGTTTCTTGCCGGTTTTCTCTGTAGAAACCGCAATTCGATACCGAACCTACCACTCTACTCCTCGAGTAATAGAGCAGTATTATAATAATAATAATTCTTTATTGATTTTCTTCACAATAGGTACAAATTAAAATGAACACATAGAACAAGTTTACATACATTGTGGAGACTGGCTCGAGCTAAGGGAAGCCTTGTGTTTCGGATCACCAGATCTCCAGCCTCTGATCGGCTTGTGCTCATATATAGTTATTAAACAATATACAGGAAACAAAATAATAATTATTAGGAATGCTCATATTCATGTGTTTGTTTGTTGTGTGTTAGTGTGTGAATACGTGTATGTGTATTGTGATAGAGTGTAACGGTGTGTGGGTATGGTGTTGATATATGCCGAAAAGAGAGAGAGAGAGAGAGAACAGTTTCATGATATTACTTGTAAAAGATGTTCTGTCTCCTTATAGTTGTTGATTAGCCAGTCTGTAACAATTTTTTTAAGGGCGTAGATGCCGGTGAATCTATTGCACTTATTGTAGAGGTAAGACCCCATAAAGCAGAAAAATCTTCGGCTAAAACTTGTTTTTAAGGAAGGACTACTGCATACAATATCAGATCGACGTTTTTGGTAAACAGAATGATCAAAGTGAGTAGTAAGTATTAAAAATACATTAATTTGACTGCCTGCAAGTGCCTAGGTGCCGTTAAAAAAATGATTTGTTTTGATATTAGATATTATTATATATAGATATTATATAACAAAATAAATAATTTATTTATTGAATCGCACGTAGGTTCTTACAGACAATCAAATTAATGTATTGTTTAATAAAAATATTTAGCATAATTTTTATTGTAGAGTTAAGTTAATGCTAGCTTGCTCCTAGCTACTGAAATCACTTAGCTATCTAACTTGTTAGTATATATGGTTTTTATGAGTATGAATCGACAGATTCAAAAATCAATTTTTAGCTTGTGAAAATTCAAATCTTCGTTTCTTACATAAGCTATCTAAAATAACGTATTTTATGTAGGTATCTACACCATTAAAGCACATATATTTACAGGTATAACAAATTTAAAAAGGCCACCAATTACGACAACGTTGCTACACACAGGCGATCACAATCGTATCATTCTAAAATATTCTACAGTACTCCAAAGATAACTAGTTTATAGGTTGATGAGCCTCACTACTACCATCTACTCTACTTAACAAATAATAAAAATTATCATCCTCCCAAAGTACCACGATAACTCACTCCAACAAATGAAACTTTTATAGTCACTTTACGGGAATTTCTAGCCAATAAAACCTTACTATCTACTATTGTCATCTAACACCCGATAACCGAAAGTTGGAATTCAAGAAACTCGATAGCACCCTAACTTGGAACATTGATCAAGTTTAGCAGTGACATTAAGTTCCTAACATACAAACATTTAAAATTGGGTAAAACTGTACGAAAGTAATTTTATTGAAAACATGGAATCATTTGGATCAGTTGTCGGAATAAAAATATTAATAAACATAAACAGCGTGTATGAGACCTATTTTAAAATAGAGGAACTGAAATTCTGTAAGGAAAGAGCTTGTTAGAACTCTGTTCTCTCTACCTACCACACAAGGGCTCTTGTGTGTGTAACCTGCCCATGCAGTCAGCAACCGTCTGCCTAGGTAGGCAAAGAGTACGCAAGGGTTCTGGCATAATGATACGGGTAGATAGATTAACAGTCGACTGATCCCAGCAGGTGCAAGGAATATTTATATACGAAAAGAGAACTAGGCCTATGTTAGCAACAAGTTTTGATGGATAGCAACTGGGCTTTTTCTAAACACGAAGACAGGTACCAGCCATAATCGACGATACGTACCTAATTTGCTTCACTAGATGAACGATGGCCCTCTAAATGGCTACCGTAATACGTGTGTGTCATTTTGCATTATTCTCCCATATCCTATGGATCACTTTGCATACAAAAAAAAACTCTTTCATTGACGATGGCAATTATTGCTACTCGTCTCAATAAGAATGATATTCCGTAGTAGATAGTCTCAATCACTAACCTTCTTTACTACCTATTTACATATACGTACACTGATTCACATCACAATAAAAAAAACTTTTGATTTCAATAAGATGGCTCTGACGTATTTCCTTCTTTAAATCGAGTCCCGGCCGCTTCAAAAACCTTCAATTTGAAGAGGTCACGTAATTATTCCAATATCTATCGGGCGAGACTTCTCTTAAAAGCCTATTCTTGTTCGAGATAACGTCGAGATACCCATATCTCCTGACCTCGGTATATTCGTAGGTATATTTTCAGGATAAGAAAACAATGAATTTTAATTCTCTCAACAGTCAACCGTTGGGTCGTAAATAAGTTTTATCTTATAGGTAATTGGGGCTGTGGACAACCGGTGAAAGAGTGTCTTATGATACGGGTAGCGATCATAAGGTCTTGAGTTCGAATCATAGGTCGGTGAATGTTTTAGTAAGTTTGTTATAAGGAATAAGGCTCAGTAACCTCGAATCGTATCTGGAATAATAGCGGGATCTACTTAAAGAACCTTATGTTTGTTTCATCCAAAAGATCAGAAGGTACACCTTCGGATCTTTTGGAAGAAAGTGCACTGACATTTCACTGAAGTATTTAATCCCAATATGAGATAGAGTGAGCATGCCGCCATTTTTGAACACAGTATTGTTCGTGTCTTTTGAAAAATTAATTTATATGAATATATGAGCTCTGAGATCAAATTTAATAATGATACAATTTAAAAGTACGAACAAAAGAAATCAAGCTTAAAATTTTTGTTATAAGAGTACCTATTCAAATGGTCCCGTTTTTGAGTTATGTCACTGTTACATTTGGTCAACAAATATTTGCATATTTTTTTCTTTCACTAGACGGCAAGCCTGTTGTGAACTTTGAACCTCGTGATTTAAAGGCGATCGTTTAACTAACAAGGCTATCGGTGGATCGTAAATAAGTCTTATCGGGTACACTATTGGGGATGTGGGCGACCGGTTCCATAGAATATAGGGTATCGGCACTCGGATATAAATTTAATTATACAATCTTAACTCGATCGGGTGGTTTCGACAAAGTGATACAAATCTGCCCCTTTTGTGTTATCTCGGTTATTCTCTATTTTGGAGGGTATCGATATTTTGAAGTTTAGTGACCTCTTTTATTGTTTTTTTCTTCATAGCCCCATCATGGTTATGTAATACTTTACAGTACTAAACCGTTATGATTTTTTGTTAAATTATTGCCATAATGTGTATTGTGGTAAGTGAATTACTTTGTGTGTATTGGTGTGCCTATGTGAATTATATTGGATTACCTATGTGTATATAGGCGCTCGTAGCGCTGTGCGACCGCGGTGTTCTTACCGATCACCAAGGTTAAGCAGCGTTCGACTCGGTAGGCCTGAGATGGGTGACCGTTAGTGGCATTTTCATATTCGAGCGTCTCCATGCTTCGGAAGGCACGTTTAGCCGTTGGTCCCGGTTGCCGAGTTGGAAGCCTTAAAGGCGGCTTGATAAGTTCCAACAGCAGTTGGCCACAAACCTGCCTCCACCAATCCGCACTGGGTCCGCGTGGTGGAGTATGACCTAATCTCTCTCACATCAATTTGTGAGAGAAGGCCTTTGCCCAGCAGTGGGCAGTATAGGCTGATATTATTATTATGTGAATTTTATATTTGTAAACGCAGTGCTAAGTGCAGAATTACGGTTTTTTTATAAAAAAAAAATGGTAATGAGAATTGTTGCATTGAAATTACGTCTGCAAATATTATGCAACCTCACTTTTTGTAAATGTTGATAATTTAAAACATAAAGAAAGCTACGTTATAATAACTCGAATGGCAGTCGAATCTGAACGACCTCCAACCACATCTTGTAACTTAAACAAACTCGAGTAAGTGCTTCATTTATTTAAGCTCGTCACTTTATCTTCAACACATCAACTTTAAAACTTGTCTTAACTACGTTTTGGTGTTAAAAAAGTCTTACTTTATTTGTCGCTCGTTTTTAAAAACACTCATAAAGCCGAGTCCGTAGCTTATCTAATAAAGACAAATATATCAAAATGCTCCCTCAGAAGTCCTTTGTTGGGTCAAGATAACGTTGTCTAAAAAAATATTATAAACTTTTTTAATAGAACACCCAACTTGATTTGGAAGATGGCGCCCGGCAACATGGATTTTTAATTAAAATTTAAGTATATCCTTGAAATAAAAAAAAAAGTTTATCATTAGAAATTATTGTGATAAAGTTGGTGCCTCTATCCAAAAAATATTGATTTTATTTATTGTCCTGCTTTAAAGCACAAAGTGCAATTGTTTTTATATCAAAAATTCTCATCAAATGTGTCCGTTGTACTAGCAATATTGCCACCATATTGCCAGCAATATGCGCCAGTACAACGGACATGGTAAACTGGTTTGCAAAATGTGAGAGTACGCAGCCCATCTCTGCCATCGCCACTTGCAGAAAACAACCATATCGGTGTTATCTTCCTTCACAACTTAATCGATAAAAAGAAATTAGATCTAAAAACGGACGATTTCGGTCGATCGGTCGAAGGCGCAGTGGTTAAGAGCTTAAGCCGCTCCGCCCACTGTGTCTAATAGTCGCGGGTTCAAAAAAATACAGATACAATTTTTAGATACATAACATGACGCCAGATCCCTTTCGGTGTAGGCAGAAAGTTCCTACAGGTTCTTTTCTTACAGACTTCTCTTGCTCTCTCTCATAGTTTATCTCAAGTATATTCACCGTTTATGGAGACTGAAACTCGCCGGTTGTTCCTTTAAAATAATTTCACGTAGGTTATAGGCCTATTGCCGTAGGAAACTTGGTCATTATGAAATGGTTTAGTCTCATTTTACAATATTCACAAGAAAATGTGTAACTATTCTACTAACACTAATCCTGGCACCCCACGAGGAATAATTAATAGTTCATTTGATTACATTATAATCCGATTTGGATTTGTATATTTATAGATATGGCTTACGGTTAGATTATGTTGGTCTAATTAAATTAAATGCAAATATTAATGGTATTAACGTAATAATGAATCCGTTAGATTTAATGAGCGCTAATGCGGATAGTATCGAATCATAGTTTTAATGATTTATGATTTTAATATCGAAATATGGATTGTAAAATAGATTTTAGAAAAGATCGAGCTCAGAGGCGTGCCGTGGGAGAGGCCTACGTCCAGCAGTGGACTGACACGGGCTAATGATGACGATAATGCTGAAATAGATTTTAAACTTATGACTGATTTTTATCAAAAGTATTTCATGGGATAAAATAAGACAAAAACAAATTAAAAATTAGCGATGAATGAATATAATAGTTATTTTTTTACTTCTAGATTCAGTCGTGTATATTATATGATGACTTGAAAATTAATTCTGAAGTGATTAAGTGCCAGCAAGTAAATTTTTGAAATTATTCTGCGTTCACACAAGCAATGATATCAGATTTGCTTTATAAACACAATGCCGTATTCTCATTTTTATAATATTATCTCTGTGCGAGATTTTTATTAAGTAAATTACATTCTGATAGTTTTTTTTACATACAAGGTGTATCGTAAATAACGCAAGAGCTCAGACACCCCGATTAGAAAATTGCTTCATAAATTCAATACGAAAACCGAATTTCCAAAATTAAAGTTTTTTACCCTTTTTATGCACTACCCTACCCCTATTGACAATGAAACTTGTACATGTATGTGTGCGTATTAAGAAATACGTTTTAGAAATGCATTTGAAAACTCCGTGTTGCTTTGAATCAATAATAAATTTAGCTTGTTATATCGCAATGAAAGAGAAACAGCATTTTTTGAAAATTTAAAACTAATGTTGGTAACATTAAAAATTGTTGTAATCAATTCAGTTGCCGATTTAGAACAAACTACTTTCAGCCCTTGCGTTAATTATGTTACACCTTTTATATTATCAGGCTTTCAATATTAATGAAATTTAATTCCATAAAACTGCAATCAGAAAAAAATGTACTGACACAATTACCCATAAAATCCATTCTTAAAAATCATATTCTCATCGATGGCAGTCAGTGACAGCGGGACCCAAATCCACCATCAAGTCTATCAAAATCGAATAAAGTGCAATTTTCCCCCATTACCGCCCTTCATATCTTCCGTCATTTCACGTATCGCTTCCGCGCCAAAGAGGGTAAGATGTAAAGACGAAAATAATAAATCCGTATTGAATATGCGTGGTTGAATCGCGAGTATTTCCCGATTGAAAAAAAAAACAGTTTTTTTAAACAGACAATATGACGATTGAACTTTAATTAGGGAAACGCTAAAAATTTCCGATGGCAAATATAAACGCAGTGATAGCCTAGTGGTTAGACCGTTGGACTGCAAAGACAGAGGTCTCGGGTTCAAACACTGGGCACGCATCTTTGTTTTTAAAAAGGATTTGAGTTTAAAAAAAAACTATCACTTGCTTTAACGGAAAAGGAAAACATCGTGAGGAAACCTGCATGCCTAAAAATTTCTCAAAGGTGTGTGAATTTCGCCAACCCGCATTGGGCCAGTGTGGTGGACTACGGCCTAAGCCCTCTCAGTTTGAGAGGAGGCCTGTGCCCACCGGTGGCACGATTCCTTATCAGGGCTAATATTATTATAATAAAAAAGCATCGTTTCAATTTAATAAAATCACTAGCAGTTGTCCGCGCCTTCACACGCGTTCATTTTATATTTAATTACCGGATCCGGTCGACAACATCACCAACCTACCAGATCCGACTGCCTATCTATATCATCACGCCAGGCACCTTGCGGAGAGGCAGACAAAAGAGTACAGAGTTCGAACAGGTTCTTTCCTTTCGGACCTCTTTTGTTTCCTCCACTCTCAAAGTTCGTCTCATACACGCTCGCTGGTTACGGAGGCTCTTGACTTGCTCTTCGGATAAGACACGGTCTATTAGGTCATGGTAAGATAGTCTTGGCCTTTCCCGGTACCTACATCCTTCCACTCTTACATTTTATATCTGCTGTATGTCCGGATCTAACTATGACTAAAAGACATCAACATAAACCCATAAGTAAAAACAATCGTCAAATTCAGTCAAGCCGTTTAGGGGGAGAAGAATTATAGACAATGTGTAACATAATAACAGACCTGAAAGTAGTTTGTTCTAAATCGATAACCGAATTGATTCCAGCAATATTTAATGCATCTTACTTACATTCTTTTTAAACACACACGCCGTCACACCTATATTCCCCAAGTAGGGATGGCAGATGTGTACTGAGTACAGCCACATTTTGCCGACAATGTTAAATTATTAAATTATTTTTAAATTTGCTTTTTTTTTAATTTGCAATAGCTACTGTTTGATTCAAAGCAATACGGAGATTTCAAATGCATTTCATAAACGTATTTCTCAATACGCATACATACACGTACAAATTTAATTGTTAATTGAGGTATAACAGTGCTTGAAAACGGGGTTATAAATTATAAATTAGGAAAATTGGTTTTCGTATCGAATTTGTGAAGTACAAGACACAGGGTGCGTGCCTGGGTTTGAACTCGAGACCTTTGACTTTGCAGTCCAACGGTCTAACCACTAGGCTATCACTGCTATACACCCTGTGAGGCATTTTTTTTTAAGCGTAGCCCCACACTAGGATTTATTCCTGTGTCGTGGGTGCGTTTACAAACATAAAAATTCACAAACAAATACCCAGACCGGAACAAATAATAGAGGATCACACAAAGATTTGTCCCGTGCGGGAATCGAATCCGCGACTATTCGACACAGTGGGCGGAGCAGCTCAAGCTCTTAATCACTGCGCTAAATCGTCCGTCAGATTTACAAATTGATATTTTTATCTATTGTATCTACTAATACTGACTAAAAGACTGCCTCTTTGGGCTAATGTCAATGCTCATCGCTTTGTGATCACGAGGTCCTGGGTTCAAATCCTAGGTTGGACAAATGTAGTTTTTCTAACGAAAAGTTTCCAGTATGAGTCCGGAGTCTAGAATTGTGCCCGGTATATGGCAATAGGCTCGCCGAGCATTGAAGCAATTCCAAAATTCCCTTTCTCTCGCTATATACGTCATCATCATGCCCTATCCCTTGCGGGGTAGGCAGAGAATACAGATTTCCAAAAGGTTCTTTCGTTAAAGACCTCTCCAAACTTCCATTTCCCCAAATGAATCTAATCTAGCTTTAGTTATAAAAGTCGATCTTGCTACAATAAGCGATTACAGACCCAAAATGATGAATCGTTAATCGCTATTCTAATATGTATTAACAATGTGAACCAAATATTTTTTATTTAAAAACAAAAATATTTTTCTTTACGGCTCATACAGTATTTTGTATCCTAAAAAATCTGGTGATGACAAAGATGATGAAAAAGTGCATTTTAAACATCAAGAAATTGCCAACGACGTTAATTCTCAATAGAAGGAGAGTTTTTTGTAATTACAACGGCCACAATTCTAGAACACCAGAATCTTCCTAAGATTTTTATTGTTGCTACAATGTATAATCGTGTTTACAAATCCACGGACAACTTGACAGGTGCAAATGTCAAACCTATATAAATGTTGCCAACTTAAAACGACTAGTGCAGAACTAACAATTAAATCGATCGACATAAATTATCGACATATTATAAATATATTTCATTGATTTTATTAAATTAAGTTTCAATTTTACTCAGTGTGTATTTAAACAATAAATTGTGTAGTCAATGAATTTATTTTGGATGTAAATACCGATTTTACTTAGAATTTTTTAGTAATACAAATTTTGAATCAAATATTACCGACATCTTTTTTACAACTGTCTTAACATTAAAAACTGAATGAAAATAAGTTTTAGTTGTATAACATTAATTTGTATTTTGTTTCTATTATCGATAAAAAAGTAAATTGTGGTACATGACTATTATGAAAGACGACTGCATGATCAATGGCTTACACTTGAATGTGAAGACAACCAAGATTATGGTTTTTGAAAGGGAAGAAACCAGAACGAATGTAAGGATTGTGGTTGGTAACGATGTGCTGGAGCAAGTGAATGAGTTTGTATATCTTGGATGCGCCTTCAGTAAGGATGGGAAATACACCGCTGACATAGAGAGAAGAAGTACAGGGAACAGAGTGAATGGTGCGATGAGAAAGCTATTCGGGAGCCGGCACTTAAGCCATAAGGCGCAGCTGGCCATACATAACGGAGTTCTTGTCCCAACGCTGTTATATGGTAGCGAGAGCTGGGTATGTAAGAAGGAGAATGAAAGTAGGATAAATGCGGTAGAAATGCGAGCTCTGCGGAAGATGTGCGGAGTGAAGCTGACCGACCGCATTAGCAACAACATAGTAAGACAGCGAGTAGGTATGAAAGATAGTATCGGTGTAAAGATGAGAAAGGGCATGCTCCGTTGGTTCGGGCATATAGAAAAAATGCCAGAGGAAAGAATGACAAAACAGATATACAATGTGAAAGTGGAAAGATGCAGGTACCGGGGAAGACCTAGACTATCTTACCACGACCAAATAAACCGAGTCTTATCTGATGGAAAAGTCAAGAGTCTCCGTAACCGGCGAGCGTGTATGAGACGAACTATGAGAGTCGAGGAAGCCAGAGAGGTATGTAAGGAAAGAACCTGTTGGAACTCTGTACTCTCTGCCTACCCCGCAAGGGATCTGGCGTGAGGTTATAGATAGATAGATAGAGATGACTATTTAAAAAGTGTCAAATTATGGCAACACTGTAAACGTCTATTTGTCCGTAGAAATGTGAACACGACTATAGGATATATTGCCCCACTGTTGGGCAAGGGCCTTCCTTTTATCAGCCGATCTGTTATCAGCCATGCGTTTCTAAGATTTTTTTCATAGAGAAACCTCAACAACCCTGCCTCATAAATATATCCTTAAAAAGCTACAGAACAAAAGCAACGATAGTCTTCCCAGTAATTGAAATCAATACACGGCGAATGTATCAGATGTTGTTGTAACGAGAACTAATGTATCTATTTGTGTCCAATGTATCCGGCTTTTTGCCGTCCCGCCGTGGGACTAAGCAATTACGGAGATTTGTGATTCACTGTTCCTACGAATTGGTACAAAACTATTTAAGCTGTGATGTGATCATGAATTTATACTAAATCTAAACAGCTAAGTAAGTGTTAGTTATTAAATTGATAATTTAATTGTAATTTAAGTAAGTAGAGTTTGGGTAAAAATAGTAAACATCTAAAAAAGATTACATTAATATTAGCCCTGTAAAGAAACTGTCCCACTGCTGGGCACGGGCCTTCTCACAAACTGAGAGGGTTTAGGCCATAGTCCACCACGCTGGCCCAGTGCGGGTTGGCGAACTTCACACACCTTCGAGAAACTCTTAGGCATGTAGGTTTCCTCACGATGTTTTCCTTCACCGTTAAAGCAAGTGATAATTAATTTTAAATACGCACATGCTTTCGAAAAGACAGAGGTGCGTGCCTGGGTTTAAACCCGAGACCTCTGACTTTGCAGTCCAACGGTCTAACCACTAGGCTATCACTGCACCTTAGATACAGATTACATTATTATTTGGCAAATAAATAAGTCGCACAAAATAAATCTCCTTTCTTCCTCCCTTATTAAAAAAATATACTCGTATCTAAACATAGAATATTAATTTTAACTTTTAAACGTTGGACACAGATGTTACAAAAAATATGCCAAAATGCGACGTTTAGGTAACGGAATCTAACAGCAGTGTTTAATATTAATTTGATTTTAGTCCACATTTTCACGTAAATAGTCGACTAAAATGTAGAAATAATACATGCATACTCTATTCTGCTCATCTTCCTTTCTTACTTTATATTTTGTTAATTCATTTCGTCTGCGAAAGGCGACGATAAGTGGTGGCCGACTTCGCCGGAAGTCGCTTTTTCGTCCCGCAAACTCTCAAGAGTCCGCAAAAATGTCTTCGAAATGACTTTTTTTCGCTTTAAGTACATTTTGTCATTTTTTTAAAAAGGTTTGCTCCACTTGGAATCAAGTCGTCGTTAATGGTAGAGAAGTACGTTTTGGAAATGAAGTTTTGATATATCTCTTAGAATACTGAGAGTACTTGAGGATACTTACTGTCAGTTCTTCTCCTTTTTTTTAAAGTAAATGCATAGTTGTGAGCTTTGAGATTCTGATGTCTGTTTTATTATATCATAAATGGCTTTTGATTTTTTTTTTATTTAGAAATATATAAATTGTTAAGTAAAGTTACCTAAATTTTCTAACCTACTCTATATGAGGGTTTCGACGGCCAATAATGTTTTAAGTTGTTATATTGATTATATATATTTTTGTTTAGTGAAAATGATACTTTTTTGCCTGTACTAGTTTTATTCCCTTATTATTTATATTAACGTTTATATTTAGCTAAAAATCTATTTTCAAATTATAAATTATTGAAATTTTCATTTATAATTATTTTGAAATATAATTACTTAATTCTAGAACAAATTTTAAGGATACACAAAAAAAAATACTTACCAACAATCAAACATCCATGAACACCAAACCAATCACCAAAACTACAGTACCACCAAAATAATCAAAAAAGATCGAGCGTCACAATACGCACAGACGTTCAAAATTCGCGGCAACCACCCACACAGCTCACGTCATACCCAACCGAAAGCTCGGAAGCAACTAACATGGTCTCGCCATCAGTCTAGACGAGGGCGAGCGAGGGTACGCAGCGGGGGCCGGGGGGATCGCAAGGGCGAATCAACCCCCGCCAACATTTCCCAAAAACGGCCAAGCTCAAACATCAATAAGGAAGTATCTTATTAACCATTAATAACCAGTGCTTTGTGCCTAAATTAGATAAAATTATTTGAAGTGATATCGTAAACAGAGATTTGATTTTGGAAGAGATCCCGATGCGAGATAATTTAAAGGAATTATATCCCACGCCTGTTATTACCTAAGGATCAAATAGCGTGAGATGTGGCTGTACTACGTAGTATTCATTTGTTTCTCAAATGATATTGGTTCTATTGTGACATATTGATTGGTCTGTCGAAATTTTTCAAGCTTTTTTTTAAGGGGGCTAACGTTTTGTAGAAATCATGTCTGTATCCTTTGAGCGTTTATAACTAACATCGTTTAATTTTCTAACATTCCGACTGATAGAAATAATAATGGGTCACACAAATATTTATCTCGGGCGGAGATCAAACCTGCGACTACTGGATTATAGTGAGCGAAGCAGCCTACACTTTTTACTACTAAATCCTTGCACAATCCGGTGCTTTCATATTGGACCTCCTGATAACAATGCGAGCTTTCGACCTACTAAGATATCACTTCTAAATAAAAACATTTTTACCTGATTATCTAAAAAGAGATTTGATCCTGTCAGCGATTCCAACACGAGGTAATTAAAAGGTTTTGGAAAACTTCAAAAGTTGTCCGCGCAAAGTTTGTTAAGTTTGTTTGTCTTAAGGCGGTTGAGACTTTTTGTTAGCTCTTAGGCATGTTTAAACGTAATTTAAATTGCTTCAATAACTAGTGGTAAACCAGATGGTTTAACCGCGCTATTAAAACCGCGTCATCTGCATATAATAGATTTATATGCAGATGACGCGCTTTTAATAGCGCCAACAGCTACCTATCAGCAAACACTAGTCGCAGTTATGAAAGATGGCTGCATAAACAATGGGTTATATTTAAATGTAAAGAAAAGTAAAATTATGATTTTGGTCCTTGCAAATCTTTGCTGGAAGACCGGTACAGTCCCTACAGATTGGCGCCGCGCAGTCATAGGTAGTAGTCATAAAGGCAAGGGCTCACAATATGACTGCGCCAAGTACAGGGCCATCAGTTTGATCAGCCTGCGCGAGAAGTCCGATGGAATGTTGTGCGAGGCACAGGGAGGTTTCAATTCTGGAAGAGGATGTTCGGATCAAATTTTCGCCCTCCGCAACATCGTAGAGAAGCATCTGGCAGTAGGCCGGAAGGTTTTCTGCGGTTTTGTGGATCTGAAGAAGGCGTTTGATAGAGTCCTGTAAAAGAGATTTTGGGACATTTTGCCAGAGTATGGTATAAATGGCACTCTATTGGGAGCCGTCCTGTCCACCTATGTGGACAGCAAGGCATGCCTACGGGTGGGTGGTAACATGTCACCTTGGTTTGACGTTAAAATCGGCATCAAGCAGGGTGGCGTGTTGTCCGCTAAACTGTTTATAATATATCTGGATAAAAGTCTTCAAAGACTGAATGTGAATTAAGGGGTAAAAATGGGTGATCTAGTGGTTAACCACCTATTGTATGCAGATGACGCGGTTTTGATAGCGCCAACAGCCACTGATCTGCAAACACTAGTCACAGTTATAAGAGACGACTGCATGAACAATGGCTTACATTTGAATGTAAAGATAACCAAAAGTATGGTTTTTGAACGGGAAGAAACTAGAACGAATGCAAGGATTGTGGTTGGTAACGTTGTGCTGGAGCAAGTGAATGAGTTTGTATATCTTGGATGCGCCTTCAGTAAGGATGGGAAATACACCGCTAATATAGAGAAAAGAGTGAATGCAGGGAATAGAGTGAATGGTGTGATGGGAAGGCTACTTGGGAGCCGGCACTTAAGCCAAAAAGCGCAGCTGGCCATGCATAACGGAGTGCTTGTCCTAACGCTGTTATATGGCAGTGATAGTTGGGCATGTAAGAAGGAGAACGAAAGCAGGATAAATGCGGTCGAAATACGATCTCTGCGGAAGATGTGCGGAGTCACGCTGACCGACTGTATTCGCAACAGCGTAGTAAGAAAGCGAGTAAGTATGAAAGATAGTATCGGTGTAAAGATGAGAAAGAGTATACTCCGTTGATTCGGGCATATAGAAAGAATATCAGAAGAAAGAATGACAAAACAGATATACAATGCGAGAGTGGAAGGATGTAGGTACCGGTCAAGACCTAGACTATCTTACCATGACCAAATAGACCGTGTCTTAGCTGAAGGGCAAGTCAAGAGCCTCCGTCACCGGCGAGCGTGTATGAGACGAACTATGAGAGTGGAGGAAGCCAGAGAGGTATGTAAGGAAAGAACCTGTTGGAACTCTGTACCCTCTGCCTGCCCCGCAAGGGAGCTGGCGTGATGATATAGATAGAGATTGAACGGGAAGAAACTAGAACGAATGCAAGGATTGTGGTTGGTAACGATGTGCTGGAGCAAGTGAATGAGTTTGTATATCTCGGATGCACCTTCAGTAAGGATGGGAAATACACCGCTGACATAGAGAGAAGAGTGAATACAGGGAATATAGTGAATGGTGCGATGGGAAAGCTACTCGGGAGTTAACTAAAACTAAAGGAGGAGAATAAAAGCAAAATAAATGCGGTCGAAATGCGAGCTCTACTGAAGATATACGGAGTCAAGCTGACGGACCATATTCGCAACAGAGTAGTAAGAAAGCGTGTAGGTATGAAAGATAGTATCGGTGTAAAGATGAGAAAGGGTATGCTCCGCTGTGTGGCGCATATAGAAAGAATGTCGAAAGAAAGAATTACAAAACAGATATACAATGCGAAAGTGGAAGGATGTAGGTACGAGGATAGACCTAGACTATCTTACCATGACCAAATAGACCGTGTCTTATCCGAAAGGCTAGTCAAGAATTTCCGTAAGCGGCGCGAGCATGGATAAGGCGATCTATGAGAGTGTACAGAGTTCAACAGGTTCTTTACTTACAGATCTCTCTGGCTTCCTACACTCTCATAGTTCGTCTCATACACGCTCGCTGAATTATGTTATGTATACGTATGGTTTACATTTGGAAGAACGTATGTAAGGTAATATCCTCTTGGAACTCTGTACTCTCTGCATACCTCGCAAGGGATCTGGCTTAATGATATAGATAGATAGGTGTGGTAACCCTCTTTCCTTGAACTATTGCTATGTATGTATGCAATCCTGTTAATGTGTAAGATTAAAAAAAGAAGTAAGCTTACTGCCCCAAAAATTAAATTCACCCAAAACGCAAATTTCCGAGCTTTAATGTGGGATAAAACCACAATAATTGTAATAGCAAGATACTTAAGATTTTTGAAAAAAAGTTGCTATAAAACATCGAAAGATTTTGACAACTGACTCAAGAAACTATCTCCAAGTTTCCTGCGGTTACCGACCTATTGATCTCCGCACGAATTAAAGATAACAAACGGACGAGATAAAACAGGAAATCTTTAATTAGGCACAGCATTCCCGGAGAAACTATTCGCAAACGTATCGGCTTGTCAAAACAACCAGAATTAGGAGGCTATTGACCCAAAACATTTATACAGAAAAGTTCAATCGCATATGAACTTTTGCAGAATGGATGTATAAATAAATTGGCATAAACTGTTGTTTGTTTGAATGTCGATTAATTAATATAAAAAGCTACCTCCCCCTTTGGTGTAGTGATGCATTTTACGACTGGCAGTCACTTGTTCCGGAGTTTGAATTCTAGTCTTTTCAATTAAGAATTAAGACGGACGATTTAGCGCAGTGGTCAAGATTTTAAGCCACTCCTCCCACTGTGTCTAATAGTCGCGGGTTCGATTTCCGCACGGGACAAATGTTTGTGTGATCCACAATTGTTTTCTGAGTATTTGTGTATGTAAATTTTCATGTCTGTAAACGCACTCACAACACTGGAATAAATGCTAGTATAGGGCTACGTTTTTTATAAAGAAAGAAAAAAATGATTTCGATGCGTATAAGCCTGAATGGTCATCATGGGCCAAGGATAAAACTCTTTGAAAGTAAAAGGGGGAGACCTTTGCTAGTTAAAAAAAATGTACCAAACAGACAGACAAGGAAACCACAATAAAAACATTAAAAACAGTAAAATTTACAGTTACATAAGTTCAATTATTTAATTTTTACATTATGTCAGGTTATAATTTAGTTGACGGATATCTTTTATCTGTTTATTGTGAAGTCAGCCGTTAGTTGTTAAAATTAGAGCCGTTATTCGAATAATAACATTTGTGACTTGTATCATTATTAGGTTCGCCTATCGATATAAGTGCAAATTGAAAATTTGACCACAAATGGCGCATTTTAGAAGCGACAAAACGTGAAGCTAATAGAGTATGCGACCTATTAATAAAATGTCTGCATCGGCAATGCACTGGATGCTAAAAATAATCCGTATTGATCTAGTTTAAATTTAGTTCAGTGCGGCGTATAAGGAAATGTTAGTTGCGCGCAGACTCCATGTGTTTCGCCGACGGGATCGGTTAAATTTGGTATGGTTTAGTGTAATCTCTTATCAAACTGGGCTTTGAATGCTTAGATAGACAGGTAATATGTACTACAAGGGAAATCTAATGGAAATTACATAGGTTTCTTTGGGCCCCGTTGCATATACATATCGAGGTGAGAGAAAATAAGTCGTACTCTATGACACGAACCATGTGCGGATTGGTAGAGACAGGTTTGTGGCTACGCAACTTGTCAAGAGACCGATAAAGATACCAATTTGGATTAAAAAAGTTGGATAAAAAAATACCAATTGAAATAGTCTCCTACATGCTCGCCGGTTACGGAGACTCTTGACTTGCCCTTTGGATAAGACACGGCCTATTTGGACGACAAATGAACGAACTATGAGAGTAGAGGAAGCCAGAGAGGTCTGTAAGGAAAAAACCATATGGAACTGTATTCTCAGCATATCCCGCAATGGATCTGGCATGATGATATATCATCGTATAACGTAACAATCTATCTATAGATAGATTTAGAAACCTAACCGCAGCCAAACGTCACAAAAAACCCTGCCTAATCACCCCACTCACTCAGTCATAGTATCGTCAGAAAACGAAATAGATACAAGTGAGAAGGTGCTCGGCAGGGACCGAAAACATTAGATACCAGAACCTCCGGCCTTCAGGTCCAAAAAGTTCGAAAATAAAAGACCAAAAAGTAGTGCTCAGCTGTAGCAATAAAGAACAGCTGGACAAATTAACGGCAAAACTTAAACACAATCGAAACCTGAAGGTAGAGGAGGCCAAAAACAAGAATCCCCTGGTAATTATAAAGGACATTATGAACTACAATACGGACGACGAGATCATAGCATCATTAAAATCCCAAAACCTGGGTTTTGGTCTGATAGCAAATCTTACCACGGAGGACTTCAGTGCTACAGTCAGGTATCGAAGAAGAGCCAGAAACCAACATCAAAACCACGTAGCACTTGAGGTGTCCCCCAAACTCTGGCGGAACCTAATGTCGGCAGGGAAAATGTTTATAGACCTTCAGCATCTGGTGGTTGAAGACCAATCTCCGCTAGTAAAATGCACTCGGTAACTAGGATACGGATATGGCCGTTAGCTGTGTCATGAGCCCGAAGACCTTTGTACATACTGCGGAGAGCCACACCTACGGGCAGACTACCCGAAAACAGTCTGGAAGGCGACCCACCAGCTTGCCGAAACTGCAATCAGGCCAAATATAAGAACACTGGACATAACGTATTCAGTTGGGAATGCCCAATAAAACAAAAATGGGATGGGATAGGACGATCTATTGTCGCGTATTGTTGACTATGAAGTCCACATAAATTGTATAACATACGGAGTTTATAAAAACTTTGGTAGAAATAAAAAACAAAAAATTTGAATCAACTCAACTGTTTAGCAAAACCATAAACAAAAGTACAAACATTCGGATTAAATCAACAAAACACTTAAGAAACAGAACAATAAAAATAACAAAAATAGATAAAAGAACAATTGGAACAAAATTAGTCTATTGTGAAAATAGAAAACCAATTGGAACCTATATATACAAATCACAGAAACCGAGTTGGCAAAGACAAACTGGTAAATATGTAACCAAATATGAAGACAGCGCGTGGAATACAAGAAAAGCAAAAAAGCGTGAATACATAAGAAAAGAAATACACAGAGAACACCAAGAAGAAATGGATAGATATAATCTGAGAAACGGGACTGGATCAACTTTAAAAGATATTCAAAAAAGACGTAGTATTACAAGTGCTGCAAACATGGAAGTCTGCACCACTTGTCTATTAAAGAATGCACAGGAATGGAAATCCGAAATATCAGTAACGATAACAGATGTACATATCATTCACAACACAAAACCAAAGGAACATAATGAAGAACATACGAAGAGAGAAAGGAAGACTTTGTGCGAGCCTTCCTTCTTCTCTTCGTATCTTGTCGATAAACCCACGCAGCTAGAAAATACATATCGCTAACCATTCAACAGAACGCAATAAAAGCTTCTAAGAAATTCGGCAAACTAATCTTCCACAAGAAATAGATACATAGATAATGACTATCCATTTACCTATTAAAAGAATCTGGAAAGATCAACAACAGGCTGCCGAACAATAATAAAATACATATTAGGCAAAACAAATCAAAACCAAGTAAATAAACTATATAATCACAGATCAAAAAGTAACACGTATAAATAACACCAAAACATATTCATAAATAATTAATATTAGACTAGAAAAAAAAACCAAACACATATTAGAAATCAAAAGTAAACATCCAAATAATTAAATTCCAAATCAAAGGCTCCGAAATCAAAGGCCCGCGTAGTTACCGAGACTTGTATGGCTACCGGGGCCCATGTGCTTACTGAGACCCCCATAGTTACTGAGACCTCGCGTAAATACCGAGTTACCTGTGTTTACCAAGCCCGGCGTAGTTACCAAGATTTCCGTGGCTATCGAGACTCTCGTGGTCCAAGATTCGCGCGTGTTTACAAAGGTCCTTATAGTTACCGAGACTCGCGTATTTACTGAAAGTAGTGTGGTTACTGCGGCGTGATTTTCGATTTCCGCGTGGCTATAGGCTATAGGTATCGTGGCTTAGGTTCTTAGCCGCGTGGTTCCCGGCTTAGAATAGGACCAACCCATCTCATCCCATCGGGTGTCGTACAAGGCGACTAAGGGAAAACTAGGGAATGGGCAGCAGCGTTCTCTTAACACTTCTGCGATCAAAAACTGCGCTCGCCAACCCGCCTGCCAAGCGTGGCGAGTATGGCAAATCCCCCCTTTGGGGAGGCCTATGTTCAACAGTGGACAAGTATGGGCTGAGATGATGATGATGATGATAGGTATCTTGATCCACATGGTTAACGGGAAGAACGTGGATTCCTGGACCCACGTAGTAACCAGGACCTGCATTGTTACTGAGAGCCATGTAGTTAATGAGACTTGTGAGGTCGGGGGCCCTCAGGGTTACCTAGACTTATTTGGTTACAAAACCCACACAAATACTGGGACTCGCGGAGGAATGCAATCAAGATTCCATCATTTTTTCCATCATTTCAATTACCTATTTAACTTAAAGACTTAGTAATAAGCGATAATTTAAGCAGCTCAAATACAATATTATGATAATACGACTAAACTCCTTTATATCTTTGCCACCTACCAAAGAATTTAAATGCCATAGCAGACGCAATACTGCCATATCATCACGACTCTATCAGTCAGTGCCACGAAACATTGCGTTGTATTAAAATGACGTTTCCATAAGTGCATCAATTTGTCATTACGCCCGCATCTGCCGCGGGCGGATTTCGTAAGATAAGTAACTTTAATCTTGTATTGTGTTTTGTTATACTCGAGTTTGTAAACATGACTTATATACACATCGTTTTTCTTCATATTATTACAGAAGTTCTTCTCTTCTTTGTGGTTAAACGCTTGCCTTAATTACAATATACAGGAAGCTCATGCTTGGAGACGACATGATTTTTTAATATATGCATATGGTGTTAAAAAATGAGTAAAACATATTTTTTCGTAATTATTGTAATTTGCGCCACTGTCTACTGCGCACTAGCGCAACTATGTTTTACCGGTGACCTTTACCAGGTCATCGGTCCATCTATAGAGAGGCCCTGCCCACTTCACGGTTTACCAATTGGGAATCTTTCTGTCCAAAGGCCTAATGAATTTTGTACAAAGCCGGTTATCAGGGTCATCTTTGAGGTGACCTTTGTCCTGAATTAGACGGTAACTGTAAAGTTAAAAATCATGACAAAACATCCTTATCCGATTTTAACATAAAAGTACTAATTGAATGTTCAAAAAAGAAAAAGTTAGTCTATCTATCTATCTATATCATCACGCCAGCTCCCTCGCGGGGTAGGCAGAGAGTACAGAGTTCCAACAGGTTCTTTCCTTACATACCTCTCTGGCTTCCTCCACTCTCATAGTTCGTCTAATACACACTCGCCGGTTACGGAGACTCTTGACTTGCCCTTCAGCTAAGACACGGTCTATTTGTAAGTTAGTGATTGCGTAAAACTATACCACACATTCTGAACGTCTTTTCTATGGAGTACAGGGGCAAGAAATTCCACCTCTAATATTAAATACTCTTTTAAAATTTAGTTATTTATAATTAATTTCATATACAGTGTGATTTAGGCGTGTAGGAGAATAGTGCCAAATTAGCCAGATAGGCTTAAGTACTACATATTGCCTATGTCTACATTTTGCTCATTTACAAAACATATTGTAATAATATTAGCCCTGTTAAGAAACTGTCCGACCGTTGGGCACAGGCCTCCTCTCAAACTGAGAGGGTTTAGGCCATAGTCCACCACGCTGGCCCAGTGCGAGTTGGGAAACTTCTCACACCTTCGAGAAACTTTTAGGCATGCAGGTTACCGCACGATGTTTTCCGTCACCGTTAAAGCAAGGAATAATTAATTTTTAATACGCACATGCTTTCGAAAAGACAGAGGTGCGTGCCTGGGTTTGAACCCGAGACCTCTGAAGTTGCAGTCCAACGGTCTAACCTCTAGGCTATCACTGCTATGTACATATAAACATATTGTAGGTATAAAATAAAAAATAAACAGCATCATACCTAAATCTCCTACAAAGGGGAGGTGATTGCTGTGTGCATCTACGAATTGCTGACGATATTAGGACCAATGCAATCTTATTTTTATTATACCGCACGATTAGCAGATGTTGGACTCCTACTGAGATGTTTTGGACAAGAAAAACATACTTTTTGCAACCTAGGATTTGAATCCTCATGATTCTATTTATCTCTTTCGGGGTAGGCAATCTTTATAATACTTATGATTGCCACCTGTAATTTGTGTCACCGAACTGTCGAGGTAGTAAGTTTATAATAATACTAGCAGTTTCCCGCGACTTCGTATCCGGACGACAACAGCGCCACCTAGCGTCTATGTTTTATAGTCTATGTTCCTTCTAAATAATGTAGTTTTCTAATGGTGAAAGAGTCATTGAAATCAGTCCTGTAGTTTTTGAGTTTATTCGTCACAAACATACAAATCTTTCCTCTTCATTATAATAGTGTAGATAGGTAGTAGAATGATACTATAAACAATACTAAAAGTGAAAAGGATTTATATCATCGCTAGTTAAGCCTTTAGTGTGAGCAGAACAATAAGACAATAGTTCCCGACGGTCGGTCGGAAACGCTTCCTTCCCAAACACATTAATTTGACAACTGGAGACAGATTTAAGAATACAATAGTAACTAACATTGGTTTATTGCGGTCAGTATTGAAGTAGTTTGGATTTAATTGTTATAAAAAAGGACGGGTACCTAGATAAAATATTGTTATAACTAGTAAGTGAATAATATTCACTTCCTAGTTATAAAAAAATTATGTGGGTACCGTCAAATTTCTGAGCTATCTTTATAATATTAGTCTATACTTTCCACTGCTGAGCTAAGGTCTTCTCTCACAAATCGTGGTGAGAGAGTTTAAATCATACTCCACCACGCGGACCCAGTGCGGATTGACGTAGACAGGTTTGTGGCCATGCTGTTGGAACTCATCAAGCCGCCTATCAGGCGTCCAAGACGGCCAAACCACTACCACATTAAGTGGTAACTGGGACGCACGGAGACGCTCAATACGCTTACTACCCGACCAAAAAATTCGCTCAGTATTATGTATTTCGCGAGTACGTATGGTACATACTTGCAAACAAATTTTTGATAAAAATAAAATAAAACATGAAAAGACGAAATACCAGTCAAACATAATCATTATCACCTCCAGATTCTCGCAGAAAATGTATCCATAAACCAGTCTAGATTAACTTCTAAACATCTCGTTAATTAATATTCTATATCCGTTTAAATTCCCGCTCCGACTTCACGGCACATTTCGTGCTTGAAACTCGAGCGTGCCTAAACTTATTAAAGCTCGAGTTTGAAGCTTCGAATATGCTCGGGCCACTTGATCAAGGTGCTACTTGAAGTAATTTACACCGTCGGGTGTTCATTTGAAGCTTGTATGATATGCGATTTGTTTTAGTAAACCTGTACTGTAAACATAGTTCATAGTACGGTAATAGTAGATATACGAGTGTACGAAAATATATAATGTTTCATTGGTCCAGTAGCACTGTGTGACTAGCGATTAAAAATCTGAGGGCGTTTGTCAGTGAGTTGGATAGCCTGGTTATGGTAAGGTTTATCAATCGTGTTGCTCGGTGAGCCAGGCAATGACCGGCTTTCATATTGTTGCTCCTTGTTTTCAATGTGTAGACCTAGTTATTTAAACAAAGAAAAAATATTATTAAGAAAGCCCATCCAGCCAATAAAGAATGACAAAACAGATATGCAATGCAAAAGTAGAAGGATGTAGGTATCAGGGAAGACCGAGACTATCTTACCATGACCAAATAGACCGAGTCTTATCTGAAGGATAAGTCAAGAGGCTCCGTAACCAGCGAGCGTATATGAGACGAACTATGAGAGTGGAGGAAGCCAGAGAGGTATGTAAGGAAAGAACCTGTTTGAACTCTCTACTCTCTGCCTACCCCGCAAGGGATTTTTTTTTTGTTTTTTTTTTTTGTTAAAAGAAACGTTGCCCCACACTAGGATTAATTCCTGTGTCGTGGGTGCGTTTACAAACATGAAAATTCACATATACAAATACCCAGACCGGAACAAATAATTGTGGATCACACAAAGATTTGTCCCGTGCGGGAATCGAACCCGCGACTATTAGACACAATGGGCGGGCGGGCTAAGCCCTTAACCACTGCGCTAAACCGTCCGTCATTTGGCGTGATGATATAGATAGATAGATAAAAAGAAAAAGCCCATCCGTTCGCCCATCAATTTCAACCCATAGCCACCCAATGCTGAGTGTAGATCTCTTCCATGGCACTCCATTCCCTACGTTATTTCGTTTTTCGCATCCTATTCTTTCCGGCCACCTTCAGGTCATCAGCCCATCTTGCACCCTTTACTTCCACTTGTTGTCTGATCTCCGGCAAATGTGTCCGTTTATTCTTTAGCGGAAATGGAAAGAGTACTTTTTACACTCACACATCACTGACGATGTTAATTCCCAATGTAAAAGAAAACGAATATATTGTCATTATGCCGGACGAAATACATACTCTGGACTGATATTAAGGTTTTTTTTATTTATACATTGTCCGACCTAGGATTAACCATGGCCTCGTGACCGCTAATGGCACTTAGCGCTAATAAAATCCAAGAAGTCAGATATTTAATTTAAAAAAAAAAAAAAATTTCTTTAGTGCTCAATTTGAGTACAGACAAATTGAGTGTGTGTAATACATATTTTACAATGTGTTTTTATATTTAATTCCCATACTTAGTAATGGCACTACAAAACGCACAAAATATAGTCCTTTTAAGTCATTCCAGTGTATTGTACTAATATTATAAACGTGAAAGACTGTGAGGATGGATGGATGTTTGCTAGTCTTTCACCCAAAAACTACCGTTTTTCACCCGAATCTCATGTTTATAAAGTACAAAAAAACGCGAGCGCAGCCGCGCGTAACGACTAGTAATACATATTTGTAAATTACATTTCAGTGTACACCTAATACAGATCAGTGGATTTCGTCATAATTCATCCAGGATGGCGAGATCAAACGCGCAAATTACTGGTGATTCGTTTGAAAACGGAAAAGGAAGTAAACTCAGATTTTCTTTGTTCAAAGATCAAATATGTACTTATAATTTTTTTAAAGAGTTTTGTATAATGGGTGCTTCTTACTTCCTTAGTTTTGATCCTATTGTGATTGCACAGAGTACTGATCAAAAACATTTGAAAAACGTCAGGTGAAGCTAGACCTAAAACCGATAAAGGTTATGATGAAAGTGTTTCTAGGCTGAGTGCCTTCAGACGACTTGAAGGTGTCATGCTGTATTTCTTATTGCTCATGCTCTCTTTATTCTGAGTGTAGCGAGTAAATTCTTTTGTTGCTGCATTTAAACCCATTACACAAACTGGTTTTTTTCCCGTCCCGATATCCTTACTTCACTTCTTTAGGATACAGATACCACACAAAAGATCAGACACCGACCTCGCCGGCGAGGTCGAAAAATCCCTTGCCCGCAGGCCGTAACAGAGCACCACAGTGAGACATCTAGTATACACCCTCCCCCAAAGCGACTGGCCAAGCCGCCCAGGCCGTTCTTACTTCAGGCGCCCTTGAGCTAGTTGCCCCCTTGCCCTTTTGGTTCAAGCATAGTTGTTGCATGCTCGCCCTCTTATCCGGTGAAGCTGTTAAGGCCCCGCGGCCAACAGCGCAGGTCATTTACACTCATACGAAGGTTTGTTCCATACAGGAATTGAAACCTCGACTACTGATGCAGTTAGGTTGGCAGCCTATGCTCAAACTGTTAGATTAAACTGCCATCACTGTTTTCCATTAAAACACAGTATGCTTAGTGCTTACTATTAAAGTATTCTTTTCTTGTGTGGTTTTTTACTTAAACATTCTTAAATAAATATAGCTAAGTTATACGGCGAAACATCTTCCAAATATTATGGAAATAAAGTCTTAACTTAAAATAAGAGACACTACTAAAACCTGGATTTGTTTTACTAAAGTGTCTTCTTGTACCGTTGCCAAAGAAAGTTGCCAGAAACATTTTTGTATCATATAGTTTTATTTCTGTGTACAATGAGCATATGGAAGTATATTTATATATGTATCGGGCAAGATCTTACTATGGTCAAATAGACCGTGTCTTATTTGATAGATACCTAAGCCAAATGTCTCCGTAACTGGCGAGCAATAAGACCAACTATGAATGTAGAGGAAGCGAGAGAGGTTTGCACGGAAAGAACTTACTGGACTTTTGTACTCTCTACTTAGCCCAGTAGGTAGATACCACAGAACACGAGACTGCAGAGATGCGCCAGATCCGAATTTGGCACGATTTTTATTGTACAATGATTTTTATCTAGAACTAAACGTGACATTAAAGTTGGCATTTCACGCACATGTATCTTTCGAACTAGGCTACTACCTACTTTGCTAGGTTCTTTTAGATATCAAAGTACGCGGAGATATTAAAAAGAAAACTCATAAGTAGGATTGGAGATTCAAACAAGAAACTTGACATGACAAACCAAACATTCAACCAACTTGTCAACATTGATGTTAAATAATAGTTAAATCTGGTGCCCTACTGCCAGGAAAGGCATTCTTTCACAAATCGAGTTGACCACATATTCATAGGAGCGAATGTGCGGTGCGGGGTTTGTCCCATTTACCGTCCCACTTAATAGCTTCCCTTTTTTACTTCTACAGCTGTCGAACTACTGGTATTTCGGGCCATAAAGTACCCGCAAAATTGTCCAAATTGTCGCACCACCTTTTTCTAGGTGTACCTCATTGTCTGCGTCCAGCGCTTGATTGACGGAGTTTGCCCCCCTCTGTAAATCCATGCAAACTGCATGGATAGCCCACACCCACTTCAGCTTTGCAGTTTTCATTCCCGTGTCCGTGATATAAGTAATGAATATTTATTATTTTTATACTCAGATTTTTTTGTAAACCATCCAAATAAATATCTAAACTTGTACACAATGAGTCTTAGAAATACTTCAGTGATGGTAATGTGAAATGATATTACACAGGCACGAACATTCTGAATACAGTTTATTCATTTTGTTTGTTATTCAAACAATATTTCAAATGATTCAACTTTGTTTAAACACAATAAAGATTCTGTTTTAAGCTGTTTAATCTGAGCAGACGATTGTTCAGAATGTTTATAGTTACATTTGGGGTTAAGATATTTGTAGCTTGAGTCATTGGTTATTGTTGCTAATTTGATATAGGTATATAGCTCCTTTACCTACCGAGATCATTTGTTGATATTCCTACATTTTCAACAATTGATCTCGGCAGGCGTTTTCTCAAAGGACTTGAACGTGTTGGAATTATTTTCCCGCGTAAGCCTTCTAAAAGACTGAGGAAACGCAATGTAAAAAATAAAAAAATATACATATAAATAATTAAAGCAGCATATACTGTCCCAATGCTGGGCTAATGCTTTCTCTCACAAATACAAACGCAGTTTCATAGCCAATTGCTGTTGAAATTGATCAAGCCGCCTATAAGGCTTTGACTTCCGCTTAACGACGAGTACTAGTCACTGGCCTCAACGGCTAAACATGCGTCCCGAAGCACGAACATGCTCGAAAATGGAATTCCAAAAACGATCACCCATCTCAAACTGACCGTGAAGAATGTTACTTAACGTTGGTGATTGTTATGACAATCACTAACGTTAAGTAACATTCTACCCTGCGGTGCCACAGCGTTATGAACACCTTTGAGGAGATAGATACAAATCATAAAATTGAAGGTATCTAAATACCTTACTTCAATTCACTACCACCTTATCCCCCTCCAATGTTTACAAGTAGATCTGGAACAGTTCCAAAGTTTCACTACTCAACTCATTACCGTACTAGTGTTAATGCGAAATGCCCGTGAAACCTTCTAGTGACCACTTCATTTGCAGTTTTAATTCTGTCTCTACAACGTGCTTCATTAAATTTCGAGAGGCCATTTGGCTCATGTTTTGGCTTAACAACGAGATTATTTTAGTTTTTGGGCATTTACAAAGTACGCTTTCAATTGCGTAAAATTTCAAATTAAGAACAACATAAAATGGTAAAATTTGTGTTCGTAAACATTACCTGTTTGGTTAAGGATTGAACTTATAAAATATTAAAAAATAACCTTGTTTATTGTAAGAAAAATTTTATAATGTTGCCAACGAAATTCGGAATGCCTATAACTAACTAGGCTATACTAGTGTTGGTGTAGATTCTAAAGTTAAATTCGTTTAACTTCTTTTTTGTTGATCCGATCTACGCAGACTAAGCGCTCCGTCAAAAATCTGAGTCCTTCCCGTGACCGTTACAGCTATTAAGCAATAACAAACTCAAATAAACCGTGACGACAAATTTGTCCCATTCCATTTCTGTAATTTAATTATGGACAATTCGTGCACACGAAATCGTCACGCATCCACATACCCCATCCTACAAAGATAGGAAACCTCCTACAGAACTTTATCAAAGCATACCTCATGTCGGTCCGATAGACATCCTCTATAAAAACACAGCTGCCAGTAACAAAGACCCTGTCCCGATGGTCACTTATTGTTCAACAACGACCCCGCACAATGGCCGACAACAGAGATCACCCAGTCCAAACCAACAATACAACATCGGTTTTGTAATAAGCTTTAGGACCGATCACAACTATATATTTTTAACAATACTATACTTTTTGAAGGAGTAAAGTAGTGTTACACGCCTGTGATTTATTTCAATCGATATGTATGGGTGTTTTTTGATGGCGGGATGTAGGTAGGTAGCCATGTTACGCGTAGGTCGATGTCGTTTTATTCGGACAAACGGACGCGCATTCCCTTTGTTGTCTTTCGCGCTATATATCAACGAGTGACACTTAGTTCTGTAACAAAAAAGTTTAAAACATCTCGATTCGATTTTTTGAACACGATATCGATAAAAACCGTAATAGTCGATTTCAATGGGAACTTCAATATAAAACTCGCGTAGATCGAACTCGTAATTCTATTTTCAAAAAGCTTTAAAATTTTACGATTCCTTTTACCGTTTCTAGAAAGAAGTATGCATGATTTACATAAAAAGTGTCACCTGTTGTAATCGAAACAATTAAACGAATGGTTTCTAATAATAGTTGATTTATTATCACGCCGATAGAATTTCAATAGACGCGACCACCCGCCGAAGTCACTAACGATGTCATTCTGGAAACAATAGTACTGTTACAATGCAAGAGTAACGACCTTCCGAGACTCTTCAGCATTGATACTGATGGTGGCTAAACAGCCAAAAACAAAAGACGAATATAAATCACGGAGCCCCGTACCACGCGTCTAAATGCAAAATACATTTTCTGTCAATAAAATGCAACTCAACAAATAATATACTCTACGCTACACGTAATAAGGTTTCTAATCCCCGAAAGTCGCTTTCAAATCGTGAATACATTGTGATTCTTAACACTAACCGCTTCTATGTAAACAATAGGGTTTTACAACGTTAGCATTATTACGTTTGTAACATAATTATTGCCCATTGTTGGGCGTTGGGTTCTCAAAAATGCATTATGGGTGTTAAATGGGTCCACAATTGTATGCGGGTGGACCAGCGCTGGACAAAATATTTTTACCGCGACGCATAACGAATTGATTGTTAAAGTTCCGAATTTTAAACTACTTTTATTCCAAATTCAAAAAGATTTTTTGTTAGTTGTGATGTTCGAAGCTTGAACTGTCCCCACGGGAGTTTTGGCGGGAAGTCGAAGAGTGATGTCGTCAATTTGTTTTTCCAAAACTTGTGTTATTTCGAACAATTATATGTAATGTTGGTAGAATATTAACCATTATGTACCCTTTTATGTGTATAAGTGAAGGAAATTGTAAAAAAGGTATAAAACGTGCCATTTCGATTTCCCTTAAACAGCCGTCGCAATTGGTATGTAAAGTATCCATCGCTTTACTATCCAGAGTGTGATGGGTAATTCATCAAATTAATTATCATCGTTGTCATTAATTTAGATATGAAATCTTTTTTTTAACTTCGTTTCCCGAACTTTGAACAAAGGCATAATGTAACCGCAATTGCTAAGAAAAAAAAACTTTGAAGCTTTGTTGTTTAAACAAAGATGGTGTTGCATACGATTTATGGTAGTTATTTTTTTTTGAATAAGCAAGTGGTCATCTCTCAATTAGTTTTTGAAGGCATCCTCTATTTTGTATGGATAGATTTATTGGATGCTTTTCTTGAGGTTGTTTCTGTTCACTAAAATTGTCTGTCTTTCCAAGCTTGGTACACGACGCTAAAAGTTTGTAAGTAATGTATTCTACCTGTTCCGCTCAATAAATGTAACGACCATAAGTAATTTAGCATTTTTTTTTGTTTATATTTTTGTAAGACGACCCGCGTACTTACTAAGAAAAGTGTACTTGTGGGAATGTAGAATAGCGCCCCTATGTAAAAGGTGGAGACGGGTGAAGCTGTAAAGGCCAACAGCATAGATCACTCAAACAAAAGGGTGGATAAGGATCAATCGAGGCGTTCATAGCGCTGTGCGACCGCGGTGTTCTTACCGATTACCACGGCTAAGCAGCGTTCGACTCCGTCGGCCTGAGATGGGTGTACCGTTAAGCCATTAGAAGCCTTATAGGGGGCTTGATAAGTTCCAATGCAGTTGGCCTCAAATCTGCTTCCACCAATCCACACTGGGTCCGCGTGGTGGAGTATGACCTAATCTCTCTCACCTCGATATGTGAGAGGAGGATTTTGCCCAGAATGATGTCAAACATGCGTCTGCATCCGGTGCCAAAATACTATAAATGTAACTGTTAAAATGACCCACTGAGGGCGTAAATGTCGTTGTGGTTTTGGCGGTTTTTTGTCAACGCTTGTGCGACAACGTTCTAATTGGCCAGTTGCTCGCCCCTCCCCACAGGATTTGTTTGTGTGTAGGAGTAACAACGTCATAAAGGTAATTATGACAAATATTTCATACAATTTGGGGCAATAATAACACAATTGCACAGTTCTGCCTTTGTGGTTCTATTTTCTATTACAAGCAGCAAGTGTTACTGTCATTTATTACAAATATGTCAATATTGTCCCAGAAATATACTTAAGATAATCTATAAACCGTTGTCATTATTTATTTTTAATGAAGTCTAGATTTAATTTTATTTCACTGTAATTATAAATTATTGATGTATATACGGTACTTCAAAATGTTATACGATTTATTCTTATTTACTTACCTTTCTGGCTTCCTCCACTCTCATAGTTCCTCTTATACACGCTCGCCGGTTACGGAGACTCTTGGCTTGCCCTTCAGATAAGATACGATCTATTCACGGTCATGGTAAGATAGTCTTGGTCTTCCCAGTTACCTATATCCTTCCAATTTCTCATTATATATCTTTTTTGTCACTCTTTCTTCTAAGATTCTTTCTATATGCCCCAACCAACAGAGGAGGAATGGAATACCTTTTCTTATCTTTACACCGATACTATCTTTAATACCTACTGGCTTTCTTACTACGCTATTGCCAATACGGTCGGTCAGCTTCACTCCGTATATCTTTCGCAGAGCTCGCATTTCCACCGCATTTATCCTACTTTCATTCTCCTTCTTACATAGCCAGCTCTCGCTCACATATAACAGCGTTGGGACCAGAAAACCGTTATGTATGGCGAGTTGCGCCTTTTGGCTTAAGTGCCGGCTCCCAAGTAGCTTTTCCATCGCACCATTTACTCTGTTCCCTGCACTTACTCTTCTCTCTATGTCAGCGGTGTATTTCCCATCTTTACTGAAGGCGCATCCAAGATATACAAACTCATTCACTTGCCCCAGCACATCGTTACCAACCACAATCCTTGCATTCGTTCTGGTTTCTGCCCCTTCAAAAACTATAATCTTGGTTTTCTTTACATTCAAATTTAAGTCATTGTACATGCAGTCGTCTTTCATAACTGTGACTAGTGTTTGCAGATCAGTGGCTGTTGGCGCTATTAAAACCTCGTCATCTGCATATAATAGATGGTTTTTTTTTTTTTAAAAAACGTCGCCCCACACTAGGATTTATTCCTGTGTCGTGGGTGCGTTCACAAACATGAAAATTCACATACACAAATACCCAGACCGGAACAAATAATTGTGGATCACACAAAGATTTGTCCCGTGCGGGACTCGAACCCGCGACTATTAGACGCAGTGGGCAGAGCGGCTTAAGCTCTTAACCACTGCGCTAAATCGTCCGTCAAACCACTAGGTCACCCATTTGTACACCTTCATTCATCGCTTTCAGACTTTGAAGACCTTTATCTAGACTTTTATCCACAACTCTGTCCTTCCGGCCTACTGCCAGATGCTTCTCTACGATGTTGCGAAGGGAGAAAACTTGATCCGAACATCCTCTTCCAGACCTGAAGCCTCCTTGTGCCTCGTACAACATTCCATCGGACTTCTCGCGCATTCTCCGTTTAATAATTTTACCGTACACCTTGGCTGCCAAGCTGATCAAACTGATGGCTCTGTAATTAGCGCAGTCGTATTGTGAACCCTTGCCTTTGTACAAGGGTACTATGACTGCACGGCGCCAATCTTTAGGGACTCTACCGGTCCCCCAGCAAAGGTTTGCAAGAACCTGGAAGGCGTCCCGGACGCAAGTTCCAACATATTTGATAACCTCGGCAGATGTCTACTCCCGCAGCTTCACTATTATTCATACTTCCTATCACCCATTTAACTTCTTCCGTAGTGATGTCCTGTGTTGATACTGGTGCCACAAACTCGCCTCTGGGCTCGTCTGTGGCTCCAGTATGCGGGGAATCTCCATACATTTCTCCAAAATATTAACTTTACCGGCTTAGCACAGCTTTTATGTCTGCAAAGATGTCACCATCTTTAGATTTTATCCTTGCCAGTCTGGAGCCTAACGAATCATCTCGAGCCTGTCTCACCTTGCTCCAAAAGAGTTTGGTGTTGTTCTCGAAGTTCTTCGCCACGCTTTTCTTTCAGTAATGTTTTGGTGGCATTCTTGTATTGCTGGTATATTTCTTTCTACATCACTGTCATACTGGAATTCAGGTTCAAAGAAAAAACATAGTCCTGCCACGCTTTCTTCTTACTTTCTACGGAGCTTTGCAACTCCGCATCTCACCATGCATCACCTTTTGCTGTACTATGTTTATTTGATCAACCACATACTTATTTCGCGGATTCTACAAAACTCTCTTTCAGGCTATTCCAGCATTCATCTACATTTGAGTCCGAACAACCTGCAGTCAAAAGCTTGTCCCGGACTTTGTCTTCATACATTCTCCTCACGCTCTCATCTTGCAACAAACCAGGACATTGCGGGAAAATACGACCCGACCAAGAAACTATATAAATATAGAGGAAATATCTTTAATGCCTGCTTATACGTCTAATATACCGATAAGTGATAGAAGAAAACAAGATCTGTTAGAATTGGTTCAAAAAAATTTTGTGCCGCGCTATCATGAACATTTTTATAAGCAGCTTTAGTTTGCTTATTTTGATTTTTTGTTATGAGAACTGTGACTATTAAATGTAAGAATAATTAGGTATTAAGTACTCGTACAACAACAAAGACATTAAGAATGCTAGAATTGTTATAAGCTAGTGCAGTTAGTGTTTTCTACAAATTTTGTATTTAGCGCATTAGTTCCTCATAAAAGTCTGATTACGGGTACTTAAATATAAGAAATATTCATAATTCTGTTAGATTTTTATATGCCATTTATTTTAATAATAATGTTGATTATTGTTACCCACTGAAAAAGTTAAGTGTAAGTGCTATTTTATAAATTAAGAGTTGGGTTTTTTTGTTTAGTTCAGCCTTTATGACGTTATTGCACAGCAAAGTTCTACTTTTAATTTAGCTTCCTGCGCAACAACGTCAGAAATGTAGGTATCCTGAATAAAAACCATAAAAATATGCCACTTACTCAATGTTTCTATTTCTGAAACAACCTTAATTTTAAAATATAGAATATAATAAATATTTTGATCATCGATTAATAATAGGACAATGAATACATTTCACTTTAATAAAACGACAACTTTTAAATCGATCTCCTGAAAAAAACATCATTTGTTACTTATGACGTTATTGCTCCAGATGTGCTATATGTACATACATGTTTTTACCATTGGACTGAGCCGTCCACCTAATCCGTATCATCATCATCATCATCTCAGCCTATACTTGTCCACTGTTGAATATAGGCCTCCCCAATCGCTTTCCAGCGTATTTATTGGGGGATTTGCCATACTCGCCACGCTTGGCAGGCGGATTGGCGAGCGCAGTTTTTGATCGCAGAAGTGTTAAGGGAACGCTGCTGCGCATTCCCTTGAACGACACCCGATGGGATGAGTTGGGTTGGTCCTATTCTAAGCCGGGAACCACGCGGCTAATCCGTATAATAAATACCAAATAGTATAAATACAAAACAGTATGCCCTTTTTGGTAATTTCACATAAGTTATTGGGTGCAAACGTAGTACGCTCGTAGCGCTGTGCCACAGCGGTATTCTTACCGATCACCATGGTTAAGCAGCGTTCGACTCGGTCGGCCTGAGATGGGTGACCGTTTGTGGCATTTTCATATTCGGGCATCTCCGTGCTTCAGGAGGCACGTTAAGCCGTTGGTCCCGGTTACCACTTAATGCGGTAGTAGTTGAGCCGAGTTGGAAGCCTTAAAGACGGCATGATAAGTTCCAACAGCAGGTTGCCACAAACCTGCCTCCACCAATCCGCACTGGGTCCGCGTGGTGACCTAATCTCTCTTACCTTAATTTGTGAGAGAAGGCATTAGTGGTGTAATAGTATAGGTTGATATTATAATTACTATTATACAAACGTCACACCTATCAAAATGTAGTAGTTTCATTATAAAGAACTATTTTAGTTAATTACTATTGATTATTTGGATTAAAAATATTACGACTGCCTTGTTGGTCTAGTGGCGAAGAATGTGTGTAGCGATCGCGAGATCCTGGGTTCGAATCCTAGGTTGGACAAAAAGTAGTTTTTCTACCGAAAAATGTCAACAGTACGGAGTGTTGAATTGTGCCTGGTAAATGATAATGCCTTGCAATAGATCTGCCTCTTATCATACCTTACAAAAAAGTAAGTAAGTATAAAAAAGAAAAAAGTAAGTATACACAACTTCGTACACCCCTACAACCCCGCTTGGGGAATATAAACGTAAAGGCTTATTAATTAAGATTTTACACCTGTTTTACACTAATCAATTTCAACATTATCTGTCAAACCACTCAAAGTTCAACCTCATAAACCACGAACACATTAAAACCAATTAGGCGCAATTTCACCAAATATTTTCAGCGATAGACGATCAACTGAGTAAACTCGTAAACCTGACCACAGCCCTAGCCTAATTACCCTATCGCCGTCTCGCTCACTCGATAGGGGGTAGAGAGGGAGGGAAGCTCCGATAGACCCCCCCTCTTCCGAACAATTTACGGACGTGGAGCGTTCCCGTTAATCTAATTGGCGCTTTCGCGTTTAGTTGCCTTGACCTTTGTAAATGCATTTTGTATGTTTTATGTTGTTACTTTACGGCAATTAAGGGACGCGTCGGGGACTTCTAATTGTATTCTTGTATTTGAATGTACGTCTGGGATTTGGATGACTGAACGTTGTAATGTTTATGTGATTTGAATGTAAACAATGTTCGCTTTAATGGGGCTCATGATATGTATGGCATTAGTGACATAAACTTCTTTTAAGGATAAAGGAAATTGTCGAAAATTAGCCCAGAACCAACAAACATTTGACCCATGCTATCATTATTTACCTATTTTATTAAAATAATCTAACGGACAATTTGCAATCTAAAACGAATATTTCAAAGTATTGTAAGTACTTATATCGAAGTCGCCGACATCTTTACTGAATGTCAACACATCAATATAACCTCATATGTATTAATAGCTATTGATTTATAACCTTAAAATCTGATACTTTTTGTGAAATATTGCAATTCCCCCGCTTGTCCGTTTAATAATAAATGCCTTAAGAGAATTTATGGGTGATTTGAAATCATACGAGTATTTTTTCATTGCTGTTGATTCTGGGGCAAATCATGTATGGGCGCAGAACAATGTCCTTTATTTTGATTATTGTTAAGATTTATGTGACAATGCGTGTGACGCGAAATATTATATAACATCATCGACGAATTCGTCGTATCAGTCGCATCGCGGCACTAGTTGTTTTTCATGGATTAATTCGCTTTGCTTTGTAATAGGCACAAATGGTCCCATTTTCGCTTTCCATCAGATGGATACGAGGTCAATAGCTTCAATACACCAGTCTTCAATAAAATGCTAATAACAATTAAAACCTTTCTTTCCTCTTTTTAACGATTTACATATATCGCCGGGTCTATATAACAATCACACGCGATGACGTAAAAATATTTCTAGACCGTAATTTTTTCAAACCAGCCTAAAATCAGCCCCCAGAATAGAGATACGTCAATCACGGAAAGCATAACAGAAAAACGCATTTTTCTTGCACGCAATCCGTAATTGCGTGCGTCTATAAAGGTTGTGACGCCCCTATAACCTAACATTGTAACTCATCGCATGACAGCGCAAATTAACACATCGGTCGGTCTTTGCGCCCTTATGTTTGTACACAAGGTTCCTAATAAATGTAGTGAGGATTTCTAGTTAGACTTTTGTCGAGGTTTGAGTTGGAATTGCACTGTTTTCTTGGCTCTTGGATCCCTATCATACACAGTATTGTTAGCAATTTATTTCCGGAGAAGTAATATTATAATAATTTTAATTTAAAAAGACCTTTTTATGGTGGTCTCCTTCCGGCTCCATCGTGCGACCCTTGACACCATACTGGTCTAAAATACTCGTTAAGACAAATCCAACGAGCCTAAATACGGTGAAGTTATATTGGGTATTCCGGTGGTCCCATTGGCCACCTTCGGTTCATCATCAGACCCTGAACACTATCTGACTGTACAGTACTCGTCAATACCAATCTAATAAGTCTAAAGACGAGGGGGTTACGTTGTATAACTATACATGTGTTCCTATGGCCACCTTTCGATTCCATGATCAGACCAGCTTCTTGGTATCATATTGTATTGTTATCAATTTACATACGTAAGCCAAATATCGGCTCAATTGGATATCCACAAGTGCTTTAAAAATGAATCATAAGATTTGAACAGTAAACAGACATGTCTGTTTAACAGACACGAAAAATTCAAGTGAAATAAAATCTTGTATAAACATAAAAAAAACACCGTTCACCCCAAGTGGGGGTGGCAGAAGTGTAATGTGTACACTCAATTTTGGTTGACGATGATACCTAGCCATAATATATCGCATATATATATATATATATATATATATATATATATATATATATATATATGCATATATATATATATATATATATATATATATATATATATATATATACATATATATATGCATGTTGCCATAATATATCGGCCATAATTATAGATTCCGGGCTATACAAGATGTAACATAATTAGCGCAAGACCTGAAACTAGTTTGTTCTAAATCGGCAACTGAATCGATTTCTACTATTTTTAAAGTATATTATTTTTTTACGTTACTAATAACTGTTGCTACACATTCAGTCCACTATATCAAACAAAATTTAATCATTATTCAAAGCAATACGGCTATTTTATATGTATTTATGATTCGTATATCCCAATATGCACACAAATGTACAAGTTTCGTGGTCAATTTGGGAGAATTTAAAAAAGTGATAGAAAACTCCTTTAAATTGGCAGTCTGATTTTTGTATTAAATTCGTAAAGCATTAATGTAATTGCGGTTTCTGAGGTCTTGCGTTATATATGTTTCACCTTGTATAGCGAATTTATCTGTACAAAAACTACATTTTGTCTCATTTAGAACTTGAACTCTGAACTGACATGGTGATCGTTCTTCTTCTTCTTAGCGTTTCGACGACAAACGTGATACAAATTATATGGATGCGGACTGAAAGCAGCCACACTAACTGCATTTTCGGAAGTAAACATGAATTCTTCCTGCCTGCCACGATAGCAAACACATGGCGATCGTTACGTACATTATATACACTACTAGACCAACAAGGCACAAAATCCATGATGGCAAGTATAATGTAAGTATAGAAAAAATTGTGTGATCCACAATTATTGAATTCGGCATTGGTGCCTGTGTACAAATTTCATATTTGTAAATGCACTCACTGTATAGGAATAACTCCCAGTTTAGAGCTATTATTATAGACAATTAAAATACATAAATAACTTAAGTGTGTGGCGCACTTTATTACAGGGTCTATGAGGAAATTGTAACACCAGCGAACCCAACATATTCTGCGTCTAAATTAAGACCCTAAGATTATTCTGCAAATGAACACGCTATCCCATCATTTACTTATCCCCTGCAGGTTGGTGCACTCGTTTTGAAATGACGAATGAAAGTTGTTTTTTTGTTATTGAGACGTCTATACATATCGGTTTTCCCCTATTTTTGGCAAATAACAACGGCCACATAGTTTACTGGTTTCAGTGTAGTCAGTTTGTGATCAAGAGTTTGTTATTAAAAATAATGTTGCACAACATTTTTTTTCTAGATGCTTTTACAGACACTCATCCCACATACTCGACCAACCAAAGCGAAACAAGTATATCGTGGTTACACGAAGATATTTTCGAATTTTATTTATGCACGAGATAAAACTTATAACTTACAGGGATTTGTTCCGACCTAGGTGGTAGATAGGACCAACGACACATGAAAATAATCTTAGTATAAGGCTACTTTACATAAAAATCAGATTAAATATTGGAATCCCCAAATCTAAAAATCACTAGTTAAGCTAAAATTTACAGCAGTATCTCCAATCACCTCCAATCTGGGTTCCGAAACCATCACAGTATCAAGAACTACTCAGATGATAGCCATTTTTTACAGGACCAAAATTATCGGTAACGTTTACCCATAACAAGATAGATAATTACTATACCAAAGGAATGAAAGAGATGGAGGTGAAACCAGCTGTTGTTGAAAGTCTTTCATAACAGAAATACTACTTGAAGATCATTCAAATTATAAACAAAGTCAAATCGGGTTAACAACGTTGTTAAGAACTCGATACGTACTCGATGATATTTATATCGAATCCCAAATAAGATGAATCGCGTAATGAATAGACGTTGAAAATTTGATAACGAATTAAAAGTATTGAGTACTTGTAATTATTAATACCGAAACTAACCTACTCTGACTCATTGAGTTTAAAATGTCATCACTCTTCTTAGCCGTTTCGGCCACGGCGACCACTGTTGCCTTAATTGTTCTCTAGGCGTCGTTCATGTGCTTTCAGATGACTAAGTAAACTGTTTTGGCCTTAAAGGTTCGCAAACATATGCGACACGTCAGGGTACCATTAATAATGTTATATTCCATATTATAATGTACTACATACCAGAGAAGACACCTGAAGTAATTTATTTGTAGCAAAAGTTAGAGTGCATACACTATATTCTCTTTGTTCCAGGTGCTTCCCACAACAAGAGACCTTCGAGTGCTAAGTTTTATTTAAAAAGCTATTTTCTGCCCGTGACTTCGTCCGTGTTGACTTTAGACAAGAACCTTATATTTTTCCGGGATAAAATGTATACAAAGTGTTAATCTACGTAATAAGTTATCTGTGTACTACATTTCATCCAAATCAGTTCGGACGTTCTTGAGTGATTGAGTAACAAACATCCAAATATCTAAACATACAAACTGTCACATTTATAATATTAGTAAGATATTTCTTCATATGAACTGAAACACTGTTTAAACAACTCCAGAAACAAAAGAATTTAATATCCATAAAAACAAACACGTCGTTTTCTTGGCGGGAAGTCGAAGAGTGATATCGTCAATGTGTTTAAATGTCCAAAACTTGTGTTATTTCGAATTATAATGTGTAATGTTGGTGGAATATTAACCATTGAGGATTCTTATATGGACATAAGTAAAGAAATTTGTAACAAAGTGATAAAACGTACTATTTCGATTTCCCTCAAAACAGCCTTCGCAATTGGTATGTAAAGTATCCATCGCTTTACTATCCAGGGTGGGGTACTTTATCAATTTCATTATCATCGTTGTCATCGTGTTCATCGGGGAGTTGAATTAATTTATACAAACACGATTATGCATCTCACTAGACACAGGCAAAATACACTTAAAATTAGTGTGAAGCCATAACTTAAAGAAGAAATACGTCCACGTTAACCCTGCGGTTATCATCACGCGCCATTTTTTGCTTGACATAGCTTCTCTAATTCATAATAACTGAATCCTCTGACCCTGGAAATTTCTCAAAGATACGCAATAACCGTGGGAACGAATTTGCGACGTGATCAGGTGTTGGAAAATTCTCGTATCGCGTGCTTCCTTGTCGGCGAGCAGACACGAAGCATCCCCTCACGCGACCGTATTTCCTCTGGAGAAAATGGAAGCTATGATTTAATGTCACGCTTTGAATAGCCGATGTTTTATTTGGAGATGCCATATTGTTGAAGGTTGAATTGTGGAATGGTTGTAGAAAAGACAGATATTTGGAGGTAAGTTACGTTCCGCTTGTAGATCCTGAAGTCTTACTATGTTAAAGAAAGCCACCGCGAGATTTTTTATTGTGATAACACATATCTCAATCTTACCTACAGAGGCCATTATTAGATGTTTATTTTTTAATACTGCTCGCCTCCCTCATAGTTCAAGTGGCATATAATACGCGATCACGAGGTCCTGGGTTTAAATCGTAGGTCAAATAAAGTGTAGTTCTATCAAAAAAATCAGTATCAGGGTCCCAAGTCCGTTATTGCAATTTTAATAAAGTTGTTGATCATTGACATCATAATTGTTAGGTTTGGTAGTTTTCAATCTACTAATTCAATGCTTTCCAATTTTTATGGTATCTATCAATATCCTTATGGTTTTCCATTCAAATCAGTACCAGTTCAAACAATTGCCGACGTTTGCCACAATTGTAATTGAACGATTTTTGTATCATCTCATAATTTCAAAACACGTAAAAATTTGGGGCACGGTTCGGAGTCTGAAAATGTCCTTGTTACAATGGTGAAAAGCTTACTCCTTATAACATAAGACCTAACATCGTTGGTGACCTAACCTAACAACAACATACCTTTGCCACTCCGCTTGGGGAATTTAGGCGTGGCGATGATTTTTTTAAAATATTTTAACGCTTTTGTCGCAAAGGTATCTTTGGTCTATCATTCTCAAAGGGATGAGAGTATGCCTATGTTTTACAGTATTGTATATAGGTTCAGTTAACCCGACCGTGCTAACCGACTAAATTACAACTCTCTAATTCCGTTTTTAGTCCCACAAAAACATTGTCCTTTCCTAACATCAAACCTTCACTCGATTTATTTCCCGACCCGGTTTTCATCACAGTATCCTACCATTATGTTTTCCTATTACTCCCATAATATTTATTTTACATGGCCCCCATTCTATGAAAAGTAAACTTTATTTTACGAGCAAAAAGGTCTCTTTTTGTGTACAGCAGAATTATTTTCTATGCTTTTTCGAGTCGAGCAAGTCCATTTCTTTCGCCGCCCATAATAATGTTTGGCGATTTATCAAATCGCAATTTCGTAATAGATACCCGTTTGATGTGACAGATGATAAAATTTTATATATTGTCCCCATTATTTTTTGGAGTAAATTGAAATCGCAATTTTGACAATTAAATAATAGGCACACTATTATATCATCACGTCTGATCTATTTAGGATTAGATAGGAGGTACAGGAGTATCAAGTAGACAATATAAATTACTAACATTTTTCCGGATTAAAAAGTATCCTATGTGTTAATCCAGGTAGTAAACTATCTCTGGGTGGCAATGGTGGCCTTTTGCGAGGCCGTCATGTCCGCTAAGGAGGAGGCAGAGTGGGTGAGGGAGGGCACGTCCTCCAATCCCGCTCGTAGACGGCGCGTTGGGCGAAGACGCAGGGACTTTGCCCGAAACGACCTTCGCCCACCGTGATCGCGGCCTGCAGGCGTCGGGGAAGGCACCCCGGCGCCCTAGCACACGCAGACCCGCGCCGTAAAAGCTCTGCCTCCGAAAGGCGGTAGGGAGGAGACCGAACTCCTCTAACAGGTGTCGAGGTCCACACACGGACCGAGCCCGCCGGTGCCACAGAGGTCATGCTGGTGGCCCGGCAGAAGGGCAGTGGGACGCCGAGGGGTTTTAGTAGGTGCAAGCCCCACATAACTACCCGAGCCGTGCCCTCGGTCCGGGGGTATGCGTTAGGAATTTCCCCACGTTAAAATAAAAAGGTGGTAAACTATCTATGCGAACTTTAAACATATAAACTTTAAATTTATAATAATAATTATTATTATTATAAGCCTACACTGTCCTACTGCAGGGCGAAGGCCTCCCCTCCCTTCTTCCACTTGTCCCGGCCCAGTGCAAGCTGATGCCAGTCCTTTTCGTAGGAGTCCAGCTCGTCTCGCCACCTCTTTCTGGGCCTGCCGCGCTGTCGTTTTCCGCCTGGTGGCACCCACTGTGTGGTAGTTTTAGCCCAAAACGCATCCGACATGCGGCAGATATGTCCGGCCCAGTTCCATTTATAGCATTAGTAGGATATTTTGTACATTCACCACGAATATATTCGATCGAAAAATAAATGCTTAAATTATTTTTTGTTTGATAATTATAATATTCTTTTTATTTCAAGTTGGTATTACATTATATTAGCCAAACTTGTCGATTATGACGTAATATTTAAATAACGATGCCCTACTGTAAGAATTATTCGCCTTTCGTGAGTGCATTTACAAACATGAATTCCTAATTTAGAAACACCCAGCCTGCAAACAAAAATATTGTGAGTCAGTTATGCCGTGTGGGAATCAAACCTGCATCTACTAGAGTTGAACGAAGCGGTTCACTCACAGACCAAACCGAGCGTCCCAACTTATAAAAACATGGCACTGTACCAGGGTTAATTTATATTCCCTCCATATACAAACGTTCTCGAATACATTTAAATATCACTTACTTCTCGATTTTGTATCGAGTTAAGAATGGAATTGTACCGACACAATCGTAGAATCGATACATCGTAGGTCGATTCTTATTCGTAATAATACCTTTTGTTACAACTCTTTGTACTTCGCTATCAGTTTTATCGCTACCTCTTTGTGGTATCACCAACTTTATTTATACCCTCAAATTTAGACATAGCTTCTTTAAGCAGATATACATAAAGTATAATTTCGTTTGGCACATATTTTTTGGGAAATTTTTACGACAGTTGTTTTAACAGTTAACGTTCTCACATATCTTCTTTAAAGTGACAGAGGTAAGGTTTATTATTATCTGGCAATACGTATTTGAAGGATATGTTTTATTATTATTTTTTTCTAAGATGGTATTACGTATGACAATAGATTTAAATGACTTTATTTTGGATGGCGCGTGTCTTGTCCCGTCTTTCAAAGTTGGGAGAAATTCCAGTACATCTTTTTACTAAAATTTATACAGGTGGAACTTACAAATGGAATAAATACGAAAGTTTCAACGTCAGGTGTTTGTTACTTAAGCAAGCCAAAATGCATTAATCGTTTAAAATAAAACTTGGCACAGAAGTAGAACTGGAATTACATACGCTATGTAAAGGGCGCGCCTATACATGATTTGCCCCAGAACCAACAGCAATGAAAAAATACTTGTATGCTTTCAAATCACCCATAAATTCTCTTGAGGTATTTATTATTAAACGGACAAGCGGGGGAAAAGAATATTGCAAAAAAAAATTAAATTATGAGGTTATAATTGAGTAGAGGTTATATTGTGTTGACATTTAGTAAAGATGTTGGCGACTTCTATATAAGTACTCACAATACCTTGAAGTATTCGTTTTAGATTGCAAATTGTCCTTTAGGTACGGATATTTGCCATTATTTTAATAAAATAGATAAATAATGATGGCATAGGTCAAATGTTTGTTGGTTCTGGGGCAATTTTCGACAATGTCTTTTGGTGTCTCCAATATATATAAGTATTATTATATTTGGTATAGGCTGTTGCGTAGGCGTGTCACTTTTTGGGTTCCAGAAATTAAATATCTTAATACAACATTTAACTAGAATCAACAGCTACTATGCAATATTTGCAATGACCTGCGTCTTGCAAAGTAATTTTAGGTCTGATTTTTCAAAATTCTTGCTTAAGACTATTTTTAAAATTGAAACATCTTCTATCTAAATCATCACGCCAGATCCCCTTCGGGGTAGGCTGAGAGTACAGAGTTCCAACAGGTTATATCCTTACATACCTCTCTGGATTTGTCCACTCTCATAGTTTGTGTCGTACACGCTCGCGGGTTACGGAGACTCTTGACTGATCCTTCAGATAAGACACGGTCAATTTGGTCATGGTAAAATAGTCTAGGTCTTCCCCGGTACCTCCATCCTTCCAAGTGAAACTTAAAATACTTATATTAATATATAATAATAATATCAGTCTATACTGTCCCACGGCTGGGCAAATGCCTTTCTCACAAATCGAGGTGAGAGGGATTAGGTCATAATCCACCAAGCTGCCAAGTGCGGATTGGTGAAGGCATGTTTGTGGCCGACTGCTGTTGAACTTATCAAGCCGCCTATAAGGCTTCCAACTTGATCTAACGACTACCGCATTACTTGGTAACCGGGACCAGCGGCTTACATGCTCGAATATAAAATGCCACTAGCGGTCACCCATCCCCGGCCGACCGAGTCGAGTGCTGCTTAATCTTGGTTATCGCTAAGAACATCGCGGTTGTACAGCGCTACGAGCGCCTTACTTACATTTATGCTGCCCATTTAAACAATATTAAGAAAGTCTATAAAACACAAGATCAAAGGCAAGAGTCTCCGTAACCGGCGAGCGTGTATAAGACTAACTATGAGAGCGGAGGAGGCCAGAGAGGTATGTAAGGAAAGAGCCTGTTGGAACTCTGTACACTCAGCCTACCCCGCAAGGAATCTGGCGTGATGATATAGATAAACGGATAGATCGAAGTCAGATCGGCGTGTCTATACTTATTAACATTTTATGGTGGCCTTTTGGATTTTCTCAATATTGTATTTTATTTATTAAATGTTTAACATACACGTAATAATGATTAAAAATAATGCTCTCGTAGTGTATGTACCCTATAATATATACTTTTTAAGTTGGTGAATATCAATGCAATAGATTGAAAAGGGTACATTCGTGACTACTTGTCATTCGTATTCATTTTATGTTGGTCATTTTTAAATTCGTGTTGTACTATGGGTCCTTATTCGCTATGACCAATTCTGTATTACATATGTAATCCCACACTAGGATTTACACCTCTGTCGTGGGTGCGATTACAACCATGAAAATTTATATACACAAGTACCCAGACCGAAGCAAATAATTGTAAGTTACACAAAGATTTGTCCCGTGCGGGAATCGCACCTGCGACTATTCGCCCCAGTGGGCGGAGCGGCTTAAGCGCTTAACCACTGCGTCGGTCGACACTTAACCGTCCTCTATTAAACGATTAACGCGGTGAGTTACGATAACTTCGTGGAATGATTGCCTATAATATCTTTCCCATAAGAAGAGTAGTGACAGTTCTAAGTGCCAAACGACTTTATTATTTAATTCAATAGTGTTAAGGCGTAAAACCATAAGTATAGAAACGGGTCATGCCTCTTATTGCCATTGAATAAAGTATAATTTTCTTTGACACTTACAACTGTCACAGTACCCACCTTACATGAAAAGTACTATACTGGTATTCCAGTGGCATACAGAATACCATTACACGATCATTTTACAAAGTTATCGTAACGTGTCACGTTTGGTAATGGCGAATAAGAACGCCTGTTGATACAAATGGGAGAGATATTCCTTAAGAATAATATTTGAATAATCGTGAGTCGGATCTGAGAGTTTAGTACTAACAGATTTACGTTAGCATAACGATATCGAGTTGATATGCCATCCTTTTCACACTACTTATTTACTAAATTAACACGAACGTGACAAAACGCTTTCTCGACAGCGTTACTGTAACGTCAAATGGTTTGTGCTTATAGTCTCTGGTATATTTTTGTTTGGAGATGACCTTTGTTTGCGTTGTCAAAGGATAGGGTGGGTTCGATGTCTGGTAAGAATTACATCAGGTTTTCTTTATTTTATTTTTTCTTTAAATGCTCTATCGACCACCCTTGTAGGTTTCTCAGGATCATAGTGATAAAGAATGGTTAGTAAAGGATATTACGTAAAGTTATTACAGCTTTTCTTACATAAAATTCATATACCTACCTACCTACTTATGATTTAACTACACCACCTAAAATAGTGATTACTATTTCAAAAAATATTATAAATGGAAAATTTAATAAATTAAAACACGATGTAAGTTATCACGATACAAGCAGTGATAGCCTAGTGGTTAGACCGTTGCACTGCAAAGTCAGAGGTCTCGGGTTCAAACCCAGGCACGCCACTCTGTTTTTTCGAAAGCATGTGCGTATTTAAAATTAACTATCACTTGCTTTAACGGTGAAGGAAAACATCGTGAGGAAACCTGCATGTCTGAGAGTTTCTCGAAGGTGTGTGAAGTTCGCCAACCCGCACTGGACCATCGTGGTGGACTATGGCCTAAACCCTCTCAGTTTGAGAGAAGACCCGTGCCCGACGATGGGACAGTTTCTTAACAGGGCTAATATTATTATAAGTAATCCAATAAATAAAATTCTACTGGCTGACGGGGCAGTATTTAAGCTTCGAATAAATAATGAAAATAAACCTTTTATTAGTAAAAGGTTTATTTTCAGGAATATGAAAATATGTTGGTATCGTAATTTGAGTAAATTGTAATAACACTGACTGCCTCGTTGGTGTGGTGGCAAAGCACGTCGCTTTGTGATCACGAGGTCCTGGGTTCAAATCCTAGGTTGGACAAATGTAGTTTTTCTAACGAAAAATTAGTATGAGTCCGGGGTCAGAAATTGCGCCCGGTATATGGCAATGGGCTAGTCCCCTATTACATGTGTAATCAGTACACCTCTGCCACCCCCGCTTGAGGAATATAGGCGAGAAGGTGTGTGTGTAATAAGATACACTATCCTAACCTACATTATCAATTTACTTTCATTCTTAGAACAGCATTTAGTCAAAATATTTTAATGTAATGTTAAGAAACTGTGCCACCGTTAGGCACGGACCTCTTCTCAAACTGAAAGGGTTTAGGCCATAGTCCACCACGCTGGCCCAGTGCGGGTTAGTGAACTTCACACTTTCGGGAAACTCTTATGCATGCAGGTTTTCTCACGATGTTTTCCTTTCACCGTTGAAGTAGGTAATAGTTAATTTTTAGTCAAAATATTACTTAAATGAAATTAAACCCAAAAATACTTAATTGATACCTATTAGAATGCTAATTGTCAAGTTGTACACTTTAAAAATAAATTATTTATTGCAATCAACCGAGAACCTTCAACGTCTTTAAAAGTAAAAAAAAAACTTTTATACAGGACATATTTCTTAATACTTAAAAAAAATACTTCATTTTAAAACATATATAATTTTTTTATTTAGGTACTTTATTAAATAGGTTAAGATTTATGTTTAATAAAAAAAACAGACTATTTTTAGAAAGTTAACGCCAATAATCTTTGGATTGGAATCCAAAGCGAAAAAAAAACAAAACACCAATTAGATTCTAGCTAGAAAGAAATACTCACGCTAATCATCCATGAAAAACAAACAAGTCCAATACACAAAGTCAGTACAATACACAGCACGACACTCGCGAAATTCTTGGCGGTGCGAATTCGTCTTGTGGGCGGTTTCGCCGCCCAACCACGTGCACCCTTACCGACCGACGAAGCGACACTGCGGGGAGGGATGGCTTTTACGCAGGTTATAGACGCGCGCATCTTGTACCTTAAGCTGCCTTCATATGTTCGAGAGCAGGTAAGCTAGGATCTGGGGGACGATATAGCTGGTTTAAAATTTATAGCAGGACGAAATGAGGGCTTCGAATTATTTGAAGGTGTTTTGCTGTGTTTTAATTCTAACTTTGTGTTGTTTTTGGTGGATTTACCCCCCCACACATTCCCACCATTGTAACTCCTGTAAGCCATGATCCACAATGATCTCCTTAAGTGACGCCAATGTTTGAACCTCAGGGTGTCTTGGGAAGCGCTTTAATTGTTTTGGAACCCGCAACAAATTTAATTAGAAACAGAAGGAGCAGGAAAAATAAAATTCCACTCCCCTCCTTTGCAAAGCGGGAGACACAAAAAATTGGCAGAACAGCCATAGCGAAGGAGACTACAACTAGGATAAGCCTGGTTGTAAAGTACCACGGATATGCAAAAAAATTGACAGGGCCTATTTGTGAGCCGCATTTTTGATTCCAGTAATAGATATGGCAAAAACGCTTGAATGCACGGAAATTATCCCGATTTTCTACAAGATGCGCGTAGTAGATAACCCCAGACGTATTTCGCAGACTGCTTAACATAAAGGTACGCTCGTAATTTTGTGTTTTTTAAAAACTGTGTGTGTACTGTAAATTGCTTCATGTCTAGTGGCGTATATCTGGCAATTATGGAGACCTGGGTTTGAATCCGGATAGTCTTATTGGGGTTTTTCTATCAGAAACAAATTCCTAGCAGTCGGAAGCGGGATTATGCCCGAGGTAATGTCAATAGACTTGACTACTATTATATTGGGACCTAACTAACATCATCTGCAATATATGGGCTATAATGAGAAAATTATTGTTTCATTGTTTTTCGCGAGGAGGGATGGTTTTCACACAGGTAATAAACGCGCGCATCTCGTACCTTAAGCTGCCTTCATATGTTCGAGAGCAGGTAAGCTAGGATCTGGGGACGATATAGCTGGTTAAAACTTTATGGCAGGACGAAATGAGGGCTTGCAAATATTTGAAGGTGTTTTGCTGTATTTTCATCGTAACTTTGTGTTTGTTAAAAACGTTACGTTTACTATAAATTGCTTCATGTCTAGTAGCGATTTGTATGTCTGGCAATTATGAATCCTGGGTTTGAATCTGGACAGTCTTATTGGGGTTTTCCTGTCGGAAAAAAATCTCTAGCAGTCGGAAGTCAGGGATTGTGCCCGAGGTAATGGCAATAGACTTGACTACTATTAGATTGGGACCTAACTTACATCATCTGTAAGATATGGGCTATAATGAGAAAATTATTTTTCGAGAGGAGGGATAGTTTTCACGCAGTTTATAGACGCGCGCACCTTAAGCTGCCTTCATATATTCGAGAGCAGGTAAGCTAGGATCTGGGGGACGATATAGCTGGTTTAAACTTTATGGTGGAACGAAATGAGGGTTTGGAATTATTTGAAGATGTTTCGCTGTTTTATGCGGGTGACCTTTTATTTAATAAGATATTTAGTGTGTATCATATACTTTTCCGTATCCAGTGACGTATGGTGCGGCTGGCAATCACGAGGTCAAATCGAGGGTTCAAATCCGAACAATATATGCAGGTATACACAGTATACCTTCGCCACTGCGGGGAGGGTTGGCTTTCTCGCTGGTTATAGATGCGCGCATTTTATATCATGAGCTGCCTTTATGTTCGAGAGCAGGTAAGCTAGGAACTGGGAGACGATATAGCTGGTTTAAACTTTTTCATCATCATCATCATCATCTCAGCCTATACTTGTCCACTGCTGAACATAGGCCTCCCCAATCGCTTTCCAGCGTAACCGGTCCGATGCCACCTGCATCCAACGACTTCCTGCGATTTTCACAAGATCGTCGGTCCATCTGGCAGGCGGTCGTCCCACGCTGCGCTTGCCAATACGTGGTCTCCACTCTAGAATCTTTCTGCCCCAACGCCCGTCCGATCTACGCGCTATGTGGCCCGCCCATTGCCACTTCAGCTTGCTAATCTTAACGGCTATGTCGGTGACCTTGGTTCTTCTACGAATCTCCTCATTCCTGATTCGATCGCGTAGAGAAACGCCGAGCATAGCTCTCTCCATAGCTCGCTGAGCAACTCTGAGCTTTTTTATGAGACCTATTGTAAGAGACCACGTCTCTGATCCATATATCATCACTGGTAACACACATTGACTAAAAACTTTAGTCTTAAGGCACTGAGGTATTTTGGATGAGAAGATGTTGCGCAGTTTCCCGAACGCTGCCCAGCCGAGTTGGATTCGTCGATTGACCTCTCTCTCAAAGTTGGACCTACCTAACCGGACTACCTGTCCCAGGTAAATGTATTCGTCGACAACTTCAAGAGTAGAGTTCCCAACGGTGAGTGCGGTGGGTACGACATGGACTTTAGACATTATTTTCGTTTTGTCCATGTTCATTTTAAGACCCACTTGTTGAGATACTCTGTTGAGGTCACCGAGCATTCGTCCTAGATCTTCCAGCGACTCCGCCACGACCACAATGTCGTCGGCAAATCGAAGGTGAGTGATGTATTCGCCATTGATGTTGATGCCAAGTCCTTGCCATTCCAAGAGCTTGAAGGCGTCCTCTAAGGTGGCCGTAAACAGTTTCGGAGAAATGACGTCTCCCTGCCTTACTCCTCTTTTTATGGGGATCGCCTTCGTGCACTGCCCCTGTACTCGGACTGACATGGTGGCGTTATTATACAAGCACTTTAACACTTCAATGTACCGATAGTCAATGCGGCATCGCTGGAGAGATCTAAGAACCGCCCAAGTCTCGATCGAATCGAAGGCTTTCTCATAGTCCACAAACGCCAAGCATAGTGGCCGATTATACTCCTCGGTCTTCTGTATAATCTGCCGCAGCGTATGTATGTGGTCTATGGTACTAAAACCTTTCCGGAAACCGGCTTGTTCGGGAGGCTGGAAGTCATCAAGCCTGCGTTCGAGACGATTCGTGATGACTCTCGAAAACAACTTATAAACATGGCTCAGCAGTGTGATGGGCCTATAATTCTTCAGTAAAGTGTTATCACCTTTCTTGAAAAAGAGTACCACCACACCCCTGTTCCACGCTTCCGGCGTTTTTCCTTCGAGCAAGACGGAATTAAACAGCCTCTGAAGGACTTTAAGTACCGGCGATCCGCCCGCTTTCAGAAACTCTGCGGTAATTCCGTCTTCACCCGGCGCTTTGTTGTTTTTAAGGTGTTTGAGAGCCATCCCAATCTCGTACAGGCTGATGTCCGGGATATCTTCAGTGTAGTGTCGGGTTAGCTTGGCTCTTGGGTCTTTTACCAAGTCAACAACAGGTTCAGCTACTGAGGTATACAACTGCCCATAGAACCTCTCTATCTCCCTGAGCACCTCTGACCTATTCGACGTTACGTTTCCGTCCTCCGTCTTCAGCTTCGTCAACTGGCTTTGCCCAATAGACGCGTCTCTTGCAAACACTTTGGAGCCCTTATTCTGCTCTATGGTCTCCTCAATACGTCTTGTATTGAAGGACCGTAAATCGTGTCGCAAGGACTTCAATATCTGTCCATTGAGCTGCCTATAGGACTTAGCATCATCGGAGGTTTGGAGTGTCATGGTACGTCGCTCAGCCATAAGGTTTCGGGTGTAGTCAGATAGCTTTTGAGGCCTATTTTTACGGTGGGGCTTAAAATGCTTGGACCCGACCGTATGGACAGTCTCTACCAACCTATTGTTGATTTCGTCCACTGATGCGCTGCTGTCTAGCAATTCGAAGCGGTTTGACAATTCGAGTTGAAAGTTCTCGGGGTTTTGGATATGTGCATTAGAAGGTCGGAGCGTAGACTTCATCAGACGCGATCTTTCCATTTTGACATTAATATTTAATGTGCCTCTGACCATTCGGTGATCACTGCCGGTTTTTACCCTGTGAATCACGGAGACATCATTAAATATTTGTCGCTTGGTGCTCATGATGAAGTCTATCTCATTTTTTGTGGAACCATCAGGGCTCATCCAGGTCCATTTCCTATGAGGCGGCTTCCGGAAGAAAGAGTTCATCATAAAGAGTCCCTCCTTCTCCAGATATTCGGCCAGCCTCTGACCCCTGGGGTTGCGCTGCCCATATCCAAATTGCCCCACTCTCAATTCATCATCGCCCCGTTTGCCCAGCCGCGCATTGAAGTCACCCATAACCACTGTAAAGTGTGCTTTGGAAGTATGTATGGCTCTACTAATGTCCTCATACATTACTTCGACGTCATCATCTGAGTATGCCGAGGTCGGTGCGTAGACCTGTATGACCTTCAGCGAATATCTTTTGGATACTCTGAGTATCAGGTACGCTACCCTGCTCGACACACTAGTGATGGACACAACGTTGTCTATGAGTGACTTGTGGACGATAAATCCGACACCACCTTGGGACTGCTGTTCGCCCTCCCGGTAGTAAAACAAGTTGCCGGATTTTAAGGTTATCGTGTCCTCGCCCTTTCTTCGGACCTCCGATAAACCAACAATATTCCACCGCAACTTGTTTATCTCTTCCTCCAGCTCAACAAGCTTCTCATCTGTCCTTAACGTGCGTGCGTTGTATGTCACCAGGGCCAATTTTCGGTGTTGGTGGTAGCCGAATCTCTGCCGGAGATTCTTAGCACCCCTTGTCCTGTCGTTACCATGGCTGCTACCGTGGCCAGGACGAACAGGACCGCCGGGGACTAGGGGCCTGGTTTTCTTACATTCTTCCATAATTGGGGGTGTTTGCCATACTCGCCACGCTTGGCAGGCGGGTTGGCGAGCGCAGTTATTGGTCTTCGAAGTGCTAAGGGAACGCTGCTGCCCATTCCCTAGTTTTCCCTTAGTCGCCTTGTACGACACCCGATGGGATGAGATGGGTTGGTCCTATTCTAAGCCGGGAACCACGCGGCGGCTTAAACTTTTTGGGATGATTTAATAGCTTGATAGTTAGTTGCGTATAGCTGCTATATGCGGCTGGCAAGCAAGAGGTTTGAGGTTGGAATCTGGTTAGTCTTATTGGGGTTTTTTGATAGGAATAAAATAGCACTCTGAAGTCTGCGATTATGCCGGCAATAGACTCTACCAGAGATTTAGGTGCACATAATACACCTCTGCCACCTGGCGTGATGACACGGATAGAGAGATAGAAAAAAATCCCTAGCAATAACTACCACTATTATGGTTTGGGACCTAAAATCGTCGACAAAATATACACAGTACACCTCTGCCATCCCCGTTAGTGGGGTAAGTAAAGCCGTGAAGGTGTTTATTTTTTTAACGATTTAACACCTGACGTTTTTTAGGCCTATATTTAAGCACATAAATATTTAAAAATAATTTTCTACAATTGCTAGCATCAAATTTATTACATTTTTTACATCTACTACCGGATCGGAACGCGGCCTCCACTGAGAAGATCCGGCGAGAAACTCAGCGGGCTAGTCTTTTAACTTAATTTGGTTGGCCTTTCTGATATCCATATTCTTTTTCAAAATTGTATTATACAGCATTGTTTAATTTTGCTGACTGAGGAGCTGCTCAAACCCAATCTATTTTATCGTCAAGATAATCCGAAATTTTGTAATACCCTTTCTTACACAGTCTAGTTTTGATTACCTTTTTAAATTTATTGATAGGCATGTTTCGGATATCTATGGGTATTTTGTTGTAGAAGCGCATACATTGCCCCATAAAAGAATTACTAATTCTGTGGAGACGAATAGAATGTACAATAAGATCATCTTTGCTATATTTTTCAAAGCTACTACTTCCTCATATCTTGGGGCATCACTAAAAATATAACCCCTGCACTTACCATCAGAGATAATTAAAAACAAACAACAATACATAAATAAAACACAAAAAATCATCCGACACAACACAATATAAACAAAACACAACAATAAAACTAAACGGAAAGTGTAGCTAAACTTAACCGCTTAATTAATCGTCCGTGGAAAGCAGCCGAGCAAAATTTTTATTGCCAACACTAAGATAAATGCATTCATTGTGTCACACGTCGAGTACCGACTATATATTTTCCCGGGACCCTTATTTCCTATGATAAACGCGACGCGTTAGGATAATTTTGTGAAAAAATCGTTTAAACTTACACTCAAATATGTAATTCATTTTGCATAAACCCTGCGGCGGAATTATCGATATATTATTCATACTAGAGTCAAGGTGGTAGGCCAAAGGACGGCCCAAAAATATGAGCACAACTATGAGAGTGGTCTTATTTCAAATTAGTTCGATCCAAACATAGCCAACGTGAGTACGTACGTACCTTTATTAAAGTATCTGAGGTTGGTCTAGTGGCAAAGCGCATCGCTTTGTGATCACGAGGTCCTAGGCTCAAATCCTAGGTCGGACAAGTGTAGTTTTTTTAACAAAAACTTGCCAGTACGAGTCCGGAGTCTGGAAGTGTACCCGATATATGGCGATAGGCTCACCCCCTATTACATGGGAACTAACATCGTTGGCGAAACGTGGGTGTACTTAGTACACCTCTGCCACCCCCGCTTGGGGAATATAGGCGTGACGTGTATTATCCATGAATTGAAGTTTCAACTGCAATCAAAGAAATCCCTCTAAGATACTCCGGAATAACGATGACTTTTGGACGTCAAATGCCTTAGCCCTTCCCGTGATCATGGGTGATGTAAAGCACTAAAATGGCATGACCTTTAAAACCAGAAATAAATCGCGATTAAATCCAAAATTTTTGATTACAATTTAATTTTTAACTCTGATATTCGGTATACCATTACACATTTCACGAAGTTATCGTAACGCGCCGTGTTTGATTATAGCGAATAACGGCCCTGGGTAAGGAAAAATTACGCACAATAAAAACTTGAAGTTCCCGAGAAATTAACGATGTACCAGTTGACAGCGGCTCAGCTTATCTGCCCGTTTTAATGGCCGGGGAAGTTGAAAAATGGGATTATATTTAGTATACGTTATGGGATTTACGATCTGGTTTAGGGAGTATGGACCACCAGGTATGTTAGAGCACTAATTCAAAGGGCAGCACAAAAGATCGCATAGTGTCGACATACGCTTGAGAAAACTCATTCCTGAAAGTTTGGGGTACGTTTTTGATCACGTACGTTTTGACAGTCACTTTTGCTTTGCAGTCAAAGTCAAAATTCCAATGCTAATAAAAAAAACACTTACAAATGTCATAATGAACATCTAAAACCCGATCAGAATGCGGTTTCCTCTGTGAAGGTCCGGCGAGAAATTTAGCGGGCTAAGCAGGCAGGTTACTATTGCTTTGCAGTCAAAGTCAAAATTCCAATGCCAACAAAAAAGCACTTACAAACGTCAAAATTAACATCTACCACCCGATCAGAATACGGTTTCCTCTGTGAATGTCCGGCGAGAAATTCAGCGGGCTAAGCCGGCAGGTACCTATTGATGTTTTGTGTATTATATTTTACTTTTTATTTGTCTTAATATTGTAAGTATTTTTTATTCCATAACGTAAGCGAAGTATGTCAGCGTGTGTATCTCTACATTTTCACATCACACCATTAACTGTGTTTTTTTTCATGATGGAATGCTTCCATCGTTTAATTCTTTTATTCTCCCCCTTTTATTTTCAGGCTTTGTTTTTAACCATGATGTTATAGATATCATTGAAACTCGTAATATCATCGACATTTTCCGTACCCGAGAGACTTTCACTTACGAAAAATACTTACCTATATCTAAAAATCGCTAGTGAATATAAAACTTTTACAATATAATAATTCGAAATATATTTTTTCGGTGTCTTATACACATTCTTATGATGAATGAGTGGCATTACTATAGAGTAATATACACACCATCACGCTTATATTCCCAAAACGGGGTCACAGAGGTGTACTGTGTACACCCAATTTTCGCCGACGATGATGTGATAGGAGGCGAAAATGTGTAATATTATAGTAAGAGTAGCAGGAGTGTTCGATGAAATTTTTAATTATATACAAGGCGTGGCATGTGTATGTCGTATCCTATTATTTGAAAATGTTTTAATGGAATGGCTAGCAGTTATTTTCATTATAGTAACCTTGTAATCTTGTCATAGACGTACTCTATAATTGCTCGAGTGTGTTTAGTTGTGAAGCGATGACATCTGTCAGATGACTATTCACCGATGACAGATAGTCGATGTAAGATGGCGGACGGCGCTGCGTTGTTAGTCTATGCGCAATGGGGCAAGAGGTCGGACGTATTGCGGAGCAGCTAACCTCACTACATTCCATGTGACTTAATCGCCCACGATTGTACGCATGTTCGTATACCAAGGAAGATCAGTGTACCGGACGAGACCCCAGTGTTATTTCAAGATTTCCCTTATGTTCGGCCACCATGCGGACGACTATGAAAACAAAGATAAATCCACCTTTCACCGTTACCAGCATTGAAACGGCCATCCAGAAAACCTAAGCGCCGTTATGTATATGGGTCGAAATATGAGAGTGGAGGAAGACTAGATATCTAAGGAAAGGACCTGTTAGAACTCTGTTCTCTCTGCCTACCCCGCAAGGGATCTGGCATGTTGTTATAGATAGAAGGTATAAATAACATATAGGTGGAATGATCTCAGACACCCCAATCAGATTGTTGCTTTACGAATTTAAAACGAAAATCAAATTTTCAATTTTAAGTGTTTCTCTACTATTTTTTAAGCACTTTGGTACATTTGTGTGCGTATTGAGGTATCATCATCATTTCAGCCTATACTTGTCCACTGCTGAACATAGGCCTCCCCAATCGCTTTCCAGCGTAACCGGTCCGATGCCACCTGCATCCAACGATTTCCTGCGATTTTCACAAGATCGTCGGTCCATCTGGCAGGCGGTCGTCCTACGCTGCGCTTGCCAGTACGTGGTCTCCACTCTAGAATCTTTCTGCCCCAACGCCCGTCCGATCTTCGCGCTATGTGGCCAGCCCATTGCCACTTCAGCATGCTAATGCTGAGGGCTATGTCGGTGACCTTGGTTCTTCTACGAATCTCCTCATTCCTGATTCGATCTCGTAGAGAAACGCCGAGCATAGCTCTTCCCATAGCTCGCTAAACAACTTTGAGCTTTTTTTATGAGACCTATTGTAAGAGACCACGTCTCTGATCCATATGTCATCACTGGTAACACACATTGACTAAAAACTTTAGTCTTTAGGCACTGAGGTATTTTGGATGAGAAAATGTTGCGCAGTTTCCCGAACGCTGCCCAGCCGAGTTGGATTCGTCGATTGACCTCTCTCTCAAAGTTGGACCTACCTAACCGGACTGCCTGTCCCAGGTAAATGTATTCGTCGACAACTTCAAGAGTAGAGTTCCCAACGGTGAGTGCGGTGGGTACGACATGGACATTAAACATTATTTTTGTTTTGTCCATATTCATTTTAAGACCCACTTGTTGGGATACTCTATTGAGGTCACCGAGCATTCGTCCTAGATCTTCCAGCGACTCCGCCATCACCACAATGTCGTCGGCAAATCGAAGGTGAGTGATGTGTTCGCCATTGATGTTGATACCAAGTCCTTGCCATTCCAAGAGCTTGAAGGCGTCCTCTAAGGTGGCCGTAAACAGTTTCGGAGAAATGACGTCTCCCTGTCTTACTCCTCTTTTTATGGGGATCACCTTCGTGCACTGCCCCTGTACTCGGACTGACATGGTGGCGTTATTATACAAGCACTTCAACACTTCGATGTACCTATAGTCAATGCGGCATCGCTGGAGAGATCTAAGAACCGCCCAAGTCTCGATCGAATCAAAGGCTTTCTCATAGTCCACAAACGCCAAGAATAGTGGCCGATTATACTCCTCGGTCTTCTGTATAACCTGCCGCAGCGTATGTATGTGGTCTATGGTACTAAAACCTTTCCGGAAACCGGCTTGTTCGGGAGGCTGGAAGTCATCAAGCCTTCGTTCGAGACGATTCGTAATGACTCGAAAACAACTTATAAACATGGCTCAGCATTGTGATGGGCCTATAGTTCTTCAAAAAGGTGTTATCACCTTTCTTGAAAAACAGCACCACCACACCCCTGTTCCATGCTTCCGGCGTTTTCCCTTCAAGCAAGACAGAATTAAATAGCCTCTGAAGGACTTTAAGTACCGGCGATCCGCCCGCCTTCAGAAGTTCTGCAGTAATTCCGTCTTCACCCGGCGCTTTGTTGTTTTTTAGTTGTTTGAGAGCCATCCTAATCTCGCACAGGCTGATGTCCGGGATATCTTCAGTGCAGTGTCGGGTTAGCTTGGTTCTTGGGTCTTTTACCAAGTCAACAACAGGTTTAGCTACTGAGGTATATAACTGTCCATAGAACCTCTCTATCTCCCTGAGCACCTCTGACCTATTTGACGTTACGTTTCCGTCCTCCGTCTTCAGTTTCGTCAACTGGCTCTGCCCAATAGACGCGTCTCTTGCGAACACTTTAGAGCCCTTGTTCTGCTCTATGGTCTCCTCAATACGCCTTGCATTGAAGGACCGTAAGTCGTGTCGCAAGGACTTCAATATCTGTCCATTTAGCTGCCTATAGGACTTAGCATCATCGGAGGTTTGGAGCGTCATGGAAAGTCGCTCAGCCATGAGATTTCGGGTGTAGTCAGATAGTTTTTGAGGCCTATTTTTACGGTGGGTCTTAAAATACTTGGACCCGACCGTATGAACAGTCTCTACCAGCCTGTTGTTGATTTCGTCCACTGATGCGCTGCTGTCTAGCAATTCGAAGCGGTTTGACAATTCGAGTTGAAAGTATTGAGGTATATGTATTAGAAATGCATTTAAATCGCCGTATTGGTATAAATCATAATTAAATTTTATTTTATACAGTGAACCAAACGAGTAACAGCAATTTATAATAATTGAATAAAAAAAGCAATATTCTTTCAAAATAGTTTAAATCAATTCAGTTGCCGATTTAGAACAAACTAATCAAAATCTAACTAATCAAAGTGTACTCTAATGTGGTAGTCCTTAAGCCGAGTTGGAAGCCTTAAAGGCGGCTTGATAAGTTCCAACAGCAGGTGGCCACAAACCTGCCTCCACCAATCCGCACTGGGTCCGCGTGGTGGAGTATCACCTAATCTCTCTCACCTCGATTTGTGAGAGAAGGCCTTTGCCCAGCAGTGGGCAGTATAGGCTGATATTATTATTATTATTAATCAAAGTCTTGCGTTCATTATGTTACAGGTTGTATTATAGTTTAATTAAAAAATAATTATACTTAGTGTGCTCGCAGAGATATAAGTAAGACGTCTCGCGTGACTTAAATTAGCACATCAAATTACATTGCCTTAAATAAAAACGAAGTACGAAAATGCTCGAAAAGTTCCAAAAAAAATGGTCACTCAACTCAGACCAGTCAAGCCGAACACTATTTAACCTTGATAATCTCTAATACCGCAGTTCCAAAGCTAGGAAGCTCCTTAAAAAAACTATAACTAACTTAAAGGCTTAACCAGCTATCGTAAAGAAAACGTCTTTTTGTACTCCATGCACTATAATAAGTATATGGATCAGAGATTTAATATTTCGAAATATGATTTTTGATTGTATATTTTAGAATCTGGTAAAAGGAATACACGATTAGTCGCGAAATGCTTGAGAACTACTCAATAGAATTTACTTAAACATATAGCAAATAATTGTAGCAAAGTTCTTGTAAGGCAGTTTAATGAAACAATAGTAGTTTTTTAAAAAAAATAATTTTTAATTCTAAAATAAGTTTAATTTCATTTTGCGCATACGTCGTTTATTTCCGAACGCGCGGCTCAATATATCCGTCCCTTATTATTCTTTTGTAAAGTAATTGCATCACTATCACTCTCCCGGTCGATAAATAGTCAATCGATGCAGGCCCTTAATAAAAAATCCAAAACACACACCGAGCACAAAATACCCTCAATACTAATAATATAGGAATGACACGAGCGATTTCTTTTAGACCACCTTTACTTACACTCGACGCAGTTTTGAAAACACCTCAATGTCCAACCAAAGCTGACCTATGATCTTGCTTCATACACTCCTCTTTTATCACATTCTTTTAAGTAGGTAGAGGGGGAGATAGATCTTTTTATGCTGGCGGTTGAACAAAAATATATGATACGATTGTGGGAGATACACCGCGGTGTTCATGTCGTTATCTTTGTTGTATAGGTATTTGGGCGGATATGCTTGTGTATATTATAGGTGGTTTAATGTTTTTTTTTTTATTATTAATAGGTGTCAGAAAACCATAATTTATTTTATTATTATAGTACATTTATCTGTCATTTCGATTCAGTTTTTTATATATGTTTTTTTGCTTTATTGTCTGGTGATGATAAGATTATGATTTTGAATCTTAGATCCGACTAAATGTTTTTATATATGCAAAAAAACTCAGTAGCATTCGGGCGCGTAGAACCGCGTCTGAATAGTTATAACCCCGAAAATTATCGGCGATGTACAAAAAAGTATTTCTGCCACCCCCGCTTGAAGAAAATAAGCGTATATAATAATATTATTAAGACATAAAGAACTCTGTACTCTCTGCCTACCCCGCAAGGGATCTGGCGTGATGATACAGATAGATAAATTTGTTTGTTCATTTGTAATCGATAAACACTGAAACTACTGGACTCTATCTTTATCTATATCATCACGCCAGATCCCTTGTGGGGTAGGCAGAGAGTACAGAGTTCCAACGGGTTCTTCCCTTACATACCTCTCTGGCTTCCTCCACTCTCATAGTTCGTCTCATACGCGCTCGCCGGTTACGGAGACTCTTGACTTTTCCTTCTGATAAGACTCGGTTTATTTGGTCGTGGTAACATAGTCTAGGTCTTCCCCGGTACCTGCACCCTTCGACATTCACATTGTACGTCTGTTTTGTCATTCTTTCATCTGGCTTTCTTTCTATATGCCCGAACCAACGGAGCATGCCCTTTCGCATCTTTACACCGGACTGATTTTAATAATCACCATTATTCGGATGTAACATATGCTATTGTATTTCAGTAATAATAAGATATTTAAACAAAATAAACGCGTGCTCAGCCTCATATGACAGTAAACAAATAACAAGAAATCAGCTTATTCTGTCCCTTGAGGGCATTTAGTCACTTTTAAATGACAACAATAATAAATTTACCTTTTCAGCTCTACTGCTAGGCATAGCGGTGGGCTTTACCTTCTATCTCAAATCAAGGTTAGAAAGAATAACTGGCGCTCTTCCACGCGGACCCAGTATGGATTTGTGAATAATACTTTTATTTTTCTTTTCTCATTGTAGTGATATTCACAATCTTTTATATTAAGAGTATACACAGTATATAAACATGAAGGCGTCGAGACAGGCCTTAAGCCCCTCTTGACGCCAGACAACCGAGGGCAAACGTACTTATCTGAACTGTTTGCGCTATCTCTTTGGACAGAATTAAGTACAATTGATACAGAAAACCTTCGGAGTAATTATTTTTCTTTATTTCTTTTTGTTTTGGAGAATGCCTACTGAATGTGAATTTCTATTGTCCGCAAACTACAGTTAACCACCAGAGACATTGTATATTAATTACTGTAGAAAATATCCTTATAACTTAGTTTACTTAAGTTTACCTACCTAATTCTATCTAAGAGGAATATAATTATAACAAAAATAAAACTTTCAAAATACAAATTCCAAAAAAAACTTTTTGGTGGTTTATAATCTATTTATAATCGAAAAATTTTATTACACACCGTCACGCCTGTATACCCTAAGCCGAGGTGTTCTGTGTACACCTACATTTTGCCGGTAAGGCCTTTGGACCTATTTTGATGTAATAGATGACGAGACTATTGCCATCATCATCATCATCTTCAGCTTATAGCAATGGACTGATAGACATGCCATTATGCCGGGCACAATAGCAGACATTGACCTGCCACTGAGTTTTTTTTCAATAGAAAACCTTTAAATCGCCGAACATCGCGCCACTAGCTAGACTAACAAGGCATTTATTGTTTATAGTTTAAATAAAATTATAAATACTTACAAAGGTCCAACAGGTTCTTTCCTTACATATGTACTTCTGTAGCTTCTCCACTCCCATAGTACTCCGTGCCTATCCCGCAAAGGATCTGTGATCTCAGATCAATACTTACAATCAGAAACACTGTCACGCCTATATTCTCCAAGCGGGGGTGGCAAAGGTGGACTGTGTATACTCACTATTCGCCGACAATGTTAGGTCCCATGTAATAGAGGGCAAGCCTTATGTCATATACTTACCTTACCTTATGTTCAACTCGAATTGTCAAACCGCTTTGAATTGCTAGACAGCAGCGCATCAGTGGACGAAATCAACAATAGGTTGGTAGAGACTGTCCATACGGTCGGGTCCAAGCATTTTAAGCCCCACCGTAAAAATAGGCCTCAAAAGCTATCCAACTACACCCGAAACCTTATGGCTGAGCGACGTACCATGACACTCCAAACCTCCGATGATGCTAAGTCCTATAGGCAGCTCAATGGACAGATATTGAAGTCCTTGCGACACGATTTACGGTCCTTCAATACAAAACGTATTGAGGAGACCATAGAGCAGAACAAGGGCTCCAAAGTGTTTGCAAGAGACGCGTCTATTGGGCAAAGCCAGTTGACGAAGCTGAAGACGGAGGACGGAAACGTAACGTCGAATAGGTCAGAGGTGCTCAGGGAGATAGAGAGGTTCTATGGGCAGTTGTATACCTCAGTAGCTGAACCTGTTGTTGACTTGGTAAAAGACCCAAGAGCCAAGCTAACCCGACACTACACTGAAGATATCCCGGACATCAGCCTGTACGAGATTAGGATGGCTCTCAAACAACTTAAAATCAACAAAGCGCCGGGTGAAGACGGAATTACCGCAGAGCTTCTGAAAGCGGGCGGATCGCCGGTACTTAAAGTCCTTCAGAGGCTGTTTAATTCCGTCTTGCTCGAAGGAAAAACGCCGGAAGCGTGGAACAGGGGCGTGGTGGTACTCTTTTTCAAGAAAGGTGATAACACTTTACTGAAGAATTATAGGCCCATCACACTGCTGAGCCATGTTTATAAGTTGTTTTCGAGAGTCATCACGAATCGTCTCGAACGCAGGCTTGATGACTTCCAGCCTCCCGAACAAGCCGGTTTCCGGAAAGGCTTCAGTACCATAGACCACATACATACACTGCGGCAGATTATACAGAAGACCGAGGAGTATAATCGGCCACTATGCTTGGCGTTTGTGGACTATGAGAAAGCCTTCGATTCGATCGAGACTTGGGCGGTTCTTAGATCTCTCCAGCGATGCCGCATTGACTATCGGTACATTGAAGTGTTGAAGTGCTTGTATAATAACGCCACCATGTCGGTCCGAGTACAGGGGCAGTGCACGAAGGCGATCCCCATAAAAAGAGGAGTAAGGCAGGGAGACGTCATTTCTCCGAAACTCTTTACGGCCACCTTAGAGGACGCCTTCAAGCTCTTGGAATGGCAAGGACTTGGCATCAACATCAATGGCGAATACATCACTCACCTTCGATTTGCCGACGACATTGTGGTTGTGGCGGAGTCGCTGGAAGATCTAGGACGAATGCTCGGTGACCTCAACAGAGTATCTCAACAAGTGGGTCTTAAAATGAACATGGACAAAACGAAAATAATGTCTAACGTCCATATCGTACCCACCGCACTCACCGTTGAGAACTCTACTCTTGAAGTTGTCGACGAATACATTTACCTGGGACAGGTAGTCCGGTTAGGTAGGTCCAACTTTGAGAGAGAGGTCAATCGACGAATCCAACTCGGCTGAGCAGCGTTGCAGCATCACGCCAGCTCCCTCGCGGGGTAGGCAGCGAGTACAGAGTTCCAACAGATTCTTTCCTTACATACCTCTCTTGCTTTCTCCACTCTCATAGTTCGTCTCATACACACTCGCCGGTTACGGAGACTCTTGACTTGCCCTTCAGCTAAGACACGGTCTATTTGGTCATGGTAAGATAGTCTAGGTCTTCCCCGGCACCTACATCCTTCCACTTTCGTATTGTATATCTGTTTTGTCATTCTTTCTTCTGGCATTCTTTCTATATGCCCGAACCAACGGAGCATACCCTTTCTCATCTTTACACCGATACTATCTTTCATACCTACTCGCTTTCTTACTACGTTGTTGCGAATACGGTCGGTCAGCGTGACTCCGCACATCTTCCGCAGAGATCGCATTTCGACCGCATTTATCCTGCTTTCGTTCTCCTTCTTACATACCCAACTCTCACTGCCATATAACAGCGTTGGGACAAGCACTCCGTTATGCATGGCCAGCTGCGCCTTTTGGCTTAAGTGCCGGCTCCCAAGTAGCCTTCCCATCGCACCATTCACTCTATTACCTGCATTCACTCTTCTCTCTATATCAGCTGTGTATTTCCCATCCTTACTGAAGGCGCATCCAAGATATACAAACTCATTCACTTGCTCCAGCACATCGTTACCAACCACAATCCTTGCATTCGTTCTGGTTTCTTCCCGTTCAAAAATCATAATTTTGGTTTTCTTCACATTCAAATGTAAGCCATTGTTCATGCAGTCGTCTCTCATAACTGTGACTAGTGTTTGCAGATCAGTGGCTGTTGGCGCTATCAAAACCGCGTCATCCGCATACAATAGGTGGTTTATCACTAGATCACCCATTTTTACCCCTTCAGTCATCGCATTCAGTCTTTGAAGACTTTTATCCAGATACACTATAAACAGTCTAGCGGACAACACGCAATCCTGCTTGACGCCGATTTTAAGAGTATACACAGTATATAAACATGAAGGCGTCGAGACAGGCCTTAAGCCCCTCTTGACGCCAGACAACCGAGGGCAAACGTACTTATCTGAACTGTTTGCGCTATCTCTTTGGACAGAATTAAGTACAATTGATACAGAAAACCTTCGGAGTAATTCTATCTATCTATAACTTCACGCCAGATCCCTTGCGGGGTAGGCAGAGAGTACAGAGAACTCTGCACCCCACGACTCGCCAGTTCGGGCCCGGCGTGATGGGTGGCGGCCCCCATCGCCGCTTCCACCTATATTCGTACCGACGGGGGCGGGCCGGTACGAATATTAATTAGGTAATTATTTTTCTTTATTTCTTTTTGTTTTGGAGAATGCCTACTGAATGTAAATTTCTATTGTCCGCAAACTACAGTTAACCACCAGATACATTGTATATTAATTACTGTAGAAAATATCCTTATAACTTAGTTTACTTAAGTTTACCTACCTAATTCTATCTAAGAGGAATATAATTATAACAAAAATAAAACTTTTAAAATACAAATTCCAAAAAAAACTTTTTGGTGGTTTATAATCTATTTATAATCGAAAAATTTTATTACACACCGTCACGCCTATATTCCCTAAGCCGTAGCAGAGGTGTTCTGTGTACACCTACATTTTGCCGGTAAGGCCTTTGGACCTATTTTGATGTAATAGATAACGAGACTATTGCCATCATCATCATCATCTTCAGCTTATAGCAATGGACTGATAGACATGCTATTATGCCGGGCACAATAGCAGGCATTGACCTGCCACTGAGTTTTTTTTCAATAGAAAACCTTTATATCGCCGAACATCGCGCCACTAGCTAGACTAACAAGGCATTTATTGTTTATAGTTTAAATAAAATTATAAATACTTACAAAGGTCCAACAGGTTCTTTCCTTACATATGTACTTCTGTGGCTTCTCCACTCCCATAGTACTCCGTGCCTATCCCGCAAAGGATCTGTGATCTCAGATCAATACTTACAATCAGAAACACTGTCACGCCTATATTCCCCAAGCGGGGGTGGCAAAGGTGGACTGTGTATACTCACTATTCGCCGACAATGTTAGGTCCCATGTAATAGAGGGCAAGCCTTATGTCATATACCGGGCACAATCCCACTTACATTAATTATAACTACATAGTATCAATGCCCTTGAAAGAACAAACTACGTATATATGTCGGAAAGAGTAATAATATATAATAGTAGTATTATAATATCTGAAGATTGCAGTTAATGGAATGTCAAGCAATTATTATCCCTTCAGTAAACTTTTAGTTTATTCTCAAAGTTTTAATGAGCTTGAGTAGGTTTAGTTGTGATGCGATGACAACTGACAAATGACAGTTACTCGATGTACAATGACAGACAGCCCTACTAACATAGATAAAAAATAACACCGTCACGCCTAGATTCCCCAGAGGGGGTGGCAGAGGTGTACTGATTACACCCACATTTCGCCGACGATGTTAGGTACCATGTAATAGGGGGCGAGCCTTTTGACATATACCGGGCACAATTCCAGACTCCGGACTCATACTGGGAATTTTCGTTAGAAAAACTACATTTGTCCGACCTAGGATTTGATCCTAGGACCTCGTGATCACGAAGCGATGCGCTTTGCCACCAGACCAACGAGGCAGTAACATAGTTACTTATCATAAAATCAAGCTATATTATAATTATTTACCCAACAGTAAACTACGCAGACAAGCTATCGCCCCAAACATAACAATCAATACCGTAAACTCAAAACGCGGATGACGTAAAATACAGAATAAAAATGTTAATGGAAAACGTTGCACAGATAACGAAAGATTTACGATCACCAAACAGGCAAAATAAGAATCATTCCGATTGAGTGCGGCGAGGGAATTTAATTTAGGGTAGAGTGATGCCGTTTGTTTTGTGGTATTATGTCTGTGTATATATTGATTAAAATAGTTTGCAAAATTTGTTTTTGACAATGTGTAACGTAATTAAGGTATGACCACACGGTTTACGGTTAAACGAACAGATTGACGTTACCGTAACGCTACCAAGTTGATATACCATCTTTTTCACACTATAAATTTACTAAATAACTAGGTGTTTAACTTTATTTTGTAACATAGGTAGGTAGATCTCTAAAGCGTGATCATATTCAATTCTCTAAATCTATAGCGCTATTCGACGCTAACGACGACACATAAAAAAAAAATACTTTACCTGGGTACTTTTCTTTGAGAAGGCTTACCAGTTTATCTATTTATTATATAATACAATTATTGGTAAAATGGCTAATTTAAACCTTTTTTACTTACCCTGCCAAAGATTGTAATCTGGCGTAATAATATTTATCGTATCCTATTATTTGAAAATGTATTAATGGAATGGCGAGCAGTTATTTTCATAATAGTAACCTAGTAATCTTGTCATAGACATACTCTATGATTGCTCGAGTGTGTTTAGTTGTGAAGCAATGACAGATGACATGTCAGATGACGAATCACGGATGACAGGTATTTTATTTCGGAGCTAATGTACATGAGGTTATTTCACGTGCCCAAAAAAACCTTAAAATTCTATTTGAATGGGTCCAATATAATCTGCTAACCGCAAACATATCCAAAACTTGTTACATCATGTTTAAACCTAAAAATAAAATAATTCCACTGCATGACCCATTAACTATTGATAATATCCCATTAGAACAAAAAACTTGCGAGAAATACCTTGGCTTGAGAATGGATAATTACTTAACATGGAACAAACACATTGAGTACATTTAAAATAAAATCTCCTCACTTATTGGACCTCTTCGCAATATAACTGTATAACTAAAAAACTGCGTTTCACGATTTACAATTCTCTTGTTAAATCACATTTACTGTACCTCATAGAAGTATGGGGCAGTGCTAGTAAAACAAAGCTACAAGAACTTGTAAAATAAAAAACTCGGTGCTGGTTGGTGCAGTCGGTTACTTGGCACCGACTTCAAATATATATTTTTTGCGTTTTGAAGTCGGTTTCCCTTTTTTTAAAAGTTTTTTGAGAATAATTTCTTTAAACCTAAACCTATGTAGCACCTAGAATTTTTTTGTAAAAATCCTAATATCTTCTATTACGTAAAGCCTCCTTTGACGACCTTCATTCCAGCTAGATATCCTGTACTTAAATAATGTAATATTACACATATAAAAATCCAGCTTAAAAATGGTGAAATTATTATTTTATCTAAACCATACACTTCTATTACACAAATATACACCGTCACGCCTATATTCCCCAGAGTGGGTGGCAGAGGTGTACTGAGTACACTCACGTTTCGCCGACGATGTTAGGTCCCATGTAATAGGGGGCGAGCCTATTGCCATACACCGAGCACAATTCCAGACTCCGGACTCATACTGGGAATTTTCGTTAGAAAAACTACATTTGTCCGACCTAGGATTTGAACCCAGGACCTCGTGATCACAAAGCGATGCGCTTTGCCACCAGACCAACGAGGCAGTAACATAGTTACTTATCATAAAATCAAGCTATATTATAATTATCTACCCAACAGTAAACTACGCAGACAAGCTAGTTATGTATACTAGACCAGTACACAGCTCAGTGCAAGTACTTTAAAAGATGATGCAATATAAACAGACTATTGCTCATAGAATATAATTCCAAGTACTGTTTTGCTTAATCAGCTTAACTTGCCTCAGCTGCGTATTTATCATGTAAACAGATATCAGGTTACTTGTTTAGTCTCAGTCCAATTCTCATAACTGTTTTGCTAAATAAGCAGATATCAATTAACAAGACGTATAACGCGTGGGTTCATTCTAGAAAGAGTTGTTTACTTGACGATGCCTATAAAAAGCCATCGCCAAGCAAAGTACATTTAATATCGACTCAGCTCTCTTACCGTTCGCACTAACGTTAAGTAATATTAATTGACTGCATTAATATTTTGAGTATCTATTATTAATTTGTATTGTGAAATAAATATATTTTTATAAAGTCACGCCGGCCTTTATATTTGACTGGCGCAGCCGAACGGTAGGATTTCAGTCGCGATAAGTGTTGCAGCAGTCATACCAGACAAGCTCAGCGCCGTGTAGGAGTACAAGCATCGATTCCGGACCACAATCGCCTGGCTGAATCCTAGAAAAGGATCTACCCTACCTTCGAACAAAGAAATTTTGTCAAGAAGTGCCTGCAGATACTCAAAGAGCGGATATTCGGCATGAAAAATTGCAGCATTGTGTGAGTTCTGACCTTTCCCACATGTTCCTATTTTTCTGTCTATTCTGAATTTAATTGGACAAGCATCGCTAATTTCATTCAGACCCCGAGCCTGTAATTCCGGTCAAAAATCGCGGGAATTATTTGGATAAAAGGATATCGCATTATTAGACAAGCATCGCTAATTTGTGATTAGAATTTAGGATCTCACGGGATTTAGACACGCATCGCTAAGCCGTAGATCACCACTTAGGGCCGTAAGAATCAGACAAGCATCGCTGAACTTACGTAAAACATTGTCGTATTTTATTGAAAAAGAAAATTACTTCCAGTGGGTCGATCACAAGGTCCACTTGAGAACGTAATATATTAAAAGAAAAATAAATCTTAATGAAAAGAAATTAAATATTTAAAAAAAAAAGAAATAATAAACGTTGTTCTGCCTATAAAGGCTAAGTTGAATAATAATTGTTAAGAGTTATCGTTTCGGACAAAAATCGCCGAATCTATAAACTTTTTCTTTTATTATATAAAATTTTTATTGTAAACTTTTTTATGTGTTATTTTTAAATTGTATTTTTTTTTGTGTGTGTTATTTTAAATTGTATTATTTTTTTATTTTGTGTGTGTAATATTTATCTTATTGTGTTTGTAAAATTGAATAATAAGTGTTCAAAATATTCAAAATGAATCAAATTCAAATTATTCCGAAAGAAATTCTCGACTTAATTCCGCGTTACGACGGTAACAATCAATTGTTAAATTTTTACATCCAAAAGTGCGAATATGTTATTAGAAGTTTTAGTCGCGAAAATAATGCCGCACAACAAATGTACATTTACCATAGTCTGACGAGTAAATTAATAGATAAAGCCGCGAAACTAGTGAGTGAAAGAAATATTATCAATTCTTGGGATAGCTTAAAGGAACTCCTCATAGAACATTTTGGAGATCCTAGAACAGAAGATTGCATTGCCGTAGAATTAGAAAACATTAAATTAAAATCAGGAGAATCATATATAGATTTAGCTCATAGAATCCAGGACGTAAAAAGTTCAGTTATAGCCAAAGTAAATTTGTTAACCGATGAAGGCGTTAAAGCCGCTAAAATGATTATTTATAATAATTCCGCGTTAAATAGCTTTTTGTTTAACTTACCAGAAGACCTATTAAGGATCGTTAGGTTAAATAAATGCGCTAATCTAGAATCAGCCTTAGGAATAGTTACAGAGGAAGTAAATTTCCATAAACATTATAATGCAAAAAGCAAAGTCAAATCAAATAATAGTTTACAAACAACCAAAACTTTTAAAAGCAAACTTTGTCACAAATTTTACATTTATGATGTGGATAGCAGATACGAAGGTTTATTAGGTTCAGACTTGTTAAAAGAACTAGAAGCCACAATAGATATGAAAAATCAAGTTTTAAAAACCAGAAATACTAAAATTCCGATATTGTATAGAAAACCCTACGAAATTAAATTATCACCGCGTTCAGAAACTGGTCTTACGCCATTTGAAGTAGTTTTTGGTCATACAGATTTATCTAATGTATTTGAAGTTGATTTTGAGAAAAATTATACACAACAACTTGTTTTAGAGCACCGTAAACGAACTAAACACTTATATGATTTCTTAACCGATAAAATGATAAATAATAAAATTAAAATTAGAGAAAACGTGGCGGTGAAGAAGGAATAAAATTTAAACAAGGAGACACCGTCTTTATAAAAGGTGTCAATATTAGGCGTAGTAAAGACCAACCGCGTTATAAAAGAGCAAAAATTATTGGAACAATTAATAGAAACACAGTACCGGTAGAGTCTCATCAGAGACACACAAAAGTCCCAATAAAAGATATAAAACGTCCTCCGCAGGTTCGCGCTCCTGATCCTCGTACAGGCAGCCCAAAACCTGGCCCATCAACTTCAGAAACTTGAAGATAATCCTGGAATCTTCTCAGTTAAGGAAGGACAAGCATTCATTAGCACTTATAATTGGAATATAATTAAAATATTAGATTTAAAATTTGTTAGTAACAGTATTGAATATAACGTTAACAAGTATTATGAAGTTAACGATTATTTAAAAATCTATCGCCCCAAACATAACAATCAAAACCGTAAACTCAAAACGCGGATGACGTAAAATACAGAATAAAAATGTTAATGGAAAACGTTGCACAGATAACGAAAGATTTACGATGACCAAACAGGCAAAATAAGAATCATTCCGATTGAGTGCGGCGAGGGAATTTAATTTAGGGTAGAGTGATGCCGTTTGTTTTGTGGTATTATGTCTGTGTATATATTGATTAAAAATAGTTTGCAAAATTTGTTTTTGACAAAGTGTAACGTAATTAAGGTAAGACCACACGGTTTTACGGTTAAACGAACAAATTAACGATACTGTAACGCTATCAAGTTGATATACCATCTTTTTCACACTATAAATTCACTAAATAACTAGGTGTTTAACTTTATTTTGTAACATAGGTAGGTAGATCTCTAAAGCGTGATCATATTCAATTCTCTAAATCTATAGCGCTATTCGACGCTAACGACGACACATAAAAAAAAAATACTTTACCTGGGTACTTTTTTTTGAGAAGGCTTACCAGTTTATCTATTTATTTTATAATACAATTATTGGTAAAATGGCTAATTTAAACCTTTTTTACCTACCCTGCCAAAGATTGTAATCTGGCGTAATAATATTTATCGTATCCTATTATTTGAAAGTGTATTAATAGAATGGCGAGCAGTTATTTTCATAATAGTAACCTTGTAATCTTGTCATAGACATACTCTATAATTGCTCGAGTGTGTTTAGTTGTGAAACAATGACAGATGACATATGTCAGATGACGAATCACGGATGACAGGTAGTCGATGTAAGATGGCGGACAGCGCTGCGCTGTTAGTCTATTAGCAATAGTACAAGCTCTCGGACGTATCGCAGAGTAGCTAACCTCGATGCATTCAGTGTGACTTAATCGCCGGACGAGACCCCAGTATTATTTTAAGATTTCCTTTATGTTCGGCCACCAGACTATGAAAACGAAGATAAATTCATCTTTCACCGCTACCGGCATTAAAACGGCCATCCAGAAAACCCAAGTGCCGTTATATTTAGAAAAGGTACTGAAGTATATTCAGCCGAAAAATAACTTATACGCACGTTCACGTAAAGCATTTATTCACAGACAGAAGTAACGTACAACAATTTACGACTACTCCCTATACGATTATTATTTGCATACCTTACACCTCCACCCTTAATCTAACACCTTCCATAAACAATAAAGTCGTAAAGAAATATTAAAATAAAATGTGTCACATTCCAAATAAATACCTACTAACTAAATTTAGTTTTCCATTACAAACAACTCCTATATGCGAAACCGGTCGACCGGCTTACGCATACGCTTGGGGTACTTTACCGACGGCAGGTCACAGCTGGGCGGCGTGGTTGCCGTGGGTGGTGGCGAGGACTGTGGAGGCGTCCCAAAAACCTCAACAGGCTCATGCGCAACGTCGTGCTCACCGCTATCGCCTTCCTCCCCACTTTTATCCCGATCTACTGCAGATGGACTTATTCGGGTGCTGGATGCGTCAGGAAGTTGAGCTTCCTCTTGTTCATCTGTAGTTTCCACAGTTACACCGCAATCCCCTGGACAGGGAACATCAGACATGCGTGATCTTTTTCGTATTTGGTCCATGTGTTTAGTGTGCTGTCGACCGTTACCTTCCTTAACACAGAACCGACGTGATCCATCCTTATGTACTACGGAACCCTCTTTCCATTTCTGTTGACCTCTATATTGTCTGAATATGTCTCTGTTGCGAGGGCGCGCGTGCCGGCGCCGACAGTTCAGCCGCGCAGGTGCTGAACTGGCGGCACAGCTCCTCTATGTCCCTATCGATATTCGGCCACCACACGTAACTACGAGCCCACGATTTGGTTTTTACTATTCCCATGTGGCTACTATGTAGTTGTCGAAGGATTTGTGACCGTAACGTTAAGGGCACAATAATTCTGTAACCCCACATGAGACAATTTCCTTCACAATAAATTTCATTGCGCCGTATAAAATACGGTCTCAGACATTCCTAACTACACTGTGCCGGCCATCCCGTCTGAGTGTAAATAAGTATTCTACTTAACAATGTATCCGCAGCCATCGACTTGCGAATATCATTGTGAGTGATCGGTAAAAAGTCCTCAACGAAGTTGAGATAAGTGATTTCCTGCAAGTTAACTTCTTTACTACGTTGCGAGGGTAAACGCGATAGGGCATCTGCGCTGTTCTTAGCCGACGATATATACTGAATATTGTAGTCGTACCCCGATAACAATACTCCCCACCTTTGCATACGACTAGCGGCCATCACGGGAATGCCAGCTTTACTTCCAAATATTGATGTTAAAGGCTTGTGATCGGTTCTCAAAGTAAATTTCCGACCATATAAGTACTGATGAAATTTCCTTATTCCATAAACAATAGCCAAAGCCTCCCTTTCTATTTGTGAGTATGCCCGCTCGGGCCTTGTGAGCGAGCGCGACGCGTAGGCCACGGGGCGCTCCCCGCGCGGCGTGTCATGCGATATCACCGCGCCCACCCCCACGCTGCTCGCGTCTGTCGTCACTATCAGCGGTAGGTCTGGCGAGTAGTGCGCGAGTACTTCGCTGGAAGTCAACAAACGCTTCACTTTCTTAAATGCCTTTTCGCACTCCTTACACCACCACCCCTGATCGCAACAAATTATACAATGGAGCTAAAATAAAACTTATATTTTTCACAACTTTGGCGTAATACATCACCATTCCTAAAAATGATCTCAACTCTGTCACATTGCCAGGTACAGCCTTAACCTTGTCCGGACAAGTATGTACTCCCCTGTTCGATATCACGTACCCCAAATATGTGATACGCTCTTGAAAGAAACTACATTTTTCTTTTTTTACCTTGAGACCGTTCGACTCCAATATTTTAAAAACCTTATCCAAATTATCCAAGTGAGATGCGGTATCTAATCCCGTAACAATAATATCATCTAAGAAAACTCCTACATAGGGCAAATGAGCAAACAGTTGCTCCAACTTCTTTTGAAAAATACCCGGGCTGGATGCGAGTCCGTACACTAAACGGTTATATCGGAACAGACCCTTATGAGTGTTAATTACCGTATATTTGCTACTATCGTCGAGCTCGAACTGTGCGTATGCTTGCGAAAGATCAATTTTTGAGAAACGTTGCCCACCGTGTAGGTTCGCCAACAAGTCCTCAACCCTGGGGAGAGGGTAACGATCGACTTCCAGCACTTTGTTAAGCGTTAGTTTGTAATCAGTGCATATCCTAATGTTACCGTCCTTCTTGACGACTGGCACAATAGGCGTGGCCCAGTCGGAGCGGTCCACAGCCGTGAGCACGCCGTCGCGCACCAGCTGCTCGAGAGCGCGCTCCACAGGCTCGCGCAGCGCGTACGCGAGTGGACGCGCGCGCATGAACACCGGCCTTGCCCCCTCGCGCAAATGAATGCTGACCTGGCCACCGGTAAAGCGCCCCAGCCCGTCCGAAAACACTTTACAATATCTGGAACTAAACGTTTCGAAGTTAAAATTTCCATAAAATACATGGTTTACATTTTGATCGTTCTTTACGCTAGGTATTGTTATGCCTAAGTCCGCTATCCACTGTCTGCCCAGTAATATAGTTTTGCCATTATTTATAACATACAAATCCAGGTACTTACACTTATCTTTATATTTTACTAACGGTTTAATTACACCCAAGGGTCGTATCGTTTCGCCTGTGTAATACCTAAGTACTAAATTACATTTTTCTAACTTGATATCTTTAAAATGTTTGTTATAAAATGCGTGACTTATACACGACACTGCGCTCCCTGTGTCACACTCCATAGCAATGTTCATATTATCAATATTAATATTTATAAAAATCGGTGGATAATTACCTAATGTTAATTGATTTATCGTCCCCACCTCGTCATTGCCGTTACTCAACTCAGCCGTGCCTTCAATATAGTTGTGTCCGGTATCCCTCAACCTCGGACACACTCATCGTAGATGCCCGGCCTGGTTGCACACGCGACACACGTAGCGCACAAACCTACACGACCGCGCGTCATGCTCTCCGCCGCACGCCTGGCATCGCCAGCGCCCGCCCGCTTGGCTGCCGAGCTCGGTGGCACCAGCCGCAAATCCGGCCACTTTGTTGCTTCGCGTAGCCATGTCACGTATTCCGCTTGTTGATCTCGTAGTGCGCATAGTACTTCTCACCCTCGTACGTCCATAACCTCGATGACTTTTAATTAGTACACTTGCGATCGCCTGACATTCCAATGATGTGGTCTTACGATTATCTTCAACTTGCCCTTTTACCGCGGCCGCATCTTTCTCAGCTGCTTCCATATTGAGCGCCAAACTACAGGCTCTTTAGAAATCTAACTTCTCTTCCGCAAACAATCGTTGTCGAATGGTTTCGCTCATCAAACCACAAACTAACCGATCACGCAAACTTTCGTTAAGCCACTGTCTAAATTCGCATGATCTCGACAACTTTTTTAATTCCGCGATGTAATTACTTATTTTCTCGCCAGTATTTTGATTTCGATTATGAAATTTAAATCGTTCAATTAAAATTGCTAAAATACTTGGGCGTGGCTGCAGGTGCTTTTCCATAATGACCGTTAATTCTTTGAACGCCTTGGCGGTTGGTTTATCCGGTGTGCACAGGTTCACCAGCAACTCGTAACTTTTTGCCTCCATCACAGTGACTAAAGTCGGCACTTTCAGCTCTTCAGATATTTTATTTACTATAAAATATTGTTCGAGTCGTTCTACGTACAACCGCCAGTTGTCCGTTTCGACGTCAAATTCGGTAATTTTGCCGATCGACATCGTTAATGTTTACAGCTCGTTCTATTACGTTATTCACACGCGAATTCGTAAGTAATCGTCGCCAAAGCATTTATTCACAGAAAAAAGTAATGTACAAAAATTTACGACTACCCCCTATACGATTATTATTTGCATACCTTACAGGTACATTGCGAGCTAAGTATGTAAGTATGTTTTCCCAGTACATGACGTGTCTTCTCTCAAGAATGTACAGTTTATGTCATGTTTAGATATCTTTAATAAATTAATACATAAAATGTCCTGTCCAGGCCATTCATCGTTAGAGAGAACTACTCTCCACAAGAGACAATTTAAGTATTTAAATCGAATGTGTATGCACAATTGCAGGTTAGTGCTTTTAACCACCGAACAGTTTCTCGTGAGGAGACGAACCTGAGTTTAATATTAATTCGTGGAGGAATTCATGTTTAGGCAAAATCATACATTTTAACGTAACATTGCAGATCGAGACTAACAATTATAAAAATAATAAAGTTATATGGTTTATCCCGCGATGATCCCGGATTGGTTCTTGTTTCCAGGATAAAAATATTTATTATTTTAAGTTAGGGTATTACTATACCAATTTCATTGAAAAACATTCGGTAGTCAGCGAACAATAATTAGTAGTAATAAGTAACAATAATAAGTAGTCAGACGGAATGAAATTCCAAAAAAATTGTAACGAGAGGTACATAACCTAATTAAAATTTTCGAAAAATATTCATTGTGCAGATTCAGCTCGGTTACAGTTTTACGTGACAACAAGTTTTCCCGACAAACGTTACCTACTATAGCGTCACAGTGTTTTCTAAAGTGGCAACAGAATCAGTTATTTTTAATATAAATTTTACTTTTTAAATACTTGAAATGCAAACGTTCCTCAGTTCACTACGTTAATCGATATTTAACCATAATTCAACGCAATACTTCGATTTTCATTGAAATTCTAAAACATATTCCTAGTAATGCAGACATACCTACATACGCTTAGTTAATTTGTATATGAAAGATATTAAAAAAATGTAGCTTTTCATATTAAATTTAATTAGTAGTAATCAACTGATTGCAATGTCTGACGACTTGTGGTATAGATATATGTTTTATGTCGTATATTTTATCAGTAAATATAACGTACGTAATTTTATCTTAATAAAATGTAACGTTTTACATCCAAATAATTTTAAAATTTTGTTATGTTATCTCCCTTTAAATCAGTGAGATTCACCCTTCCAAATCCTAGAATAAAACTGGAAGCATTAATTAATAAGGTGTGCACTTAAAATCTCTTGTAAAAAGGCTTATGCGCAAAGTTTCCCGTAGCAGGCGCCCATTGACGAGCCCTTAATCCTATCGTGGCCCGACAATGCTTGAAAAACTGGTTAACTGGTTAACAGACTCATGTCTGAGATTATCTTGAAGGTTCCGTATAGTTAGAACTGTGTCAGACATTGGTAGTACTAGTCTATATCTATACTAATATTATAAAGAGGAAAGATTTGTATGTTTGTAACAAATAAACTCAAAAACTACTAAACTGATTTCAAAAATTCTTTAACCATTGGAAAGCTACCTTATCCAGAAGTAACATAGGCTATATAACATAGACCCGATAGGTGGCGCTCTTGTCGACCGGGTACAGAGTCACGGAAAACTGCTAGTATTGTATAAATATATTGATAACCTGGTGAAGGTCGTCAAACCTGAATCTGTACATCACAAAGCTGGTCGTCGTAGTGACCTTAAAGAGGCTTCTGTCCTGTGGGCTTACCAAGAAAGATTGACATTAGCGTAAAGCTAGCGATTTGATTTGCCACCCTTATCACACTACTCTCTCTCTCCTCTCTCTTACCTTGGCAATTATTATTCCGATCTGATGGTGGGGTCCTGCCTTCCTAATTTTCTCCTTCCACTTCGCTCTGCCGGACGTGTCGTGTTCGGAGGCATTGCAGATACACAGGTCCTTCCCGACCACATCTGCCCATAATAAACTAAATTAACATGAACGTGAAGTTACGCTAAAGTCAAACTTTTCGTACAAAGCCCTTTATAGTAGTAGTCTTTCGGCTTTCGGATTGTGATGATGATTAAGCGATATTTTTTTATTAATAATGTTTACGAACAGTAATTAGAAATACCACATTTTATAACTGCCATAGAATGCCATTTTGATTTACGATAACGATGTTTATTTTAATATTATGTGAAATAAAGCGTTATTGATGTTTTTTCCTAATAATACAATTTTATAATAATAAAAATTCTATCTCTATCTATCTATATCATCACGCCAGCTCCCTCGCGGGGTAGGCAGAGAGTACAGAGTTCCAACAGGTTCTTTCCTCACATACCTCTCTAATAAAAATTAATAATAATATTAGCCCTTTTAAAAAACTGCTCCACCGTCGGACACGGGCCTCCTCTCAAACTGATAGCGTTTAGGCCATAGTCCACCAGGCTGTCGCATACAATTTTGGAGAAGAAAATAAAATGGTTATCAGAAAGGCCAAACAAATTAAGTTAACGTAGTAAGACTAGCCCACTGAGTTTCTCGCTAAAAAATGCAATAATTTTGACGTTTGTAAGAGGTGTTGGTATTGGCCTATATAAATAAATAATTTTTGAATTTGACTTTGACTCTACCCAAGGATTCTCAGTAGTAGTCTATAGTCTCGAATGTTTTAAGTACACTCGCCTCTTAATTTAATTGGACCTATAACTATCAACAAAATGAGGATGTACATCTTACACCTCTTCCATCACTTGGAGAATATTATAAGTGTAAGCTTGTTTGTGTTTTTTTAATGCACTATATGAACCAACCACTGGACCGGCGTGGTGGAGTATGATCTAATCTCTCTCACCTCAATTTGTGAGAGAAGGCCTTTGCCCAGCTGTGGGGCAGTATAGGCTGATATTATTATTATTATCAGTTATTAACCAACGGGTCACTTGCGATTTAGTTTTTGAGAAATTCCGTAGCCAGCAGATATCGTCTATACTCAATAGACCAGTTTCTAAGCAAAGGAGAAAAGCCTCTTAGCGGCTTGTATAGGCTGACCTCAATACGAAAGAAAGAAATATTTTTTTATGATTTACTGTTAAAAGTCTGAAAAACTTGTTTAGAACTTTTTCTTAAAGAAAATATTATTAAAATGTTATATTATCTAGATATACATTATTTCAGTTTCTATTTGAACTTATTTTGTAGAAAAATATGGATTCCTAAAATATAAAAAAATATTTTACTTCCTATAATCTCCTTGTGAACCATCCATTTTTAATTGACGCGCGGTCCCCTAAAAAGTGTTGCCAACCGTCGAAAATTCGGATTACAGCAGTAATCTGGGAATAATACAGGCGAATATACTGCTCTGCGTCAATGTATCGATAGGATTAACATCGTTAAATCGCTTTTAAATGATGTATGAGACCCGGCGGTAAATAATCTATGAAATGTTTTAAAATTTTCACGAATGAAATTTTTATTCAGTGATAGCCTAGTGGTTAGACCGTTGGACTGCGAAGTCAAAGGTCTCGGGTTCAAACCCAGGCACGCACCTCTGTCTTTTTGAAAGCTTGTACGTATTAAAAATTACTATTACTTGCTTTGACGGTGAAGGAAAACATCGTAAGGAAACCTGCATGCCTAAGAGTTTCTCGAAGGTGTGTGAAGTTTGCCAACCCGCAGTGGGCCAGCGTGGCGGACTATGGCCTGAACCCTCTCAGTTTGAGAGGAGGCCCGTACCCAACAGTGGGACAGTTTCTTAACAGGACTAATATTCAGTATATCAAGCAAAATTTTAATGTTTATAATTATAATAATACATACAAAGTTAACCTTGTATTAAAAAAGTGTTTGATGTTCTTTTATACTCCTGCCCCCACCTGTGTATACTATAATTAACACGCTGTCAAAGACATTACGCAGATGTAGCCAATATTTAATGCGTTAATTGAGTGTGCATTAGGCCTTTGTTTAAAGCGCATTTTGACGCAGGCGTTACAGTAGTTTGACCCACAGCCTTATAATATGTATAATATTAGACCTATCAATCTGCTCATCGAACTAACGTATCTATACGACAAGAGTCTCTACCATCTGTCTCAAGCGTATCTTAGAGTTCTTTGGCCATATTGCCAGAAAAGACGGTGAAAACTTGGAGAAGCTAATAGTCACTGGAAGGATCGATGGACAAACACCTCGAGGCCGCAGCCCAATACGTTGGTCTGACAGACCGCACCACTCTGCACACTACAGTCTACAACGCGCTGCATGTCGCCGAGGACAGGGGAAAATGGCAAAACATCACAAGAGCAAGACTCCTGGTAGGCAGAACCCTCAGACGTGAGGAATACGACTCAAGGAGGAGTAGACCTATTAAAATTACATCCATTTTCGGCGTATTTTTTATGTGTAAGTAAATACTGTACTTTTTATTTATTTCGTCTTCACACAATCATTAAAATCTTTTCCCTAACTGACATTAACTGACATTAACCACCACCCTTTTACATATATAGATATCTTATAATATTACGTAGACATAGATAATACAACCTACCAATTCCTACTCAGGCTAAACTACGTAAACAAATCCAACTAAAAAACAAAATTAAACTTAATAAACTAATCCACACGGCTATCCTGCTCCTTCATCTGTCCCAGATGAACTTTCATCTTCTAGCGCAGTCCACGGCTTCATTAAATCTGCGGAAGTTGTATAAATGGGTCCTTCCCCATTTCACACCTTCTTCACTGTGTATCCGTCATATTGTTTCTTGGCGGTTACTTCATATGGCCCTAGAAACTTCGGGAACAGTTTCGAGCGTTGAGAAAATTGTGTCTTTTTAATAGCAACAAGATCACCCACGTCGTAAACAACCGCTTCTTTCCTTATCTGAATATAATTTCTTAAACTTTCTTCTTGTATCTTAAATCGATTTTTTTGCCTTTTCTCTGAATTCTTGTCTCTTTTCATTAAACATTTGAATGTTTTCTTCTACCAATTTCAGGAATTCTTCTTCTTTATCTCTAATTTTAACTCCAAATAACAATTCGTACGGGGTCATTGGGATGCTTCGCTGGTAAGTCCATTTATACAGCGTTGCACGTTGGATACCTTGCGGTACCATTTCGTAGGGTCATCTTCACTGAGTTTGCTTAACACGGCAATGATAAAATCTGATGAATACGTTCAACTTGACCGTTTGCTCTCGGCTGTCCTGTAGTGATTGTATAGTGCGTTATATTTTCGCCCTTACAATAATCTTGGAAATCGTGGTAGGTAAATGCCGCATTTCGGTCGGTTATTATTCTGTCAGGTGCACCACAAAAGTTTGCTGTTGAAGTCTCAGTTTATCTCTTTGGTAGTTAAGGTCTTAACAGGATATATCCAAGTAAATTTGGTATAGGCTTCGACGACAGTTAAGATGTGCTTATAATTCTTGTGTTGATGTCAGAGGTCCAAGATGATCAATATGATAAGTTGCTAATGGCACACCACCTTTATCGACAGGGTACAAGAAGCCTTCTTTCTTCCCTTTCTTGTTTGATATCAGGATACACTCAACACAATTATTCATTATCTTTCTAATTTTATCATGTAAATTTTGTATGTGGTATTCTCTACTAATTAATTCTTCAGTCTTTGCAACTCCAAAGTGTCCTATTTCGTGGATCTTTCTTATTATTTCAAATTACATTCTCTTCGGTACAACAATCAGTCTACTTCCGTTTTTCTCTTTGAAGAGTATGTCGTTTTGTAAAATATAATTTTGATAATGCTCTTGCTCCAAAATTTTCTTTAGTGCTTTTATGTAATCATCTTCATCTCGTGCTTTTTAATACGTGCTGTGGTTTCCGGAATAATTAAACAAATTGGATATCGACTCAACGCTTGTTGCGCGGCGTGTTTCATCCTTGAGCCTGGCCTATGTTCGATCTCGTAATCATACTCTTCAAGTAGCAGAGTCCAGCGCGCGACTTTTAGTGGTAAGTCTTTCTTTTGTAAGGTCATTGTTAATGCAGAGCAGTCTGTTACTATTTTAAAGTGCATTCCTTGCAGGTAGATTCTAAATTTCTTGATAGCTTCCACGATAGCTAATACCTCTAAATGGTAACTATGATAATTTCTTTGAGTCGGAGTAGTCTTTTTGCTGATATAGTGGATTGGATGAAGTTTGTCATCATTCGAACTTCGTTGTAACAGTACGGCTCCATATCCATCAGCGCTAGCGTCTGCGTGTAATTCAGTATATTATATATCTGAATATTAGGATTGAAAATTTTAAGTATAGGAGAGCTACACAGTAAATTCTTCAGTTCTTGAAAGGCTTGTTGACAGCTTATATTAAAATCAAATGGAGTATTCTTCTTCAATAATTCGGTCATCGGCTTTGCTATAAGTGAGTAATCCTTTATAAAGTTTCGAAAATAGCCGGTAAGTCCTAAAAATGATTGAACAGCTTTCACGTTCTCAGGTTGCCTAAACTTCGCCACAGCATTAATTTTAACCTTCACTGGTCTTACTTCGTTATCACGGATGATGTAACGGAGATATTTGGTCACTTTCTTCAAGAAATGGCATTTTTTCCAGTTAGAGAAAGAAAGAAAGAAAGAAAAATGTTTTATTTGTCACAGCATGAGAGACGCAGACAGAGATTTTTAGCTGATATAACAACATCTTAGCAATTTAACCAATAAATTAAAAAAAAAAAGTACAAACGATTAATATTGGTCTCTAAAAATACACATGATAAAAAAAAATTCAAAAGTGGAACAAAACAAAGTAAGTCATACACATGAGTATGTGTCTCACGGCTGAGCCAAATAGGTATCCAGATCAGCTTAATGTCAGACACAAGTGCGAGACGCTGATTTTCATCTGGACCCTCCTGAGTCTTCACCGATGTCAATTCAGTATCCATTGATAATAAAAATAAATATATATATATATAGCTCGGAAACTAAAATGTTATATATTAGTGCGCATTTGTCAAGTGCAATGAAGTGAAATGTGTGGAATAAATATTACAGATAATATAATACAATATATAATATAACATATATAATATAGAAATTGAAAGGATATGATAGCAATATTAATAATATTTTTCAGGAATGATAAATACCTAGTCAACAGAAATCGAAGTCATAGAAGTGTAAGCTTATAGTTTAATATAATAACCAATGATAACTAATCGTTCTATATAATCCTATTTATGCAGTTTATATTAATCTAGGTACGGGGTTCGCATTGATTCTGCTACCAGGTGGGCCTCAGTAACGCTGCGGTGCAAGTGACAGGCAGCCGCATTCCATTCCCATATTATTTTAATTTGGAATTTAATTATTTAGATCATATTATATTTTTCTAATTATAAGGTTAGCTAAGTTTTGTGATAATACAGATATTATAATGATCACTGACAACATCTTAATAAAAACAAAAAATATGAAGACTTACAAGTTAAAAAGAAACAAAAGAATTCAGTAAGGTGTAGAATATTTGTTATTGTTAGTACATTGACGTAGCATGACATCCAGTCCAATATATATAATATACATACATAACCATATTGTAGGTGCCAAAACGCAAAAGCCGTTGCCGCCGCCGGCTTGTTCGGTGAGACAACTGTGATCTTGTCCCCAAGATCACGATCAAGCTGCGGCGCGACCGCCCGATGGGACAACATTTCATTTGCCCGTTGGCTGTAACTTGAAGGTGAGCACTGTTCCAGGAACAAAAATTGTTCCTGGTTGAAAAGGTTAAAAGAAAAAAAAACAATAAATAAATAAATATAATATTTCTTGTTTCTTGTACAGAGGTCACCCAACAGCAAGACTTTTGCCCCCACCAACGTGTACGCCTGAACTCCCCTCCAAAATTTCATACGCCGCAAGCCGCGGAGCTGGGAAATATATGTAAATAGGTATATTTTTTACATTATTAGAGTTAGATGCATACTTGCATAATATACGCTAATTGCCCAGATTACGCTGCGAGTCTAAAAGGTAGGCACGCAGTTGTTTTCGGAATGTGTCAAGATTGTTGATCAACCTTAAGGGCGGTGGAAGATTGTTCCAAATTTTGGAAGCGGCATTACGAACACTCCCCCTGAAGGCTACCGATTTGTGCGGGGGAATACATAGCTGTTGCGCACACTGCCTTGACGGGCAGCTTCGCTGAATACTATCCCAGTTAAGTTTTTGGAATAAATATGAAGGTTCCTTAAATTTAATAACCCCGAAAAGAAGACACGCCAGGTGCAATTTACGACGCAGTTTCATTTTTGTATTGCATGTTTGTTAAGGAATGGCGTGACATGGTGTCGAGGGGGTACGCCGAAACAGAAACGTACACAAGCATTCTGTACTCTTTGTATAAGGCCGTTGGTCCTGGCTAGCAAACGTGGGCCATATACAGTGTCTGCATAATTGAGCTTTGATAACACTAACGATTCGACTAATAGTATACGTAACTCTTCGGATAGATAAGATCTCATTCTGTATAAAATCCTCAGACGATAAAAACAATTCTGAACTGCAGCCGCTATGTGTTTTTCAAACCTAAGATCACAGTCAATATATAACAAGTTTACGTGCCTCATACACCCTTTCTATAGAGTGCCCCGCCATATCTACATCTAGAGTTACAGGTAGTTTTGGGGTGCTACGGTCGGGTAACCTCCTAGTGCGCCCGACCCATTGCCAGTCCCACGGATACGTCCAGAGGAACGACAATGGGCACGGGACGGTGCACCCCGGGTATCGTCAATAACTTCCCCTACGGGGGATCTTGTTGACGATGGCGGATGACCCGATATGGCGCAAGTGCTTGGGATTGGGTGCTGCGGCAGGAGAATCTCCTGCGTATTTGTGCCGTGCGCGGTGACCCGTACAGCAGGGTGAAGGAGTCCTGGAGGTTGAGTCGGCGATGGACCGGTAATTGTTGCCTGTCGCTGGCAACACGCCTCTTCGGTCTGGATCTCTGTCTAAACGGGAGGCTGTCACGTAGCCGCGGGGTAGTCAATCGGCTGAAGTCCATCCTCCAGATGGGCTAGGCTAGGGTTCTGGGGTGAAGGGGTCCGCATGCGGCGGTGTGAGCCTACACTACGTGGGAGTGGAAGCGAACACCGTTAGTCTCGTGGACAACTCACCCTGGAATCCTATACTCTGGTGATAGCCCTGGTGCTTCTAAAGAATTCCCATAGGTGAGGGCTCCGTGGCGGGTGGGGAATCATCAGAGCGAAAATATTCTAAATTCATATGGACAATCAGAAATTAAACCCCAACATGGTCTCCAAAAGGGGACAAGGTGCATCATGCACACAAGGCCCATCAGGGCAGAACACCAAGCCTACAGGCAATAAAAAGGCGAAGGGACAAGTGACGGCAGCAAACCCTACCGGTGGCGCCAGTCTGGTCTCTACAAGCAAACAACTAGGTGGTTCTAGGGGAGAGTCAGTGTCTTCCGGTCTCCCCCTGTTGCCAAGGCGGAGGTCAAGGCATCTGGCTCTGCTGGACCCGAAAACTGTACCACTCAGGCGACCAGCGTTGGCGGACTACGTGACCAGGTCTCCCCGAAGAAGCGCAAGCGTGCCAGCCGACTTGCAACGAGAAGGAGGCGCATGAGCTGGCTAGGCAAACTGCTATCTCCCAATCACCTACGAAAGAGGTCACACTCACGAAACGGGCAAGGAAGATTAGCGATGAGGCCAGGGATACTACAGGAGACACAAAGCGAGCTCGCATTGGGTCCTCCTTCAAGGATGCCCTGACGACAACAACGATAACCATCATAGCGGATTACTATCCGAAAACTATGCTAGACGAGAAGACCGCCTGGGAACTGAAGCAGTCATTATCCAGGGCGGAATCATCAGCATTCCATGCTCAAGCGAGGAAGCGGTCACCTGGCTGAGACATTACGATGGTCAAACCCTCGGAGATGTCAAGGTAAAGGTGATCAAGGACAGGGACTTACCCAGGCCTGTTATAATGGCCTGGAAAAGAACAAAAATTAATGAGGAAGTCCCTCTGTCTGAAGAACTTCAGATGCTCCAGCGGCTCCACAAAACCATCAACACGGACCGCTGGAGAGTCATAAATACGACGACGGAGAGACTACTAGCTAGGAGTATCATACTCATGGACCAAGTCTCTGCTGACTTTATTAAGGAAGCGAGATATATGCTGCATGCGGGTCTTGAACGCAGCTTTTTCAAAGTTCTCGAGACTCCCGGGGACAAAGAGGGAGCTGCGGAAAGACCCGCTGAACCGACGGCAAAACCTCCTGCCGCTCCGGATGAACCACAACCAGATCACCAGCGGAGTGAAGGGACTGCGGAGGAGCTGATGGAGGAAGCGCTGCTTGCAGACCGTCCGGCCCCGTCGCCAGCTATGTCGACGAGATCGGACGGGCTCGCGGGCTTTGAAAACCTGGGCATTGCCGCGTCCCCCTGCTGGGACGGATGAAATTGCCCTAGAGTGCAGCGACCTGGCGAGCTGCAAGTAGGGGAGTCCCTTATCTGGACTTCCGGATCGGTACATAAACTCGACGGCAACGGAGCTTGGTCTAAGGTGTGTGCAAATAAATCTACATCATTCTAAGGCGGCTACGGCGATACTAGATCGCCAGCTGCGCATGGTTTCTTTTGATGTAGCACTAATACAGGAACCTTACATATATAGGGGACAGATACGGGGCTTAGATGGGGCGGGGGGTAACCTGTTCCATAATTGCTTAACCAATGACATGAGGACCTGCATTTTTGTCAGAAATGGCATAAGTGCAATGCCTCTGTCCACTTTCTGTTACAGGGATCTCACCACGGTGAAATTAAAATTGGAAAGTAAAAGGGGCGGTCGGGATGTTATCTTCTCGGCTGCCTATCTGCCCTACGAATATGCAGACCCAGTTAAAATACAACTACGTGACTTGGTCGACTACTCCGGCACAAACAACTTTGAACTTATCATTGGCTGTGATGCCAACGCGCACCACATCGTCTGGGGCAGCTCGGACACCAATCAGAGAGGGCAAAAATATCTGGAATTTCTGGTAAGTTCTCCTGTACAAATTCTTAATAAAGGCAATAAGCCCACGTTTGTAAATAAACGAAGGGCGGAAGTTATTGACATCATAGTTGCCAGCAACAAAGCGAGCAAGAAAATAGGCAATTGGCATGTCTCCAATGAGATCTCATCCTCAGATCACAATTACATATGTTTCCGGTACGAAGCAGAAACGAATTACATAAACGTAAAAAGGCGCAACCCCAGGAACACTGATTGGACTGCGTACAAAAGAGACCTAAAGATAGAGCTTGGAAAGGTCAGAGGTAGGCTCAACTCCATATTAGATATAGAGTTTGAAGCAGATAGCGTAGTTGGGGCGGTAAATAGCGCCTGGACTAACAACTGTCTGGAGAGCACAGCCAAACTAGCAAAGCTGAGAGCAGAAACCCGCCGGACATTTAATCTGGCGCAAGCAGCTAAGAACTTCAGTGCTTACTCTATGATACTCACGAGGTTCAACACAGAAGTGCGAAAAGCAAAAAGAAGAGCCTGAAAAAGGCACTGCCAAAGCATATGCAGCCTCTCAGAGGGTATGAGGCTAGCCGAGGCAATATCTACGGCCAAAATAAATCCACTTACTACAGTAAGGAATGAGAAAGGAGAACTCACAAACAATGGGAAAGAAACATTGAGAACTATGTTTAATGTCCATTTCTCTGGTTCGGTAGAAAAACATAAAAAGGACACCATTTATGATATCAATATGGATGAGCTTAGCTTAAAAACAACCAAAGTTGACTGGGAAACGGCAGGGAAAGTCGTGGAACAGATAAACTCAAATGGGCCTTAAAGAGCTTTCAACCGTTTAAGGCCCCTAGACGGGATGGTGTTTATCCCATTCTTTTACAAGAGGGGGAACGAGTGCTCAACCAACACCTGTGTAGACTATTCAGGGCGTGTGTGGCCTTTGGGCATACCCCTAGGATCTGGCGGAAGGTAACAGTGACGTTCATCCCCAAACCGGGAAAACCGAACTATGAGGATACCAAATCCTATAGACCAATCAGCCTATCGTCATTCTTTTAAAAATGTCTTGAGAAAATGATGGATAGGCACCTAAAGGATGGTCCATTAAAGGATCATCCTCTACATAACATGCAATGCACTTACCTACCCGGTAGGTCTACGGGGACTGCATTACACTATGTGGTGACTCGCGCAGAGATGGCCTTGCAGCAAAAGGAAATCTGTGCTGCAGCTTTTTTGGATATTGGAGGTGCTTCGATCACACAACATTCTCATCCATTGAAATAGCTGCTACAGGGCATGGGATAGAACCAACTCTAATCAGATGGATCAAAAACATGCTAAAGAACAGGATAATCCAATCTACTATATTAGGAGAAAGTCTCTCCGTCAAACCGACTAAAGGATGCCCGCAAGGAGGTGTCTTATCGCCGACTTTGTGGAGCCTGGTAGTGGATTCTCTTTTGAGGATAATCAACAAAGGTCCGTTCTACGGAGTTGGATATGCGGACGATGTAGTGATAGCAGTCAATGGAAAGTTTCCAAACACAGTATCGACACTGATGAAGGAAGCTCTAAGAAGTCACGAATTGGTGCACGACAAATAGTCTCTCGGTTCACCCAAGAAAACTAACGTGATCCTATTCACACGGAAACAAAGGTACTAACAGGTCTACAAGATCTACATATGTACGGTAACAAAATTAAACGGGCCACTGAAGTTAAATATCTAGGGGATATACTAGATAAGCAACTGCGGTGGCATGCACATGTCAACCATACCATTGCTGAAGCATTGAGAGTACTGAATATGTGTAGGTCAGCATATGGAAAGACATGGGGCCTACAGCCCAAAATAATGTACTGGGTATACAAAATTGTGGTAAAACCGATATTAATGTATGGCTGCATCGGGTGGGGGCCTAGAACTAAAATACAAACCTGCAGGGACGATCTAATGAAACTACAAAGGACAGCCTGCCTGGCCATCACAGGTGCATTCAAAACAACACCGACGGCAGCTATGGAGCGGTTACTTAAGCCCACTCCATTACACATCGTCATTGAGACTGAGGCGAGGTAGGCACTCTATAGACTGGAGAAAACTGGACTATGGAGCATAACAGCGCCAAGCCTTGAACACACCAAGCTAGCGCCACACAAGGAACTAGATGACATTAGGAACATGAGATGTGACAAGATCTTGACCATGCACATGTTCAACAAAAGATTTAGCACCCACATCCCTACCAGGGAACAATTGAAAAGTGGTCTAAACAAGCAAGGTAAGGAACAAATGATATGGTATACGGATGGATCCAAAACCAACTCTGGAACAGTAGCCGGTGTATATACAGAAGGATACAATCTAAGCCAAAGCATGGGTAGATTTGCGCCAATATTCCAAGCAGAGACCTATGCGATAAATGTTTGTGCAAAAGAGATATTGGACAGGCGAATTACAGGCAAGAGAATCTACATTTGTAGTGACAGTCAGGCTGCCCTCAAAGCCATCAGCTCCTATGAGCTAAACTCTGCACTGGCCGTGGAGTGCGCATACCTTCTTGACAGATGTGGAGCGCGCAACACGATCAGATTAGTCTGGGTCCCTGGGCAAACGGGGGTTGATGGCAATGAGCGTGCGGATGAATTAGCCAAAAAGGGAGCAATGGAGAAATTTGTGGGTCCAGAACCGTTCATAGGCATACCAGATGGTGCATACAGAGAAGCGCTCTTCAAATATGCCCAAGAACAACACGGGAAATAATGGGAAACTAAAACAGGGCTGAGACAATCCAAGGAATTTCTTTCCACATGGTGTGACAGCGACAGCAAGAGACTGCTAAAACATAGTAGACTTCAATTAAGGCAACTAATCGGAGCTTATACTGGCCACTATGGCACAAAAGAACATCTACACAAGATGAACCTATGCAGCGACGTGGCATGCAGGAGCTGTGGTACAGAGACTGAAACCATGAAGCACGTCCTATGCCACTGCGACGCTCTGGCGGCGCGGCAAATGAAGCTACTGGGAGTGGCCTATCCAAACCCAGAGGAATTTCGGCTCTTCCTCCCGGCTGGAATCTACAGCCTGGTACAGGGAGTATTTAGTTCTTCAGATACGTAAGAGCATTAGGGCAAGGACAGCACAAAATATCCCATCGGGTCGAAGTACGCCTGAGGTCTCCTCGGTCCGATAAGCCAATGACAAGATCAGATAAGGTAAGATACAGGTAGTTTCCACAACTGTTGTTTTGTTCCAAATAACATCCATTTAGTTTTGGATGGATTAAGTATTAGACAACTAATTTCTGACCATTCCGCTATATTCCTTAAGTCATTATTTAGAGCTACTAGTGCAGATTCATATTTTTCTGGTGTAAAGGAAATATAGATTTGGACACCATCTGCATATATATGGTAGTTGCATGACTTAATACAGTTTGCCATATCAGCACAGTATAAAATAAATAAGATAGGACCCAAAATGAAGCCCTGAGGGACTCCCCTTTTGACAGGACCTAGTTGCGACACTCAAGTGCTACCATCATCCAATCGCAATTCAACCATCTGCTTTCTATGGCTAAGGTAACTATGAAACCATAACACTGTCTTTTGATCGAACCCATAGTAGTGAATTTTCGATAGAAGCAAAGTCACATCAATGCAATCAAAGGCGCAAGAGAAGTCAAGTAGCACCAAAAGTGTGCACATTCCTTGGTCCTGGGCAGATAAGATGTTGTCGGTAACATCAAGCAGGGCTGTAGAAGTACTATGTCGTTTCCTAAAACTGATTGCAACATGGGTAGTACTGAGTTCTTCTCTGGGTAGTCGGTCAGTTGCTGACACACCAACCTCTCTAAAACCTTAGAAAGACATGGCAGAATGCTGATGGGCCGAAGGTCTGCAGTAGATAACGGGTTAGGTTTTTTAGCTAGAGGTCTTACGGATGCTATATTCCAAGTCTCAGGGAAGGCTGATGTCTGTATGGAGTGATTGATTAATTGAGTAACAATTGGGAGTATATACGATAAAGAAAGAGTCACTATTTTACGAGAGATACTGTCACATCCCACAGCTTCTGATTTAATACCAAGAATATATCGAGCAACAATTTGTTGGTCCACTGGCATCAATTCAAATGTTGTGTCACTATAACGATGATATTCATAAAAAGTTAACAAAGAAATAGCGGGGTTTGCATTTCCCGGAACTTTAAGGAATTCACTGTTTATATGATCTGTGTCCGTGAAATATGATGCAAGGTCTTGACTCTGTTTCTGCTTGGACGGTATTAAATCCCTTTTGATGTTATTCTACAACAATTTAGGTTGTTTAATTTTGATGTTGATATTGTACTTAAAATATGCACGTTTTTCACTATTAATTGAGTTAACCACTAGCGACTTCAACTCTTTGTAATATTTTCTTTTTGACTCTGACTTGGTACTTCTATATGATGCAAGGGCCTCGTTACGTAACCGCATCATAAGTTTTACCTATCTATCTATATCATCACGCCAGGTCCCTTACGGGGTAGGCAGAGAGTACAGAGTTCCAACAGGCTCTTTCCTTACATACCTCTCTGGTTTCCTCTACTCTCATAGTTCATCTCATGCACGCTCGCCGGTTACGAAGACTCCTGACTTGTCCTTCAGATAAGACCCGGTCTATTTGGTCATGGTAAGATAGTCTAGGTCTTCCCCGGTACCTACATCCTTCCACTTTTGCATTATATATCAGTTTTGTCATTCTTTCTTCGGACATCCTTTCTATATGCCCGAACCAACGGAGCATACCCTTTCTCATTTTCACACCGATATTCTCTTTCATACCCATTTGCTTTCTGACTACGCTGTTGCGAATACGGTCGGTCAGCTTCACACCGTACATCTTCCGCAGAGCTCGCATTTCCACCGCATTTATCCTACTTTCATTCTCCTTCTTACATACCCAGCTCTCGCTGCCATATAACAGCGTTGGGACAAGCACTCCATTATGTATGGCCAGCTGCGCCTCTTAAGTGCCGGCTCCCAAGTAGCTTTCCCATCGCGCCATTCACTCTGTTCCCTGCACTCACTATTCTCTCTATGTCAGCGGTGTATTTTCCATCCTTACTGAATGCGCATCCAAGATATACAAACTCATTCACTTGTTCCAGCACATTAGTCATTAGTGCAAAATATCATTACATTTCAGTTAAATTGTGCAAAATTCAAGTAAAAGCTATCCACACATATATCATCGGTCGGTATGTAAGCCAAAATGGCTTAAAAGAGTCCCTTTTAATATAAAATTCACAGACAATTAAGCTATGGCCACGCAAGGACCCAAAAGGTCCGACGTCAGTAAGTCTTTCTTTGAGATCCGTACACACCAGATCAATTAGTGTTTCGCTGTTATCCGTATAGTGAGTAGGGCTCTTTACTAATTGATTCAAGTTCAGATAAGTCAAAAACTCAATATTTTTTATTTGTTTTTGGATCATCTTTAAGCAAAAGAATTATATCGAAGGACGGTCCTTCCCGTGACTATGGGTGCTGCAAAGCACTCGAACGTCGAGACCTTAAAAATCAAAAATAAACCGCGATAAAATCCGAAAAAACAGTTTAATTTCATGTGTAATATTCGCGTAAATCTAAGAACTCAGTATCATAATTAGTGCCAAGGGACCCCGCATTTAAGAAACCAACTTTCAAATAGCGATCACCTAGCATTACAATTAATAAATAATCCAAAAGAATGTATATATATATATTTTTGAGTCAATTGTACATGCCAATTGAGTATAAATATTTCTATGTGTACATAAATAATAAAATAGGGCTGTGTGTAGTGTCACTGTGTTGATTTGTGTCATACGAGCTATAATAGAAATATAAATATAAGTGTATAATAATAAGTGTATAGGGATTGTAATCGTGTTAAATGTGTTTACGAAATTAAGATAATATACTGAACGACTTAAAACCGTGAGACACATACTATGCGAAAGGATTGGGTGAAAATCAAAAAAGTTACTAGCAAGGTTACAATTTAAGATAATAACAAGTTCTAAGAGGGTTGTCAGATATAAACACAATAAAAACACATTATAGGGCAAGTTGCTTATCCTAACTGTTTTAAAATAATCTATCTATCTATCTATATCATCATGCCAGCTCCCTCGCAGGGTAGGCAGAGAGTACAGAGTTCCAACAGGTTCTTTCCTTACATACCTCTCTGGCTTCCTCCACTCTCATAGTTCGTCTCATACACACTCGCCGGTTACGGAGACTCTTGACTTGCCCTTCAGATAAGACACGGTCTATTTGGTCATGGTAAGATAGTCTAGGTCTTCCCCGGCACCTACATCCTTCCACTTTCGCATTGTATATCTGTTTTGAAAAAACCGTAATAATGTCCTTCTCATTTCGGATTTTTCCAACCTTCTGCCGCTGCAGTTAAACTGTAAGCCATATTCTTCTGCTCTTTTCAGCACCTTTTCAAGCTTAATTATTCCTTCTTCTTCCGTTATAGATGGTAGTATCAGGTCATCAAAGTTAGCCTTTACGGTTCCATCGGCAATTAGGTCGCTAAAGACGTCGTTGACAAACCTCTGGAATACAGATGGCGATGTACACAGTCCAAAAGGCATTTTGAGAAATTCGTACTGGCCTTGAGGTGAAACAAAGGCTGTGTACTTCTGGCTGTATTGGTGAACATTCACATGGAAAAATCTGTTGCATAAATCAAGTGAAGTGAATACCTTGGCTTCTTCCAAGTTGTCTATCTGGTTTTCTATCATTGGTAATGGAAATCTTTCTCTTATAACCTTTTTATTTAATCTTGTATAATCCATACACATTTGACGTCAGCCATCCTTCTTGTGCCAGCCAGGACAATTTGGCATGCAAAATCAGATTTACTAGGCTTAATTATTCCTTTAGCTAACCATTCTTTAATTTGTTCGTTCACAATATTCATTTCCAGTGGTGACAAAAGTCTCGAACTTTAGAAGACAGGATCTTCATCAGATAATAAAATTTTCAGTTTTACGTTGCTGTTCGTTTTCTTCTCATTGGATTTATACTTTATACACATCTTGTGAATTTCATCAGCATACTTAGTGTCTTCTATGTCGTATTCTTGGTTAACTTTATCTTCTTCAACTAAAAGGGTGAGGTGTATAAGTTTTTCCATATATACGCCATCGGGGGTAAAATGCACTTCGAAGTCTTTGAGTATTGGATTTCCAAGCAGAATAGTTAAAGTTATATCCGTATGATACTAATCAATTTGTACCTTTGCTGTAAATATTTCTTCGGTGTCTACTTTATTTTCTGCAATTCCTGTTAAAGATATTGATTTTGCTTTGTAGTCTTTAACTGTGTCTTTAATCCTCTTGAATTCTTTTTTTGTAATAAGGTTGACATCACTTTCTCGTCTTTAATCTTTAAGCGTATTTGCTGATTTTTGTCGTTATTCTGAATATTAAGCGTTTTCTTATGTTGACTACTCGTATTTGTGCATTCAGTAGATTTATGGCTAAATCTATTACATTAAAAACATTTGATTCCATTTGAACAGGACGGTCTAAGTCACCACATTGACAGATTGGATGATGCGCAGATGAATGGCCAGTCTGGGCAGGTTTACTTGGTATCTTCTTTCTGAAGTCACTGTAAATGTTTAATTAATTTCGGAAATCTTTTATATCCGTGGCAAATTGGTCTCCAGATCACGGATACCATCAATTACATACTCTATTAGCGCAGTGTCCTCAACCTTGCCATGGAGTGCCAACTCCTTCATCGACAGGAAATACTGTTGATAGGTTTCGTCGTTCTTCATTTTACGCACCGCAAGCTTCTTGTGTATTATTGCGCTATTAACCTACTATAAGGGCCTTCTTAAAGCTTGGGTAGTCTTATACTCTTTCTAAAGATCTCAGGAAATATTTGGCGGTTCTATCCAGAAGTCGTTTAGCATAGATCAATTTCTCAATTTTAGTCGACTTCATAGGCTGAGCAGTATCATCGAATTCGTCGAGGAATGTCTCAATGGGGTAGGTGTCGTCTTCAGTAAAAATAGTCATAGACTCCTCTAAGTCTTTGAAAGAAATCTGAACATCTTCTTCTTTCTTGCTCGTTTCTCTTTGGTGGCATTGTGGTAGAAGAATTCGTATTTGATTTAGAAAAACTTAGTGAATTTCTCTTCTTAGTCGTCATACAAAATGATGGCTTCTTCATAGTCATCAAGATCCGAATAAATTTAAGTCTTCACTCTTCAAAAAAAATGAATTCAGAAATCTTTACATAATTCTTTTTTATAAGCTATCATTTTAGTAGATTTTTTCTAGGTTGTCAACATTGTCTACCATAGTGGATGAAGCAATCTGTCGTGTCGGTAAAGCAGTTTACGATTTGCGGCCAACTTCACTTTTCATCGCTGGCGCAGCGTCGGTAAAACAGGCAACTGTCAAAAACGGTCACAATGGTGGCCTAAGCGAACACGAGACGGCACTTTGATTTGGATGAGTCTTCTGTTTCTTTCATAGATTTACTTTGAAAATTGTTTCGGATCCCGGACGAGCCCCCATAAAGTTATGGGAATGGCACGAAACAACGTAATTTGAAGTTCACAAGTTTATTTCGTCTTCACACAATCATTAAAATCTTTTCCCCAACATTAACCACCACCCTTTTACATCCATATCTTAAAAACTAAGTAAGCAAATCAAACGAAAACACTAAATTATACTTAATAAACTAACCCATATATAGCGTTAATATATATATATATATATATATATATATATATATATATATATATATATATATATATATATATATATATATATATATATATATATATATATTAACGATTATGTAAACTTCAATCGATGTTTTTTTACTCAGAAACAAAAAAAGACGAGAACTATTAATAGAAAATTCCATCGAAACTGTTTTCTCCAAGCTTGAAACTCATCTCACCAAACAATTCTGTAACTCTTATTATGCCGGCAGATCGCATTTTAATATCATAAACGTAGTAAATTACATTTAGCTCATCCTCACGTTTGCAATTAAAATTCGGTAACACCCTCAGTTAAAATTTTGAAGCACCTACACAGATGTAAGGTGAAAACTCATAACAAATTGCGTTAAAACGTAATAGAAACTCGTTTCCCGTAAAAGTTTCCATCAGATTACGACGCAAATTCAATATTTAAGATTGATTTGGGCACATGGTTGAAGGGCAGGCGACTTCCAAAGAGGGCAACGCCGAATATATGAAAATGCGTTTACGGTGGGTGGGTATTCGATTTAAATTGCTAACACATTTTTTAAGATTGTCGTTTTTTAAACTATATGTAAGTCAGGTGTGTAAAAATTGTTTTTTTTTTTTGTTTTAACCTCATTTAAAACGGCATCGCGGCAGGCACAGGATGAGATGACGGGACGAACTGAACGCCTTTAAAAACGATTGGCGCTCAATAGCCCTAAATAGAGTAGAGTGGAGGAGATGGAGGGAGGCCTTTGCCCAGCTGTGGGACACTGTAGGCTAACTGATAATAATAACCACATTTATTGACTGCCTCGTTGGTCTGGTAGCAAAGCGCATCGCTTTGTGATCACGAGGTCCTGGGTTCAAATCCTAGGTCGGACAAATGTAGTTTTTCTAACTAAAACTTCCCAGTATTAGTCCGGAGTCTGGAATTGTGCTCGGTGTATGGCAATAGGCTCGCCCCCTATTACATGGGACCTAACATCGTCGGCGAAACGTGAGTGTACTCAGTACACCTCTGCCACCCACTCTGGGGAATATAGGCGTGACGGTGTATATTTGTGTAATAGAAGTGTATGGTTTAGATAAAATAATAATATCACCATTTTTAAGCTGGATTTTTATATGTGTAATATTACATTATTTAAGTACAGGATATCTAGCTGGAATGAAGGTCGTCAAAGGAGGCTTTACGTAATAGAAGATATTAGGATTTTTACAAAAAAATTCTAGGTGCTACATAGGTTTAGGTTTAAAGAAATAATTCTCAAAAAACTTTTTAAAAAAAGGGAAACCGACTTCAAAACGCATAAAATATATATTTGAAGTCGGTGCCAAGTAACCGACTGCACCAACCAGCACCGAGTTTTTTATTTTACAAGTTCTTGTAGCTTTGTTTTACTAGCACTGCCCCATACTTCTATGAGGTACAGTAAATGTGATTTAACAAGAGAATTGTAAATCGTTAAACGCAGTTTTTTAGTTATACAGTTATATTGCGAAGAGGTCCAATAAGTGAGGAGATTTTATTTTAAATATACTCAATTTGTTTGTTCCATGTCAAGTAATTATCCATTCTCAAGCCAAGGTATTTCTCGCAAGTTTTTTGTTCTAATGGGATATTATCAATAGTTAATGGGTCATGCAGTGGAATTATTTTATTTTTAGGTTTAAACATGATGTAACAAGTTTTGGATATGTTTGCGGTTAGCAGATTATATTGGACCCATTCAAATAGAATTTTAAGGTTTTTTTGGGCACGTGAAATAACCTCATGTACATTAGCTCCGAAATAAAATAAGCACGTGTCGTCTGCGTACAGAGTTAAATGACCATGTAGCACTAGTTCTGTAATACTATTTATATAGGTTAAAAATAGTAATGGTCCCAATATGGATCCTTGCGGGACGCCACACGTGATTTGTGAAGGACTACTTTCGACGTTACCTATCTTGACTACCTATCTTGACTATCTGGGGTCTGTTTGTTAAGTAAGATTGGAGAATTTTGAGTGCATTGCCTCTGATACCAACGTTTTCTAGTTTTTCTAATAATAATTTGTGAATTACGGTATCAAAGGCTTTTTTTAAATCGATAAATATACCCAAAACCATATTTTTCTTATCAATATTGTCTTTAATTTTTTTGTAAAATCAATAGTAGCTGTAGTGGCGTTGTTTTTAGTTCTATATCCATATTGACGTTCCGATATAAAATTAAAAGATTCTAAGTAGCTTAACTTTAGACGTCTATGTAATACTCTCTCTAAAATTTTTGACATTATCGGCAGGGCAGAGATCGGACGATAGTTTCCGGTGTCGGTTTTAGCTCCCGATTTATAGATCGGCGTTACCTTTGCAACTTTTAAAGTATCTGGGAATTGACCGCCACTCATAAGTTTATTAAAACACTCTGCTAACTTACTCGCGATTAAATTTTGTAGACTTTTATAACTTTTGTGCTAATTTTATCTATACCGCTACTTGAATTCGGATCGAGATCTTTAATAATTTTAGTAATTTCATTATGACTACATGGATCTAGTGTCAAAAGTTCATGAATTTTTTTTTTGTTATTTGGAAGCACATATCATACCACTGAAGTGGTATGATATTTTTTAGGTATTTTGTTTGCTAGTATGGGCCCTATAGTAGAAAAATACCTGTTAAAAACCTCATAGATTTCATTTGTGTCAGTGACTAAATTAGAATCAACCAAAAGCTTTGAAGGAGCACCACTTTGTTTTATTTTATTGCTGGCTAGACTATTTATAAGTGACCAAAGTTTTTTAGGGTTATTCGCATAGTTTATAAAAATGAATTCTTCGTATATTAGATTAATTTAGCAATTTTTACTCTTATTACTTTGTAATTTGTTTCTAATTTCTCATTTTATAGATCATTCTTGTGTTGTATCCATAGATTATTTCTTTGGCTAATTCCAGTAATAATATCATTATTGACCCAGTCTTCTTGAGGTGGGTTCTGTAACTTTGTTCTTAGTACTTTATTGTCTTTTATGTACTTCTTTATTTTTAATTCCAATTTTCTGTAGTCGTTTAACACGTCTTCTAGTCCATTTGATTCTACTGAAGTATATAATTGTAATCTATACGTTCATAGTTAAAACGTATTTTAGAGGGCGGTTTCATTTTGTTGTTTTTTAAATATATAGATGAATTGATTATGGCCATGTTGTAATGTTCACCTCTTAGGTTTTATTTATTTATTTATTCAGAAAACCAACAGCGTTATACAATTATTGCATACTAAGATTATGTATTCAAGTATAGCCAATAACAGGTTTTCCTTACTGTATATGCAAGTAATGGCATTGTTGGGTGAAAAAAATGAATATAAAAAGAAAAGATGACATTAAGATAATATCGCCATTGTTGATTTAAAACATACTGTTTAGTGAAATATGTTTATTACTTTAGTTTAAATTTATTGTTGTATAGTTTGTACTGACATGGTCTAGTATAGATTTCTTTGTTCGAGAGTCTCTTATACAATATGTTTTACTGATTTTATTTGGTATTTTATGGCCTGATTCATTTATTCTTTGCTTGTATTTACTTAAGGTTTTATTTTTGTCAGAAGGTCAATCTTAAAGTCTCCAAAAACTATTGCTCTTTTCCGTTGTAGTAATTGTGTCTCCTATACATCTAAGAACCTTGCAAGATTAGTATCATCGGGGTTGTACACGACGCCAATTAGTAGCGCAAATTTATCAATTTGTATCCATAGGTAATTATTTCCATCTTGGTATATTGATTCACTAAGGTTATGTTTTAGGTCGTTATGTACGTATGCTGATACTTCTCCTCCCTTACTGTCTGTTCTATAGTTGTAGTAATGTGTATAGTTATCTATCTATAGTTGTAAGGTTTGATTTTCATTCTGTATCCATGTTTCTGTTAGCAAAATGATGTGTATAGTTGTAGGTATCGATTTAATAATACATTTGAGTGCGTCTAGTTTTCCTGTCTTTCGTATACTTCGTGCATTTAAATACAGAAACGACAGTCGCGATATTTCAGTTTTTAGTTGTTGGTAATCGTTAACTACTTGGTGGGTTATATTATTTTACAACGTATCATTTATTATTGTTGGTTGAAGTTTTTTGAAGCCTGTTTTATAATACTTGGTACACCGTTAATATATTTGATAGTCAAATCACTTTATTCAGATTTTGTTCGGCGTGTTAGTTCATCTCTCTATAGCTAGGAAATATTTTTGTTGGTCTGGTGTTTGGTCAGAGAAAATTTAAATATTATCAGGCAATTTTTCTTTCATAGTCAGAATTAAAGTATCTAAGACCAAGATTAACTACAAAGCTCACACTTAATTATCCAAAAATATTGCGCCATACTAGAGTCTAATGAACTATGATCCTGCCCGTAACTAACAATACAATACGATCACTATAGATAGATAACTATACACATTACTACAACTATAGAACAGACAGTAAGGGAGGAGAAGTATCAGCATACGTACATAACGACCTAAAACATAACCTTAGTGAATCAATATACCAAGATGGAAATAATTACCTATGGATACAAATTGATAAATTTGCGCTACTAATTGGCGTCGTGTACAACCCCGATGATACTAATAAACCGAGTCTTATCTGATGGAAAAGTCAAGAGTCTCCGTAACCGGCGAGCGTGTATGAGACGAACTATGAGAGTCGAGGAAGCCAGAGAGGTATGTAAGGAAAGAACCTGTTGGAACTCTGTACTCTCTGCCTACCCCGCAAGGGATCTGGCGTGAGGTTATAGATAGATAGATCCTGCCCGTTTCTCTTAGTACTACTCTTCTGTCTTATATGCTACAAACACTCGCATTTTCCACGCAAGTATCAAACCTACAACATCACAATCCTCAACCGTCATACGTAAATAGATTACCCTGTTATTAATTCGTAAGCACCAAAAAACCTTTAAACTGCTCAAATAGAACAAAAATCATCATTAAAACCATTTACAGTATAAAAATAGCACTAAAGATATCTCAAACTGTTCCGCCATATTCCATTACAAATTGTTTAGAACCATTAAGGGCCATTCTTAAAAGTATACCGCACGAAAATTCTCAGTCAATTAAGCATCCTCCTTGGAAAATAGTCCAGCCTTTGTTAACATTGTAAGCGAGACGAATGTAAAAGCATTTTTACGACATGACCCAAAACCCTAAGAAAATTAAAGGAAAAATAAAATGAATTTCATGCTTTGGGTTAAGGAGGAGAATTTGGATAGTCGAGTTTTGTCGAATAAGTTTAATATATCGAGCTAGCAAGAAAAATAGTCTTGATTGTGGTTATTCTGGATAAGGAACTCTCATTCTCATGGACATATATTTATTTAGATATAGGAAAAAGGGTAAAAATACTGCCTCGTTGGTCTAGTACCAAAGCGCTTTAAGATCACGAGATCCTAGGTTCAAATCCGGTCGGACAAACGTAGTTTTTGTTGCAAAATTTTTTTTTTCTTTGTTTCTTTTCTTTCATCGTCGGCGACAAGTTGGTGTACTCAGTACACCTCTTCCAACCCCAGCTTGGGAATATAGGCGTGACGGTGTGTGGGTAAAAATATTGTTTTCTCTATCGGAATAGATCCAGCTTTAAAACTTCTTTTTTTTTTTAAAAAAAACGTTGCCCCACACTATGATTAATTCCTGTGTCGTGGGTGCGTTTACAAACATGAAAATTCACATACACAAATACCGAGACCGGAACAAATAATTGTAGATCACACAAAGATTTGTCCCGTGCGGGAATCGAACCCGCGACTATTAGACACAGTGGGCGGGGCGGACTAAGCCCTTAACCACTGCGCTAAATCGTCCGTCAACGGCATTCTTAGGTAAAATTGTGATGGTAATACCCTATACATTTTTCTTACGATTCTTATTCGTTCATGATCGTATAGATACATAGGCACCTAACTAGTGGCGTATGATGACTAGCGATCATGAGGTTTTGGGTTCAAATCTAAAGTGGGATTATTCTATCGAACAATTCTCAATAGCGCGATTTGTGCCTATCGGACCTTAACCCTTTTGGCAAAATGAGAGTGTACCTACATTTTAAACTTTTCATCCTCGCTTAAGGATAATAGGCGGGATAGTGTTATCTTTTTATTTTATTTAAAGGATAATACAGTCAAATTTTGCTTTCTCGTATAACATCACTACTAAAACCGGTGGAAATTTGCATGATATTACAGCTCATCTGCCTCGCAAGGTTGTGTACAGCGGTAAACGATGTGAAACAGAAAATTTGAATTTTTTCCCTTTGAATCGCTGAAGAATTGCTAATAAGATCGACATTATTTTGAAGAGTTTCGCTTTTGGTAAGCAGATTTGAGAATAATGTTTTATTTTTGAGAGTTTTTAATGTTTTATTAATGACTAGTTCCTTCCCGCGACTTCGTTTGCCTTGACTTTAGATGGTAACGCGCAGTAGGCAAAAATTACATACTTTGAATTCTACTCATATTATAAATGTAAAAGTTTGTATGTTTGGATGTTTGTTACTCAACCACGCAAAAACGGCTAAACGGATTTGGATAAAATTTGTCACACGTATAGTTTATTACCTAGATTACCATATAGGATACTTTCTCAATCAATCGTTCCCTCATGACTGAGGATCGTGACTCCGTTGCTGGACTTTTTTTATAATTTCTCTTCATCTGATACGATCATTCGCCAGGTGGAGCGCCGTGCTGACTGGCATCTCGAGTTGTTTTGATATTTGATCCGACCATCTCTTAGGGCTGCGTCCCCTTCCCCTTCCCCGGTCTCTTCTCCTCTATTTTGCCTGTCACCAGTAGTCTCTTTAGGTTATTACTATTTCTTCGAGCTATGTGACCAAAGTACTGTAGGGTTCGGTGAAGGCAGATGGTGGAAATTCTCTGGGAATGTTCGAGTTTTCGAAAATAGGATACTATCTATCTATCTATCTATTACCTCACGCCAGATCCCTTGCGGGGTAGGCAGAGAGTACAGAGTTCCAACAGGTTCTTTCCTTACATACCTCTCTGGCTTCCTCGACTCTCATAGTTCGTCTCATACACGCTCGCCGGTTACGGAGACTCTTGACTTTTCCATCAGATAAGACTCGGTTTATTTGGTCGTGGTAAGATAGTCTAGGTCTTCCCCGGTACCTGCATGGAAGGATGCAGGTACCGGTACATACTTTCACATTGTATATCTATCTGTTTTGTCATTCTTTCCTCTGGCATTCTTTCTATATGCCCGAACCAACGGAGCATGCCCTTTCTCATCTTTACACCGATACTATCTTTCATACCTACTCGCTGTCTTACTACGCTGTTGCTAATGCGGTCGGTCAGCTTCACTCCGCACATCTTCCGCAGAGCTCGCATTTCTACCGCATTTATCCTACTTTCATTCTCCTTCTTACATACCCAGCTCTCGCTACCATATAACAGCGTTGGGACAAGAACTCCGTTATGTATGGCCAGCTACGCCTTATGGCTTAAGTGCCGGCTCCCAAGTAGCTTTCCCATCGCTCCATTCACTCTGTTCCCTGCACTCACTCTTCTCTCTATGTCAGCGGTGTATTTCCCATCCTTACTGAAGGCGCATCCAAGATATACAAACTCATTCACTTGCTCCAGCACATCGTTACCAACCACAATACTTACATTCGTTCTGGTTTCTTCCCTTTCAAAAACCATAATCTTGGTTTTCTTCACATTCAAGTGTAAGCCATTGATCATGCAGTCGTCTTTCATAACTGTGACTAGTGTTTGCAGATCAGTGGCTGTTGGCGCTATAAAAACCGCGTCATCTGCATAAAGTAGATGGTTTACCACTAAGTCACCCATGTGTTTACCTTCATTCATCGCTTTCAGTCTTTGAAGACTTTTATCCAGATATATTATAAACAGTCTAGCGGACAACACGCAACCCTGCTTGACGCCGATTTTAACATCAAACCAGGGTGACCTGTTACCACCCACCCGTATGCATGCCTTTCAGTCCACATAAGTGGACTGGACGGCTCGCAACAGAGTGCCATCTATACCATACTCTGGCAAAATGTCCCAAAGTCTCTTTCGCACAACTCTGTCAAATGCCTTCTCCAGATCTACAAAACCGCAGAAAACCTTCCGCCTCACTGCCAGATGCTTCTCTACGATGTTGCGGAGGGAGAAGACTTGATCCGAACATCCTCTTCCAGACCTAAAACCCCCTTGTGCCTCGCACAACATTCCACCGGACTTCACGCGCATTCTCCGTTCAATAATTTTACCACACCTTGGCTGCCAAGCTGATCAAACTGATGGCTCTGTAATTGGCGCAGTCATATTGTGAACCCTTGCCTTTATACAAGGGTACTGTGACTGCGCGGCGCCAATCTGTAGGGGCTCTACCGGTCCTCCAGCAAAGGTTTGCAAGGGCCCGTAAAGCGTCCCGGACGCAAGTTCCACCATATTTGATCATCTCGGCAGATATCATGTCTACTCCCGCAGCTTTACCGTTTTTCATACTTCTTATCGCCCATTCAACTTCTTCCATAGCGATGTCCTCCGTTGATTCTGGTGCCGCAATCTCGCCTTTGGGCACGTCTGCGGCATCAGCATCCGGGTCATCTCCATACATTTCTCCAAAATATTCACTCCACTGGTTTAGCACAGCTTGTGTGTCTGCAAGAATGTCACCAACTTTAGATTTTATCCTTTCCATTCTGGAGCCTGACGAATCACCTCGAGCCTTTCTCACCTTGCTCCAAAAGAGTTTGGTGTTGTTCTCGAAGTTCTTCGCCAGCCTCTCCTCCTCAATCATACTGGCTCTTTCACGCTTTTCTTTCACTAAAGTTTTAGTGGCATTCTTGCATTGCCGGTATATTTATTTTCTCATCTCTGTCATACTGGCATTCAGGTTCAAAGAAGATACATAGTCCTGCCACGCTTTCTTCTTACTTTCTACGGAGCTTTGCAACTCCGCATCCCACCATGCATCACCTTTTGCTGTAATATGCTTCTTTGAGCAACCACATACTTCTTTCGCGGATTCCACCAAACTCTCTTTCAGGCTATTTCAGCATTCATCTACATTTGAGTCCGAAGAGCCTGCTGTCAAAAGCTTGTCCCGGACTCTGTCTTCATACATTCTCCTCACGCTCTCATCTTGCAACTTTTCAACCTTTGTTCTTTCAAGGTCTCCGAAGGGGATACGCTCTCGCCAGTGCCTCCACTTCCTGAACAGACCACTAAACCGCGCAACTACGAGATAGTGGTCTGATTCCAGAGTGCGTATAGAGATACGCACACGTATCTTGTAGTTTGCTTCGGAGACGGTTATCAACCAGGATCAGATCTATCATGCTTTTTTGTTCATTCCTTCTCCACGTATACATATGTATGTCCGAACAAATAAAACATGTAAGTAGATAGGATACTATTTCTCCCGAAAAAATGTAAGGTTCTTGTCTAAAGTCTATGTAGACGAAGTTGCGGGCAGAGACGAGTTTATATTATTAGTAGGACAATGTTCTATCGATCCACTGATTATTAAGTACAGTATATGCATAGCCTTTGTAATATAAAGGTCGGTGTGTACCGCTTAAGTGCACACGAACACATGTACACAAGCTTACCAACCCTCTCTCAAATGAACCGTGTCATCACTGACACATAACTAGTGCATGTACAGCATGTAATAAAAACCATGTGGCTTGCATCAGCCCATTTATGGGAACTAATGTTGAATTAAAACTATTGAAGTATAAAAGTACAACTGTAGAAATAATGTCAATATTTAATTTATGTTCAGTTAGCTCACACAAGTATGAAAACATTTCAATGAAACATGGCTCTACCTTCTTGTAATAGGAGACTGATGGCTGCTTCTTAATTCATACTCGTAAACGGGTGCTGCTGGTGGGGACAGGTCCATCCTCTATCCTCTATACTGTTGAATTTTGTCTCGTTCGGCATCACACTGGAGCTATAACCAATTATTTTGTACGCACTCTTTACATACTTTATAGTAACCCTTTCTCTTACTATTATTATTATACTTTTTATTATATACCTTTACGTAGTCCCTATTTTGTAAATGACAAGACTAATACCATGAATCTTAGTACACTAATGTTTAATCTATACATAAGCACATCTATTTAGCTCGTTCTGCACTGTTTTCCCATACTAGTAACATAAAAAGAATTGTAAAACTCTCATTTTTAAAAAGAGTAACCGCGGAATTTCTTGTCCTTCTTCTCCATAGGAATGACTTTCCGAAACGGTGGTAGAGTCTTAAGTAATCAATAATTTTCTAATTTTGATTATACATAAGTGCCTCTTGGTCTACATAAATAAAATACTTTTTATTTTGATTTATTTGATTTATCCAAGATCCCAGAGCAGCCAGATCTGCAAGTGGTTTTATAAAGGCTAAAATTTTATCTATAATTAATAGTCTAATAAGTGGTTAAGTAAATATGCATACTTACTTACATGAAGATGTTAGTAACCCGCGTTATATTATGAAAGGTAGGTAGTTTTATGTATGGTATGCAGGATATTGTTAAAAATGAACATGTGATACTGCTAGGCACCTTTTGTAGGCCTTATTTTCTGTCAGACGCTTCAACGGTCGCCTCTGGAATTCTGATAAGTGAGGGCTTAGCACGAAATATTCAATTATTCTGACATGCCATCCTTGTCACACTACAAATTGACTAATAAACATGTAGGTGGGGGAACCCCCCCCCCCCCGAGCTTTTCACCCATTTTTCCATAGATGTATGTTTTCACCCGTCATGGGTACGCTGACGTTTACAATTTGACGTTTCTAGAAACGTGGTGAGTGTGAAATAGAATCAATTGAATATCGTATCGAGAAAATTAAAATGAAGACTGAATCGATATGAATTAAAAATAATTTAGGAACAAAAAGAGAACAAAATAAAATAATCTCATTATTTATTTACGAATCAAGCCATTGATCATAAAAATTGCTTACGTGTATTATTATGAAAAAATCTATGAAACTCTCTCTTTTAATATGACAAGATAGCGCATTTTTGTTTATTTATTAATTTATTGACCATGAGAATACTAAATATTTCAGTCAAATACCTAGAATAATATATTCGTAAATAAATCGGCAATCGATTTTTAACATTGTAAAAAACAACATATCGATTATAACGATATCATTGTGGCAGTCCCTAAAACGCAAACTGTTACAATTTAATTTTAAATTTATATTTTATTTATTAAGTAATGGCGTATATAATTTAAATGAAAACTAAAGTAGATATATGATGTATTTTTATATTCCTGTTTATTTTTTGGATTCTATATTTTCAATATTCTTAAGTATAATATGCGTGAAATAGAACATTATCATACGTCACCGTACCCACGTCTCGTGAAAAAGACTATAGCATCCCCAACTTCAATGCTAAGACACTAGATGTTCCAATCAGTGTTTTTGTAACACACTGTATCTCACATACATACTAAGCGCCCCATTCTTTTCCTCTGTAAACGCCCCGAAGCGTCCAATTTACAGAAAAAGAATCCCACAAACACAGTGTTACCCGCTTCAGATCACACCATGCACTATTTGAATTTTCTCCCCGGGGAGGGTGGAATCAATTTAAATTTTAACTCACACTTAATACTCCCTTGTTTGGTATCTAAGTGGTGTGTTTGAGTCACCCTCTGTTTGGTATAATAAGTTCGAAAGACAGCTTCGGTGCAATGCAGTAAACAATTCTTTTTTTGGTGTGTAAGTGGCATTTTGTTCATGGAATTTTAATGGTATTTTTATCATTTTTTTCTCAAGTTTGTTTCTACTTACGAAAGTGGAAATACAGCAATGAGCCTTATAAAAATTAATAAAAAAATTGATATTAACTGATTATTATGACTAAATATATATACAATGCGAAAGTGGAAGACCTAGACTATCTTGATAAATAGACCGAGTCTTATCTGAAGGAAAAGTCAAGAGTCTCCGTAACCGGCGAGCGTGTATGAGACGAACTATGAGAGTGGAGGAAGCCAGAGAGGTATATAAGAAAAGAACCTGTTGGAACTCTGTACTCTCTGCCTAGTACGCACGGGATCTGGCGTGATGTTATAGATAGATCAATAATTAAAATTATTTAAAAAGAAAGTAAGTAGAAAAGCCAAAAGTTTTATTGAAACGTAACCAAAAGGAACTAATACATTGGGCTTGGATTTTTTTGATTTGATATTGTTTTGTCCATTTCTCATTAAGTCCAAAGTTCAAATTAAAGCTCGAACTAGTGGGTTTTTAGAAATGAAAATAAAGGATAGAAAACATGACCAAACCTCCTTAAGCCCACTGCCAAGTAGGCAGGACATTGCTTGTAGAACTGACGGCCGTTGACCGACTGAAAGGTTTTTGAATGGTGACCATGTGCCTGGAGACGTGAAGTGGGCAGGGCCCTTACGAGTTGAACCGATGAGTGGAGGTTGAAGGTATGAACTGGATGCGTACAGTACATAGCCGTTTATCGTAGCGATTTTTCGGAAGGTCTTTATCATGGCTTCTCTTCGTCTTTGGACTGATGATGAAACCTTAATGGTAAACAAACCTAGAGATGTCTGTAAAGAAAGAATCTGTTGGAACTCTGTACTCTTTGCCTACGCCGCAATGGATCTGGCGTGACGATGTGTTGTTGTTGTACGAAACCTTAATCTATTTACCTATCTATATCATCACGACAGTGCGAGGTAGGCCGAGAGTGCAGTGTTTAAACAGATTCTTTCCTGGAACCTTAATGTCCAAAAAATATCGTTATTTAGACGTTACTTTCAACCAACAACAAAGCATCAACTACTAAGTTGCTTTCATATTCAACCAAGAAACAAAGTTATTTTCGTCTTTATTCCCCTTCAGGACTTTTCATACATTCAGAAAGCATTTGAAATGCGCATAAACGTCAACCAAGATATCCACACGAATATCTAGACTTGAATATCAAGTAAGCTGAAATGAATTCGCCAAATAAAGCGCTTTATTTAGACGATTCATACCCATGGCTTTGCTCTTGTGAATGCCAATAGAATTCTGTATATGTACGACGGACGATTTAGCGCAGTGGTTAAGAGCTAAAGCCGCTTCGCCGGCTGTGTCTAATAGTCGCGGGTTCGATTCTTGCACGGAACAAATCTTTGTATGATCCACAATTATTTGTTCCGGTCTGGGTATTTGTGTATGTGAATTTTCATGTTTGTAAACGCACCCACGATACACGAATAAATCCTAGAGTGCTGCTACGTGGTTAAAAAAACTCTTTCTCACCAATCGATTTGTGAGAAGCCCATAACATGCGATGGAACAGTATTGGTTGATAAATCAGCCTAATTTCATAATAAATATAAAAATGGAGAGTTTAAAATAAGAACAGATAAAGGGTCGAACGTAAAAATGTATTTTTTATATTAATATCGCTGCCTGACCAAATTACCGAGTCAAATCTGAAAGACAATTCAAAAGTCTCCGTAACTGGCGAGCTGTATGAGATCAACTATGAGCGTGAAGAAAACGAGAGGTCAGTAAGGAAAGGACCTGTTGGACGTCTGTACTCTCTACCTACCCCACAAGGGATCTGGCAAGAAGTATATATAGATCAGCTGTATGTATAAATGGGCAGTTCGCACTAAGTTTGCGTGATAGACTGACTGTCTCTTATTGAAGTTTTTGTGAGAAGACCTTGTTTTGCCAAACATTGAGAGTTATCTATACTAATATTATAAAGAGGTAAGATTTGTATGTTTCTAACGAATAAACATAAAAACTAAAGGACCTATTTCAAAAATTCTTTCACCATTAGAAAGCCACTTTATGCAAAAGTAACATAGGCTATATAACATAGATCCGGAAGGTGGCGCTGTTGTCGACCGGTTACGAAGTCACAATAAAATGTTATTATTTATATAAAACACAATGACGTAGTCTCATTTCACAACTACTAAGACATCAACATCTCAGAATCACGGACCATATGAAAGCTTAGCGTCCAAATAGAAATAGTAAATTACACAAACATGCTTCCGACTCGACTCACAACCATTCTCATTTAGTTAGATGACCTCTGTATGAATAAATCTAGGGTTCCTGTAATGAAAATGTCAAGTTGACTTGCGTTTTAGTGTGTGCTATCTACCATATATTATTTTGGTTACATTTTTGGGTCGAGCGCAGTGGTTGCATTCTCGCTCTCTTGTACGTTGAAGCTGTAAAGGCCCCGCGGCCAACAGCGTCGATCACTCACACACACACACAAATCTTAAAGTAGCTGTGTTTAGAAATTTCAATATTTTGTTAATAGATTCTTTCCTTATTTGCTTCATTTTAAGATTGGTCGTGGTCACCATAAACCATAGTTGTTAGAGGCTAACATAGCTCGCCCATAGAAAAATACATTTTTATTTCATGAGCTAGCCTAACTATGAGCAAAGCGTAACTTAATAATAAAATAATATTAGCCCTGTTAAGAAACTGTCCCACCGTTGGGCACGGGCCTCCTCTCAAACTGAGAGGTTAGGCCATATTCCGCCACGCTGTTCCACTGCGGGTTGGCAAACTTCACACACCTTCGAGAAACTCTCGGGCATGCAGGTTTCCTCACAATGTTTTCCTTCACCGCTAAAGCAAGTGATAATTAATACACACCGTCACGCCTATATTCCCTAGAGGGGGTGGTAGAGGTGTACTGAGTAGACCCACGTTTCGCCGACGATGTTAGGTCCCATGTAATAGGGGGCGAACCTATTGCCATATACCGAGCACAATTCCAGACTCCGGACTCATACTGGGAATTTTTCGTTAGAAAAACTACATTTGTCCAACCTAGGATTTGAACCCAGGACCTCGTGATCACAAAGCAATGCGCTTTGCCACCAGACCAACGAGGCAACGATAATTAATTTATAATACGCACATACTTTTGAAAAGACAGAGATGCGTGCATGGGTTTCAACCCGAGACCTCTGACTTTGCAGTCCAACGGTCTAACCACTAGGCTATCATTGTTTTTTAACATGTAACTTAAATGAGAAAGAAAATTCAGAGTTCCAGTTTTAAAGACTTAATTACCTTTTTCTTAAGGACATCAGAAGAAAACTTAAAGACCGTCAAGCCTATATTTCTCAGTTATTAGGACTGGAAATGCAATGAGGGGCGAGGTAATTACCATTATACCGCGCACAATGCCAGACTCCGAACTGTTGCTGGATCTTTTTTTAGATATTCGGAAGATTCTTTTAACTTTGAACTGTAATCTTATTTTTGCCGACCTCTAATTCGAAGTCCTCATACACAAACAAGGCAGTAATTAAATTTGTAATTTGATAAATCACACAGTAGCACTTACAAATCTGCTACTTCTTCGAAACGTGGTCTTACTTCTTCAGTATGACTCACAAATTAGAACCCTGTTATACTACGTGTGTATACTTGCACTATCTCAATTGTTTTATAAACTCCCAGGCGCTAACTGGCTTAATAGCTTTATTAATTGAGCTCATATAAAAACTACGGCGTACCACGCTTTCTGATAAGCACAATTAGTTTATGGTCGACAGAAATTAGAGAGTGTTTCTTGGAACGTGTTAATTAGTGATACGAATGTAAATGTATGCGTTAATTAATTATTAATTCTGTTGGAACCTTGACCACGATTGGGAAGTTTTATAGTGATTTAGTATTCATTCTTCTTAATATCAACGTAGCTCCACACTAAGATTTGTTCCGGTGTCGTGGGTGCGTTTACAAACATGAAAATTCACATACACAAATACCCGGACCGAAACAATTAATTGTGGATTATACAAAGATTTGTCCCATGCGAGAATCGAACCCGCGACTATTAGAAACAGTGCGTGGGCGGCTTAAGCTCTTAACCACTGCGCTAAATTGTCCGTCGCATTCCAAAATACTCTTATAAATACAATTGCTTAGAAACCTTTGACTGTTCTGTTGCATTACACAAAGTAATAATATATAGTAGGTTACGTACCTACATTTATATAGTGTACACGTAAATAGCAAATACAAATCACTAATTCACTATACAATAAACACTTCCTCCTTTACTCACTCACTCACTCGCATACTCACTCAATAGCCTTATAACTCGTAAATTGTAATTGCCACAAACTGGAAATCTGACATGAAGATTTAATTTACACGCTAGATGCACCAAGGAAGGTTTTTGAAACTCATCCGAAAACCAGTAATGGCGCTGTTAATCTTAATCTATCTATATCATTGCGCCAGATCCCTTGCGGGGTAAGCAGAGAGTACAGAGTTCCAAGAGGTTCTTTCCTTACATACCTCTCTAGCTTCCTCCACTTTCAAAGTTCGTCTCATACACGCTCGCCGGTTACGGAGACTCTTGACCTGTCCTTCAGATAAGACTCTGTCTACTTGGTCATGGTAAGATAGCACAGATATAATCTTAATGTTAAGAGGATAAAGCTTTAAGGAGCAACTAGTATTCAATATACACGATTAATCAGACCAAGACCTGTATATAATCACAAAACTATTCATCTATCTATCTATCTATATCATCACGCCAGCTCCCTCGCGGGGTAGGCAGAGAGTACAGAGTTCCAACAGGATCTTTCCTTACATACCTCTCTGGCTTCCTCCACTCTCATAGTTCGTCTCATACACACTCGCCGGTTATAACTTGATATCTACCATTTTAAATTACAAAACAAATTCTCAACAACCGACAAAAGAGAAGCACTCACCTAATAAAATAATCTCTCTTGAACCCATAAAATGAAATTTAAAATACGTAAGTCGTCCAATCTTGCGCAGTAATTTGCCTCGGAACTGGGATAGCTTATGAATGCAGCCTGCAATTGCGTTGACTTGTTTAGCATAATACGGTCACAGTGGGGCACAAAAGATCGAGATCAACTTATGAACCTACTAGAGGAACGGTGGATGGAAATTTAAAGAATAAGGATTTTGAATACGGCGAAGTTTGAAATTGGTAGTTGAAGAGGGGATAAGATTTTAAGAGTATTTTGATTATTTGTGTGTTGAAACAGAACGTTTTTATATTTTCAGTATACGTAGGCATGTAGCTAAAATATAATACTTGAACAGTGTTATAGGCATTAAAACGCTTTCATTAGGTATATTATAAAGAAGTGGAAACCTTTTCGAAACGTACGCTTTAATTTAGTCGTATATTTTTTGTACAAATATATTAATCGGTGTATAAAAAAAATACATCATCGAAATTTAATTCTCTCTATCAATCTAGATATATAATAATAATAATATCAGCCTATACTTCCCACTGCTGGATAAATGCCTTCTCTCACAAATCGAGGTGAGATAAGGTCATACTCCACCACGCGGACCCAGTGCGAATTGATGGAGGCAGGTTTGTGGCTACCTGCTGTTGGAACTTATCAAGCCGCCTTTAAGGCTTCCAACTCGGCTTAACGACTATCAAATTAAGTGGTAGCCGGGACCAACGGCTTAACGTGCTTTCCGAAGCACGGAGACGCTCGAATATGAAAATGCCACAAACGGTCACCCATCTCGTGCCGACCGAGTATAACGCTGCTTAGCCTTGGTAATCGGTAAGAACACCGCGATCGCACAGCGCTACGAGCGCCTCTTTATCATCTATATAATCTAGGTATATCATCGCGCAATCCCTTAAGATTAATTTCAAATAAAAATAATATAGATCAATATATTTACGGTGCCACATTATTGTAGATCTATCTTCGCAACTATACTGATCTTTACTTTCGAACTAAATGTAAATCCACTAAAAGTAGATGAAGTCAATAACAGATAAGGTCATGGAACAATATTTAAATCCTTACATAAATTATTTATCTAGATGGAGCATCACGCGCGCGGAAACGGCATAAAAGGATATTGTTCTACGCCCATACATGATTTGCCCCAGAACCAACAGCAACGAAGAAATACTTGTATGATTTTAAATTACCCATAAATTTTCGTGACGCATTTATTATTAAACGGACAAGCGGAGGAATCGCATATTGCACAAAAAGTATTAGATTTTGAGGTTATAATTTAGTAGCCATTAATACATATGTTGCGTAGTCAAAAAAATATATTGAGTGAATTTAAAGATTAATTATATTTTTATAGATACCTGTCAACACATTAAGGAACTACATATATAAGTATTTAATCTAACAAGACAAGCAATCTAGATAGCTAATAGGTACGCCTACTACTTTTTACAGAGTCAATTCGATATAAGTACTTACAATACTTTGAAATATTCGTTTTAGATTGCAAGTTGTCCGTTAGATACGGATATTAGCTATTATTTTGATAAATAATGATGGTATGGGTCAAATGTTTGTTGGTCCTGGGGCAATTTTCGACAATGTCCTTTAGACACCAATATGGTAGATCAATTCTCCCCTTATGTCAGTGGCACTTGAACAGCTACACATTGATGATCTCAAAGCGCTAAATAATATATTTCAAAATTTTGTAAAAAGTAAGGAAAAAAAACTTAAGCTGGGCTCCCCAAAATTTGCAAAAATGGCGAGTAACTATGGTAACCTGTTGCCGCTTTTCGGCGCAATTTAAGATTTTAATCTAAACACACCCAATGAAATCCGTTCATCAAAAGTCAAAAACCATCGAAGGCCAAAAACCATTACGCAATCTTTGCTACACTGTGACCACACCCTCTCTAAGAACCTAAGAAAATACTTATATAATAGAATCATCAAAAACTACACACCCAAATACAACAGCACAGTGCTTCTTAATCGTCGCATAAGAATACAATTACTTATAATAATTCCAGTGTATTATCCAAAGCTAATGGCCACTTAACTGCCTGCACCGGTGCTCGAGTATTTATTTATTCAGAATTTAACCCGTTCCCGCGTTATGACAGCGTGTCAGTGTTGCCAGAGATAAATGGATTTAAAAAATAAGTGTACAGTTTGTTTAGTTGAGGTTTAAGTATGAGAAGATAAAACAATGTGTAGTAATTATACGGACTAAAATTAAAAAAAAAAAAGGTTTGTGTAAAATTAAAAGAAATTGAATATGCGTAATAAGTATGATATTAAAGATTATTCTGTAGGCATATCTTATAGTTACTATTTACATGTGAGGGTATTGATATTAAAGGAAACCCTAAAGAATTAGTTCGGTAGTATTTTAATGGCTTCATAAGAACCAATTTAAAGTAGCCTCCTTTCCTTGTATGTTCCCGTAAACTTTTGATTCATGCTATTAAGTCAAATTTTAGTTTCACAAGCGACTGCCTCGTTGGTCTAGTGGCAAAGCGCATTGCTCTGTAATCACGAGATCCTGCGCCTATAGCCAAGTTGACAATATAAAGTCGTTAAAGCTAATAGAAAGCGGAAAAATGTATGGGAATGACATTTTGCAACGAAAAGTCACGTGGTCAAAACAATGCGCTATCGATTGCGACAAGAGAATAGAAACAAAACGCTTGCAACTTGTCTAGGCCCTCTGGGCTCAAATCCTAGGTCGGACAAGAGTAGTTTTTCTAACGAAAACTTCCCCGTACGAGTCCGGAGTCTGGAATTGTGCCCGGTATATGGCAATAGGCTCGCCCCCTATTACATGGGACCCAACATCGTCTGCGAAACGTGGGTGTTCTAAGTACACCTCTACTAGCCCCGCTTGGGGAATATAGGCGTGACGGTTTTTTTAACACAAGTTTTAAGACATGCTAGTTATTTAACTAAATGAAGTCTTTTAAAGTAACTCGTATAAATGGTATAATCCCACAAGGATCTTTTGGCCCGCGGCCTAAATTTGAACTACCACTGTCATCAAGTGAAATATGACAGTCGCAGAGTTGCCGTTTGCAATAAAAATATTTAAGTTCCTTTTTTTAATTAGTAACCGTGCGGATTCATTTGTTGAAATATTTCCTTAAAAGTAGGAAAATGTTAACCCTGATTTCACACCAATACCTCCATGGTGTTACCCCCGGGCCAAAAGATCCATGTCCGACTCTATGACTACTTTTTAACCATTCGAAGTCCGTGACAATATATAGACGACAATCCAAATAAATAATAAAATAGAAACAGATGTCTTATCTAAACAACTATATTAGTAGATTGATTTTTGCTTTTGTCATAGTTATTTAAAAAAACAGGCTGGTTTTAGGACAGGATATGCCACTATAGACCACATTCACACAGTGCGGCAGATTATGCAAAAGACCCAGGAGTATAATCAGCCCCTGTGCATGGCATTCGTGGACTACGAGAAAGCCTTCGACTCCATCGAAACCTGGTCTGTTCTCGAATCCCTGCAACGTTGCCAGGTCGACTGGCGATACATCCAAGTGCTGAGATGCCTGTATGACGCTGCAACAATGACCGTCCAAGTACAAAATCGGCGGACTAAGCATATCCCCCTGCATCGAGGAGTGAGACAGGGCGATGTTATCTCACCTAAATTGTTTACGACTGCACTGGAGGATATGTTTAAGACGCTGAACTGGAAAGGACGCGGCATTAACATTAACGGTGAGTACATCTCGCACCTAAGATTCGCGGATGATATCGTCATTATGGCAGAGACATTGCCGGAATTACAACAGATGCTGTGCGGCCTAACTGATTCTTCCCAACGCATTGGCCTCCGGATGAACATGAATAAAACCAAGATTATGTTCAATGAACATGTCATTCCGGAGCCAGTAAATGTAAATGGAACTACTCTCGAAGCTATTCGAGAATACATCTACCTCGGACAAATACTACAATTAGGTAGAAACAACTTTGAGAGAGAGGTCCGCAGGAGGATACAGCTGGGCTGGGCAGAATTTGGGAAACTTCGTCAAGTCTTCTCGTCGCCTATACCTCAAAGTTTGAAGACAAAAGTCTTTGATCAGTACGTCCTACCTGTCATGACATACGGAGCCGAGACATGGACACTTACGGTGAGACTAGTCCATCAAATGAAAGTTGCTCAGTGGGCTATGGAGAGAGCTATGCTCGGAGTTTCTCTGAAAGATCGAATCCGGAATGAGGTGATCCGACAGAGAACCAAGGTCATCGACATAGCTCACAGGATCAGCACGCTGAAGTGGCAGTGGGCTGGCCATATTTGCCGAAGGACCGATAACCGCTGGGGTAGACGTGTTCTCGAGTGGAGACCGCGGCTTGGCAAACGTAGTGTGGGACGCCCTGCAGCTAGATGAAGCGATGATATACGGAGGGTGGCTGGCAGCGGTTGGAGGAGAAGAGCCGAAGATCGGGCTCAATGGCATGCCTTGGGAGAGGCCTATGTCCAGCAGTGGACTGATACGGGCTAATAATGATGATGATGATTTAAAAAAAACAATCGTAAAATGATGAATCTTCAATTTTGGTTTCATTAGAATCGTTTGACACTGTAGTTTGCATTTTCAATATAAATAGCTTGATTATTTCAAAAGATCGGGTGCAAGTCTGGCAATACAGTTGAGCGCACAGTTGCGAGTAATGCTCGCTTTCATTATAGTCGAGTGTCCCGATGTTTTCTTTTGTGTCATTATTAAAATTTCGCCTTTCAAGCTTTTAAGAAGACAGACACTAGTTGTTAATACGTTCTCCAGTCTATTTTTAAATGTTAGTTTTGTTTGGACGTTGAAAAAATTGAGTAATGGATCATCAGATATTATATTTGATTCACATAACTCTCCCAGGGTGTCACCCTGGTAAAATTATATGAATATGAATAAATAGTTTGGTTATATTAAATCAACAACCTTGAGAGTGGAGTAAGCCAGAGAGTAAGGAAAAAATCTTTTGGAACTCTGTACCCTCTGCCTACCCTGCCAGGCATCTCGCGTGATGATATAAACAAATTAATAGGTGGGACAGTAGGTATACCTACTGTCCCACTGCTAGGCAAAAGTCTCTCTTACAAATTGAAGTGAGAAAGAATATGTCATACTCTACTACGCAGACCCAATGCGGATTAGTGCAAGCAAGTGGCTACCTGCTCTTTGAGCTTATCAAGTCGCTTACAAGACTTCTAACTTGGTACGACTGCCACATGTACTGATTACCAACCGCTTAATGTACTTTTTAAAGCACCGAGGTGAACGAATATGAAAATTGCAAAAGCTTACTAATCTTAGACTGCGGGAGTGCTGCTTAGAAAATAATATAGTGTGTTTTAAAAAATTATTTCAAATTCAAATTATTTATTGCTTTATTGTTTAGGCAGTGATAGATTAGAAGTTGAAATAAATTAAATTCAATTAGATAAATCCTTCGCGTATTGTTGCATTAAAAAAATGTTACATCAAAAAACTCACGCAGACTCATCGCAGACTATAATAGGATTTTTTCAACAGATACTTTGATAGTGTGTTTTAAAGCTATCCATGTGGATTGTATTTATAATTGTTTGTGGTAGTTTGTTATAAATTTTTGCCCGAATGAAATAGTTTTGGTTTACGTGTAAGTAATCCCAATTGGTTTTTACTCCTTAGGTTTCGCGGCTGGTAAATTTACCTTTGTTTGGGAGATATGGGACATATGTTTTTAACAAAAATACAATTATTGTGAGTATATTATTATTGTGATACCTACGAATACCAACTAGTTGAGGGCCGACAGTTATCTTCTAAGCATTGACATCTGTTTTTGATCATTCCATTTATCAAATAGATCCAGTACACGGAACACTACTCCGCCGGTAAGTGTGTGAATTGCCTTAGGACACATTACTGGATTGGTGGATGCAGACAGGCGGGAACGCGAGGGATTTCATTTTAGAATTCCCTGTGGATGTTACAGGTATTTTGAATTTATATTGGTGACGTTTTTACGCATGCTGTAGTTGCCTATGTTGGTTTGTTTAGAGTTTGGAAGAGAAGTTGTAATGGTCTCATTTTGTCTCATTTGGGTCGAATAGTCATGGGTTTGATTCCCGCACGGAACATATCTTTGTGTGACCCACAATTATTTGTTTCGCTCTGGGTATTTGTGTATCTGCTTTATGTCTCTCTTTGACTCATTCAACAGTGGACGCGTTTCGATTTCTTTCGCGATTCGTTTTCGAAGTTGTGGTAGATTTAATAAAAAAGGAAAAATGAATATTTTTATGGATTTATGAAGGTTTATACAAAAGAAAAATTTGACTGACATATTAATTACTAGCTACAAAGTCGCTTTGAACCCAGGACAAACTTATTTTTCTATCAAATATTTTTAAGAAGCAATCCGGTGTCTGAAATTATGCCCGGTATAAATCCCCCCTGACATTGGAATCTGGTATCAAAATGTGGGTTTACACAGTATACCCTTGTAACCACTGTTTACATGAATAAAAAATATTCTAATTCTGATTCTGATTACTGATATTAAGCAGCAGACACCTCGACGGTGAGATGGGTGACCGTTTCTAGCAATTCTATTTTCGAGCATATCCATGTCTGTATTATTCCACTACTGAGCAAAGTACTTCTCTTCCAATCCGATTTAAAAATTAAGTAATCTAAGTGGACACAGTGCTAATTCGTGGACGAAGTTTTGTGCCCATCTACTGTTCAAAGTTGCTTCTAAATATACAACCCACAGGTATTACTCGGGAACTTAAAAATCAAAAATGAACCGCGATAAAATCCGAAAAATAGATTTATTTTATATATTACTCGGAATTCTAATCGCAAACCTCGTGATTACAAGTCATGCCTTCAACACCCATTCCCTTAGACGGTACCGGATGATATACGATATTATAGCTAAATAATAGTTAATTTTCCAAAAGAAAATATCATGGTTTATACAACAGCACCCTTATCATAGTCGGGTTGAGATTTATATTACGTAAATGTAGCCTCACTTCGCGATTTGATACCCTCAAAGAGACTTTACATGTTAGCGAATCATTTCATGTAAGTAGATTATCTTCTAAGTACCCTTACGGAAAGCATTACGGATTAATTTGTATTAAGTTTGCTTTATTCTACACTAGAATTTTCTGCAACTTCGTAAGACCAAAAACTTGAATAAAAACCAGGAAGTCTGACCACTTCCTAGTACCTACTCACATACTATTAAGAGGTCAGATTTATTAGATAATTACTTCACAAATTCCACACAAAAACCAATTTTCAAAAAAGTTTCGCACTTATTACGAACTTTTATACCCCAATTAACAACGAAACTTGTACAATTAACAATAAAATGTGTGCGAATTAAGAAATACGTTTTAAAATGCATTTGAAATCTCCACATTGGTTTGAATTAAGAATAAATCCAGTTTATTATAGCGCACTAAGGGAGTAACAGCATTTTTGAAAATTAAAAAAAAATATTATACTTTAGAAAAGGTTGGAATCAATTCAGTTATCGATTTAGAACTAACTACTTTTAGTTCATGCGTCTATTATATTACACCTTGTATATCTATAGTTCTACAACACCAATTTTTAAAAAATATATCACACTACTTAACACATACACCATCACGCCTATCTATCCCAAACGAGGGTGGCAATTATTTAAGTCGGACTATATGCTGTTCAAACGTTCGAGTTTTGTTATAATCCGTTCAGTAAAACAAAAGGTTCAGTGGTGTGTTCAGACATGGTGCAAAAACCAGTGTATCTACCGATTTTAACGAACTTTCTTTTGTGGATAACATAGTGATCTGAAATCAATTGAATAGCATGATTAAACAAAATCGATTTCAGAGAAATAGTTTGATCTCCGTTGTATGCGGGCAGGTACACGGAGACGTCAATTTATCTGGTTTTGTCCAAAACATTATAATGTGTAAGCAATATCCTCTGTTTTTTAATACGTTATATTGAATTGAATGGAAACGTGAGCATAGTTAATTCATTTGTGAAACATGTAGCGTAAACACAATGTCGTATCATTTTACTATCGTTATGTAACGTAAAATTGTTCGTGCTCGAACAAGAAGACCAAGACATATTCAGTAAAAAAGATTGCAAACTTTTGTGCAACAGAATCTTTATTGTGTATCTTATATATATCACATTATATCTTACAACGCGTTTCAGTCAATTTTGCCAATCAATGTAAACGACTTTACGCATGCAAGTTTATATCGAACAAGATTGAAAACTAATCTATTCTATTCTCACGTACATTTCCTACAACTTACCGACAACCTTAAGAAAACAAAGCTCTTGTACCTCCATCGAGTATCGTCGCAAAAACAACTCCATAAAACAGAACGTATCTTTGTTTCCGCAGAAGTATGAATTAATAAAACAAAAACCTACGAGTGACTCGCATAAAAATTCAGATATAAAACCAGGAGAATAAAATTCATACCGAAGCTTTCGTTTTATCATGACCCATTCGGAACAGGCGTAAAGTAAACCGCAGAGCAAAGTGCGACAGGCAAAAAGGCCTCTTTCGTTAGTCCCTGAGAGAAATCTCTTTGGGTTCCGTAGTTTAAAGTGAAAAACAGTATAGTTGTCAAGCGCTCGGATTACATTTGAGGAGTATTATCATTATGGGAGGCTCACCTCTTGATAAGTCGGGTAAAGCTGAAATGGCATATTCATTCACACACAAGCACGCATATTGAAATACATACACGTACACAGGCATGCAAGGTTTAGGTTTTAATACTTTGTTACTCAGTTGCAGAAAGCTCATTATTGATACTACATTGCACAGAGTGCAATTATCACTAATGAATTCATTCATCATATTGCAATGTCAAATTTGTTGTAATTTTGTTTTGCGTATTAATTTAATGAAAGATAAGCGATTTATGTAATCTTTAAAATTTAAAGAATGTCTTTGCAACTGTGCGTTTCATTTTAATTTTATGTTGTTGTTTGACACTTTATTTTAAAAGCATCCTTTTTCAATTTTCTGATTCCTCAAATACAAGCTTTGAGATTTGTGCATAGATGTTCTTAATTTGATAACCACTAATAAATGGGTATAAATATATGAGTCGGCTGTTCGAGGGAGCTTGAAAAAATTGGGCAAAGGTGTGAGTGATTTTATTTAACACACTTTCTGGACTTAAATTCTTGCGAGCATTATTCTCATACAATACCTAAATCATAAATAATACATCATCATAAATAGCTAAATAAAATTATTATATACGGAACACGTCCAAAATATTATACCTGCACCTACCCAGTTTTTGTCAAATGACGAAACTTCCAGCCCTCGAATTTTGCAGATATATAAATCACTTTAATTTATTGAGACGAATACGCAGAACACTTAAAGTTGCTGAGTTAAGTAGCAATTACACTTGACTAATGTTACTTTACAACGACGCCGTGATGGAAAGTTCTTGCGATTAATTAACTCGTTATAAAAATCAGGGAAAAGTCATTGTTGAAGAGAACTTTTGAGTAGAGTATAGAATATAAAAAGGAAAAGAAAGGTGTATTTACTATTAAGTACGTACTTATACACAAATATTAATTTGTAACTGATGAGATAGTGAGGAAAAGTGATATTTTACTTTGTTATGTATGGTAAATAACAGGTAAAATATCATATAGGTTTTTATTGTTAATACTCCTTAAAATTTGGAAAATGTAATATTACGATGCCTTCTTGTCTTTTTAGTATTTCTTTAAGTACATTAGGTATAATCAAAATAAATAAGAACGTAAAATCTATACAAATGAATAAAATTGAAGTGTCTGTGTGTTATGCCAAAATTACAGCTTTTTACTAAATGCATATGGAAGTAAATACGGTACTTATAGAAAAATACATTATTTCGTCCGTGTCTGTTTTTGACGGGACTTATTCTGACTTTTACTGACAGATAGTTGATGTTATAAGGAGTAACTTAGACTTTTACTTTAGAAAAAGATTTTTTGTTAAATTCCACGCAGGCGAAGTCACGGGTAACAGCTAGTACATAAATGAAAATTATATGAAAAAATAATTTACTCGATGATTAAATTGGAGGTAAACATATTTTTGCTCTTTCGCCGGATAAATACTTCAATTTTTACTTTATATGAAGCATTTAACCAAACCAAGCAGTCATACTCCGAACAACATCAAATAAAGCACTAAATATCATAATATTATGTTAAGCAGAATATTTCTAGAAACTTTCTCTAAGGATTTCCAACATCTGTGCTTAATTTTTAATTCTTTCCCCCTGGGCCCGTAAGTCAAACACACATAATCAAAGTAGGCACTTTCAGAAGGTTTTCCTTCTCTTCGTACCGCCAAACTTTAATTGTTCCCCGACTTGTTACATTAACCTGATTCCAACTTTTCTTTGTACGAATTCCGAATAAGTCATTTAGAAAATATACTTATGGTGACGTAGCTTTTACGTTAAAGTTCGCATTTTTACTGGAAAGAAAAAATCAGTATGATTTTTTTGTTTATATAAATCATTATTTATGAATCATCAGAAAAGCAACAAGTGTCTACCTCGACCTCGGAAAGTTCCTGTGGAGAAGAAGGGTAAAGAAAAGCTTAGAATTAGATATACTAGACTGTCTCGTTAGTCTGGTGGTATATTGTGCGGATATCTTAGGTTTAAATCCTAGCTCGTGTGGCTTGAGTTAAAAAATTTCAGGAGCTGTACGGAGTCTGGAATTGTGCCTCTGCCTGGTATGCTGTGCATAGACTCGGTTCACAATTCAAAATAATGTATGTCTCGCATACTTGCTATTATTTATTTAGAGTTAAGTTAAGTTAAGGATATACAGATGCAAGTTAACATTCAAAACCACACAACCAAGCATTTCGTAAAGAAACCATCCACCATAAAATAAGCCTTTCAGAAGTTGCCGTTAAACGCTTTAGTAGCTGAATATGGGCGCTTCCTAACGAAGCCAGGGTAAAAAGCCACAAGTAGCGTCCGGGACGGCGACCCGACCGGCAAAAAGTTAAATTGAAACATCCCACGGTCCCTCGAGTGAAGTTGGTATAAATTAGTGTTATGTACGATATGTATACCTATTTCTGTACCATTCATCATTAGATAATTTTGAGTTACCTCAGTTTCCACAGTTAAAAGCAAATGTCTATTCATCATTACATCAATTTATTTATAGCCAATGTATAACCAAAAACGCCTTTAGCAACACTTGGATTTTTACACATTTCTTACCTGTGGTGATAAAGTCACTGGCGACAACTGGGAATACACCATCCGTAAGAACTCCTTAATTTCTTTAACAAATAACCACCAATTGAGGACACCTTGAATACGTTGCACTTGGCATAAACGTCGAAATTTTCGTCAATTCAGGCCTTCCACTTGGCGCCCGCGTGTGTTCGCATCCATGACATCATAGATGACGTCATGGATTTCACTTACAAGACCTACACAGTGACCCACCTCAAGAGGTGGGCGCTGTCAGTCTGAAAATAAGCGGTTAATATTCAATCAATCAATCAATCAATCAGCCTATCGTAGTCCACTGCTGGACATAGGCCTCTCCTAACACGCGCCATTGCACACGGTCCTCCGCCTTCCGCATCCAGTCTGTCCCAGCGACCTTTTTGAGGTCGTCGGACCATCTAGCTAGGGGCCGTCCTACCTTACGCTTACCAAGTCGCGGTCTCCACTCTAGGACACGCTTGCTCCATCGGCCGTCGGTCCTTCTGCAGATGTGACCAGCCCATTGCCACTTTAGCTTACTGAGTCTGCGAGCTATGTCGGTAACTTTGGTTCTTTGTCGGATTACCTCGTTACGAATTTTATCCTTCAAAGAGACGCCGAGCATAGCTCGCTCCATAGCCCGCTGTGCGACTTTGAATTTGTGGACTAGTCCCACTGTGAGTGTCCACGTCTCCGCCCCGTAAGTCATAACAGGTAGGACGCATTGGTTAAAGACTTTAGTCTTCAGGCATTGCGGTATAGGCGAAGCGAATATGTGACGTAGTTTGCCAAATGCTGCCCAACCCAATTGGATCCTGCGGTTGATTTCTTTCTCGAAGTTGTTTCTACCAAATTGGACAACTTGTCCAAGGTAGACATACTCCCGGACAACTTCGAGCATCGAACCATCGATGTAGATCGGTCCCGGCGTGACATGCTCATTAAACATGATCTTGGTTTTATCCAAGTTTATGCCGAAACCGACATCTTCGAGGCTTCATTTAGGCTATGCAGCATTTCGCTTAACTGTTCCAGTGACTCTGCCACGATGACGATATCATCGGTTAATATTAAACTTTGAAAAATAATTTTAGCGTTTTTATCTTCAGTTCAACAAGGCTATTTTTATAAATTATCAGTATCAAACAGATAACCACTTGAAAAACCACGCAATGAGCTGTAAAAGGGTGAAACATTATGTATAGAAGAAACGCAATTATGTGAAACTTTAGGGGCACACGATGTTGCAGTAGTGGAATATAAAATTGTTTTTGCAACAAGTAAATCGAGGTACCTTATTACATAATATTACGTTTACATCAGTTTTTAATGTAGATGTTAGATACTACCTTCTCTACTAATACACCAACACACCGACCGAACACCGTCACGCCTATATTCCCCAAGCGGGGGTGGCAGAGGTGTACTGTGTACATTTTTTACCGATGATGTTAGGTCCCATGTTATAAGGGGCAAACCTATTGCCATACACCGGGCACAATTCCAGACTCTGGACTCATACTGGGTAGTTTTCGTTAAAAAAACTACAATTGTCCAACCTACGATTTGAACCCACGACCGCGTGATATCAAAGCGATGTGCTTTGCCACTAGACCAACGAGGGAGCCAGCCAGTAATACCTTATTATTTTCATTTCTGTTAATAAAATTAGGTAATTCATAAATGACCACGACCATTAAACTGCTAGGGATCGTCAGGGATATTTAGAATGTGAATACTACTATTGTAAACATCCACTTTTCACCAATGTGAACACGAAACACCCAAAAATTAAGTGGTGATTTTATTTCAAGCTATTTTCAACTGCTATATATCTGCAAGATATAGGAGTGGTCTGTTTTACAATCATGCGTCTGGTGTCATAACTAGCAGCACACGAGGTTTTATAGGGGCACCATATGTGCCATTTATTTACCTTATAGTCACATTTCAAAATTACTCTATATTATTATAATAACCTTCCATACATTTCAGTAATTACTTATTCATATTCTATATAGTTTGAAGTTAACATTAAAACAATAATTTTATACATTTTCTTTTTTATAAACTTACAATCAAATGCATTTGTTTTGTTCTAATGTTATATAATTATATCCCAGCATTTTGTTCTTTATCGTATACCATGGTGAGATTATATCTGTACAATGTGTACGAATTATAGTAAGGATGATAGGCACCTACTACACAAATTTAGAGCATGATATTCATGGAGCCATTGCTTTTAGCTGGAGGCTTATCGTTCACTTTTGTAATTTAATAATATTTATCGTACTTCTTAATTTTGTAAAAATATTCATAATTCTTGATTCGAACTGGAGAAACAGGTTGTTAGAATGAATTATTACAATTCTAAATGATTAAATGTTATGACTTCATTTTTTTCAATTTAGATTTACTAAAATTATAATTATATATGAAATACCTTTTAGCTATTTTAAAATAGACCGTTTTTATGATTATATCTGTAAATTTACTACTGTAACATAAAATTTTACTTAGAGGAACAATATTCTAAAATCCCGCCCTTTGTATTTGACAAATCGATCACTATGGTCCCGTGGTACTACGTTCCACTTGGGTGAACGATTGCGGCGCTGACAACCTTGTGGAACGGCAATTGTTACAATTGGGAGCGTGGTCGGGGTGTCCTACAAGTGGAATGCACCCCTTGAGTCGGTTTTGAATTAACCGAAGGAATTAACTAACTTCACGTCAAATGCATGGACGTATAAAAAAAGGCGGACGGATTCTCGCTAAACAAAAAGTGAAGCTCAATAGTAAGGCAGTTCGCGTGCACGTACGAGCTGAAACACAAACACTCACGCCATAGTAAGTCTTTTGGCAGCCATTACGCAACAAACCTCTTTTGACTAAAGTCGTTTACGTAATGAGAAAATAAAATAAAAATTTGTCGTCTTGTGTGATTAAATACTGTCGAAAGCATAGTCAATTTTAGGAAAGAATGTCAAGGAATCACCTTTCATAGGTAAATGAATAATTTATCACGTATTTTCCGTCTTATGGACATAAAATAAAATCGTATTTTTTGGAATACAAAACTTCGACGAAAAGAGCAATGTTGCCAACTATCGAAAGGAAAATATTATGGGAGTTTGATACTTTTTGCATTTAATTCAATTTCTTTTGTGTTAAAAAAGAGTAAATTACCAAATGTGATAAAGTAATACAAAAACGATATTTTTAACTGAATTTAGGTGTTTAAATTGAACTTAATTAGACAAGCATTTTTTCGGCGAACTGTATGTACCCTTTAAGGACCTAAGAATTGGAAAGTATATACTATATATAAAAGTGGCTGTATAACATTAATTAATGTATGCATCACTAGGGATGTGACAGGGGGGATCAAAATCGTTTTTTTTATTAGTAATTGATTGTTTTTTACGTGCCCAAAAACGATTTTATTAAAATCCATTTATTTTAAAATAATAGATATTTTTGTTTCTTGTGAAGTAGGATTTCTCTTTGCTCAATATTGATTAAAACTATTAAACAACACTTATTGCAACATAATTAACTTTGTTTTCAATAAAATAATATTTTTATCGAAACTAAAATTTCAATTCCTTTTTATTCCATGTATATGAATAGAAATACATTATTTAGTCGCGAAATATATCATGAATTTCTTGACCAAAAATGTAAAAGATTAAGTTTGACACACGTTTACCAATTATATGGATTTTGGATTTGCGTGCGATGTTATTTGCTATCAAAAATAAACTTTCAGCTTGAATAGAAGATATGAGAAATAAATAGATTAATATAAAAAAACACTATTAATAATCGAGAGTCAAAAAATAAAAAAACGATTATTATTAATCTATTTAATCCATAAAATCTGAATCTACACAAATTAAATCTCGTTTTTCTATTTTGCAATGTGCAATGCAACACTAGCGAAGAAAACGATATATCAAACTTTCGTATTAAAAATCGTCCATGTATCAATGTTATTTCGAACGTTGTTTCATATGAATATTTTTACTCACGTTTAACATTTAAATAATTAATGATACATCAATATTTATCATAAAGACAATAGGATCAATAAGTGCCCGAGATTGGATGCAATTCGAGATAGTGTGATCATTAACTTGGATGCTAAATAGTTTTCTTGACATTGGAATTAGATTAGGTAGTGTAATATCCCCATTAAAAATGGGGAAATTTTGTTACACATTGCAGCCCTTTCATTCACTCACACATACTTGCGCCGCCGCCATTGCAGAGCTTCATTTTTTGTTTAGCGAGATTCTGTCCGCCTTTTTTATACGTTCATAGTCAAATGTCAGTTGAACGTCAAAATGAACAAGCTTAGGTATCACCGGTGGATTTAATTTTGCAAGAATTAAAACGGCGTACGTAGTCACGCTACTAAGCAAAAGGCCTAATTTAACATATCAAAGTGAGGGTTGTTACTCAACCAGGCGTACCCGGCGTCGATTGGTGGGTGCAGGATTCTAGCCGCTTGAACTAATCAAGCCACCCATAATGCTACCAAGCCTGCTTAACGGCTACCATATAAAGTGGCAGGCAGAACAAACGGTTTCTTTAATTTAGTAAGTACTCGTAGTATACTCCCATGGTCTGCAGTACCATAAAATCCAACTTTTTGTTACAAATGGACCGGCCCGTGGTGACATGTTGGTTCAAAGCTTTTTACTTGACGTGTAAGGGCGTGTTTATAGTTATCAGTTCCTGTGGCTAAGTTGACTTTACACATTCGTAATAGAAATGTGAAAAATGTATGGGAATGAGATTTTACAATAAAAACTCACGTGTACATAAGGGGTTACGAAAAAGAAAGGACCCACCGATCTAAAGTACAAAATGCTTGCATTGTTAAGTTCGCAGAAGTAATTTCGCAATGTTGTGAATTTGTTCCGTGGACGTGTGTATTAATGCATTAATGTGTTAATGTAAATTGCAGAATGTCATCTACTTAGTTCCAAAAGTCTTTAACCAGTTTTTCCTGAGTACGGTTATGAATAACGTTCATCTGAAACAATCCCCTAACCCTTTCACGAAAGGGTACTTTTTGCTCCACCCCTGTTAGAAGTTTCACGAGGAACCATATAGTATGAAAATAATAGCTAGGCAGGTCACGCCCCGTCAGTTTTTGGACTCGTTCACAACTTTGCGCCTCTAATTTTTTGCCATCAATGTCCCATTGTTATATTATGAACATGGTTTTATATGGCAAAAAATTGCTTGGTGGTGAATTAATATTATCAGCGAGGCTTGTGTTTTGTTTTCGTGAAATCTTGTAGTAATTATGGCAGTAGTAGCAAATTAAAGAATTTCGAAAACAACATCTAAAATATGGGAGACTGTCGATTCGTATACTCACGAAATTTAAAGAAATAGATGCACTGCTAATTCTAAACACAAAACATGAAAGCAATCTAGCAAGCAAAGTCTAAGGTTATCATCTTTTCATTAATGAACAAATTAAAAAAAAAGCATTTTGTGTGTTGTCGCCCCGTGTGTGTGGTGGGTCACCACACAAACGGAGCAACAAGGCCCGCGCGATCGTATTGAGCAAAGCACACTATATTATATCTACATAAATCTACCGCGTTCATCACTTTAAGTAAAGGTTATTTATCTACCGTATAATCAATATTAGTAAAACCTATCGTTGTTCCGTCTATTACGCATTACATTCAAGTCCCGAGAAAAAAATCAACAGCCCATATATTATATATTTCTGTTACACACCTATTTAGTTCTGTTGATAATATTTCTGCGAATGTGGAAGAATGCAGGTACCGGGGAAGACCTAGACTATCTTACCATGACCAAATAGACCGCACCTTATCTGAAAGACAAGTCAAGAGTCTTCGTAACCGGCAGGCGTGTATGAGACGAACTATGAGAGTGGAAGAAGCCAGAGAGGTATGAAAGGAAAGAACCTGTTGGAACTCTGTACTCTCGGCCTACCCCGCGAGGGATCTGGCGTGTTGATATAGATAGATAATATTTCTTTGCCATAAGTAATATTTATTGTATATTCTTCTATTGAGCACTGAGTTTTATGAACGTATTCTATAATAATAAAGCTTACACCCAGTAGTAGTTCTTTAAATCTTAAAGATGACGTTAATCTCTAATCTATCATTACACTAAATAAATATACAATACATTTTTCTTACCAATAATGAATGCATTAGTGATAATGCTACTTTAGGTAATGAAGTGTTAATGATGAGCTTTCTGCCATAGATTTAGTAGACAGACTAGTGCTCCCGTAATAGGAAAAGGCATCGCGGCAGGCCAAGCCAAAGATAATGGGATGAACTGGACGCCTTTTTAAAGGACTGACCTGATTTATATATGGCATAAAAGAAAAGAGTATAAAAAGAGGAGGGAGCCCTTTGCCTAGCAGTGAGACAGAACTGGCTACACTTAAGCCAAAAGGCCCAGCTAACTACATAACGGAGTGTTTGTCCCGACGCTGTTATATTGCAGCGAGAGCTGGGTATGTAAGAAGGAGAATGAAAGTAGAATAAATGCGGTGGAAATGTGAGCTCTGTGGAAGATGTGCGGCAAAGCGAGTAGGTATGAAAGATAGTATCGGTGTAAATATGAGAAAGGGTATCCTTGGTTGGTTCGGACATATAGAAAGAATTTCAGAAGAAGGAATGACAAAACAGATACGCAATGCGAAAGTGGAAGGATGTAGGTACCGGGGAAGACCTAGACTATCTTACCATGACCAAATAGACCAAGTCTTATCTGAAGGACAAGTAAAGTCTCCGTAACCGGCGAACGTGTATGAGACGAACTATGAGAGTGGAGGAAGCCAGAGAGCTATGTAAGGAAAGAACTTGTTTAAACTCTGTACTTTCTGCTTACCCCGAAAGGGATCTGGCGTGATGATATAGATAGATAGAATAATAATACTTTAATAAAATATATAAAAAAGCAAATTTATATTCATTCTAAAATGCATAGTGATAACTTAGCTTTATCTTAATTTTATCAGATCCTAACTGCAATACTACACAGACCCGCCTCTCTAACAGGCATCGTTATAAAATATCACAGGTATTATCACGTTTTAATTGAGATCGCCCTTCGATCAGAATCGCTCGGAGTAGAGTTGGTTAATTAGTATCGTTATCCGCTACGAGCGTAATCACCTTTGCTACGTATTTGTAATTACTACGCCGTAGCAGCCGTAGTGTTCCGTAGACGGTGGGTAATTCCTTGCTTCTTGCATTATTATTAATAACTAACCCTACCTAACCCTAATACCCTGCGACTTCACCCGCGTGCTTTTTCGAAAATAAAAGTACTTAAAACCAACGTTACTCCTTATAACATCAGCTATCTGCCAGTGAAAGTCCCGTCAAAATCGGTCCAGCCGTACAGAAGAAAATTTTAAAAATTATATTTTTTTTATGAGTAGCTCATATACTTTTATATGCATTTAGTATAAAGCTGTAATTTTGACATTAGAAATAGACACTTTAATTTTATTTATTTGTATAGATGTATTATAGATAGCCGACGATGTTAGTACATATGTAATAGGTGGCAAACTTATTACCTATAAAGTATGTGCTCACAGTACACTTCTGCCATGCCCGTTTGGGGAAACTAGACGTGTCTGTAGTTATTTTTATGTTTTTATTACTAATAGCACTGTATCGACTGTATAGATAGTTTAATAATAGATAGTATTTTAATAGTTCAAAAAGTTGTATCTATAACCTCACGCCAGATCCCTTGCGGGGTAGGCAGAGAGTACAGAGTTCCAACAGGTTCTTTCCTTACATACCTCTCTGGCTTCCTCGACTCTCATAGTTCGTCTCATACACGCTCGCCGGTTACGGAGACTCTTGAATTTTCCATCAGATAAGACTCAGTTTATTTGGTCGTGGTAAGATAGTCTAGGTCTTCCCCGGTACCTGCATCCTTCCACTTTCACATTGTATATCTGTTTTGTCATTCTTTCCTCTGGCATTCTTTCTATATGCCCGAACCAACGGAGCATGCCCTTTCTCATCTTTACACCGATACTATCTTTCATACCTACTCGCTGTTGTAAGTGCTAAATAATCATTTTCGCAACTAAAAAGTGCTCTACGCTACCAAGCCGTCGTAAATTCGTCGTCTTTTAAACATCTCTTTCTTTTTGACAATTAGCTTAAAAATATTAACAGTCTCTCTAGCAATATTATTGTAATATTACTCCGCCAGGAGAAAGAAACAGAGCTTTCAGCTGCGTATAAACACTTCTCTTTCTACCAACAAAAATATTACAATAATATTGGTAATGAAATCGATGTCTGAGTACTTTAAAGTAACGTGACCGAAATACAAACCCTAGAAACGCGAATTCAAATTTTATCCCCTACCATTTGCGCAGACATCTATCGCAAACGACGTGTTCCTACGTAACACAGTTAGTCGGGAAATTGTCCTTCGGTATTAGGAAATAATGTCGTTACAACAGTACGGGGCGTGATTGATGCGACTTCATCTGTTGTTCATTAAAGGCGGGACGATGGTAATGGGCTTTAAATGATCAGAAATACGATTTCTAATATTATTTTGACAACTAACACGATAAATTATTCACGAGTATACTGAAACTCATCATTAACACTTCATTTCTTTTGACCTTTGAAAATTTAATGTTATTGTAACTATTTGTTTTTACTTTATTTTATTATTATTTAATTTATATTTGATTTAATGATGATTGTATGGATGTTTGCCCAAAATGGATTTGTATTGGAATTTGAATTAAATAACATAAAACTATATTATCACTAGTTGGTTGCCTCGTTGGTCTAGTGGCAAAGCACATTTCTTTGTGAATACGAGATCCTGGTTTTAAATGACAAATGTAGATTTTCTGCCAAAAATTCCCGGTATGAGTCCGAAGTCTGGAATTGTGCCCGGTATATGGCAATAGGCTCGCCCCCTGTACGTAAGACCTAACATCGTTGGCGAAAAGAATATAGGCGTGACGGAGTTTTATAACTAGTACATTATTTTTTTTTATTAAGAAATAAACGGTCTCCTGAATATCCTCCTATTAATCATAAATTAGAAGTAATTTTGTCAGCATTTATTTACTTTTAAAACACGTATCATCTCAAAACATATGGTAATAACTTGTTTTAATCCAATAACTGTAAACACGTGAAAATATATCACCAATAAGACATTGTTAATTATCTTATCTAAATTATCGGGTGATAGTCCAGAGTCCGGTATGATCCTCATCTCCTATAAAATTGCGACTTAACATCATGTAATATCTTTAGTATGTGCTATTCCCGATTGAGGAATGTAAGTTGTCAGAAGCCTCTCCCAAGGCATGCCAGTGAGTCTAATCTTCGGTTCTTCTCTTCTAAACTATACCAACCATCTTGCGTATATCGTCGTTCCATCTAATACGACGACGGACGGACGGACAATTTGGCGCAGTGGTTAAGGGCTTAAGCCCCTTCACCCACTGGGTCGAATCGAGTCGAACGGTCTGGGTATTTATGTATGTGAAAGGACATTGTCGTAAATTGCTCCAGAACCAGCAACCATTTGAATCATGCAATTATTATTTATATATTTTATTAAGATAATGGCAAATATCCATTTCTAACGGACAATTTGCAATCTAAAACGAATAGTTGAAAGTATTGTAAGTACTTATATCGAAATCGTCGACATCTTTAATGAATGTCAACACATACAATATAACCTCATACGTACGTACATACGTATTATTGGCTACTGAATTATTACCACACAATCTAATACTTTTTGTGCAATTTTAAGATTCCCCCGCTTGTTCGTTTGATAACAAAAGCTTTAAAAGAATTTTTGGGTGATTTGAAATCATACAATATTTTTTTCATAGCTGTTGGTTCTAGGTCAAATCATGTATGGGCGCAGAACAATGCCCTTTCATGTTTGTAAACGCACCCACGACACCGGAATAAATCCAAGTGTGAGGCTACGTTTTAAAAAAAAATACGATGTTATTTTTCTAGAAACCAATAAGAAAAAGAGCCTGAAAGTGCTATTACATTATGCAAAGAAAACACATCAGTCAAATTTTGCCGACGCACATTCTTACCCTTTCACCAATATTAAATGGAAGAGAATGAAACTTGCAACTGAAATGTATTGCTCGCTTTATGAAAAAACTTCCGATCGTTCTGTTTATTTTTACTTGTTTTATTGATGATAAAATATTTGAATATTAACGACAGATACTATTTATTTATCAATCAAATTATATTTTAAAATGTTCGATTTAAAATGACAATCCGACTTAATACGTTATGACAGCTTTATTTCTATTTGTCTGGTTAAGTAAAAAAAAACGTGGCCCCGCACTATGAATAAAGGTTTCGCCACATAGCCGACGCAGCGCGACGGGAGTGCGACGGTGGCGCGGCTTGGGGAGTTGTAATGTACTGAAATGTACGGGAGACGCCACAGAATACACCGTTTGACCAAACCTTAATTCCTGTATCGCTGGTGCGTACATAAACATGAAATTGACGTGCACATACAACCGAAACATAATAAATTTGTGGGTCACACAAAAAGTTGCCCTTGCGGTATAAAACGACTCCTCCACCTGGCGTCGGTTTCCTCATTACTGAGGGTCGTGGTCATACCTTAGAGAGCAGTTTTCTGCGGGTGATGAGTCGCCATCTACTCCTATCTGCAGCCGAGTGAAGAGCACCTTGAACCGCGGTATCAAGAGCTGTGCGAATCTGATCCGTCCAGCGTATTGGGCTCCTTCCTCGTGGTCGCTTGCCTTCAATTATACCGGTGACCATCAGTTTTTCAAGGTTGTCACTGTCTTTCCTAGCAATTTGACCAAAATACTCCAGAACCCTGCGTAGGCAAGTAGTGGACAGTCGAGTTTGGATCTTGAGTTCAGCTAGGATTGTCACATTCGTGCGGTGTGCTGTACATGGTATACCTAGCATCCTTCTCCAGCACCTCATCTCAAAGGCATCGATGCGGTCGCGGTCAACCTTCTTGAGGGTCCATGTCTCGGCACCGTTTATAAATATGGAGAACACCAATGCTCGGACTAAGTTTCTCTTGGTGTTGGTAGAGATGTTTCTGTCTTTCCAATTCTTATCGAGCTGTGTAATTGTGCCTTTTGCCATCCCGATCCTTCTGCTTGTGAGATGGAAATCCATCTCACAAGAGCCATTGTTGCTTATGTTTGAGCCCAGGTATACAAAGTTGTTTGTAATTTCCAAATTGAGTGACCCACTGAGTTCCAGCTTGCCTGAGCGATCAACGATCATAAGCTTGGTCTTAAATCTTTTAATTTTCGAGTCCGAGCTCTCCACTAATGCGCTCCATCCTGTCCAACAAAAGGCTCATCTTGGCTTGGCTTGCTGCATGAAGGGTGGTGTCGTCGGCGTATCGCAGATTCGAAATTTCACGTCTTCCAATAGTAATGCCACCATTCCAGTCGTCGCATGTTTTTCTCACGATGTATTCACCGTATATATTGAACAGGATGGGTGATAGGATACACCCTTTCCGGACACCCTTTTGGAAACTGAACAGGTCGGATGCAGTCCTGTCAACTCTCACAAATCCCTCGCTGTTGTAATATAGGGATTGTAGCAGTGCAGTGAGATGTTGAGGTACTCCCAATTCCGTTAGAATATCCCACAAGTAGTTCCAGTCGACACAGTCAAAAGCCTTACTATAGTGTCGAACTCGTAACATTTCTCCACAATTTGCCTGACGTTTAGTATTTGCTCCCGGGTGCTTTTGTCCCTCACAAAACCCGCTTGCTCTTGAGGGATTTGCCAATCGAGTTAATGACGCATCCTGCTATTGGTCACGTGAAGAAGAATTATCCTGGCGTGAGAGATGAGGGCAAGTGAGCGGTAGTTATCGCATTTATTAGTTGATCCTTTCTTGTACAATGGAATAATCACAGATTGCGTACATATTTTCGACCACTCTCCGTTTTGCCATACGTGGTTACCGGTCTTGTACAGTGCATTAAAGCCTTCGTCACCCAAGGCCTTCAGGATTTCAGAGGTGATGTTGTCAGGTCCTGGAGCCTTTTTGTTTTGAGGCGGTCAATCACTGCAACTATCTCCGATTTTAGTATGTCAGGTTCCAGCTCCAAGAACTTCCAGTCCTGACGGCTGTTGGAAACCGCAGACAAGGGTTTTTCATATAGTTGCTGACAGTAGCCACGCCAGCGTTCTGCAATTTTGGGGCTCTACCTCGCGACATATGCCCATGATAAAGTGGATTTTATCCCTGCGGCATTCCCTCTTTTTCGTTTTGCACTGATTTGAGTATTCCTTCATTACGGTGAGATCCTGAAAACCTTTGGATTTAATATCTTTCCTGAGCTGAACTAGGCTCCACGACTCTTCAGTTATCCATGTGGATCTTTTCTGGTCTATTTCTTTTTTAGAGACAACGTCGTCAAGAGCGTAATTGATTTTGTTTTCGAAGTGCTCCCACAAGGAATCAGCATCGGCTGTCGATGGTGGGTGAGAGTCGGTGAGTTTTGTTTCTGTCAGACTTTGAAAATGGGCACGTTCGATCAGATTCAGAGACCAGAGTTTGGGTTGCGAACCTTGGTGGACAACTTTCAGCCGGACAGAGAAGAATTCAACAAGCAGCAAGTGGTCTGAACCACATTCGGCTCCAGTGGAGGTTTGCACATATTAGCTAGAGGAGCTCCAATGAAACGACTACTTTTTACAATAGTCGTCGTTTAAGCCGTCGTTCATGTTTTAACTTTTTCCTTTACTAATATATTTTAAAAATTACTATTATTTTAGCCGTGTCTTAGCTGAAGGGCAAGTCAAGAGTCTCCGTAACGGGCGAGTGTGTAGTGTGAGACGAACTATGAGAGTGGAGGAAGCCAGAGAGGTATGTAAGGAAAGAACCTGTTGGAACTCTGTACTCTCTGCCTACCCCGCGAGAGAGCTGGCGTGATGATATAGATAGATAGATAGACTATTATTTTATTTTAAGAGAAAACAGATTTAACTAAATAGATACACAAATGTATCAAAACTCAAAAAAATATTCCAACTCATCAACCACCCACCCGTCAAATGGCCCAATTTAAAACCGCGAAACTCTTTCAATAACGTTATTACGTCATTCGAAATTACGGGCGCGTTCATAATTAGCCAATAAAAAGTTTTCTAATTACAACACCCAAACAACCAAGTTTGTTGGTAAATATTTTAACGGGTAATGAGTGTCATTACTTGTTGACGTAATTTGATGCAAACCCGACTGCGATGGGGACATGCAAATTAGATGGGAAATTAACTGCGATCGAAAGTTAGAGGCCATGAATAAGTTTGTATGAAAGTTGAATAGCGGTGGTACTTATGTATCTCGCTCAGCTTCCCGAGTATTACCCGTACTTTTGGAAGATCCAACACGTGCAGGCAACTATTATAAGTTCTAGATGTTTTAAGTAGATATTTTACTTATCTACATCTTTCTATCTATACATATAATAAAACTGTAACCGATCCGAATCTGTACATTGAATATTTTTCAAAAATTTTAATTACGGTACATTTCCTTATCGATATGAAGGACGAAACCATTTTCTGCATTCTGTCTGTATGTCTCTCTCTAGGTGTTTCAATCGCGCAAAAACTACCGAACGGATTTCATTGAAATTTAGTATGGTAATAACTTATATCCTAACTTAAAATGATAAATAATTTTTATTCCGTAAATAACAATCAATCCGAGGTAATCGCGGGATAAACCATAAAAAATATTATTTTTATTATTGTTAGTCACGAGCTGCAATGTTACGTAAAAATGCGTGATTTTGCCTACACATGAATTCCTCCACGAACTTGATATTGGACTCAGGTTCGTCTCCATACGAGAAACTCTTCGGTGGTTAAAAGCACTCACCTAAAATTGTACATACACGTTTGATTTAAACACTTAAACATGATTTCGTGCATGAATCGACCATGCATTCAGGATTAAAATCTTTAACATTGTATATTCATTTACATAAGATATCTTAACATCATTTTGATCATGAACATGAATTGTATATTCTTACGAGAAGACTGACACGACATGTAGTGACAAAACTATGTTACATACTTAGCTCACAATTGTATTTTTTTTATTGTTAATATAAAATAAATATTTTCACAAAAAACAATGTTCAGTAAGGTGCAACATAAACTCATTCGAGTTTAACCGTACACCAATGTCGTCGTCGCTTACGTATTTATATATTTATGCTTCTTATCTTACTCATGCATTTAGCAAACACATTTTTGATACAACAGTGAACAATTAAAATTATTCCGCATTATGGGGGTATTCTGACAGTGATTTATAGTTGTCAATACCTTGTTCAATGGAATGTTGTCGGAAATGTATGAAAACAGGTGATGTTATTTTTGTAGTTTTGTATTTGTATTTGTTTGTGTTACGTTTGATCTATCTATATCATCACGCCAAATCCCCTCTGAGTAGGCAGACAGTATATATATATATATATATATATATATATATATATATATATATATATATATATATATATATATATAATTTAGGTTAATGTAATTTAATATAATAATAAATGTATATTTTTTAACATAAACCTAGGAAGTGTTGTTTTATGAGGTGTAATATATTGCAGCATTCTCTTTCCGTATAAGTTTGTGTAGTTTGGTAGTATAAATTTGCGTTTACTGTTACTACGGGTATTATTTTCCCTTTTACTTGACGATTTATTTATTTGTAATAACTTGTCATTGAAAAATTCTTCAGTTAGTAATCTTAATTTGATTTTTAGTAAATATAATTTTACAAAAATTAAATATTGCATGGTAGTCATCTTTGTATGTCTTTTTAATATTATAAGGGACCAGTTCTTTTAAAATACGCAACTGCAGTGAATAAATTCGATCGATGTGAGTTTTGAAAGTTCTTCCGTAACTTGACAGCCCATAGGATATCACGGATTCAGCTAGGATTTACAGAGCAACAAGAGTGTTTTATAGGGTATCTTGTATTTTATTATGGAAAATTTGGCTAATATGCCTCTAAGTTTGTCGCAAACTGTGTTAATGTGTTCTTTCCAGTTAAGACGATAGTCTATGACCAGTCCCAGATATGTGTGTTTGTCTACAAGTTCGATGTAACTAAATTCACACGGGGTTGGTTTAGTGGTTCTGCGGTCATGAAGGCATTCATGACCATGGGCTGTTAGTTTAGGAATATCAGTGCTTCTGTTTTGACTGGTGCTAATGTACATTAATTTAGTTTTACAAGCATTAAGTACCAGTCCAACATCATGAGACCACATCGTCAACATATTGAAGTCGTCTTGGAGTATCTCGACGGCCTCTTTAACATTTTTCCCAATGTACCTTTATTAAATATTATTTCACCAGATTACAATATTTGACAGGGTAGGTAGAAAAGGTTTAAAAGTACCCAAGTATTGTATGTTTTTTTATGAGACGGCGTTAGCGTTGAATAAGATTGCGCTTTAGAGACCTACCTACCTATGTCAAATTACAAAATAAACGAGGGCGTAGCTGCGGGTAACGGCTAGTAGCAAAATAAAATCATTAACTTCTCGCAAAGGCGATTACTTAAAACATCTAGAACTTACAATAGTTTAGAAATGTTAGAATTAAAAAATATATTGCATATAGATGTATTAAAATCTTTACCTCGCCTGCCTCGTTAGTCTTGTGGCAAAGCGCATCGCTTTGTGATCACGAGGTCCTGGGTTCAAATCCTAGGTCGGACAAGTATAGTTTTTCTAACGAAAACTGGAATTGTGCCCGGTATATGGCAATAGGCTCGCCCCCTATTACATGGGACCTAATATCGTCGACTAAACGTGGGTGTACTCAGTACACCTCTGCCGCCCCCACTTGGGGAATATGTAAGGCGTGACGGTGTGTGTATGTATTAAAATTACGAGTATGACCAACTCTAGATTTAGAAATTTAAATGATCGTCTTTTAAATTTTCACACAAGAAAAGCAGTGTAAAAGTACCATTAAATAACAAATTTATTGACTGTCCGTTTGGTCTTACGGCACATAGTACGAGTAGCGCTCACAAGGTCCAGGGTTCGAATTCTAAGCCAGATATCGGCGTGCTTTTCTATCGAAAAATCTTAGTCACCGTCTGTAATCTGAATTGTGACAACTATAAGTTCGCAGCCAGCCATTAAACTCTAACATCGTAGGCGATATGTTGATGTGCAAAGTACACGTCTGCCATCCCCGCTTGGAGAATATAGGCTAGACGATGGTTTTTTTAACGAATTTATTCATAATTTCGTAACATAGCCAAATGGGCGATTAAAATTATAAAACAGCGTTCTGACTGTAGAACGCAATCAGTAACACAATAACGCACCCTCTACCCTCCTGAACCTCAATATCACCCCAAAAAAATGTATTAATTTCTCCCAATCGATGAGCAACATAAATTTTAATGACCGATGTAATGTTAAATATTTTTTGCTCATTTATTTTCCCTTTGTATTGAATTCAGATTGTGTTACGAGTTGTGCATGTATTTATTGTTTTTACGCATTGTCGCTGTTTGAAAATGGAGATCATTGTGGAATTAAAACGTTGAAAATTCTACGTTTTTTTATTGTTTTCATACGGTTTCTAATTGTGGACGAACGACATATAATATGTATTTTTAAATAACAATATAGTATCAATAAAGAAAAAAAAAACATAATCAATTTGAACAAAACGCAAATTTTACAACACTAAAAAATAATAACATTTAAAATTCGAATCGTAATTACTCGCGTAAGGTCAGTTTCAACTACTCCAGGAAATTTTAAATATGAATTACACTGGAATAAGCAAGAATATGTTAACCAAAATAAAAAGTGCATTTCATTTATTACGTTGTTTTTATAACAATAAAGTTTAATTTACACCGTCACGCCTATATTCCCCAAGCGGAGGTGGCAGAAGTGTACTGAATACACCCACGTTTCGCCGACGATGTTAGGTCTCATGTAATAGGGGTCGAGCCTATTGCCATTTACCGGGCACAATTCCAGACTCCGGACTCGTACTGAGAAGTTTTTATTAGAAGAACTACACTTGTCCGACCTAGGATTATTATTTTAGGATTAATTTAATGTACAGACGAATATGTTCCTCCTTTGATACATTATTATATCTAAATGAGTATAAATACTACAGTTATGTGTGCTATGCCTAAGTCAATATACATTCAATTTTTAACTCTAAAACTACCCATTATCTATCTATTTATCTATATCATCACACCAGATCCTTTGATAGGTAGGCAAACTTCCCATTATAACGTTTAACATTCAAAGATACATTATTTTTATTTAAAAGCTTATTGCGTATTACCACTCCCCAGGGCTCGCCAACATTTAGCATTACACCGTATTTATCTATGGGACGGTTATCTATGGTAGGGTCACGTGGCGCACATGTCGATACAGGCTTAATCCATCACCCTGGGAACTCTTTGATGTTGGCTACAATGGGGACGCCATTTTTATTTCAGTTCCGAAACTGAGATAAAAATATGTGACCTATCGTAATAGTGATGTTGTTTGCACTATATTTAATTTGAGATAACATACAGAGTAGACACGATAAGTGTATTGAGACCATTATTTTGTAAATAATTATTACAAAATCAATTCATATCTTCGCGGTCGCTCGCAGTCGGTCCGCTCAAATGAGGCCTCCTCAGAATGGTGTGATCTTTCAGCGGGCGTACCGCAGGGTGGCGTACTCTCTCTTTTTCTTTTCTCGATATTTATCGACGCAATCACTAAAGTTATAACATCACACTATCATCCCTTGCAGATGACTTGCAGCTTTATCGTCACTTCAAGGTCGAAGAAATGTCTCAAGCCATTGATGCTATCAATAGTGATCTTGGAAACATCAGTCAGTGGGCTAAGAGTTTTAAACTTTTAGTCAATCCAACAAAATCGCAAGCTCTCATTATTGGTGGCAGGTCTAATCTACAATCTTTTGGACCATCAATCTCTCCCCCCCAGTTATTCTTGATTCTGTCCCCATACCGTATTCGACTAGTGCTAAAAATGTAGGCGTGTACATGAACTGCAATCTTTCCTGGAGCAATCAAATTTAAAAGCAAATTCCGCAATTTGAATAAATTGCGGAAATCAGCAGGAGAGTATATTTTTCGTTTCAATATCTCCAACGTCTCCAAAACTTCCTACCTTTTCAAACTAGAGTAGTTCTAGCTCAGTCTTTTCTTCTTTTACTTCTAGACTATACCGATGTCTGCTTTCTGGACGCTACGGAGGAACCTCTTAACAAACTCGAACGACTGCAAAATTTAGGTATCCGCTTCGTTTTTGGTCTACGTAAATACGACCACATCTCTGAATACCGAAAAAAACTCAAGTGGCTACCTATTAGATGACGTCGAGCCTTACATATTCTCTCCCTTCTGTATTCTGTTCTTCACAACCCTAACTCGCCTGTATATCTCCGCGAACGTTTCGAGTTTCTTATTCCCAGCACTCCTCATCTAGTCTATACGATGGTTCTTTAGATGTATTTAGAAGAATAGCTTAGGAACATTTCCTTTCTGTATGATATATATTATTATGTATTTATAATACATAGAAATATAAATGTATGTATGTTTATATATGTACTTTGTATTAATATAATGTACCTATGTATGTAGTGTTTTCGTTATTTCTTCATAAATGTAAGATTGTTATACAATTGCCCTTACTTCCATATAACGATTCTGTTTACACTCAAAGGTTAACTGGTAGATAACTCAAACTGAGTTAAGTTCGCCTTTGTACATAATTTGTGTAATTATGCTCACAAATTTATTCGCTTTTTGTAGAATAAGGAATAAATAAAAATTTAAAGAGAAACTGTGTTGTTTAACTTTGGTGATCGCTACGAATACTGTAGTCCCCCATGGCTTCAAGTGTCTATATTTTTGCCTTTGGAGATGAAAAAAAATCGTGTGTAGCTGTTTCGGGGCACTCGGCTGTTAGTTTTAACGTGAAACGTCTATGACTGCGAGTCGCTTTTAGAGTTAAAGATTAATAGAAATGAGCGAGAGCTCCGGTTTCGGTCATTCTACGCAGAACCCCTCTCCCGCCGCCCCATCCCCGACGCAAACTCAAGGTTATATATAACAGCGAGCTGTCTATATAAGCTAATCACTTCATTTCAAAGGATTCATGTTTCTAAGACTTATAGTTTTGAATTTATTAAGGTAAGACGATAAAGACCTTTTTATTACGATCCACTTGTCCGACCTACTACCCGTATGTTTCTGTTAAGTATGTTTTAAAGACATTTTATATCTAAAACAAAAAGCCGCCACGTCTATAGGGAAAATTACATATGGCCGACGATGTTAGGTCTCAATGTAAACCTTTTGCCAATATACCGGGCTCTCCAGACTGCGATAGATAAAGTAGACTTTGTCCGAAATAGAATTTTAACCCAACACGTCGTCCTAACCACTACATCAACGAGGCAGTCTTTGTAGATATGTAAATACCAAAATGTAATACAATTCTTTCTACCCACATCCTCCCCTCCTTAATCCTAAATGTTATAGATACCACGGATAATCTCCACATATAATGTTTTTATTGATTCTACCTCTAGAAAGAATCACTCATCTCAGGCCAACTAAACCGAACGCTGCTTAACCTCGGTGATCGTTAAAACCAGAAGTACAGGGTTACGTTTTATTTATTATAAGCCTATATAGGCGAAGGGAAGGGTCCCTACTTCCACTTATACCTGTCTAGTGCAAGCTGATGCCAGTACTTATCATAGGAGTCCAGCTTGTCTCGCCACCTTTTTCTGAGCCTGCCGCGATGTCGTTTCGCGCCTGGTGGGACCCGCAGTATGGTTGTTAGCCCAAAACGCATCCGACATGCGGTATATATGTCGAGACCATTAGCATTTCAGTCTTGCAGCTGAGTGGCCTACGCCAGCGATTTGTGTATTGGTGCGGAGAACCGAGTTTGTGACAATCTATTAGCTTTACTCCAAGAATGCTCGTTGGCAAACCCCAAGGGCGGACTTTATAAATAAATTGTTGCATTGTGCGACGGCAGTGTTCTAAGCGATATTCAAGGTTAAGCAGCATTTATCTCGGGGAGACCGTTTGTGGCATTTTCATATTCGGGAGTTGCTACATGTCGGAAGGCACATAATGATGTTGATGCCAGTTATGACTGAATGTTGCAGTCGTTAAGGCAAGTTGGAGGTCTTATAATAATAATATTAGCCCTGGTAAAAAACTGTCCCACTGTTGGGCACGGGCCTCCTCTTAAACTGAGAGGGCTTAGGTCCAACACGCTGGCCCAGTGCGGATTGGCGAACTTCACACACCTTCGAGATACTCTAAGGCATGTAGGTTTCCTCACGATGTTTTCCTTCACCGTTAAAGCAAGTGATAATTATTTTTTTTCTTAATACGCACATGCTTAAAAAGACAGACGTGCGTGCCTGGGCTTGAACCCGAGACCTTAAACTTTGCAGTCCAACGGTCTAACCACTAGGCTATCACAGCTGTAGGCCTTATAGGTGGCTTGATTAGTTTCCGTGGCAGGTGGCCACAAAGGCGTCCACTAACCCGCACTGTGTCGGTGATGTAATATGTGACCTAATCTCCTCAATTTTTGAGAGAAGGCCTTACGACGAAGGTCCACCAGTGGAGTGTACAGGCTGATATTATTATTATATTATTAAACCATTACCTTCTTCCGAAGCAGTAGAGTAAAAATGCAATGCAATTCTTTCTACCCACGTTATTCCCCTTCTTAATCCTAAATGTTATAGATACCACGGACAATCTTCACATGTAATGTTTTTATTTGATTCTATTGAGGGTGGATTAGGGGTGGCGTGTCGCATTGGACATCTCATGTTGTCTATTAGGGTACATAAACGACAGTAGTTTTCGTAATAGGAGATATGAGAGACGGTGTTGTTAATATTTTAGTGTAAGTCGTATGTTGATCGTCATTCTGTTCTTTCTTAAGAAAATTAGAAAATAAAAACGATCACGCTTATATTCTCTGAGAGGTGTATTTCGTGCACCACCCTTTCGCCGATGATATTAGTTATAATTTAATAGGGGGCGAGCCTATTGCCATTATACCGGGAACAGTGCTAATCTCCGGACTCTATCAAAAAATATAGGTACTTTGTCCGAACTATGGTTCGGACGCAGGGCCTCGTGATCGCTACTTGCATTTTTCTCTACTAGACCGACATAAAATTAGGAGTAATGATAATAATTATGTGATTACGCTTGGTCCAGAGATTAAGAGATTGAATCGCTCCGCCCACTGTAGTAAGTAGTCACGGGTTCAATTCCCGCACGGGATAAATCTTTGTGGTACTTTAACAGTGTTTTTTTAAAGCTATTCGTGCGTACTAACTATATTTGTAATTTAGCGGACGGTTTAACGCAGTGGTTAAGAGCTTAAGCCACTCCGCCAACTGTGTCAAATAGTCGCGGGTTCGATTCCCGCACGGGACAAAACTTTGTATGACCCACAATTATTTGTCCCGGTGTGGGTGTTTGTGCATGTTAATTTCATATTTGTAAAGGCACCCACGATACAGGAATAATTGCTAATGTAGGACTAATTTTTTTTTTATAAAGGGACGACGTATGGAGGACTTTGGGACATTCTATGAGCTAAATGTGGGTGTACCTAATACACTTCTGCCACTTACGCTTAGGGAATAAAGGGAGTGACAGTATTTTTTCTCTAAAGAGTAATGAAATGTAGGCGATTAAATAATAACACAGTTGTATGCATCCAAAAAGCATGTCGTAAATTTGTCTCTCAAGTCTCTACCCTTAAGTCTGGAGCAGTAAATCTGCGGATCCAATCGATTGCCAATAATACCTGTAATTACCACCGCCGGCGCTTTCAGCTGTTAATCTTACTCAGGAACATGCTCTCAACGTGCCAGGTTTAGTTAAAAATCATAAGATACAGATAGAATTTTGTGTAGTAGTTGAATAATATTAATTTTTATTTTAAAAAACCTTTATAAAAGCAAGTTTTATAGCAAAAGTACGACGAAGATATCTTGTTTCGTTGAGGAGTTCCTATGGCTTCCTTCTGGCTTCATCATCAGGCTTCGGACACCATCCAGGTCTAATGTACTCCCGAGCCCAAACACGGTGAGGGTATATTGAGTAGTTTGGCACCATGTGGCTTCATCATCAGACCCTGAACTCAGACACTATCTGGTTGTAAAGAACTCGTCAATACTAATCTAATAAGCCTAAACACGAGCGGGTTACGTTGTATAGTTCACATGTTCCTATACCTTCCGATTCCATCATCAAACCAGTTTTTGGTATCATATAATTGCATTGTCGTCGACTTTACATATGTGTGCCAAATTTCAGCTCAATGGGATACCCGCAGGATCACAAGATTTGAACCTGAAAGACAGACCGACAGACATATGAACGCGGAAAGTTAAATAAAAATTGTAATTAATTATGTTATACTATCTCACTGTTTTCCTATCCCGCAAAGGTATTGGCAATAGATCACAAAAGTTGGTGATCGATTCCCGAAACCTGTATTGTCCCATTATTAGGCAAAAGTTTTCCAAAGATAATGTCACATACTTCAATATGCGGACCTGGTGCCGATTCATGGAGACAAATTAACGATTAGTGGAACTTAAAAACAATTATAATATCGAATGATAATAATTTATTTATTATAAAAAAAAGAAACACATAAGCCAAAAATTAAATAAAATAGGTGTAAAATAACACCAATAGTGGTTTGGAAACTCTGGTATCCGAAGTAAAATAATTTGTGTTCTGGCATTCTCTACATTTAGACATCTTACGTAGAAGTAGATGTGATCACGTTTTGGAGTTGTGGGACGCTGGGGCGGGGGCCCTAAGCGCCCCTAACGTGCGAGCTCAAGGAGGACGGTGGCATGGTGTGGCCCACGCTGCCGTGAACACCGCGACGGTGCAGGGGGGGGGGGGGGACAAGCAACAAATTTCCGCTCCCGAGTCGGAGCGCGTCACAAGGGGGGCACCGGTGCGTTCCACTCGGAGATCCCGGAGCCCCTCTGACACATGCTACTGCCGACCACCGTGGGGTTTTAGTCGGTAAGAGTCCAACATGCCCCGCCAGCTTCCCCCGAGGCTAGCGGAAGTTCATGAGGATTTCCTCAGGTAAAAAAGATGTGATCAGGCAAAAGTGTTTGCCATTTATTTTGAAAAGATTTGTATAAATGATGATGTTGATTGGCGCCTACGAAACCATAAAACGTTACATCAGCCAAAAGACTTCCACATGAGCACTACGTATACTAATAGGACTTTCCGAAAAAAAGTGATGATGAACTTATATATATAATCAGCTCTTATTGCTATCTTCACTGAGTCATCGGTTCAACTTGTAGAGGCGCCCACTTCAAGATCACACACTCACAGTCCCATAAACAACTTGTGGCTCTTGAACCTCAACTTAATGAAACAAAGTTGACCAAAAAAAGTAAACACGTAGATATTGTTGAAAATACGTAAACCAAATCCACTTTCTCCGAATACTACGTATGTACGTACAGGCAATGCATATTTCAATAACAAAACCCACGACTTTCATATAAAGATACGATCAAAAAACCCGGCACAAAGAGTTTCCCCGGGGCTGTGTTGGGACTCCGGTCACGTGGTAGCGTTCAGTTATACCCGACCAGCGGTTTGATACGGTTGTGAAAGATCGACGCATAGAGAGCAGTTAAAAAACATATTCACCAGTTCCAACTGGATCCGCGTGGTGGAGTATGACTTAATCACACTCAACTGGATATGTGAGAAACGATAGTAATATCAACGCATAAAAAAACATAATTTTTTACTAGGTTCGTGTTGTAGAGTACGATCCAATCTGTCTCACCTCGATTTGTGAGAGATGGCGGCTGAATAAAATCGATTCATAATGACCAAGTAAGAAAAAACTCCATCGATCCGCTCTATATCCGCGTAGTGGCGTATGACTGTTTCACCTCGATTTGTAAAGAGCTTTTGCCAAATAGTGAGATAGCAAGCACATGCTCTTTACTACATAAAATAAACACAGTTACGTATATGTTCCATCAGCCGAGTCCATTCCAACGGCTATTTTGTACGAGTATTCCCATTAAATTCCACGAAGTCCGTTCTCCGTGTTTGAATCCAACTACAACAAAATATCGTCCATTGTCGGTCGCTCCTTAACACCTTCTTTACGTAGTCAACCAGAACGCAGATATAAATGTCTGAAGCGCCCCGGAACATACATTAGTAGTCCGGAACAAGTCTGCAATGTCACGACTGCCCAAATACCCACGATTGTTTGGAGAAACCGCCTCGAGGGAGGACGTTATCAGGTTATTTCAGAGAGCTTAGCACGAAAATATTGACGTTAGTGTGTTGATATGCCATTCTTGTCACACTACACATTTACTATATAAACATGAACTTGACAGCAGGATTACTTACTAGCTAAGGACACTATAGCTAAAAACGGCGCGTTAAAATCACTTCTTGAAATGGAGTATCATTAATTGATTGATGATAATAATATACCATACACATGTATTTAATTAACCTTAATTAAAATATTGCCATGACCAGACTATCTTACCATAACCAAATAGACTGTATCTTATTTGAAGGGCAATTCACGAGTCTCAGTAACCGGCGCGCGTATATGATACGTATTATGAATTTGGGGGAAGCCAGTGAGGTCTGTTAGCAAAAAACCTGTCGGAACTCGGTACTCTCTGCCCACTACGCAAGGGATCTGGCGTGATGATATAGAAAGAAATAACATATTATGTTATCCATACTACAATGAATAACTAACATTAAATATAAAACACCGTCACGCCTATATTCCCCAAGCGGGGGTGGCAGCGGTGTACTGAGTACACCCACATTTCACCGACGATGTTTGGTCCCATGTAATAGGGGGCGAGCCTATTGCCATATATCGGGCATACTTCCATTAACATTAAACATAACAGATATCAACATTAAATATAACAGATATAATATGGTAAACGAATTCACGAGTCGCCCAAACGGATTTATAGTTAACGCTTAGTCAGAAGGTCAGACTGAATTAATCGTTGGACGAGATAAGTAGGTCTCAGTCAACGTTAGGTTTATATTCAGTGACGAGACCCTGGGCTAATCTCACTGGCTCAGTAGGGTGACCATTATGTCATTGAAAATATACTTCACAAAGGGACTTTTCCTTTTTAGGCGAAATGACAAATATTTGATTGCGATATGTTCTTAACTTATTTTTCTGGTTTAATCCTATTTAAGTTTAGTTCAAAAAGTACCTCTCTACCTTTTTACCTATAGGAATGTCCGTAAATAGAAGAACTTAATCGAATCGTAGAACTTCTGAAATCTGCACCGCAACCAAATAAAAAAGTAGTGTACGAAGCGCTCGACTATGATGGACTAAGTAAAAGTATAACTGAAGCAGTGTATAAGAACGTTGACCACCAGTATCATCACTTGGAAAGATATCTCCAACACCACATCTCAAGAAATAAGTTAACTAAAACAAAGAGTAAGTTATTGACGACCAAGATTTTAAACCTACCGAGAGGAGATTGGATAAATAAAACTATTATTGATTCGATTAACAAAAGAAATGTTTTATGGCAGCAAAGAAAGGCAGATATACAAAATATGGATATAAACAGACAGTCCAGGACGAGCAAGGAAAGGTTAATATAATGATTAAAGATGCTAAGAGAAAATACTATTTCGAAGCATTTCAAAAAAAATTGGAATAAACCTAAGAGAATGTGGGACTTAATAAATACATTAGCCAGGAACAAGACGAAAGATTGTTGTGCTCCCCCCAAGCTTGGTGTATACTCCAATATTATAACTGAAGTTACAGAAGTTTGCCATACATTTAATCGCTTTTTCTCTTCCATAGGCGCTAATCTTGCGAATGAAATACCCTACAGATATCATGCCAATACACTTAACACTCTCATGTATAAAGCCGATCATATACATGATAAAACGCTTTCTGAATTCTTACTGTGCTCTGTAGAAGAAGTTACAAAGATAATAGACAATTTGGATAACAATAGTAGTGCCGGTATTGACGGGATTAGTACCAAAGCAATTAAATCAGTTAAAAGTTTTGTAGCACACAATTTTACAGACTGTATAAATAAATGTTTATACGAAGGTACTTTTCCTGACCCTCTTAAAGTGGCGAAGGTCAACCCTATTTACAAGTCAGGTGTGAAAACAGATCCTGGTAACTATAGGCCAGTATCGGTGCTCCCAGTCATGTCCAAAATATTCGAAAGAATTTTATATTCTCGCTTAGATAAATACCTCAGTGAAATTTTTTTTTTACACTGAACAACAATTTGGATTTCGAACAAAATCTAGTACACTCTCTGCGGCTGTAGATTTGGTTACAAAAATATAAACAAGTATTGATCAAAAACAAATTGTGTTAGGTGTTTTTATAGCTTTAAAAAAGGCATTAGACACTGTTAGTCATGTAAAATTAATTCAAAAATAAAATAAAATAGGTATTACTGGTCAATCCTTGAATGTACTATTGAATCCTTGTATGTTCATACCTCCAAAATAGATACCAAACTGTGAAGATTGGGGATAAATTTCAAAGTCACCCCGAATGCATAAATTGTGGAATTCCACAGGGATCTGTACTAGGAACTTTACTTTGATCTATATTAATAACATTAAAAATACGGAAATGACTGGTCATCTTACTGTCTATGCTGACGACACCTGTTTGTTTTATTTTGGGAACTCCATCCACCCTATCATATTAGAAGCTCAAAAAGATCTTGACAAAATTAATGATTGGTATCTATATAATTTATTGACAGTTAACCTTTCCAAAACTTACTACATGATTTTTACTTCAAAGAATAAGAAGATCCCCAGTTACACACCACTAACGCTTAACCATAAGATAATAAAGAGATCAAATCATCAAAAATATTTAGGACTATATCTAGACGACCGGCTTACGTGGAAGACGCACATTGAGCACATCAGATCTAAACTGAGCTCAGTTCTGGGTGCACTGAGGAAGATGGCAAATTGTATACCACGTAAAGTGCGCACTCTGATATATAATTCATTAATAAATACACACCTAGAATATTTGATCGAAATATGGGGAGCAGCGTCTAAAACAAACCTTATCCGGCTACAAACATTGCAAAACAAAATTATTAAAATACTTTTCCATTATAACTATTTTACACCCACAAAAGAGCTATATATTAAAACAAAATTATTTAATTTAACCCAGCTATATAAAATTAAAACATGCATTTTAGTTAAAAAAATTATCACAGACAACATACATTCGAACATAACATTTACCACAAGAAAACAAAAGCACTACTTACGGAATAGGAACAAAATACAACTCACTCAACCACGTACAATAACTTACGGGAAAAGAACCATACTGTTTGAGGGAGCGCAACTATACAATAACTTACCAAATGAATTAAAAGAGTGCAGCAGGATTAATGTGTTTAAAACTAAACATAAGAAATATATATACGAGAAATATTAATAAAACAGGAAATAATGTCATACTAGGACTTGGATATGACTGGATAAATACGAAATTTGTGTAGTGTCTAAGACTCGATAACGACGTCAAAGTGATAATTATAGTCTTAAGATTTCACATTATAATCTCATTTAAGTGAACTATATATGTTCTTATGAGAAATAAAGTTCTTTAAACCTAAATACTTTTTGTATTCACGGATTTGTATGTTTTGGGTCAAGTCACTCATAAATTATAAAATAATCTCTTAATTTTTTTTACATTTACATTTTGTTTAAACGATAGCGACAATTATTATCGTTCTTCAAAAAATCGCATAGCTAGTCATTAGGCCAACAGATCTTGCCACATCTTTTGTCTTAAATAATTTATTTATAAAAAGAATGTAGCCCCACATTAGGAATTATTCCTTTGTCGTGGGAGCGTATACAAGCATGAATTTAACATGTATAAATACCAAGACTGAAACAAATATATGTGGGTTACACAAAGAATTGTCGTTTAACTAAAAGATTGACAATTTAAATTAAAAAAAAATCATTAACATGATTAATAACTGGTCACCATACTTAAGTCCGCTTAGGCATGAAGGTTGTCGTCGGTCCAAGATGCGGGTAGAATAATTTCTACACGCCTTTGTGGGAAGATAAAGCGTCGCTGTAACCGTTGCTACGTCAGTACTGTGGTCAAGAATAATGTGATGTCTTCATGATATATAGGTGTTGGGACGTGTAGTATCGAGAAAATGTTAAGTAGAGGTTTATGTCTAAATTATTGCGTGCAGAAGCCCTTTGGGATCGCGGTGTACTCAGTCAGTCTGAAATGAATGACCGTATGTGGTTTTTAGGTTTCTTCGAGCTACAGAACGCAAATTCGACGCTGGCGTGGAGTCTTTTTTGTCTACCCGGGATAAACGTTAGATAGTTATCTGAACCAATCCTTAAATCATAGTGACTTTACAAGTTCTTAGTTTTCAATTTCATATTTCTTAATTTTCTACTTGTTTAGATCATTATCCCTTACAGGGTAGGAAGAGAGTATACAGTTCCAACAGGTTCTTTCCTTACAGACCTTTGGCTTCCTCCACTCTTATAGTTTGTCTCCTACGCTCTCGCCGGTTACGAAGACTCTGCTTGCCCTTCAGATAAGGCATGATATTTTTAGTCGTGATAAGATAGTCTAGGTCCTTCAAGTATCTTTACCCTTTACTATCGCATTGTATATTTGCTTTGTCATTCTTTCTTACAACATTCTTTCTATATGTCCGAACCACCGAAGCATGTCCTTTTTAATCTTTACACCGATAAATCTCTCCAAATTTAATTGATATATTTTTATACTCTCCAAATTTTAAACTCAAAATTACCTCATACCACCCTCAAAAAAATTAAATGCAACATCACTCCTTGACGTAAAAAAATATCTTTAAAAGAGCACCCATAAGCTAAATCATGTCAGCTTAGGGCCCCATTTTTCACACGTCATCGTTCCGTGTACGTCACACGTCGACGTCAATGACGCAGAAAAGCTGCGAGATAGTGGTTCTTAGCCTTATTGAACTGAAGTTGGAATATAATGGAACATTATTGACAAAAAGCGGATATTCGGCAGGATCTGGATGCATAAAGACGATCGGGCTCTATGGCGCACAGTGGAAAAAGGCCTATGTCCTGCGGCGGACTATTTTGGACTGGTGATGATGATGATTGACAAAAAGAGAGCTTGGTCTCGTGAAAAAATTGCGCATAGTTATCACGAGGTCTAGAGTTCAAATTCTGGGTCGGAAGAGGTGTATTTCTTCTATAGAAAATTTCTTAATATCAGTATGGAGTCTAGCATATTGGCCAGTAAAACGGCAATAAGATCTAACATTGTGGGCGAAAAGTGGGTCTCTGCCACACTCACTTGAGGAATAAGTATATCAGTACAGGCAGAGAGTACAAAGGTCCAATAGGTTATTTCCTTACAGATCCTATATTTTAGAATATTCAGTGTACAACCAATTATCTTCCTTTCTCCTATTAGGGTTGATTTGCCAATCATCAAATAAAAGTTACACATGAAATAAATAACAACCTGGCTGAATATAGAAGTGAAACAATTAAACCTTATTACTCATACAGATTATTTATGTTGTACTAGTATCTGCCTACCTAATATTTCTCCGGGAAAAAAGTATCCTATGTGTTTATCCAGGTAGTAAACTATCTGTGTGCCAAATTTCATCTAAATCCAAAATTAGTTGGGAAACAAACATCCAAACATCTAAGCAGACGAATTTTCACATTCATAATATTAGTAAGATATTGAGGTATTATGTACTAGAGCAGACATCAGAACTATTTTTTTTAAACGTAGCCCACTCTAGTATTATTTCCTGTGCCGTGGGTGCGTTTACAAACATGAAAATTCACATACACAAATACCAAGCTCGAAAAAAAATTATTGTGGATCACACAAAGATTTGTCCCGTGCGGAAATCGAACCCGCGACTATTAGACACAGTGGGCGGAGCGGCTTAAGCTCTTTACCACTGCGCTAAATCGTCCATCAAATTGTTCGTACTTCATGTTAGAGTGCACTCTAGCTCACGTCGTGCCAGGTGCTTGCCGCAACGTAAAACGTCGAACGTTTTACCTTGCTAAAGGTTTGGTCAAATAGCCGTCGGAGCGCGACGGGAGCGGGACAGAAGCGCTCGGCTCTCGGCTAGTTCAATAATGACGTTTGCCGTCGCACCGAGCGTGGCTGCGCTGTGTGGCGTCTTTCGTATATTTCAGTACACTACAACTCCCCAAGCCGCGCCACCGTCACGCTCCCGTCGCGCTGCATCGGCTATGTGGCGAAACCTTAAGTTTTATTTACAAATATGCCTCCATCTGCATTGATATACTGTTTAAACATCTCGAGAAACATAATATTTTATTATCTATGAAAACACACTGCCTCGTTGGTCTTGGTTGGGCTCAAATCTTATATCGGACACATGTAGTTTTTTTAATGAAAACTTACCAGTATAAGTCCGGAGTCTGAAATTGTGCCCGGTATATGGCAATAGGATCGCCCCCTATTACATGGGACCTAACATTGTCGGCGAAACGTGTACTCAGTACACCTCTGCCACCACACCTGTAGGCGTGATGATACATGAAAACCGCGGTCATCAAGCTGCGCGCCATTTTTATAGTTCATAGTACATATAGTGCCACAAGGATCTTTTGGCCCATAGATGACATTGATGACGTTGATGTGAAATCAGGGTTACAATTTAGCATAGTTTCGCTACTTCCAAGGAGATATTTCAACAGGTAAGTTAGCACGGTCACTTATTAAAAAACGAACTTGGGTAAATTTTAAAGCAAACGGCAACTCTGCAATTGTCATGAGGTGACGTTTGACACGATGACAACATTAGTTCCAATTTTGGCCACAGGCCGAAAGATCCTTGTACGACTGTAACAATTTACAATGTTAACTTCCCAGAAAAAATATTTCAAGTTTAAAAAGAAAAATCTCAAATGCTTACCATAAATCAAGTTGGTAATCACAGATTCCCATTAGTTCGATGTCCGAATGTCCTCCGTTCAGTACCCGGTTTTACGAACAAGCGCTTTTTCCTATCTAAAGCGTTCTTGGCACATTGCCAGCGACTGGCAGAACCGAACCCTTATTTATTGCCAGTTAATAATTTGTTTCAATTCATACCTACTGAGAGCGATACAATATTCGTAAGTCTTATTTCTTTTGTATCGGGCGTTCCTTTCTGATTTATATATTGTTTTCTTGTACTCTTGAGTTTATTATGCCGTTTTGTATTCTGGTGTGCTCAATTCTCTGTTAAATGAGATGATGTTTAATGTTGTATAGTCCTTTTTTTTCTTTCGTGGCAATTGCGTTTACTTTATTCCATTTTACAAAGTTACGAATATTAATTTCTAAATTAATTCAATTCCCCAATGAACTTGATGAGATAGATGATAATGAAATTGATGAAGTGCCCAACCCTGGATAGTAAAGTGATGGATACTTTACATACCAATTGCGACGGCCGTTTTGAGGGAAATCGAAAAGGCAGGTTTTATCACTTTGTTACAATTACTTTGGCTCATGCACATATAGGAATACATAATGGTATATTCCACGAACATTACACATTATTATACGAAATAACACAAGTTTTGGAAATTAAAACAAATTCACAACATCACTCTTCGATTTCCCGCCACGCTCACGTTTAGAATTTGACATTTCTAGAAAAGTAGTGAGTATGAAATAGAATCAATTGAATATCGAAATCGAAAAAATTGATAACAAAGAATGAATCGAATCGAATATTAATAAAAATAATTTATGAACAAAAAGAGAAAAAAATAAAATAGTGTCATTATTTATTTACGAATCAAGCCATTGGTCAGAAAAATCGTCTGACAAATCGCTTGATTCGTCACTCACGTGTATCATGTCATTATAAAGCTGTTTCAAAATTTCAAGATAGCGCATCCACGTTTATTTATTATTTCTTGACCCAGAGAATACTTTATATTTCAGTCGGATACATAGAATTACATATTCGTAAAAAATCGGCGATCGATTTTGTATATTTTAACAACCAACATATCGATTGTAACGATTTTATTGTATCAGTCCCTAAAACGCAAACCGTTACAATTTACATACTTGAGCAATAAAGTTTTATTAAGTTATAATTTTTTTTTTAATAATTACGCAAATTTATGAACAGTATATGATTCATATTAAAACTAAAGTAGATTTTTAATGTAATTTTATATTCCTGTTCATTTTTTTTGGATTCTATATTTTGAATATTCTTAAACACAATATGCGTGAAATGGACTATGATCAAACGTTACCGTACCCGTGTCTCGTGAAAAGAGTATATAGTAATAATATCAGGCTAGATAATTTCCCACTGCTGGCCAAAGGCCTACTCTCACAAATTGCGGTGAGAGAGATTAAGTCATACTCCACCACGCGGACCCAGTGCGATGGAGGCAGGTTTGTGACCACTTACTGTAGGAACTTATCAAGCCGCCTATGAAGCTTCGAACTTGGCTTAATGACTATCACATTAAGTGGTAATCGGGAACAACGGCTTAACGTGCCTTTCGAAGCACGGAGACGTTCGAACATGGAAATGCCACAAACGATCACCCATCTTAGACCGACCGAGTCGATCACTGCGGTCGCACAGCGCTAAGTGTTTCGCGCTGGAATATTATGCAGCGTTATTTATGTAATATGGAGTCTTGCTCTTTAATATGTTACCACTTTAGCACTTTGTCATAGAAATATAATGGTCTAAAAACTGCGTTATTAAATACAGAGGTTACTATCACAAAGTCCTTAAGTTTCAATATATTATCAAACTGTTCTGTATTTGAGGTTAAAAAAATTTATTAGAATATCTGTTTCCCAACAACAGAAAAAATATCTGTTGTTGAGAATGGAACTTATTTGTTATATTATATTAATCATACATGATGTCTGAATTTGGATGATGGATGTCAGAATTATAGCGTAATATCTCAAAATTGTGGGTATATGTATTAACAATTTCAAGTGATGGTAAATCAACACGTCAATAAGACTCTAACACTGACAGACAACGCAAGGCTTGTATTTTTTGCAAAAAAAAACACTAGGATTAATTTCTGTATCGTGGGTGCGTTTACAAACATGAAAACTCACACGCACAAATACCCGGACCGAAACAAATAATTGTGGATCACACAAAGATTTGTCCCGTGCGGGAATCGAACCCGCCACTATTAGACACAGTGGGCGGAGCGGCTTGAGCTCTTAACCACTTCGCTAAATCGCTTAAGCCTGTGGATCAATTTCGCTCAGGAAAATAACACAATAGGTACAATAATCATCATCATCATCATTTCAGCCTATACTTGTCCACTGCTGAACATAGGCCTCCCCAATCGCTTTCCAGCGTAACCGGTCCGATGCCACCTGCATCCAACGATTTCCTGCGATTTTCACAAGATCGTCGGTCCATCTGGCAGGCGGTCGTCCTACGCTGCGCTTGCCAATACGTGGTCTCCACTCTAGAATCTTTCTGCCCCAACGCCCGTCCGATCTTCGCGCTATGTGGCCAGCCCATTGCCACTTCAGCATGCTAATCCTGAGGGCTATGTCGGTGACCTTGGTTCTTCTACGAATCTCCTCATTCCTGATTCGATCACGTAGAGAAACGCCGAGCATAGCTCTTTCCATAGCTCGCTGAGCAACCTTGAGCTTTTTTATGAGACCTATTGTAAGAGACCACGTCTCTGATCCATATGTCATCACTGGTAACACACATTGACTAAACACTTTAGCCTTTAGGCACTGAGTTATTTTGGATGAGAAGATGTTGCGCAGTTTCCCGAACGCTGCCCAGCCGAGTTGGATTCGTCGATTGACCTCTCTCTCAAAGTTGGACCTACCTAACCGGACTGCCTGTCCCAGGTAAATGTATTCGTCGACAACTTCAAGAGTAGAGTTCCCAACGGTGAGTGCGGTGGGTACGACATGGACGTTAGACATTATTTTTGTTTTGTCCATATTCATTTTAAGACCCACTTGTTGGGATACTCTATTGAGGTCACCGAGCATTCGTCCTAGATCTTCCAGCGACTCCGCCATGACCACAATGTCGTCGGCAAATCGAAGGTGAGTGATGTATTCGCCATTGATGTTGATGCCAAGTCCTTGCCATTCCAAGAGCTTGAAGGCGTCCTCTAAGGTGGCCGTAAACAGTTTCGGAGAAATGACGTCTCCCTGTCTTACTCCTCTTTTTATGGGGATCACCTTCGTGCACTGCCCCTGTACTCGGACTGACATGGTGGCGTTATTATACAAGCACTTCAACACTTCGATGTACCTATAGTCAATGCGGCATCGCTGGAGAGATCTAAGAACCGCCCAAGTCTCGATCGAATCAAAGGCTTTCTCATAGTCCACAAACGCCAAGCATAGTGGCCGATTATACTCCTCAGTCTTCTGTATAACCTGCCGCAGCGTATGTATGTGGTCTATGGTACTAAAACCTTTCCGGAAACCGGCTTGTTCGGGAGGCTGGAAGTCATCAAGCCTTCGTTCGAGACGATTCGTAATGACTCTCGAAAACAACTTATAAACATGGCTCAGCAGTGTGATGGGCCTATAGTTCTTCAATAAGGTGTTATCACCTTTCTTGAAAAACAGCACCACCACACCCCTGTTCCATGCTTCCGGCGTTTTCCCTTCAAGCAAGACGGACTTAAATAGCCTCTGAAGGACTTTAAGTACCGGCGATCCGCCCGCCTTCAGAAGTTCTGCAGTAATTCCGTCTTCACCCGGCGCTTTGTTGTTTTTTAGTTGTTTGAGAGCCATCCTAATCTCGCACAGGCTGATGTCCGGGATATCTTCAGTGCAGTGTCGGGTTAGCTTGGCTCTTGGGTCTTTTACCAAGTCAACAACAGGTTTAGCTACTGAGGTATATAACTGTCCATAGAACCTCTCCATCTCCCTGAGCACCTCTGACCTATTTGACGTTACGTTTCCGTCCTCCGTCTTCAGCTTCGTCAACTGGCTCTGCCCAATAGACGCGTCTCTTGCGAACACTTTAGAGCCCTTGTTCTGCTCTATGGTCTCCTCAATACGCCTTGCATTGAAGGACCGTAAGTCGTGTCGCAAGGACTTCAATATCTGTCCATTAAGCTGCCTATAGGACTTAGCATCATCGGAGGTTTGGAGCGTCATGGAACGTCGCTCAGCCATGAGGTTTCGGGTGTAGTCAGATAGTTTTTGAGGCCTATTTTTACGGTGGGTCTTAAAATACTTGGACCCGACCGTATGAACAGTCTCTACCAGCCTGTTGTTGATTTCGTCCACTGATGCGCTGCTGTCTAGCAATTCGAAGCGGTTTGACAATTCGAGTTGAAAGTTCTCGGGGTTTTGGATATATGCATGAGTAGGTCGGAGCGTAGACTTCATCAGACGCGATCTTTCCATTTTGACATTAATATTTAATGTGCCTCTGACCATTCGGTGATCACTGCCGGTTTTTACCCTATGAATCACGGAGACATCATTAAATATGTGTCGCTTGGTGCTCATGATGAAGTCTATCTCATTTTTTGTGGAACCATCAGGGCACATCCAGGTCCATTTCCTATGAGGCGGCTTCTGGAAGAAAGAGTTCATCATAAAGAGTCCCTCTTTCTCCAGAAATTCGGCCAGCCTCTGACCCCTGGGGTTGCGCTGCCCATATCCAAATTGCCCCACTCTCAACTCATCATCGCCCCGTTTGCCCAGCCGCGCATTGAAGTCACCCATAACCACTGTAAAGTGTGTTTTGGAAGTATGTATGGCTCTACTAATGTCCTCATACATAACTTCGACGTCATCATCTGAGTATGCCGAGGTCGGTGCGTAGACCTGTATGACCTTCAGCGAATATCTTTTGGATATTCTGAGTATCAGGTACGCTACCCTGCTCGACACACTAGTGATGGACACAACGTTGTTTATGAGTGACTTGTGGACGATAAATCCGACACCACCTTGGGACTGCTGTTCGCCCTCCCGGTAGTAAAACAAGTTGCCGGATTTTAAGGTTATCGTGTCCTCGCCCTCTCTTCGGACCTCCGATAAACCAACAATACTCCACCGCAACTTGTTTAACTCTTCTTCCAGCTCAACTAGCTTCTCATCTGTCCTCAATGTGCGTGCGTTGTATGTCACCAGGGCCAATTTTCGGTTTTGGTGGTAGCCGAATCTCTGCCGGAGATTCTTAGCACCCCTTGTCCTGTCGTTACCATGGCTGCTACCGTGGCCAGGACGAACAGGACCGCCGGGGACTAGGGGCCTGGTTTTTCTACTTTCTTCCATAATTGGGGGTGTTTGCCATACTCGCCACGCTTGGCAGGCGGGTTGGCGAGCGCAGTTATTGGTCGTCGAAGTGTTAAAGGAACGCTGCTGCCCATTCCCTAGTTTTCCCTTAGTCGCCTTGTACGACACCCGATGGGATGAGATGGGTTGGTCCTATTCTAAGCCGGGAACCACGCGGCCGGTACAATAATAATAATAAAAAAATAGTTTATTAAAGCCAGAAATAGTAACATTAAAATTTAGATTAGATTAACAAATAGGCTTACAATTTGATATCAATGTAAAAACTAGTCCCTTTCCTCCAAACTAGGATTCAACATCCTGTATCTTGGAGGGAAGTGATTCCACGTGATACAATAATGTGAAGCCTTATAATATAACAAATTCAAGCTTCTTTCTCTTTAAGATGTTTTAAAAATTGAAAAGGTAACAATAACAAAAATAGAGATAGATACAGCCACCAAAATTAAAGCCAACAATAGTCATCGAATCTAGGACCTCCAGCCGAATCATCCATAAGTCCATGCACCATTAGAGTAATTGTAAAACACCTCTTATATACCCAATCAGTAAAATAACTAAATTAAACACACATCGGACCATCAGGCAACCACCCATTAATAATGGTTCATGCAATCGGGATGCAAATTACTCCACTGGGCTCTTTTTCGCTACCAAACGGATGACTTGTTCCGGTGGTTAAGAGCTTGAGTCGGTTCGATTCTCGGACGGGATAAATCTTTGTGTGACCTACAATTGGGTTTATGATTTTTTTTTTTTTGTGAGAAATGGAAAGAACATATTTTTTTTCGCAATAATTCAAAAGTTATTTCAAAATAAAAATTAATTTTTGTATCCAGTACCGAAGTCACGCCGACAGCTCCCGAACAAACCCGAGCGCGTATGACGTCATAATGTTAGTTTTCACTCATTGCAGTTGATATAGAAATAATAAGTACAGTGTTTTGATCTATTTATTTTCTTGTCATTGTTAAATATTTAAATTTATATTGAAAATGTCGAACCTCAAAAGTTATCGTTCTTGTTTTGTACCATTATGTACGAATACTACAAAAACAACTCAACAACAACTTTGGTTTGTATAGTTTTTTTTTTCAAGTTTTGTCATTAAATATCAATATTATTAATAATAAAGTTTTAGAATACATAAAAAAAGCAATTTTTTTTCTTAATCACAATTGTTTGTGAAATAAAACTATTTTTTCGGATTTTATCGCGGTTTATTTTGATTTTTTAAGTTCCCGACGTCGGGAACTTAAAAAATCAAAATAAACCGCGATAAAATCCGAAAAAATAGTTTTATTTCATGTGTAATATTCGCGTAAATCTAAGAACTCAGTACACAATTATTTGTTCCGGTCTGTATGTGAATTTTCATGTTTGTAAACGCACCCACGACGGTGTTGGGCACCATTAAAAAACAATTTTACTGACAGACGATTTAGCGCAGTGGTTAAGAGCTTAAGCCACTCCGTCCGCTGTGTCTAATAGCCGCGGGTTCGATTCCCACACGGGACAAATCTTTGTGTGACCCACAATTATTTGTTTTGATCTGGGTATTTGAATTTTCATGTTTGTAAACGCACCCACGATACAGGAATAAATACTAGGTTTTCTTTAAAAAAATCTATGCGGACTCCGTGAAATGATCGCATATTCTATATACTACTAGAGTACTATATAAAAAATAAGTAGCCTCAGATCAGAATTATTAAGGTGATGTTGAATCTACTTAAACTCTAAAAATAACCACCAACCAACTTGTATCAGTGGATCTAGAAACGTTAAATCGTACAGGAATTACAAAATAGACACCATTACCGCACCTTAGATTTCTAGCTGAAATATGTCATTAGACCAACGAGGCAGTCGATGTAAAACACCTCCTACATTTTCTTAATAACTAAACACACATCGGAACAACAGCCAACCACAACCATTATTAACAGTTTCTGCACAGAATCGCGATGCAAATTACTCAACTGGGCCCTTATTCGCTACCAAACGCAGCGCGTTACGAAAACTTCATGAAATAAACGTATAATTCAGTGTGCCACTGGAGTTATATAAAATATGTAGCCCTACACTAGGAATTTAGCGGACGATTTAGCGCAGTGGTTAAGAGCTTGAGCTGCTCCGCCCACTGTGTCGAATAGTCGCGGGTTCAATCCCCGCACGGGACAAATCTTTGTGTGATCCACAATTATTTGTTCCGGTCTGGGTATTTGTTTGTGAATTTTCATGTTTGTAAACGCACCCACGACACAGGAATAAATCCAAGTGTGGGCAACGTTTAAAAAAAAAAAATAATAATTTTAATTAGGTCTCGTGGGTTTATCCAACAATTCACCTAGGTTGCCTGGAAGAAATTGCTATAAGCAATAAGGCCGCCAATTGTACCCTATATTGTTTTGTACTTTACATTATTGTTTATTTATAATTTGGTGTACAATAAAGAGTTTTCTAGTCTATTCTATTCTATTCTATTCTATTCTATTCTATTCACATACACAAAGATTTGTCATGTGCGGGGATTGAACTATTCAGTCCAGTGGGTGGAGCGTCTTAAAATCTTAGGGCGCATTTGCCGCAAAATACTGTAAAAATATATTTGTAAATGCATTTAAATTAAAAACGCGCGCTCCAATCGCGCTGCGGCCGCGCATCAGTTGATCCATCTCTCATAATTAACGTGACTTAGCAATTTAAAGTGGCTAGCTTAACCATCAGATAGGGCTACTTAGAAATAGCGAAATTCGTATATAAACTTACTTGCAACTCATTGCCGATTCTTCTACTTCAGACTTTACTGGACGATGGTAAAAATCCATTATTTTTATAATCTAGCCTTACTCTGGGTATTATTCCTGTATCGTAGGTGCGTTTACAATCATAAACTTCCAGACTGTAACAAACATTTATGGGTCACACAAAACTTTGTCTCGTATTAAGCCGCTCCTACTGCTGATGCAGTGGTTAAGTCAATCTGTACGAGCCATCGTCAAAACGATTATTTCACGGAGTATTCGTAACGCACCGTATTGCATGATTAATTTATCGTATCGAATTAGGGCTCTGAATCTACGTGCCCAGTATTTCAGAGTTCATTCGATAAATCAAATTCTTGTAATGAAATGTCGGAATTTAACCGGTTCCGAGAGCTTACACCGCTGTGTAAGTTGGGTTATGTTTTATAACGTCAGTTTATAAATTAGTATGCAGCAAGTTTAATGAAACTACAGTTCATTCGTACGGATTATTTTAAGTGTTTTGAATGCAATTAGGCCCTGGCTTCGAAGCCAACCATCCTTGTCCTAGTCGTAATCCCGTCTCCGTGGTTAACTTTCTACAGTCATTTACGCAAATAAAAACAATAAAAATGTACAGTACATTATTTTTTAGGCCTGCTGATAGGCGTGAGATTGCTAAGTGACTTTTGGCGCCTTTTTACAACCTTTTATTTAACTTGCACTGTTCGTATATCTATCGGTCTGTCTGTCTGTGTTGTCCAAATATTGTGATGCATTTTTCAAGCACTTGCGGGTATCCTTTGAGCTGAAATTTGGCATACGTACATATGTAAGTCCAGAAACAATGCAATAATATGGTACCATGGAGCTGATCTGATGATGGAGTCGGAGGCCATAGAAAGCTATACAACGTACAACGCCTCGTGCTTAGGCTTGTTGGATTGGTGCTGACAAGTACTTTACAACCAACTGGCGTCCAGAATCGGATGATGAAGAAAAAGATGGCCAATGGAATCATCCAATTGCCTAATAGAATGACACGTGCTTGGGTTCGTTGGATTTGTTTTAAGCAGAACTATGGACCCAGATGGTATCGAAGATGATGGAGCTGTAAGGAGGGCAGAAGTCCTCAACTAAGCATTATATCTCCGTTGTGTTTTTGCTATAAAAGCTAGTTTTTAAAGAGATCTTTGTAAAATAAAATTATTTGTTTACGCTTCCAGAGAACTCAGTAGAGCTTGAAGATTTTTTTATGTACCGTAATTTCCAATCGGTGAGGAAATTATTAAATAGTTGCCTAATGGTTGGCAAGAAGGCGCTCGTTGCGCTGTGCGATCGCGGTGTTCATAACGATCACCAAGGTTAAGCAGCGTTCGAACCGGTAGGCTTGAGATTGGTGACCGTTTGTGGTATCCATATTCGAGCGTCTCCGTACTGTAGAAGACAAGTTAAGCCGTTGGTCCCGATTACTACGTAATATGTTAGTCGTTAACTAAGTTGGAAGTTTCATTCGCGGCTTGGTAAGTTCCAACTGTAGGTAGGCACAAACTTGCATCTACCATTCTGCACTGGGCCCACGTGGTGGATTATGAACTAATCTCTCTCACCTTTAATTGTGAGAGAAGGCCTTTTCCGAGTAGGGGGGCAGTATAGCCTAATATTATTCGACACGTTATTTTATTTTTTTTTTCTTTTTTTAAAACGTAGCCCCACACTAGGATTTATTCCTGTGTCGTGGGTGCGTGTACAAACATGAAAATTCACATACACAAATACCCAGACCGAAACAAATAATTGTGGGTCACACAAATATTTGTCCCGTGCGGGAATCGAACCCGCGACTATTAGACACACTGGGCGGAGCGGCTTACGCTCTTAACCACTGCGCTAAATCGTCCGTCAATTTGACCGACGACAGTTAACCACTATAATTTAAATTATTCCTAAATGGTGAATATGGTATTTATTAGCACCTAACAATATTTTATCATCAATTAATAGGAATGTCTATTTCAAAATGGTTTTATAGCCGCCTGAAGCGCACATGATCATGTCTCAGTCTGTAACGCTAATGGAAAACTGTTGTGAACCAATCAGAGCGCTTCCTTTGTGCAGATTACAGTGCATTTAGCCAGGCTGGCTTGCCTGATATATCATAATTGCTTGAATTTTGAGTTCAAATTGACAGATACTAATAGGGCATATCGCGGTTGCCGATAATAAAGTCCTGGGCTTGAATCCTAAGTCGGATAATGTGGCTTATCTATCGAATAAGTCTGAGTAGTATAGTAAGGTTGGTGACTACACTGGCAGACTACTGCCCGATATAAAGTAAATGATATCAAAAAAAAACACCGTCACGCCTATATTCCCCAGAGGGGGTGGCAGAGGTGTAAATGATATCGTAGTATTTTTTCTAGCTTTTAAGATTTTTATAGCGCCAGTAAAATACCTGCACAGGCTTGTTATGATTTTCCGGTTAATTTTTCCATGACTGAAGTCCAACCATTTTCTAAAATATTTCCAGTACTTTACTGAGGAGTAAATCCTATAGAGATCTTTGATCCTTATGAGAAAAAGGATCATATTTTTTTGTGTATTGCCCAGTTTTCTTGGTAACTAGAAAGGCAGACGCTTCAAAAACCTTTAAATCTAAATCAGTATCTCCCAAAAATTACGAATAGCTTCTAAGAATATTTTCCGTAGCTGCAACGGCGAAGGTCCCTGTCCAAAAATCCATCCTGTGTACATAATACCTTTTCCAGTTTCCCAAATCATAAAGGAAGTTAGCTAAGGCGAGTTGTTCGTGACATGGATCACGTACCTTATTGCCGGCATAACGGGGTGTCTCGGCGAACTTGGACGGGTTTATTGCTCTCTTGGCAACTGTTCATCCGTGAAATTTGTTGGAACATCTGTTGTTACTTTCACCTTGTAATGGTTTTTTTTTATATTATTGTATCTATCTGTATCATTGCTAGATCCCTTGCGAAGTAAATAAAGAGTCTAGTTCTTTCTCTACAGACGTTTTTGCCTCTGCCACTATAAAGTTTATCTAATATCTCCGGTTACAGATAATTTTAACGTGTTCATCAGATAAGACACGGTCTATTTGGTCATGGTAATACAGCCTAGTTTTTCACCGATACCTGCATCCTTCCACTTCATACTTTTATTAACTAAACATGTTGGTTTCATATTGGTGGATATATATATCATAGAACTGATAAACTGAGTAGTAGAGGGCAGTAGAGGGCCACAAGGTGGAATGATGACTTGGTAAAGGTCGCAGCAAAAACAAACTTTAAAAAAAAATATAGCCCGCAAGGAAATGGGCAATTTACTCAAAAACTTTGACTACTACTCTTTTAAGATGTGGCATATGCGTAGAAAGAAAGAATGAGGGGAATAAACAGTGCCCAAAAATTATACGTTAGGTATGTGTCAACAAATCCATAATCGTACCAATGTTTGGTCACCTTACTTAGAAAGAGTAGGGCTCTAAGTGGGTATCCTTGTCATTTTTTTGAAAGAGTGTTCAATCCATTGTAATATATCCATGTACACCATACACGCAAAACGATACCTCAAAATTTTGTCATTATAAATTTTTAAACCATCTAACTGTTAAAATTCATACAGAATAAACCCGTGGCGCGCCGTGCCACTTATTTATTATTATAATTGAGCAATAACTCCACTTGAACCCCACAGAAGCACTCAACAAACAAACCCATGCATCCATCCCACGTTGATTTTCAATTTTACCACCCACTGCATCTATTTACCACAAGGCATACAAAGCTTGGTCATGTAACCACTATAATTTATAAACCAATTTTAAACACATCGGCAACCCACTATAAATCAACGCTTGACCGAAACTAGCCGAACATTTATTATGGTTAAAGGATGAAAAACGCCAATGCACTTAACCAGTTTAAGCAGAGCTATCGAACTGTACTAAGTATTTCCCTGAAATTCTAATTGAAAAAAGGATCAGAAGGGCGGGGCAGGTCTAGGAAAAATGGATATACTGACGTGGATGCAAAAAGGATTGAAGATGTATTGTGAAAAAAGGCTTTCTCGTGAATTGAGCTCAGTATTTTCAACCAAATAAAAGATTTTCAGGAATAAATTGAAATGTGGATTTATCGGGTTATTATAGTGTGACGATCATTTAAAAAAAATCCTTCGATAACAAATTATTCGATATAAAGTAATGTAAATTTTCAATAAATTTAATTCTTGTTCGCAGTGTTATGTCTCGTAAATGTATTAATGATTAAAACAAAACACACAGCTATATATTTGATGGAAAAATAATCAAAATGAGAATTCAAAGTAGGAATGATTAAGAAATAATATGCGGTATAAAAAAATAAGTTTTGCTTTTGGAGGCGAAAAATAACGTGCATGATTTCTTTTTTTACTTATTTACTTAGTTTATTGTGTACTGTTTGATAAGCGTGGTCGAATTAATTGAATGTCGCAGATATATTTCTATGGAACTTTTGTTAACTTATACCTATAGCCCGTTGACGTATCACTACCTGTCGGCGGATGATGTAGATAACTCGATTTCTGGAATCATCTTGAATGGATTAATGTAAAAGATAGGTTTTTTTTTCATTTTAACGGTTTTCCCTTTTATTCGGAGTAATTACATACATAAATCACACCTCCACTCAAATAGTGTCACAACGAGAAACATTTTCTACGTATTAGTTTGTACCTTCAAAAATCATTATATTTAGTATATTTTCTTACTTTTCGGGCTACCCAAACATATGTCAAACAGATAAGAATGAATTTCACACGTTTTACGTGGAAGTTGCTTGACTGTAATTATGGCACTATTCGATGTAAAGGTACAAATAGAAAATCGTCTACAAATTTTACTTATTCTACAAACAGCTAACATAGCCCGCCATCACCTACGGAACCCGTAAATTCCATCATGTTGTAGATCGATCGGCACTACACTGGCGACGCCTCGTTAGAGGTACGTGATCACAATCCGGATTGCCTATTTATACACATTGACGGCTCCGATGCCACTCTCGACTTTTACCATTGTGACCAGCCAACTTAGACCCTTCACAACCCGCAATCTCAACCCAAACTACCCAATAATGTATCGAACGAGACAAAAGCGGGAGATCCTGTAAATTGGTTAGATGTTTTAAAAAATGTACTGAAAAATGAAGCAGTTTTCACGAATTCGATCGGGTTTTAAAAAGAACGAACATAGTTGGACGTTATAGAGTGAATGGGAACTTTTCAAATAACCCTGATAGTGATTACTCTTCAGTTTTTTTTATGTTACGTCGAGCGGTATTCATTTGGATCATGTATCAGGTATATAAAAGTGGAATTAACACGCGTTCTGTTCAATTTTTGAAATTAAATAACATTAACATTACATTGGAAAGTGGAAATTGAAATTAGAGGTAAAATTGGCGACAGTGGAGTTTAAGTTATCTTTGATACAAAATTGTGGTTGTGAAATAATTAGTAAAACACATTTGTCTGTGTATTTTTAATAATTTTGGTTTAAAATATAGTGATGTATTTATATACTCAATTATATTCTCAATTTATATTGAGTTTAAAGCTAATGAACATATATTACCTTGCGTGTTAATTTCAGTTGAAATATCCTAAATCGTATTTGTGCGACATTCTCAAAATTGCAACATAGACTACCTTAGCTCTACGTTTGACGAATGTTTAGTAAACGATTTAACGGGCAATTTTTTGGAAATTGGCTACGTCTATCTATCTATCTATCTATAACCTCACGCCAGATCCCTTGCGGGGTAGGCAGAGAGTACAGAGTTCCAACAGGTTCTTTCCTTACATACCTCTCTGGCTTCCTCGACTCTCATAGTTTGTCTCCTACACGCTCGCCGGCTACGTGATAACTATAATTTGACTTTTCTTAAATTGGTCTGAGTCGATTAAATGCATACATTTAATATTCTTAAGTTATCGTATTAGTAGCTAAAACCGAATGTAATCTACCGGTTTAGCTGTGGTAGCTAAACCTGTTAATGATTTTGAAATAATATTAAAAATTGATTAAAATTTACAGACAAAAGAGTATATCACGCTCGTTAAATGCAAACTCAACCCGTCATTAGCCAATTCAACTAATTACTTAATGAAAAACCAACGCATCGTAACCCGTCCAATCAGGGTTCGGAATCCAAATGAACCGCAGTACACCAGACCGATTTCGGACACAAAACGCACGTAGGATTAATATAATCGGGCATTGGGATCGGTCCAGACAGACCGGTGCACGCAAAATGACCTGAGCTGAATACCGAATCAGAAATAATTCGGCGAAATATTCGGAACGTGCGGCAGTGGATGGGTTCCAACCCTTCCACTGCCTGGCTTGCTAATATTGCGTCTGTAAAGTAATTTATGTTGCGTAATAAACTGTTTGTTTTTATTCACGTATGGTTGGTGGATTAGTGAAAAAGCATTTTCTGAGCATGCAAGATCTATAAAGACTTATCAAAGTTATCGTAGTTTATAGCATTGTAAAGCTATTTGGATTCACTATAATTATTATAAGATTATAATCTCTCTCTGGATAACTATTCAAAGACACTATGAATACACTCATATATACATATAATAAAAATGTAATAGAGCCGAATCTGTATATTGAATATTTTTCAAAAATTTTAATTAGGGTCCATTTCCTTATCGATATACTAGAGGCCGAAACATTTTTTTGGAATTATTATCTGTTTGTCTCTTTGTGTTTCAATCACGCAAAAACTACCTAAGGGATTTCTATAAATTTTGTCACGGTCATAACGTATACCCTAACTTAAAATAATAAATACTTTTTATCCAGAAAACAAAAGCCAATCCGGGATAGTCACGGGATAAACCATAAAACGTTATTATTATTGTTAGTCTCGAGTTATAATATTACGTTAAAATGTGCGATTTTGCCTACACATGAATTTCTCTATGAACTGATTTTAGACTCAGGTTCGTCACGTCTCGAGAAACTCTTCGCCGATTCAAAGCACTCACCTGAAATTGTGCATACACGTTTGAGACACTCAAACATGATTTCATGCACGAACTGATGATGCATTCAGGATTATCTCTTCTGGAGATAACTCTTTAACGGTGAATGGCCCAGTCACGAAACTTTGTATATTTATTTATTTAAGATATCTTAACATGATTTTGATTTTGACACATACTGACAAAACTTTGTTACATGCTTAGCTTGCAATGTTTTTGCCAATAATTGTAAAAAAGATAAACTGGTAATGCTTCTCAAAAAGAAAGTAACCAGGTAATGTATATGTTTTACGGCATTAGCGTTAAATAAGATCGCGCTATAGATTTAGAGAATTGAATAATCGCGCTTTCCTACCGGTCCCTGACCTACCTACCTATGTCAAATTACATAGGTAGGTGTGCCGCAGCAGGTAACAGCTAGTTAAAAACAATCATAAAATAGACCGTTAAGAAATTATTTGTGAACGAACTGTGAGACTGGAGGAAACAGAGTCAGCAAGCAGTCTGAGCCAGAGCTATAAAATCCTGAATATTTAAATTGTAATTTTTTTCATATAATTAATATTTGCGCTACTTTTACATTTAGTACCTAATTATTTTTTTTCACTCGAATGGATTTCCACCGATTGGTGTGTATCTACTATTTTTTTTTCTAATTACCGGTCATTTTCGCCATAGCAAATGTTATTCGTATTGATAAGTACTATCATTTGTTTTAGATTTTGCAGAACTCACTCTTATAACCCGTATTACATAACTCTGGCAACTCAAACAGCAATTTCGACTCGATTAATACACACTAACCAAATAACTAAGGACTTCGATCCACAACATCGCCACAAACGACCGTCCAGACAGTTCTTTCAACGGTAAATAGTACAAAATTAATGAGCCTGTAATTAAACCGGTGTTTAGACAAACATGGGGTCCAACATCAAAGCGGGGGATGAAGATTAAACAGGCCTGCGTCTGCGCCACGTGCCAGCATTAGACTTTACTGTACTACTAACTTTACCATCAACAACAACTACATGACACCCTATGTTTTCGTTTATAAAGTCCAAAATCCCTTCTCTTGTTGTTTTTAAGTTGCAAAGATTATCCTGGTTAATGGTGAGAGTTGACAATGCAACTAGTCTCAACTATCATGGGATTTGCCATGTAATAGGGTATCTTACTACTAAGCGTTTAAAAGCATAGATAAGAATGTTTGCTAAAGCCTCTGTGATATTGGATTTTTGTAATCTGCCTGAGATTGAAGGACAAGCTTTGCATGTCAGTGACTTGGTACGGCTAAGTTTATTGCGGTAAGCTTTCTAGAATTAGATTTTGAGTTGTGTGGATTTTAATTTGATTGTTGCGCGAGACATTCAGACTTAGCTTCGATTTGAATGCATTACGAAAGCAAAAATTCTTCAAAACGTTGAAGGTTTCTAAATAAACATACAGTGCAATACCTTTAGGACATGTCTGTTAGATAATCGGAAATCAAAGCTAGAAAAATATTTTTATTAAGGCACACCAACATTAGAACACGAAATATTGATCGGGTTCAAACTTCTCTCTCTCTCTCTCTCTCTCTCTATATATATATATATATATATATATATATATATATATATATATATATATATATATATATATATATATCATCACGCCAGATCCCTTGCGGGGTAGGCAGAGAGTACAGAGGTCCAAATCCTAGGTCGGCCAAATGTAGTTTTTCTAAAAATAACTTCTCAGTATAAGCTCGGAGGATGAAATTGTGCTCGGTATATAGCAATAGGCTCGGCCCCTATTACTTAACATCGTCTGCGAAAAGTGGGTGTACTTAATACACCTTTCCGACCCCCTTGGAGAATACACGTGCAAGGGTGATTATTTATTTTTATTTTCGTAACATATTTCATTTCACGGCAAAACCGCCGATTTGGCAGTGGCACTTCGTTTTTTCAGCTCGAATACCAGATTTCCATTTACGCAATCTGCGGTAAAAGCGAGCGATACCCGATACAGTATATCAACCTATCGATTTCAGTAGCGTCATGGTGATTTGTTCGTGCTTGTTCCAAGATACCGGCTTACTAAGTTCCAGTAGTAGGTGAATTTATGGAATAAGGATAACATTTTTAAGTTCTGTAGTTATGGTATTTACGATTTTGTATTTATTACACTTATCCATTCTAAGGTAAATTAAGTCGATAGATAATGATCTTATCAGTTAAAAAAATTGTTTCATGATATCCAATAATATGTGATATTTTTATAGAATGTAGTTTTACTTTTATACTTAAATTATAGAAACACTCTTTTTCACATATGTTACATTATAGGTTTTAAACATACTTTAAGTAATTGAGGTCCATAAAAGTCTTATAAAATAATATATTTTCATACTGAGTTCGTAGATTTACGCGAATATTAAATATGAATTAAAACTATTTTACGGATTTTATCGTGACCATGGGTGCTGCAAAGCACTCGAAACGTCGGGAACTAAAAATCAAAAATAAACCGCGATAAAATCCATAAAATTGTTTTATTTCATAATATATTTCCATTTGCAAAGTATAAAGTTTGCGCCAGTAAAAGGGTTTTTAGGTGTAAAAGCTCCTAAAAAACTTTTCAGTCAGTCGAAAAAAAATCATAATTAGTAAATTACAGATCTTTGAAAAATTATGGGGAAACTTTTGGTGCAGTTAGATTTCTTTTATGTATTATATAATAACAAATTAAGAATTTTCTGGATTTTCCCGTCACTAATTCTATAAAACCTTGCTTCTTGCTTAATGTCATGATTCTAGGTCAACAGGATGTACCTTTATAGGTATTGATATTCATCAACTTGTTAAATTATTCAAAAGACATGGTTTAAACTTAATCGACTATAAATGAGCATATTTTTTGATTGTGTTAACTAAAAAGTTTAATTTTTTCCATCAGCTAGGGTCTGTAGACCTTACTATTTGACATGAGTTTTACCTCAATACCTTTAGTAATTCCTGAGGAACAGGAGCTTTAACCGTCAAACAGACAGATAGATGTAATGATCATATAAGGGTTCCGTTTTTCCGATTGAGGTACTGAACCCTAAAAAGAAGACAAATGGTTCTCCACTTTTATTATACTCAAGGAATGTTAGAAAATTACTTTTTAGAACATTTACCGAAACAAACCAAATGGAACAAGCCACGCGGAACACATCTATGACAGCACAATAACCTAGATGCATTGGCGCTTAAGGACATGGGCCGAAGTGGGTCGCCTCCCGGGAGACGCATCCCGGACAACACTCCGGCGACACGCTAACAATGCCGAATGCACTCGTGTTCACAACCATACTCCGAGAATGATGCATGTTTTAAAACTATTCGGGAGATTGCACGATGATTTTTGGAGTGTATTTACTGTATGTAGGTCTATAGGTTACTTTATTGTTTAAATCATTTTATATACCTATATGTATATGTAGACGTGGAGAGGGTAGGCCCCCTATAAGATGGGCCGATGACCTGGTGAAGGTCGCGGGTAGAAGTTGGATGCGTACAGCACAAAGCCGGTCGTTGTGGCGGTCTTTAGGGGAGGCCTTTGTCCTGCAGTGGACGTCTTTCGGCTGAAGAAGAAGAAGAAGATATGTATATAAACTCGAGCTGCATAAAAGTAGTAATATCAAATTATATTAAACCTACCCTATTTTGGATTCTCTGCCTTTCCATAAGGGATCTGACGTGATGTTATATATAGACAGATGTTACTCTTACCTACTTGTTACATTAAGTAATATTATCTTAAAGTTTCTTATCCTTATAAAAATATAAAAAAAGTGATTTGGAATTTTTTAAATTTAGATGCGTGATATATGCGCCTCTTCATTCAAACATCTTGCTATGGAACGAACCACACGGAACCAGCTACTTGGAACATATCTATGACAGCCCAATAACCTAGATGCGTAGGCACTTAGGGACATGTGCCGAAGTGGGTCGGCTCCCGGGAGACGCGTCCCGGACAACGCTCCGGCGACACGCGAACAATGCCGGATGCACTCGTGTTCACAACCGCACTCAGACGACGCTGCTTGTTTAGGACTATCTGGAATATTGCACGTTAATCTTTGAATTGTAGTCTATATAAAAAATATTCGTTAGAATTTGGAAAACATGTGAATCTACCACTCGGTCCTTGGAACCTTATGGTCGGAGTTAGATTTATAACTAATTTTCACGGTGTATTGTGACCATACGGAAATTTATGTATCCTACTTATATCATAAATACGAAAGTTTTGGAGTATCGATGTGTTTTTTATTCTTTTACACAAAAACTACCAAACGAATTTTGGACACGCGTACCGATTGTCAATTGAATGTAAACTCTAATTTGTAAGATGCTAAGCATCGGACAAATTTGTTTTTGTCTTGGTGAGACTGAAATCGCCACTAAAACACTCGTACACTTTTTTTTAAGTCGTTGCTCTACCCTAGTATTTATTCCTGTGTCGTGAGTGCGTTTACAAACATGAAAGTTGATATACACAAATACCCAGACCGAAACAAATAATTGTGGATCACACAAAGATTTGTCCCATGCGGGAATCGAACCCGCGACTTTAAGACAGTGGGCGGAGCGGTTTAAGATATTAACCACTGCGCTAAACCATCCGACTGTTGTTTGCATTGCACAAAAATATTCGTGATGAATTTCTATGGTTGAAGTTTACTATTCAAAATCTAATTTAAAAGAAAGTATTTATTGGCATATACTATGAACGATGTACGTTCATATAATAATAATATTTATACTATCATCAATGTTCTGTCGGCTCCTTCAAGAAGCGAACCTGGAACACTGTAATTACGTGTAAAATGTCGCTCCTCGCTATATATAAACAATGCTAATTCTGGCACATCTGCGTCTACTCTGCATGCAGGGGACACAATCACGGGGTTGCCAATATTTAACAAAATCACCCGAAAAAATCTTTCGGACCGCTAAATACGTACACTTGTTTACTACTCACAAATTTGTATTGAAGAAAGCTGTTTTAGAAAAATCTAGTGAACGGTGCAAGCAAGTACATTTTCATACGTCAGCACTTTACCTACGCGCGGCATTTCATCATACACAATCAGTTCGCAATTGTCATTCATAGCGTGAACTCATGCGTCATTTATCATAACAATTCTTATATCAATGAACACTTATCATCAATCTTTAAGTGTATCAATCAAACATCAGCCCAAGGTGTACGGTCGAAGACTCTACATCTAGTATTATTGTTAGAAAAAGATCTAGGTTTTTCTTTTTCTCTCTAAAATGATTCAAAAAATGGTTCACTCATTATCCTCCAGATAATAAGACCTTGCCATTTCAGTATAATGGCGTAACCTTAGTTGTTAGTGAAATGAAAACAATTTTTTGATTCCAATAGGATGTTTTTTTTAAATTTTACTTATTATTTATTCCTATGTTGATTTGTGACGCCTTCGTTCATTAGGGCCAATTTACTCATTATTTGATAACCTGACATTTTCTACAGTTTTGGTATCATAAACATAAAAAAATTTACAGTACCATCTGTTTGGCTACTCTCAAAAATTAAAATGTGTTATCAATACATTCTAAACCAAAAATTCAGGGACTTACTTATCAAGTTGGCATCCCTAAGCAATTACAGAGATTATTGCGTCGGCAGTGGGTGCCTATTAAACGGGCGTTAACAGTCTCCTTCCTGGTTTTTGTTGAGTGTGCCGGCGACGCAGCCGAGGTGCAGTGCAGATGAAGGGAAAGCAGAGTTGTTGCAAATTTGCATAGCCTTAGCCGCCTGTTGTTGAATGAAACAGATGTTTTGAAATGTAATAAATTTGTCGTTACCTATTGTTGGATTTATTATGTTTAGTATTAAAACAAATTTTAATAGCCTATCCTGCGTCCCAAAGAAGAAAGCAGCAGTGATAGCCTAGTGATTAGACCGTTAGACTGCAAAGTCAGAGGTCTCGGGTTCAAACCCAAGCACGCAGCTCTGCCTTTTCGAAAGCATGTGTATTAAAACTTAACTATCACTTGCTTTAACGGTGAAGGAAAACATCGTGAGAAAACCTGCATGCCTAAGAGTTTCTCGAAGGTGTGTGAAGTTTGTCAGTTTACCTACACTGGGCCAGAGTGGTGTACTATGGCCTCAACCCTTTCAGTTTGAGAGGAGGGCCGTGCCCAACGGCGGGACAGTTTCTTAACAGGGCTATTATTATTATTATCCTGTGTCCCACTGGTAGCCAAAGGCCTCCATTTGACGTTCTCACATAGATCGATCTTGGGCCAGAAGTATCCAAGTCTTTCCCGCAAAAGTGTCCAAGTCGTCACGCTATCTTCTCGAACTTTCACACAACCATTGTTCACAAAAGAATAAACTCCTTCACGCCTATATTCTCCAAGCGGGAGTAGCAGAGGTGTACATTGTGCAACTTCTTCTTGCTTATGATGAGAGCTTGTTGCCGTTATATTAAGCAATATTCCAGATTCCGTGCTGCCACTGGGAATTATTCTGCAGAAACATTACAATTTATCTGACCTAGGATTCGAACTCAAGATCTTGTCGCTATGCACATTATCTAGCACTAGACCAACGACGCAGTAGTGCAAACAGTTATGAATTAAGTAAAAGGTAATGTCTATTTTATATTCAACCCATACGAGTACGACAGTAAACAGAATTCGCGAAAATTAGAAGTATGAGAACGCTACTGCCTTGTTCGTCGAGGTGAGGGTGGTAATCACGAGGTCCAGGGTCCTAATTCTAAATCGAAAAGAGTGGGAGTTTTCAATCATAAAACTATTAATAGAATTCTGGAGTCTGAAAATGTGCCCGGTATAATGGTAATTGACTCGTCCTCTAGATTGGGACCTAAAATTGTTGGCGAAATGTGGGTGCACCCAGTACACCTTTGCCACTCCCGCTTTGGAAATATTGGGATGTTTTTTTAAATCCAATAATTGGTACCACTTTCTGAGACTGCCTCATTGGTCTATTAGCGAATGATGCGCTTTGCGGTCACGAGGTCCTAGGTTCTAATCCTAGGTCGGACCAATGTATTTTTCTTTTGAGAATCTAGAATTGTGCACGCATAGGATTACCCCCCATTCCATGAAACTTTACATCGTCGGCGAAAAGTGGGTGTACTCAGTACCCCACCCCCGCTCGGAGAATATAGGTGTTTACCATTGTCTCAAAATAGTGACGTACTCAAATTCAGCGCGACTTACTGCTCAAGTAAAATGAACTAAGTATTATAATCTCCGGCCCCTAAACGCCCTCCATTATGCAATAAATTACAAGTATTCCCATAAATCATACTGAAGGTGCCTCCAACAAGTTCCCTGTCATTACGAACTCGTATTAATCAAAATGAATCAAAACGTCTAGGGCTTTTATTCGCTCTGATCGATTAAGCAGGTAACGTGGCGTGTTACGGTAACTTCTTGATATGCTCGTTTGATGGTGCGATTAGCAACGAACCTTTTTTCTTTTTTTAAAAAACCCCACACCAGGGATTATTCCTGAGTCGTGGGTGCCGTTACAAACATATAATTAGCATACACAAATACCGAGACCGAAACAAATACTTGTGGTACACAAAGAATTGTCCCGTGCTAGAACTCGCGACTACTCGATCCAGTGGCCAAAGCAATTGAAGATCTTAGGTTTAGTCAAATAGCCGATGAAGCGCGACGGTGCTCACTATAATGTCTTTGCTGGCGGTGGCTGTCTGGCGCGGGTCACTCCCTTCCCTCCAATATGGTCGAGGGGAGTGATGGCTGTTTCAGAAGTCATACTCGTGAACGGGTGCTGCTTGTGGGGACTGGTCCTTCAGACACTCTTTATAAATAACTTCATTAGTCTCATATCTCGGTCGTACGGCATCACACTGGAGCTAGAGTGTTAGCTATTTAATTGTAACCTAAACATTGAATTCACACAATATGATAAAAAAAATTGAAGGAAATAAGAGAAAGAGAATTTAATAAAAAAAAACAAGTCCGCTGAGTTTCTTCGCCGGTTCTTCTCAGTGGAGGCCGATCCAGTGGTAGATTTGTAGTTAAATTAGATTTAAAAAAAAAATGTAAATTGACTATCTGTAAGCACCCCCGCAAGCTTATGCAAAATAAATAATTTGAGTTTGAGGTGGCGTTCGGTTGGCGCTTGGCCGGCAGTTGGCAGCGTAGCGCGCACGACACATTGGGGGCGCGACGCCGGTTGCGCCGGACGCGACCGAGCAGCCACCAAACACTAGCGTCCCGCTCGCACACATATTGGCGTCCCGCTCGCGCTGTGCTTCGTCTGTAATCCCAACGGGCGCGACGGCAAACGTCACGACCGAACGTAGACGAGCCTTTCCGTAACGCTCCCGTCGCGCCCCGTTGGCTATTTGACCAGACCTTTAACCACTGGACCAAATAGTCCGTATGTCACTACCTCTTTATTTTACAAACATTGGTGGACACAGGTTTACCTAGGGCAGACGACACCAGTCTCTCACAAAGGAATTCTAATTTGTGTAACTATACTAGCCACTTAAGTTTAACTTTGTGAAAGAAATAAAGAGCTATTATTATTATTATTATTGTTGAACTTTGTCAAGACTAAATGGTTAGCAATATTAAAATTTACTAAGACCAAATAAATAACATTAAGTTTTATATACTACATACTAGAGAAGATGCCTCGAGTTAATTTTTTGCATCAAAAGTTAGAGTGCGTAGACTCTAGTTGCCTTTGTACCTAGGTGCTTCACGCGACGTGATACCGTCGTAAGCAAAGTGTTATTTTGAAAATCTGCCTTCATGTGCACTAATGGCCGGTCTCAATAATTAACTTATAGATACTGTGAAGAAAACCAAAATTATGGTTTTTGAACGGGAAGAAACCAGAACGAATGCAAGGATTGTGGTTGGTAACGATGTGCTGGAGCAAGTGAATGAGTTTGTATATCTTGGATGCGCCTTCAGTAAGGATGGGAAATACACCGCTGATATAGAGAGAAGATTGAATGCAGGTAATAGAGTGAATGGTGCGATGGGAAGGCTACTTAGGAGCCGGCACTTAAGCCAAAGGGCGCAGCTGGCCATGCATAACGGAGTGCTTTTCCCAACGCTGTTATATGGCAGTGAGAGTTGGGTATGTAAGAAGGAGAACGAAAGCAGGATAAATGCGGTCGAAATGCGATCTCTGCGGAAGATGTGCGGAGTCACGCTGACCGACCGTATTCGCAACAGCGTAGTAAGAAAGCGAGTAGGTATGAAAGATAGTATCGGTGTAAAGATGAGAAAGGGTATGCTCCGTTGGTTCGGGCATATAGAAAGAATGCCAGAAGAAAGAATGACAAAACAGATATACAATGCGAAAGTGGAAGGATGTAGGTGCCGGGGAAGACCTAGACTATCTTACCATGACCGTGTCTTAGCTGAAGGGCAAGTCAAGAGTCTCCGTAACCGGCGAGTGTGTATGAGACAAACTATGAGAGTGGAGGAAGCCAGAGAGGTATGTAAGGAAAGAACCTGTTGGAACTCTGTACTCTCTGCCTACCCCGCGAGGGAGCTGGCGTGATGATATAGATAGAGAGAGATAGAGAACTTATAGAAACTTTTTATTTTTTAAAAGGATCATAGGCCCACACTATGTTTTATTCCTGTGTCGTGGGTGCGTTTACAAACATGAAAATTCACATACACAAATACCCAGACCGGAACAAATAATTGTAGGTCACACAAAGATTTGTCCCGTGCTGGACTCGAACCCGCGACTATTAGACGCAGTGAGCAGAGCGGCTTAAGCTCTTAACCACTGCGCCAAATCGTCCGTCCGTCCGTTCGTTGCTTAGTGGCAGTAGAATTTGGCAGCTTTTCTATAAAATTATGTTTAAATTCTATTCATAGTAGGCAAATCTATTCTTGAGTTAAATATTCAAAAGATACTGTTTAAACAACTCCAGAAACAAGTACACCAAACAGACACCGTCACGCCTATATTCCCCAAGCGGGGGTGGCAGAGGTGTACTGAGTACACCCACGTTTCGCCGACGATGTTAGGTCCCATGTAATAGAGGGCGAGCCTATTGCCATATACCGGGCACAATTCCAAACTCCGGACTCGTACTGGGAAGTTTTCGTTAGAAAAACTACACTTGTCCGACCTAGGATTTGAACCCAGGACCACGTGATCACAAAGCGATGCGCTTTGCCACTAGACCAACAAGGCAATTATTCTACTAATATTGTAAATGTAAAAGTTTGTATGTTTGGATGTTTGTTACGCAATCACGCAAAAACGGCTGAACGGTTTTGGATGAAATTTGGCAGTCATAGTTTATTATCTGGATTAACACAAAATAATTTTTATCGCAAAAAAAATCCTCACTAACCCCACGATCATTAAGTTGCGTGCCATTTTTTTAGTTTTTTTTCTTTTTTTAAAAACAAAAACGTAGCCCCACACTAGGTTTTATTCCTGTGTCGTGGGTGCGTTTACAAACATGAAAATTCACAAACACAAATACCCAGACCGGAACAAATAATTGTGGATCACACAAAGATTTGTCCCGTGCGGGAATCGAACCCGCGACTATTAGACACAGTGGGCGGAGCAGCTCAAGCTCTTAACCACTGCGCTAAATCGTCATTCGTCAAATCGTTTGACATGACATACACATCGTACTACACAACTCAATGCTAAATAATGGAATTGATGTAAAATTGTAAGCGATTTGAAAAACTAAGAATGTTAAGCGACGACTTTTTGCTGACCGTACTTCAAAAGAATACGATAACACGAGCATTTCACGAATTTACCGTAACACACCGCGTTTGATCTTAACGAATAAGGGCCCTGTGAGTGACTGGAGCGGATTATGCTGAGAAAACGTTTGTGATTCGTGTGTTATCTTGGAATACTAGGTGACACTTGAATACGTATCGTATTCTTACTCTCGATATTGTTATCTAGCTGTTACCCGCGACTTTGTTCGCGTGGATTTCATGGGTTTTAATTCTTTTTCTAATATTAAAGTAGCCTATCAGCCCTCTGACAGTGAAAGTCCCGACAAAATCAGTTTAGCCGTTTTAGAAATTAGGCGAAACAAACAGACAGACACATTTTATTATTAAATAAATACTTTACTATAAGTACCGTATATACTTTCATATGGTTTAAGTAAAAAGCTGTTATTTTCACATTACATACGGGAGAAATCAATTTTATTTATTAGTATAGATAATCTTAGTAAACTCATGAAAAACAATGGAGTACATGATTTTGAAGTCGCCTCTTTCAAAAATTTCATTATTATGATATTCGTTAATTCGTATAATATTATTTGCCAACTACTCCCGCGGCCAATAATAATACTTAAGGTGAAAAGGGTGAAATACTCTTCTTAGCGGGTCGGTTGTGGTTTTAAAAGTTGAATGTCAATAAACTAAACCTATTCTTTGCTTATATCATAAAAGGAAGCTGGCACATCATTTTAAGCTACTGAATTAAACAATTTGAGATGAGCGCTGATATATAAATCAGTCAGTTAATCGGTTGGTCAGTTTTTTTTTCACTGATTGCTCAAAAATCAGTTAAAAGCTTGCTTGGGAGCGTAAATTGTCAAAATACACACACAGCCCTCGGACTAAGTAACAATAGTGTTGTGCATCGCGACATTATTCATGTTTATCGCTCCAATGCAATTCCCGGCGTTCCGATCGGCGAACGCAGAATTACAGAATTCTTTTCATACAATTTTTTTAATAAAAAATTGTTTTTAAACGTATTTTTATCTATTTTAGAAGTTCATTCAGTTATGATTACCAGGCACGGATAGTAAATGTAATATTTTGTGATAAATATAATTATTTTACACCTACCGTTACATAAAATTAAGGAGGTAAAGAAAATAAAGTTACCAAGCTTGTTAAATATGCAGAAAGGAATAAACGGCGAAAAAAAAGATTGACAATAGCGCGAATCTTTTTTAAACATAAGCCGTACTATGTGTAATCCGGTGTATAAGGGGTGTATTTTAATTTGTGGATAGCACAGAACTTTCTTCTGTACGGGGAACGAACTCCCAAATACTCGTTTAAGTGAGCGGAGCGGCCTAGTCTCTAACCACTCTACTAAGCCTCTGCATACTTCTCAAAGAGCCTCTACGTGGTCCCCACACAAGCCTCCCAAAGAACCCAAAAAAAGTCTTTCAAAATAATTAAAATCCACCTCGTTAAACTAAACAAAGTAGATGTACATCTCTTAAGCAGCTAATAGCACTTAAAAACCCTTAAAAGAAATTGCAAAGCACTAATTTGTTTTTAGTAAACAATTTGTTTATTGTCTGAGTCCATTTAACGACTGCTACCTAAACACGTACGCTACGGTTCTAATTAAAACAAAAACAAAATAGCGAAACGGAAAACAAAACACGTTCGACAAAGTTAGAATATTAATGCACCCCCACCTCTACTGGCCGAATCCCTTGTAGTGTTGGGAAAGTGTCGATATTTTTTTTGGAACATCGTGAATGGGAATCCCGCGAATATTGTCGCAAAACTGTTTTGTTATAGTCACGATTTTACTGCAGTCTTAATCCAAATATTATTTTAAATTTTTTAATCTAATTGTATTTGCTATAGCCGAAAAACAAACCCAAATTAAACCCAAAAAATAAGCAAAGCAAACGAAACAAGAAAATACGATTCTATATTTAAATAAAAAAATGCCACGCCCATAATGTCGAAAAAAAATAAAAGACATTACTTCGATCTCCACTTGTAATAATATTTTATTTTATTTGGGAGGCTTACAGCTAATATAACAAAGTAGGTAAAGATAAATAAAGTCAGAGAGCCATTAACAAGCCTCCACATCTCGTATAATATAATATCAAAAAACAGTTCCGGGATGCTTCAGTAATGCACATCACTACCACCTCCCGTCGCGTGGACCACACTAATGCCGAATGATCCCTCTATTCGAGGTAGTGTCGAGCAGATAAACCCACGGACAAAAGTACAGGAGCACCTCTAAAAGGATTATTTGGAGTTTGTTTATGCGTTCCTTGAATTAATTGTTGGGTGAGATATACATACATATATAAACGATTTTTCAATTTATAGAGGGGACGTACGTTGTATTCCAATTTGTTTTACTGACTAATAAAAAACGGCGAAAAGCAACATGAGAGTAGTAGACCGTTGTAGAAAATAAGTTCCAATTTGTTCTATTAGATTACCAAGTAGAATAAAGCGGGATATATTCCCGGATGATATACGGATGCCGGAAATATGTAGCAATAGAATATCTCCACTGTAACATCCAATGGATATCATTATTATCAACCAAAAGACGTCCACGATCTTTGTGCTGTATGTATCCAGCTCTGCACCTGCGACCGTTTATTTTGAATGGCATGATATAGTGAATGGCATTATCACATCATCACTTCCAGCTTATTGCACCCAATGCAGGGCATAAGCCTCCTCCCTCCTAAGCCAAATATCCCTATCCTTTTTTCCTGGGGAAAATCCTGCATAGGACTTCCGCGAGCCTCGGGGGGAGTTCGCGAAACGTGTCGGTTTCCTAACGAGTAAAAACCCCAGGCTGGCTGATATCAGCACTTTGAAAGGACTGCGACCCCGAAGGCCCCCGCTGCTGATGTTGGTACAGGGGTGGGACATATCCCTATCCTGAGTCAATCTTAGCCAGGTCTTACCAACGCACTTAACCACATCATCGAACTATCTTTGTACTGGCCTTCCTCGATTGCGATATTCCTTCCGTGGCTACCATTTAGTAAGAGATCTACTCCCCCTGCCATCACGATCTTGCGTATTTATTAAAACTTTACTCAGTTTAAAGACGCGTATGCACTTTACGTCAGATATAGATGCCCTGAACCCACATCTAACTATTCTTACCCTTTGGTCATATTGTTAGCCACCGAATATAAAAGTAGGCAAGCCTAATGCCAATATATAGACATTAAAATGCACTAGGGAATTTTCCTGTAGAAAAATCAAAATTACACTTTGCCTGCTCTTGGATTCTAAGCTAGAACGTCGTGATCGCCAGACACACTATGCAACACTAGAGTTACTTATATACGACGAGGCAGAGTTACTTATATACGACTTAAGTATGTACAAAGAAACGGAAGCGACCACAGGATAGATAATAGGTAGCCATATTGGACGTCGATAGACTTCAGCTGGATAAGACTTTAACCTATATATTTCAAGGGACACGTTATAACACACTAAACTGTAGAACAAAAAAAAAGTTAAACAACAATGCAAACCTGATTATGATAAGTTATTTTGTATTTGTAAAATACTTCCAGTACATCTATAAGTACAATATCTCATTGCTATTGAACAATATTATAAAAAATATTATAAAGAATCGATAACGCAGAAGTACTATACTAACAGGTTAAACAAGGAAAATTCATAATACCATCAGTTAAAAAATATTATAGACAGACACGGCGTTACTGAACACCATTGACAGAAAATACCATGGTTTAAAAAAGATACATCAATTGCAACATTTAAAAAAAACTTAAAAATAATATGCTTCTCCTAAAAAAAAGTGACAGTTGTTATTTTTTCAATAATAATTAAATACGATTGTATTGTAGTAGTAAAGCTATTGTAGAGAAACAGAGCGCCTGCTTCGCCAACAAACTGTGTCGTGCAGTTTAGCAAACTTGTGTATTATTGTATTTGTAACTATTTATAGATATTAAATAAATAAATGAATAAAACATATTAGTGCTCGCCATCCGAATAAAAACCTACGCAGCTTCTCGGCAGGTGTCAGCGGCTGACTACCGAAACACTGTCGAGAAGCCGCGTAAAGCGCACATCTGTGTACGTGATTCTAATGCGGACCCTTATTACTAAGATGTTCTTCTGTTTACATATGTTGTACAGACCGTTTCGGCTGCTGTCACTTATATGCAGTCGTTAAATCAAATATAAGGCCTTCAAACAACTTAAACAATTAAAAATATATCGGTCAAGAATCGTAAATGAAAGGAAACGATAATAATGAAAGAAAAAAACATTTTTATAAAACCAATGTTTATAGTTATAAGAAATGTAAAGACAATGTATCTCACATTGATTTAAACGATGCCCACAAAAAATGTAAATTATATATTGCTAAGCGGATCCATAATCATGGCTTTGCGGTAAATTACGTACAGGATTAGCGGGTGTTTAATTTTAATTAATTTTCTTTGTTCCTAAAATATTTAATTTGTTTTGATTTCGATCATGTTCAACCATGAATATTACTCCTCTAATAGCCTTTTAGGATATCCATTTAATGGTACTATTCTATAACCTGAAAATAACAGAGGTCCAGTTACTACATGGAAAACAGAATAGAGCATAACATCAGGAGGCTCTGTTCAGCCTAAGCCCTTTTTTATCAATCTAATGTAACCCACTGCTCAGCAAAGGACTCTCCCACTTTCCTGGAATAATCTATATCCTCCGTTCATAATGCCCATTCTGTTTGATACTCGCTGTGCCATCGCTTATATGCCTACGTCAGCGACGACGACCCTGTTGAGTTTGGCTCACCTGTTTGTGTCCTTGGGTTTAGATCTCAACAGTAATTATATCAGCCTATACTGTCTCATTACTGGTTTAAAGCTTTCTCTAACGAATCGTAGCGAGAGAGATTAGGTCTTAGGGCTCTACCGCGCGGATCCAATGCGGTGCGGTGGAGGCAGTTATGTGGTCACCTGCTATAGGAAATTATTAAGCCACCCCTAAGGCTTCCGAATTGATTTTACCCTCCTACAACATTACCTTATAACCGGGACCAACTGTGACTTCGCGTGCCTTCTGTAGCATAGACTTAACTACAAACGGTCAACTATTTCAGGCTAACCGAGCCTAACGCTACTTATTCACTAAGAACACCGTTTTCTCACACCACTACGAGCGGTTCAGATCTTAATGACACGAAATTATTAAAGTTGCGTTTACATCCCATAACCAAAATGAACAAGCATCGCTACGCCCCTTCATTTTTCCATAGATTAACAGTCACCTTACCTTGGGGTAGGATAACGTAATTACGACCAATCGATGCCCCCCTCTAAGTATTGGGGAAGGAAAGCGCATCACGCTGTGATATTTATAGGTAGATTATTGAGACAACGGCAATATGGCTAGGAAACTGGCTTTTCAATGATAGAGATTAGGCTTTTCTGTTAAGTAAAGTTTTGACTATCTATATATTCGGACTATATCTTTTATGCAGTAGGACGAGCAGCGTCCAGAGTTAGGAATTGAGTCCGGAATAATGGCAATGGACTAGCCTCGTATTAATTTGGGGCTTAACATCGTCGGCGAAATATATAATCTTATCGTGTTGGCTTTTACCGGGCTAAGATGCCTCAAGCGCACTTCGATGGTATCTTTTGTTCTACCCTTTGCCCAGATGCTCTTACATACCAGTGGATTTAAATACTCCCTGGATCATACTGTAGATCCCGGCTGAGAGGAAGAGCCTGTTGGCCTTGAGGGTAGTCTGACTATGGCTACATATATAGATATTCTTATCAGTGATCCGTTTGTTCAATATCTCTCTTGCAAAAAGTGTAATCGCATGGAATTCTGTTTGGAATAAAGAAAGCTGATTTACCCATAATTTTGCTTATATAGGTGTACTGGATACCTTCTTGACTGGTCTTAAATAACAAATAATGGTGGAGAGTGAAAGAAGTGGCCTTAAGCCTTAGCCCAGTTGTGGGTGTGTTGTAGTAAATAATAAATATTTAACAAAAGCCACTATTCATTATCATCATCAGCTTTCTACAACCCACTGCAGGGCATAAACCTTTGTCATTCTTCGCGGTCCTGTACCAATCTACCTCAAGTTCTTCCTCCAGGTCTCGATATATCATTTACCCATCGAGTCATTAGTCTGCACACTCATTGTTTGCCTATTCTAGGCACCATTCTGTCACTGTCTTACTCCATTTATTGTCATTTCTTCTAGCCCTGTCCATTTTCACTTCAATGAACACTATTATTATTTATATTTTAGCTACTCAGACTAAAGATATCTCAATTCAAATTCCACATAAAAATACCTCACATATAAAACTCACGATCCACAAAGATCACACTCCAAAAGTACGAGTAAAGGGAACAACATCATTCATCATCCGAACGGCTCAAGGGATTGCCTCTATTCCATTCACGAGTGAGCTAAATCTTTTTGCGCCTCCGGTGCGTCTCTGAGATGACGAATGTGAGATGTGAATGAGTGTCACGGAGTGGATATGTAATAGGCTTTTGGATAGTTGCCTTCACTTTTTCATGGCGATTAAATTGGTATATTTTATTCGGATGTATTTGCTTTTCTATGACTCTTGAGCTAAGGATTCATATAACGTAACAGAATGGTTTCAAAGAGTAACAAAATGAAAATTTACTTCCATTCAGGGTTAGGTTAGAGTCATTCGGAACAGTATTTTAAGCCATATCTTATTAAATAAAATATCCTACACAATCTAAGTAAATGGATAAAAACCTTTTGCCTTGAAAGTTTTACCTAATTTTATTAGAATGCAAAACTACGTTATTAATATTGTTCAAGTTTTTGAAGCTTGCTTTTATATCGGTAGAGGTAGCAATAATAAATTAATTCTAATTTAATAATAAATACTAATAAAATAAATTAATTCGATCTGTCCACTTCTGTGAATAAACATGATTCCAGTAACTCTGCATAAACTGAATCCCAATTTTAATGGTTATATTTGTGGAATTATCATGTGAAAGTGTCATTTTAACAAAATGTTGATGCATTGAATTAACGGCACAGGTGTGCCACGCCCGTATTAAAATGTCACGCTGTTTTATTTATCACCAGGCATTATTGTTTTCAATTAATTCAGATTGTACTACCTCGTTATTCTAGTGGCGAATAATACGCGTAGCGAACACGAGGACCTGGGCTTAAATCCCAGGTCGGACAAATAGAGTTTTCGATTGAAAAATCTCAGTGTCAGTCCGGAGTCTAGAATTGTGCCCGATATATAGCAATATGCTCGCTCCCTATTACAAGTGTCCTAACATCATCGGCAAAAAGTAGGTAGTATCATTAAACCATCGCTTGAGGAAAATATGCGTAACAGATTTTTTATTATTAATTCAGGCGTTTATTTTTTATGTTACTTCCGCTCCACCTGCGCTAATGTTAGTATTATCGCCGGCGTCAAAATACGATTTAAACATGGCGCTAAGAAATAACTCTGCGCATGTCATTAGCCCATTAATCGTTGGCCATATTTACGTAATGTATTTACGTATTGTTACCACGTAAATTAACGCATTAAAATAAAGAAGGAGCAAGAATTTGTAGTTAATACGAATAGCGTTGTGTAGCCCCCGTGTATTTAGCGTTCACCAAAGTTAAACAGCTTTCGGCTCGGTCAGTATGAGACGGGTGACTGGTCGAGGCATTTCCATATTTGAGCGCCTTCGTAAACTTAAAGCTTTCAATTCCGATTACCACTTAATGAGATAGTTATTTGCCAAATTGGAATTCTCGATTTATGAGAGTGTCTTTGCCCAGCAATGGGATAGCAGGCTTTTCCATTATTAACTCGTGTATATTTATAAGAAGGGATTATTATTTTATCTATAGGTACACAATACAAACTTAAAGAATGTGAAAACAATGCAAATAAGAAGGATGTAGGTACCGGGGAAGATCTAGATTATCGCACCATGACCAAATAGACTGTGTTTTAACTGAAGGGCAAGTCAAGAGTCTCCATAATCGTCGAGCATTTGAGCAACATCCAAATTGATCGATATGTATGTTGCTAACAAACGACGAAACGAACTATGAGAGTGGAGGAAATCAGAAAGGTCTGTAAGAAAAGAGCCTGTTGGAACTCTGTTCTCTCTGCCTCAGACACAAGAGATCAGGCGTGATGATATGGATAAATACAAACTTAAAAAGTACTAGCATCCTATGCTTGAATAGTTGGAAGTATCAAAACTTTCATGCTAGGCCTATGGGAATAAAATGATGACAATCTTACGATCTTTCAAAGGTCACCGACCTTGACATTCACTTAAACAAATTCGAAGTATCCAACCTTTGTTCAACCAACGCGCTTGATCACTTACACTTTCCGCTCTAATGCAAAAATATCTCCTCCACGCCCAAATAAAAGGGTTTGTTATTGAAGAGGCCTTTTAGATACTAAATATACGGGCGTTTTGGGATCAGTCTATCGTAGTCTTGCGACTTTTTAGCTATTCATCAGTTGTTTACTATAGTCTTTTTCACGATCCATCGGTACGGGATACTTTGAATTTTAAGTTTCTAGAAATGTGGTGATGATAAGATTGAATGAAATTCATTATTTATTTACGAATACAAACGAATCGCTTTATTCGTCGCTTATGTGAATTATTATTTAAAAATCTATGAAACTCTTTATTTTGATATGACAAAATGGCGAATCCGCGTTTGTTTTATTAATTTCTTAACCATAAGCCTGACATGTCTATCAGTCGGATACATAGCATAATCTTCTTAATTCCATTCGATTTTTTACATTTTAAAAAACAATTTATCGATTTTAATGATTTCATTATGTCAGTCCCAAAATCGCAAACCGTTCCAATTTACATAATTGAGTATTAGAGTTTTATAAAGATTTAGGTTTTTTTAATAATTATGCAAATGTACAAATAGTATATGATTTAAATGCAAATTAAATTAGGGGTTTCGTTTAGTTTTATATGATTTTTATTTTTAGGGATGCCTTATTTTAAATTTTCTTGAATACAATATGCGTGAAATGGGATTTGATCGAACGTGACCGTACCCATGTCTCTTAAAAAAGACTATAGGTAAGATTCACTTTGTGTAAATATAGGTAAAGCATTATAAAAATTAGCATAGAATCTCAATAATAATGAACTAAGAGTCAACTATAACACTAATATCTAAAAATAATCGAAGGTATTTTAACAAGAAATAACTACACTACTAATTCTAAATTAATTATTCATGAGAGCCATTCGTTATGTAATAATATTTATTCTTAGTTGTTGGTCTAGTACCGCCAGCACGGATGGTGATCACGAAGTTTTGAGTTTGAATGCTAAGTCACTGAATCGCTGGACTTTTCTATTGCAAAATATCAGTCGCTTTCCGAAATTCGAAATTATGCTTAGTATAATAGCAATAAATAATTATTTATTTTTAGATTTTGGCGTTGTGACGATAGATAAACAAGATAACATTTTCTTCATGTATCTTTTTACTATACCCTAAACGTGAGTACGTTTTGGGTATTATTTATTGGGTTTGATTTCCTACACCATTAAAAATATAAAAATCGCACGAAATTACAACAACAAAAGTCGCTGGTCTACTAAACCCGGACTTCCGTTTTTAATCCTTTATTTACGGCGTTCGTCAGTCTAAATAATTTTCGCAGGCCGAACACACCGCCGGATTAATTCAAGCACGGAATCAAAATGGCCGACGGGATAATTCGGAACTTTGTTCTCTGACCGTTGCTGCTTGTAGCGGGAAAGCGTGGATTATGAAGTGTTGAATAATATATTGAACAGTGCATCTTAGAAGGGTGAAAACCGCGATTTAATAAACTAATAACTTTGTTTATTACGTACGCGCTCATTAAAACGGTTAGGCGTACATTATTTTTTGGGTTACATTAGATTTTCATTATTCAGGAAATTTTGATGGTTATTGAAGTATAAAATTATGAATTTTGGTTGTCTTTCTATGGTGGACTCGTTGGTTTAGTAGCTTTTGATGACCTGGTTAGGACAACATTGTTTTTGGTTATTAGGGTATTAGAATAGTAGATGTGATTACAAAACAAAACAGTAAATACCGCTACGCCTTCATTCTCTAAGCGGATGTAGCAGAGGTATATTATGTACATCTAACGTTAGCTAAATTATTGGCTGTCAATATACGAGAGGGCGAGCCTATAGCCAAAAATTTCAGAAACAATTTCATTTCCTTTATAACGGGCACAATTCTATCCTCCCAACTGACGCTGAGCATTTTTCAATACTAAAACCCCAAAAATAATTTAACTTACCTAGGAATCAAACCCAAGGCTTTTAGTGTTCACAGCCACACGTTAATCACCAAACAAACGAGGCAGTCAACGTATTTAACCACTAATATACAAACAGGGCCCTTATGCCTTATTTTTTATGACCAAACGCGATAACTTCACGGAGTGAAATTCAAACTCAAACTCAAATATTTTTTTATAAACACGCGGGGGTACTACAAATTGGCAAATTACATTTACTTTTTCTAATCTATCACCGGATTGAAACGCGGCCTCCACTGAGAAGATCAGGCGAAGAAACTCATCGGGCTTGTCTTTTATATTTAATTCGCTTTCGTTTATTCAATAAAATTGTGTGGTTACAATGTTTAGGTTACGATTTAGAAGTTTACGATCTAGCTCCAGTTATTACTGGAGCCTTTCGCCTGAGAAATATGACTAATGATGTTATTTTTAGTCTAGTAAGTAAAGGTGTAAAGGATTCCAGTTGGAACGAATATGACTACTGGAATAGCCGTCACTCGCCTCGACTATATTGGAGGGAAGGGAGTGACCGGCAGACGGCCACTTCAAGCAAAGATATTGTAGTGAGCATGACCAAACCAGAACCCAAAGACGGCAGTCAGATTGTGCCTAAAGCTGCTGCTTTGGGCAGATTACAGATTACACGTAGGTGTATAGCAATACCTCTATGTCTACGCTACGTCTCAATGGTCTACGCAACGGGGGTTCCATTAAACGATAATTATTTTTCATGCAATTCACGAAGTTATCGTAACACGTCGCTTTACATGCTTCGGTCAGTGAATAAGGGCCTAGTATTCTAACAATAGGTTTATCTCACTCGTTAAATCACGGAACCAAAACCACGTTAAATATTCAGTGGCAAATCGTAGACGTCCCGTGCCGCTCCCGTCACGTACCACCCAGACTGCAGAGAAAATAAGACAAGCGAACGGACACTTGATTTATTCGAAGTACGCTCCTGAACTGAAGGTAACATGAGGCAATGGAACGTGATCTTAAATCTTTAAGGTGCATTTTAAGATTTAGGTTATATTTAACAAAACTGATAATACAACGTATTTATTTTTTCAAAAATGGCAATATTGTCACGTTAACACAACATGTGTAGTTTAATAAAACGGTTTCGTTTTATTATTGGCAAATTTGTCAAAAGGTCCTGTGTGATAGTGTGTTTTATCAAACACCGCCTTGGTAGCAATAAGAATCTAGCTTGTCTTCTGTATAATGGGGACCGCTAATACGTTAGTGAAATATGGGTGTATTGTATACATCTTTTGACTACCTCTTCGAGGATAAGTAGAAAGTTGTGTGCATTTTGTACTTTTTTCAGTGGCAAATTGTAGACGTCCCATGCCACTCCCGTCACGTACCGGCCAGACTGCAGAGAGAATGAGACAAGCTAACGGGCACTTGATTTATTCGAAGTACGCTCCTGAACTGAAGGTATTGTAAGACAATTGGAACGTAATCTTAAACCTTTAAGGTGAATTCTAAGATCTACGTATCTGGCTAAGTTACAGGGCTTTTATAGCTATTCTTTCTTCAATCAATAGTGTCACAGGAAGCGCCATGTTTTGACCACGTGATTTTTCGCTGCAAACCGTCAGTTCCTTACATTTATCGCAGCGTTACCAGCTCAAAAAAATCAATTTAGCCCAGGACACTGATAGTTAAAAGATATTTAGCTCATTTCTCGACGAAATATACGATTACTATATACACTTTCTGAAAACGAGCGTGAATGGTATAGTCGCCCTGCACTAAGATACAATTCAACATCGGGTAGCATCGTTGGCGATATGTATATCTCCATTGTACACATCCTTCCCCGCTTGATAAATATAGATGACGGTGTTTTTTTTTATAATTATATACTACAGTTTAGACAAAGAGATGATTTTAACTTTATAATACTACAATCTTTAAAACACCGTCACAGCTCTATTTTTCCAAGCGGGAGTGGCAGAGGTGCGCTTAAGCACACCCACTTTTCGCCGTCAATGTTAGGTTCCATGTAAAAGGGCGTGCCTATTGCCATATATCGGGAACAATTTTATACTCCGAACTGATGCTGGAAATTTTTCAACAGAGAAACTTAATTTGTCCAGCCTAGGATTTGAACGCCGGACCACGTGATGATTACAAAGCACGTTATTCGCTACTAGTGGCACGTGGCAACAATTATTATGCCTATAAAATCTATAGACTGATTTCAAAAAATAAATAGAGTCTATTAATTACAATGCTCATAAAAATCTTACAAATAAATTATTTAAGCAAAGTTTCTATAATAGGTCGTTTTATAAAAATCAAATGAATTGCAAAAACGTGATATGCGCTACGGTGAATTACTACGCCGTAGCCATCGCTACGGGCGCTACGAGCGTTGAATATTGTTGCACTTAAGATAACTAATTCCTTATGCAAATAAAGTATAGTTTTATTTCTCTTTCAGTACATAAATTTAAAGCTTCAAAAATATTTTTACTAAAGAATACTGATTCCAACAAGAAAGAAAAATGTTTCACTTCGGATGCGAATATAACCCTACGTGATAGAATTGCCTTTAACGCTTTTTATTAGAAATTATAAAAATAAACACCAAAACAATCATCCCCAATCAAGGATGAGCAGGGTGTAATGTGTATATCCACACAATGACGACGATTTTAAAGTCACATCCTAATAGGGTGCGAGCCTATTGCCATTATACCGGGCAAAATCCCAAACTCCCAAATGTAGCATTGGATTGAAAAACTCTACTGAGTCCTATCTAAGATTCGAAGTCAGGACTACGTGACCGCCTCCTCCATTACGCGCCACTAGCCTACATCACCAATCACCAATCTACATATATTATATACGTTTAATATGTCATACATTAAAATAAAATAATTCAAAATATTCACTGCCTCCACCAAGACGAGGTCTTGGGTAACCCTAAGTCGAACAATTTTTTTTTAATTAAAAACGCTGCATCGTACTAGGATTTATTTCTCTGTTGTGGATGCGTTTAAAAACATGAAAATTCACATACACAAATACCCAGACCGGAACCAATAATTGTGGATCACACAAAGATTTGACACAGCGACTATTAGGTACAGTGGGCGGAGCGGCTTAAGCTCTTAACCACCGTGCTAAATCATAAATAAAAAGCTAAATTTCGATTAGTTACAAGGATTTTATAGCTATTCTTTCTACAATCAATAATGTCACAGGAAGCGCCATGTTTCGACCACGTGATTTTTCGCTGCAAACCGTCAGTTCCTTACATTTATCGTAGCGTTACCAGCTAAAAAAATCAATTTAGCCATGGGCACTGATAGTTAAAAGGATATTTTACTCACTCCTCGACGAAATGTACGATTACTATACACACCTTCTGAAAACGGGCGTGAATAGTACAGTCGCCCTGCACTAAGATATAATTGAACATCGGGGAGCATCGTTGGCGATATGTGGGTCTCCATTGTACATCCTTCCCCGCTTGAGAAATATAGATGACGGTGTTTATTTTTTTCAATTATATACTACTGTTTAGGCACAGGGATGGTTTTAAATTTATGATACTACAATTTTTAAAACACCGTCACACCTATTTTTCCCAAGTACATCCACTTTTCACCGACAATGTCAGGTTCCATATGAAAGGGGAGCCTGTTGCCATATATCGGGAACAATTCTAGCCTCCGCACTGATGCTGGGAATTTTTCAACAGAGAAATTTCATTTGTCAGACCTAGGATTTGAACTCCGGACCACGTGATTGCAAAGCACGTTATTCGCTACTAGGCTAACGAGGCAACAAAAATTATGCCTATAAAATCTATACACTGATATCTAAAAAGAAATACAATACGTATATTAATTAATTACAATGCTCCAAAAACTCTTAAAAAGAAATTATTTAAGCAAAGTTTCTACAATAGGTCATACGAGGCATGCCTTTTAAGTTTTGTCGTTTGAAGAAAAAAAAAACTAGAACCTTATAGTACTTTTTATTGTTTTTCAAAGTATTCACCACGTAGCTTAATACACTTTTTCATTCGCTCAAACCAGTTATTATAACATTTATTCCACTCTAAAGTGGGGGTGTTCAAAATGGCTGACTTGAAAGCGTCGACTGCTTCTTCACCGGACTGGAACTTTTGACCACGAAGACTTTTCTTAATTTTAGGAAATGTACAGAAATCGTTAGGGCTTAGGTCAGGACTGTATGGAGGATGGTCAAGAATTTCTACTTTTTCCTGGTTCAAATACTCAATCGTTTGACAAGCGCTGTGTGAGCTTGCGTTGTCGTGTTGCAGGATGATGAGTCGCTTTGAGTTAGATTTTCGAAGTTCGGCGATGACTTGTGATAAACAAACTGTGGTATTCCACTCTGCGTTAACCGTTCTACGATCTTCAATTGCAATAGTCGCAATATGGCCGGTTTTTCCAACGAACGTGGCCACCATCTTCTTTGAAGTTCTTCGAGAACGAACAACTTTAGTCGGCTTCGGCTCGTCTTGAAAGACCCAGATTGTAGATTGTTGTTTGGAATCAGGATCGTAGGCATAGATCCAAGATTCGTCACCACTGATGATGTCGTAGACGTGATTTGACTATCCTCGGTTGAACCTTTGCAGAGTTTTCTTACACCATCTGACGCGGACCGCCTTGTGATCGTCGGAAAGCAGATGCGGTATCCAACGGCAAACTAGCTTTCTCACACCAAGCGCTTCATGCAAGATCTTCTGAATGGTTGTCCCTGAGATGCCTAATAGAGCCTCTATCTCTCGATACGTCACATGACGATCTCCGAGAATTAGTTGTCTCACAGCAATGATGTTATCTTCAGTGAAGGCGGATTTTAGGCGTCCTTCGCGAGATTTGTCACTAACACTAGTACATGCTATGTCCACGCTGGAATTCTAAATACGAGCGTTCGACAGTCCGTAGACATGAGGCTTCATCACTGAACACAGATGTTAGCTCTTCAAAACACTGAAGCCGTGTCAGGTCTCTTCTAAAGTTGTAGAAAATTATTGCACGAACATTTTCCTTAGACAGATTCATTTTCGTACGTAACCTGACAGATTCCAATTGACGCTGTGACTAAACAATAGCATTAATCCTAATACTTTCAACTGTTTTGAGATTCAAAATTTAAACACATTCGAATATAGAACAGTTCCAAATTCAAAATTGCCGGGAAATATGGAAACGATAGAACTTAAAAGGCATGCCAGGTATTATAAAAATCAAATGAATTGCAAGAACGTGATAAGCGCTACGGTGAATTGCTACGCCATAGCCATCGCTATGGGCGCTATGAGCGCTGGATATTGTTGCACTAAAGATAATGAATTCCTTATGCAAATAAAATATAGTTTTATTTCACTTTCAGTACATAAAGTTAAAGCTTTAAAAATATTTTTACTATAGAATACTGATTCCAACTAAAAAGAAAAATGTATTGCTACGGATGCGAATCTAACCTGTTAGAATCGCCTTTAATCACTTTCTATATCGAATCATAATAATAAACAACATTACAATCATCCCCAATTAAGGATGGGCAGGGTGTACTGTGTCTATTGCCATTATACCGGGCACAAACCTAAACTCGCGAATGCTACTAAGGAATTTTCGATTGAAAAACCATACTTAGTCCGATCTAAGGTTCGAACTTATCGGTCGACCTCGTGACCGCCACTCCCATTGCATGCCACTATTCCAACGATGCAATCAGTATTGGGAATCACCAATCTACATATATAATACACCGTTTCCTACTTATTACCTTTATCAAAATAAAATAATACAAAATATTCACTGCCTATGCCTAGACGGGGTATTGAGTAACCCTAATCGAAAAAAAAGGTAAATTTCGATAGAGTACTAGTCTGAAATCTGGCATTGTGCTCAGTATATTGCCAATTAGCTCGCTTATTATTACATGGGACCTAATATCATCAGCGAAAAATGGGTGTACACAGTACGCCTTTGCCACTCCAGCTTGGGGAATATAGGCGTGACCGGGTTTATTTTTCTTTTATTTTGACTTAGGCCCACTTGTGCGTACCAGGGTTAGGGTTACCTCTTGACTAACTTGAGATTATAACGTTAAGTTGAAGGCAATTTAACGTTATTACCTTAAGTGCATATGAATGATCTACGCTGTTGGCCGCGGGGCCTTTACAGCTTCACCGGCCAAAGAGGGCGAGCGGGCAACCACTACGCTCAAGCCAGAAGGCAAGCCAGGCAAGGGGGCAACTAGCTCAAGGGCGCCTTAAGGAGGAACGGCCTCGGCTTCGGCAGTTGCTAGGGCAAGGGATTCTTCAACCTCGCCGCCGAGGTCGGTGTCTGATCCTGTGTGCGGAATCTGTATCCGAAAGAAGGAATGTAAGGGCATCGGGAAGGTCGGTGAAAACATGCCGCGGACGACGGTAGCGGCTGATAGGAGGGGAGTTAGGGTCGTAGTCAGCGGCGGCTACGATTAGCGGATTTCTATGATTGGACGTGTTCGCGAAATTATGGGGTTGTCGCCATTTTAAATAAAGGCGCGAATAGGTTCGTGTCCGAGATCGGAATGGAGATCGACATTCTGTATGAACCACGGGGCTCCGACGGCTTTGCGGAGAAATTAGTTAATAGGTAACGCTAACCCTGGTTCGTGCAAGTGGGCCTTATAAGATTAATTCTCATTCTCTCTAAATAAACAAAACATAAACACTCAAAACAAGAATATTCCACTCAGCGGATCGTAAGCGGTGTTTACGTCTAAATCGACAAAAAATCCTCGCAGAAGTGTCTGGGTCCCCCGCACTAAGGCCCCAGCCTCCTGCCCCCCTAGGCAACACCTGCGATGCAAGACGTTCACTGATGTAGTAAGTCGTTTAACTTTCACTGTCATATATGTAAAGTTATTTTTAACACGCTTTATACATACTCGTATATAAATTGATATAATTTTTTAATAGAAAAATTTCAAGTTTAGACCCGTAATTTTGTATTGTGTTCTGATTTTATCGGATCATCTTCGCCCCCTATTATGTGAGACCTTATATTTTCGGCGAAAATTGGGTGTACACAGTACACCTCTGCGACCCCTAAGCGCAATTTTTGTCCTAAGCGGTGTTTGAGTCTAAATCGACAAAAAATTCTCGCGCAAGTGTCTGGGCCCCTCGTACTAGGGCCCCGGCCCCCTTCGCCCCCTAGACAACACCTGCGGCGCAAGACGCTCACTGATGTAGTAAGACGTTTAACTTTCACTGTCAGTTGCACTTGAAGTTATTTTTTGAGACATACATTTTGGGCCCCCTGTGGTTTCAAGCCCTTATTTAGAAATATTATTATTTCAATTCCATTAAAGAGAATTACCTTTTTAACCATTTCCTTACTGTAATACGGTATTACGTTAATAAATTGTTGATACAACATGAATACTGTAAAGAGTATTTATGTTGTATCAATTTATTTGACTACCCCTTCAAGGTGAGATTGCTTGGGTGTTATAAATATGATCAGATTTTATATTATATTAAATAAAATTATTTACATCTGAAAATTAGAATCTAAGACTGATTGACGACTTCCCCGTTGATCGTGTGGTGCAAAGACCTGGGTTAATTTTAGGTTGCGCATTTCAGATAGATAAAATTTTGTAAATATTCAAAATATAAAGGATTTGCCAAATAGCCGATGCAGCACGACGGGAGCGCGACGGTGGCGCAGCTTTGGGAGTTGTAATGTACTGAAATGTATGGGAGACGCCACACAGTGCAGCCGCGCTAGGCGCGATGGCAAACGTCACGACCGAACATAGCCGAGCGCGTCCGTCGCGCTCTCGTCGCGCTCCGTCGGCTAAGTGACCAAACCTTAATAATTACATTGATTTTAAAAAGAATAAATGGATCTCTCTTTTTGGTTATTTGCCTCACTGCCCCAAAAGGAAGGCAAAGTTTTTTTTATTAAACTCACAAACTACAAATACTGAACATAGTCGGGTTTAAGCATATACTAATATCATGTTATTGTGTTCAGGCTTTTATATAAGAAATGCAAACGCCCACAGATTGAGAAACAACTTATAATAAGACTTTTTGCTGACCTATAACAACAAAAAAATACCTGCTTATTTTTCTAGACACAAATTCTGTATTTCTCATATCCATTCTAGCCACCACAAAGACGTCAACAAAGCCCGCACTATTCCCAAAAAAACAAGGTATGCATACAAAAACTTTGAGGTCGAAAATATTTTTCTTGAAGAAGAAAATTTTCTTTATACATTCATGTTAGAAATTACTTGTGTGTGTGAAGGGTAGTCGCAATTTCCAACCCCTCGTTTCGTGATGATGTGGCAAGCTGTGATATTTCAACTTTGAAAAATGACTTTGAATATTAAATGATTGTTAAGATGATCCGGCCATCATAATCCTTGCATTTGTGCCGCATAAAAAGTTTTGCACTTTTTGTGTAAAAAGCGTTTTTGTGGCCCAAAAATGACTACTGCTTTTTGTTACATCGGACGATGCACATATTGTCTAGTTTTTTTATGTGTTTTTTTGCATCTTGGTTTCTTTTTAACCGACTTCAAAAAGGAGGAGGTTCTATGTTCGGATGTATGTATGATTTTTTTTTTTTTTATATGTATGTTCAGCGATATTTCCGTCAATTGTGGACCAATTTGATGATTTTTTTTGCATTGGGTTCAATATAGCTCCGCGGTGGTCCCATTTTAATTTCATTGGTATTGGACCTTGGACTTAGAAGATACACCAGGGAACTCCTTAACGACAAACAATAGGCATGTGTAAATTGAAAAAATATGGGCATTACTTCTATCCTATAGGTACCTTACTATAGAACTAAGCAGTATATTAGCCAACTTCAAAAAAGGAGGTTCATAATTCATCCTTTTTTTATAACTCCTATGCTTATGAACCGATTTTGATGATTCTTTTTGCATTTGGTTCAATATAGTTTTGAGGTGGTCGTATTTTATTGTTATTGGTATTGGACCTTGCACTTATAAGATACAAGAGGGAACTCCTTAACGGCGAACAGTACGAATGTATAGATTCCGTTATTATAGCCATTATATTAATCCTGTAGGTACCTTACTTTGCAACTTAGCAAAATAATATAATATCGGTATATAAATATAACTAAATAATTCACTCGTCAAGTAAAATTTAAAAAAAAATCTTTTTAAAAAAAAGGTAAACCGACTTCAAAAAATAAATATTTGAAGTCGGTGCCAAGTAACCGACTGCGCCAACCAGCACCGACTTCAAATATTTATTTTTTGCTTTTTGAAGTCGGTTTACCTTTTTTTTTTAAAGATTTTTATTGGTTCATCATCATCATCTCAGCCTATACTTGTCCACTGCTGAACATAGGCCTCCCCAATCGCTTTCCAGCGTAACCGGTCCGATGCCACCTGCATCCAACGACTTCCTGCGATTTTCACAAGATCGTCGGTCCATCTGGCAGGCGGTCGTCCCACGCTGCGCTTGCCAATACGTGGTCTCCACTCTAGAATCTTTCTGCCCCAACGCCCGTCCGATCTACGCGCTATGTGGCCCGCCCATTGCCACTTCAGCTTGCTAATCTTAACGGCTATGTCGGTGACCTTGGTTCTTCTACGAATCTCCTCATTCCTGATTCGATCGCGTAGAGAAACGCCGAGCATAGCTCTCTCCATAGCTCGCTGAGCAACTCTGAGCTTTTTTATGAGACCTATTGTAAGAGACCACGTCTCTGATCCATATATCATCACTGGTAACACACATTGACTAAAAACTTTAGTCTTAAGGCACTGAGGTATTTTGGATGAGAAGATGTTGCGCAGTTTCCCGAACGCTGCCCAGCCGAGTTGGATTCGTCGATAGACCTCTCTCTCAAAGTTGGACCTACCTAACCGGACTACCTGTCCCAGGTAAATGTATTCGTCGACAACTTCAAGAGTAGAGTTCCCAACGGTGAGTGCGGTGGGTACGACATGGACTTTAGACATTATTTTCGTTTTGTCCATGTTCATTTTAAGACCCACTTGTTGAGATACTCTGTTGAGGTCACCGAGCATTCGTCCTAGATCTTCCAGCGACTCCGCCACGACCACAATGTCGTCGGCAAATCGAAGGTGAGTGATGTATTCGCCATTGATGTTGATGCCAAGTCCTTGCCATTCCAAGAGCTTGAAGGCGTCCTCTAAGGTGGCCGTAAACAGTTTCGGAGAAATGACGTCTCCCTGCCTTACTCCTCTTTTTATGGGGATCGCTTTCGTGCACTGCCCCTGTACTCGGACTGACATGGTGGCGTTATTATACAAGCACCTCAACACCTCAATGTACCGATAGTCAATGCGGCATCGCTGGAGAGATCTAAGAACCGCCCAAGTCTCGATCGAATCGAAGGCTTTCTCATAGTCCACAAACGCCAAGCATAGTGGCCGATTATACTCCTCGGTCTTCTGTATAATCTGCCGCAGCGTATGTATGTGGTCTATGGTACTAAAGCCTTTCCGGAAACCGGCTTGTTCGGGAGGCTGGAAGTCATCAAACCTGCGTTCGAGACGATTCGTAATGACTCTCGAAAACAACCTATAAACATGGCTCAGCAGTGTGATGGGCCTATAATTCTTCAGTAAAGTGTTATCACCTTTCTTGAAAAAGAGTACCACCACACCCCTGTTCCACGCTTCCGGCGTTTTTCCTTCGAGCAAGACGGAATTAAACAGCCTCTGAAGGACTTTAAGTACCGGCGATCCGCCCGCTTTCAGAAGCTCTGCGGTAATTCCGTCTTCACCCGGCGCTTTGTTGTTTTTAAGGTGTTTGAGAGCCATCCCAATCTCGTACAGGCTGATGTCCGGGATATCTTCTGTGTAGTGTCGGGTTAGCTTGGCTCTTGGGTCTTTTACCAAGTCAACAACAGGTTCAGCTACTGAGGTATACAACTGCCCATAGAACCTCTCTATCTCCCTGAGCACCTCTGACCTATTCGACGTTACGTTTCCGTCCTCCGTCTTCAGCTTCGTCAACTGGCTTTGCCCAATAGACGCGTCTCTTGCAAACACTTTGGAGCCCTTGTTCTGCTCTATGGTCTCCTCAATACGTCTTGTATTGAAGGACCGTAAATCGTGTCGCAAGGACTTCAATATCTGTCCATTGAGCTGCCTATAGGACTTAGCATCATCGGAGGTTTGGAGTGTCATGGTACGTCGCTCAGCCATAAGGTTTCGGGTGTAGTCAGATAGCTTTTGAGGCCTATTTTTACGGTGGGGCTTAAAATGCTTGGACCCGACCGTATGGACAGTCTCTACCAACCTATTGTTGATTTCGTCCACTGATGCGCTGCTGTCTAGCAATTCGAAGCGGTTTGACAATTCGAGTTGAAAGTTCTCGGGGTTTTGGATATGTGCATTAGAAGGTCGGAGCGTAGACTTCATCAGACGCGATCTTTCCATTTTGACATTAATATTTAATGTGCCTCTGACCATTCGGTGATCACTGCCTGTTTTTACCCTGTGAATCACGGAGACATCATTAAATATTTGTCGCTTGGTGCTCATGATGAAGTCTATCTCATTTTTTGTGGAACCATCAGGGCTCATCCAGGTCCATTTCCTATGAGGCGGCTTCCGGAAGAAAGAGTTCATCATAAAGAGTCCCTCCTTCTCCAGATATTCGGCCAGCCTCTGACCCCTGGGGTTGCGTTGCCCATATCCAAATTGCCCCACTCTCAATTCATCATCGCCCCGTTTGCCCAGCCGCGCATTGAAGTCACGCATAACCACTGTAAAGTGTGCTTTGGAAGTATGTATGGCTCTACTAATGTCCTCATACATTACTTCGACGTCATCATCTGAGTATGCTGAGGTCGGTGCGTAGACCTGTATGACCTTCAGCGAATATCTTTTGGATATTCTGAGTATCAGGTACGCTACCCTGCTCGACACACTAGTGATGGACACAACGTTGTCTATGAGTGACTTGTGGACGATAAATCCGACACCACCTTGGGACTGCTGTTCGCCCTCCCGGTAGTAAAACAAGTTGCCGGATTTTAAGGTTATCGTGTCCTCGCCCTTTCTTCGGACCTCCGATAAACCAACAATATTCCACCGCAACTTGTTTATCTCTTCTTCCAGCTCAACAAGCTTCTCATCTGTCCTTAACGTGCGTGCGTTGTATGTCACCAGGGCCAATTTTCGGTGTTGGTGGTAGCCGAATCTCTGCCGGAGATTCTTAGCACCCCTTGTCCTGTCGTTACCATGGCTGCTACCGTGGCCAGGACGAACAGGACCGCCGGGGACTAGGGGCCTGGTTTTCTTACATTCTTCCATAATTGGGGGTGTTTGCCATACTCGCCACGCTTGGCAGGCGGGTTGGCGAGCGCAGTTATTGGTCGTCGAAGTGCTAAGGGAACGCTGCTGCCCATTCCCTAGTTTTCCCTTAGTCGCCTTGTACGACACCCAATGGGATGAGATGGGTTGGTCCTATTCTAAGCCGGGAACCACGCGGCGGGTTTTATTGGTTGTTCTTTTTATAATACTTTTATAAACTAGAATATGACTGCCTCGTTGTTATAGTATCGCATGATGCAGTTGTCGATTTTAGAGCCTTGGGTTTAAATACTAGGTAAAGGTTTTTCCCAAGGTGATGAATTGTGCCCGATATGATGACGATGGGCCCGCTCCTAATTACATTGGAACTTGGATTTTACAGTATACGTCTGTCACTTTCACGTGGGGTGTGTAGGCATGACTTGAACCTATGACCTATTCGGTAGGTAGTTCTGAAGGAAACTATTTAATTTATATATATATCATAACTCATTTTCGCCCGCGACTTTGGACAGAAAGCTAACATTATTCCGGGATAAAAACTATCCTTTGTGTTAATACAGTTAATAAACTATCTGTGAGGCAAATTTCATTCCAATCCTTTATGCCGTTTTTGCGCGATTGAGTTACAGATATCCCATCTAAACATCCAAACATACAATCTTTTGCATTTATAATATAAGTAGGATGCCAATACGAATCCAATTCAATTTTTCGATTATCGAGCACATAGATAAATATATGGATGTACCCTATTTCTGTAATTCCTACCTAATCAAAACCAAACATGGTACAATTGAAGATATTTTATTCAAATCCTATATTAATTAACCTCCCATATTTACACCTAAGACAAATGATCAAAACGCTTATCATTCCAATAACGAGTGTGCATTATCAATTTATAGCTCGCAACTAAATCACTAAACGTCACCTATTACATTCGACCAGTATTAAATACCTCTGAACTTACACCTATCTTCCTTTAAAGCTTCAGTTTTGCTGTAAAGCTCGGGGAGTGAAGGAGGTCTTAGTTTGCTGGTGGGTTCCACACCTTGGTTTCGATGTTAATAAAATTAATTAGCGCGAGATAACGCCTCTACCGCAAGACGAGTTTGCGTCATAGGCAAGTGGAATAGTTAACTAATAGTTTGGACAGGTGACGTGCCAAACTCTGCAACTACGTTGTAAAATTTAGGACATCCGGCACTAATAGTTCGATAGGAATTTTGGCTATACGTTTAAAAAAAGATGCTCTACGCTAGAAACTGTACTTAGGTCGTGGGGTACAAAAATAAATTATACGTAAATAACAAAGCTGTTGGAACCCTGTACTCTCCGCCTACCCCGCAAGGGATGTGGTGTGATTATATAGATAGATAGAATTCCACGTACACGGAAAAAAATGTGTTTTACCATTACATACGCCTATCACCACATTTAAGTTCGTTCAAAATATTGGGGATATTCTTTCAAAAATTTATGAGGACTGCAAAAACTCTAATGAATATGTGAGTCAAAATCTTTTCAAAACATATTTTTATACTGGTTTGCTTAACTGCTTAAATGTTTTAATATATATATTGTGATACAGATTTTTTTTTTAAGTTATTTCCAATAAAATTTTATAGCGAGAAGAAAAGATAAAAGGCAATGCCCAATTACCAAAATAAATATATAGAACCATAACAATCTACCTAAATGGAAATTTAATAGATTGTTTGGACCGAAATGTTCCGGGCGTTTGGTAAAATTGCGCAAAATAAATTCACGGGAAACCTTTCACTTCCAAATCTGAATCCGAACGGGTAAATCTAACGTTTCTATTTCCGATGCAACGGCGTGACGCCGCACACTGGTATTAATGAATTTATGCTCGGACAAAATATTAAAACGAATGAAAGTACAAGTATTGAAAGCATTTAATAGTAATGAGAATAAATGAAAGAGATAATTTTGAAATAGTGACCAGCAATATTATAGTTTAAATGGAAATATTTAATATATTTTATTCCCAACACTTTTAGTTTACACTAACTGTTTAAACTTATATTGGAAAATGTGTGACTAAACTCGTATTGGAATAATTAAGAGAAACCAGTTTTTATAAAAATATCACTTGAACTTATAAAGTTTATTTGTTTGAGTTTCTTTGTATCAAAAACTGAGTATTGGTATACTCAGCTGAAGCATCAAGGGCATTATATGATAAATTTATTACATAGAAAAATGTTCCCTTGGTCCCCAAATGTTCCCGTCTAGTGGCAAAGCGCATCGCTTTGTGATCACGAGGTCCTGGGTGCAAATCCTAGGTCGGACAAATGTAGTTTTTCTAACAATAACTTCCCGGTGTATATAATTCCGAAATCTGAAATTGTGCCCGGTATATGGCAATAGGCTCGCCCCCCATTACATGGGAGCTAACATCGTCAGTACACCTCTGCCACCTCCGCTTGGGGACTATAGGCGTGACGGTGTGTACAGAAAATATCATGGAGAAATAAATCATTTGTGTGGAAAAGAGAAAAGAATAATATTTTTAAAACATTAAATTAACACACAGAATCACAAATTGAGAAAATAGTGCAACAATAAAACACAACTTTGGCATAGATTATTAGGCATAATTTTATCCCACTGTGCGTCGATTGCTCTGTCAATCACTACATCGTGGGAAGCCGTAGGGACTATCACGGTTCGTCATCAACACTGTGCGACTGTATAGCTTCATCCCACTCACTCATACCAGTCAGAGAGAGAGGCAGTGTCCTGGGTTCAGTTGGCTCCGGATATTTATTCCGGATCTTATTTACTGCTTCAACAGCTTGCCGGCAGAATTTCATTTTCATATGCATATTGATGCGTGTTCGACACACGTGTTAGCCGCCTTTACAATAAGGGTGCCCAATGGATTCAATTTGCAAGTTACGAGTATGTAAAGCAAATTTTTATTCAATGTTTTTACTGGTCGTATTGTTGGCACAAATAATGGAAACTTCTATAAAAACTAACCACCGTTACTTCAAGCAAGACGGTAAATGAAGATTGTAGATTCCAGTGTAATAGGGGGTGTGCCTATTAATATTATAACGAGCACAACTCCGAACAGCATTAATAATTTTCCATAAAAAGCCCCAATAGGAAAATTTTACAATAACCGATCGACCAGTCGATAGCGTGGTTTGTTGATTGGTAGTAGACGCAATTTTGAGATGAATTGCGATTGAAGTTGAAATACTTACTTGTATTTTTTTAGCCTTTTTTACGGTCCCACCCCTGAGCAAAGGCCTTCCATTTATATCTCCACAATTATCGATTTAAGGTGTGAAAAAGAGGTGTATCGATAGCTTATGCTATTATCAAGCAATTTCTAAAATTTGCTAAAAACGGATTGTCCCTGAGATTGCAGTGGATCCCTGCACATGTCGGTATACGTAGTAATGAGGAGGTCGATCAGATAGCTAAAGAATCTATTGCTTTCGGTAACGAAGTAAATGTTATACGGGACTATACAGAACTTTTGCTTAATTACAAAAACATTACTTGGAATAACTGGAGCGAATACTTTAATGAGACATCTTGTATGAAAGGAATTTGGTATAAAACTATTCAATCGGAGCCTCCTCGTATACCATGGTTCCTTGAAAGTAGTTTGTATAGAGAGTACATTTTTGTGGCATACAGACTTCGACCCGATCACGTTCCACTTAATAAATTAAAATATTTGATGAAAAAGACAAATTCTCCAAATTGTCCACATTGCAATGTTGTCGAAGATGTACAACACATATTAGGGGAATGCTCTCGGAGTGAGAGTATGAGAGTCACACTGGTACCACAGTATGGTATTAATCTTACCAATATGGGAGTTTTTCAAACCATTCTTTCCACGCCGACTTCAGTAGTAGCAAAAACCTTATATAAATTAATAGCGCATAGCGTATCTAGATACTAAGTTTTGTTTTATCTTAAAAAAGAGAATGTTTAGAACTTAATTAGGGTACTGGGTCTGACATAATCTCTAAGAGATTCAAAGACCCTTAAAACAAAAGAATAAAAAAAAACAATTTATTGCCATTTCGGGCCACGTCAAAGTTGTCCAAATCGTCGCGCCACCTTTTACTAGGTCTATCTCGTCGTCTGCGACCACCGCTGGGTATCCAGTTGGTGAAGGCGTTTGCCCACCTCTGCGAGTTCATGCGTGTTACGTGTCCAGCCCATTCCCACTTCAGCTTTGCTGCTTTCATACCTACGTCCGTAATACAAGTAATGGAGCGCAGAGTGGTATTTCTGCCGTGGTTCATCTATTTTACATCTAATATACTGCGCTCCATAGCTCTTTGGTAAATCTTGAATTTGGCTTCTGTTGTTCAGTTAATGACCATATTGGAGCACCATAGGTTAGAACGGGCAAAAATTCTACGGTTTAGGGACATGGGAAGGTTGCCCTTCATAAAATCCTTGATGGACCAGTAGCTCTTCTAGGAACTTTCAATTCTTCCGTTGACTTCTTTTTCTTGCCTGTTCTTAAACGAGACTATCTGGCCCAGGTACGTATACTCGTCGACATAATGTACCTCAATCCTACGTTTTTTGCTATTGGTCATCAACTATGTTTTTGATCTATTCATAGAAAGTCCAACCACTTCCTGTACTCCGATCTTGGAGTATTTGCTGAAGTTTAGACGCTGATGATGAAAAAAGGATAATGTCATCTGCAAGCTGTTTGTTATTTGTCAAAATGCCTCGCGAACGGCAAGATTCTGGGAGCTTTTTTTAATATTTCCTGTAATGCGGCTGTAAATATCAACACTTAAAACACTTGAATATATCAAACACTTTTATATATTACAGATGGATGAGCTACGTTACTCATCTTTTAGTACCTATGCACAGGCGTATATTTCCAAACCAGAATCTCCAAAATAGAATCAACACACAACTACTAAACAAACTTTGATTACATGCAACCCATAAGAGAATTGCTTTTAATTTGCTAAAAGCTATTCTCTTTTTAACCAACTTCAAACAGAAGGAGGTTCTATATTCGTATGTATGTAGGTTTTTTTCATGTATGTTAATTTTGATGATTCTTTTTGCATTGGGTTCAGTAAAGCCCGAAGGTGGTCCCATTGTAATGAAATCGGTATTAAACCTTGAACTTACACCAGGGGACTCCTTAACGGCAAACAGCACGAATGTATAGATTATGGGTACTATATCAATTCTGTAGGTACCTTACTGTAAAACTAAGCAAAATAATATAACAATAATATTAGCCCTGTTAAGAAACTGTCCCACCGTTGGGCATGGGCCTCCTCTTAAACTGAGAGGGTTTAGGCCATAGCCCGCCACGCTGGCCCAGTGCGGGTTGGCGAACTTCACACACCTTCGAGAAACTCTCTGGCATGCAGGTTTCCTCACGATATTTTCCTTCACCGTTAAAGCAAGTGACAATTAATTTCGTGTGCGTACTAAGCACATGCTTTCGAAAAGACAGAGGTACGTGCCTAGGTTTGGCGCGGGTGCGTTTACTAACATGGTATTCATATACACAAACACCCAGACCGAAACAAATATTGTGGGGCACACAAAGATTTGTACCATCGAACCCGCGACTTATCGATCCAGTGGGCGGAGTGGCTTTAAGCTCATAACAACTGGACCAGGCTGTTCGTCAGATATGAGTACCTGACGAACATACATACACATACTCATTTATATAAATTAAGGCATATGGTTGGCAAAGAGTAGTAAAAAAACGTAACCAGCTCATTTGAATTGAGCAGCTATTTAAAAAAAAATATGTCTTATGGTCTACCTATCTCTATCTATATCATTACGCCAGATCCCATGCGGGGTAGGTAGAGAGTACAGAGTTCCAACAGGCACCTCTTTGGCTTCTTCCAGTCTCATAGTTCGTTTTATACAGGCTCGCCGGTTACGGAGACTCTTGACTTATGGTATTTTTGAAATACCCGATTCACCATATGGTAAGATAATTCTTAGCTACAATAAGTGAATCGGATATTTCAGAAATACCGTAAGTCATAATTATTTCTAAAGAAGTTTTTTTGCGTCCTTGTATTCTTCCTATATAATAAACAAGTCAAAAAATCAGCGAGCAGTAGTCGCATATGATGAGTAACATCTGACATGTTATCCTACTATGAAAAAGATCCGCATCAAATCAAATGGCGCGCGCTCAGTGGTCAAATAAAATAGCGCGCGCTTCCCTGGTTTCCTATTGCCACCATCTCACAGTCATCTCTCCGCTACCGCGCGCGTTCACTGGTCAAATCAAATAGTGTGCGCTCATTGGTCAAATCAAATAGCGCGCGCTCATTGGTCAAATCAAATAGCGCGCGCTTCCCTGCTTTCCTGTTGCCACCATCTCACAGCCATCTCTCCGCTACCGCGCGCCTTCATTGGTCAAATCAAATAGTGCGCGCTCATTGGTCAAATCAAATAGCGCGCGCTTCCCCGGTTTCCTGTTGGCACCATCTCACATCCATCTCTTCGCCACCACGCGCGCTCATTGGTCAAATCAAAAAGCCGGCGCTCATTAGTAAAATCAAATAGCGCGCGCTTCCTCGGTTTCCTGTAACACATTTCCGTCCCTTTTCCGAAATATCTCCCACAACAAAAATATTCAGCAACCGAGAGGAAAGAAGTTACACATCAACAAGAAACCACATAAGTCAGTGCAATATCAATGGAATGGGCAACACCTTAAAAATTATGTGTATTTAAGAAGTACTACTAATATGGTCACATTTTTTTCAAGCAAGTTTTCTGCATCCCTTAAAAAATGAAGAATGCTTCACTGAAAGGGTTTCTGAAATACCCGATTTAGCTAAGCTCCTTAGTAAGGTAATCTTCTAGCTTCACGAACAAATCACAAGTAATATTCCGAGCAAACAAAATATTCAAACAAATTAAACTGGCCCTAACAAGCAATGGGAGTGCTTCTGATTGCGCAGTTAACCACTGTTTGTCGAACTCAACTCAACTTTAGTAAGTGCGGCCATGTTATTTTTAAGTTCAAAGCGGTTGTGATTGAGGAATGAAATTTTATTTTATAAGGAATGAATATATCGATAGAAAAGGCTTTAAATTATTATAATTAGGTATTATTAGCAAAACTGGGGCCATATTTTACCATCATTGAAAAAATACTATCTGCCTACACCGCAAGGGATCTGCTTGATGTTATAGATAGATAGATAGATTAAAAAAAGCATTTACTTATAAATCTTGCTGGTAAATACTAATTTACTACAGTAACTTCAGTGTTTAACTTTGTCTGAAAGAAGGAATGGCGTAATCTACTATTTCCAGTTAACTAAATCGTATGTTCAAAATTATTTTAATTTAATGCATGTCCCTATTGCTTATATAAATTGGTGAATTTAATTTGGAAATATACCATAAAGCTGTTTTACTGCCGGCCTATAAAAACCCTTCTATGCATTTGAAATGAACAAGCATGGCATCATTATCATTAGCCCGTGTCAGCCCACTGCTGGACGTAGGTCTCTGGCATGGCACGCCTCTGAGCTCGATCTTCAGCTCTCCTCCTCCAATCCCTGCCCGCTGCCTTACGAATATCGTCGCCCCACCTAGCTACAGGGCGCCCTACACTACATTTACCGAGAAGCGGTCTCCTCTAAAGAACCGGTCCACCCCAACGACCATCGGTTCTGCGGCATATGTGACCTGCCCACTGCCATTTCGGCTTACTAATTCGCTGAGCTATGTCGGTAACCTTGGTTCTCTGACGAATAGCTTCGTTCCGGATTCAATCCCTAAGAGAAACTCCAAGCAAAGTTCTCTCCTTAGCTCGCTGAGCGACCTTGAACTGGTGGACAAGCCGCACGGTGAGTGGCCACGTTTCGGCTCCGTATGTCATTATAGGTAGGACGCACTGATTAAAAACTTTCGTTTTGGGATATGGGCGATGAGAAGACTCGCCGAAGTTTTCCAAATGCTGCGCAGCCAGCAGTCCATCTCTTAAATTCCCTGTTGAGTTGTTTATACCTAATTGGAGCAACTGCCATAGGTACTATTAGGTACTCGGAAACAACTTCGAGGGAAACTCCGTTTACGGCGATCGGTCCCGGGTCGAACAAGCATCTACGGTGTCCAATAACAATAAGGTAACCATTTGTCAAGCCTAAATTCTCCGAAAACTGGTGGCGAAGGTGTACCATGTACACCCACTTTTCCTGACGAAGCTAGGTCCAAATATAGCGAGCCTATTAATATCGGGCACAATATCAGACTCCGGATTATTTCTTCAACAGAAAAGCTGCTGTAACACGATATCCGAATTGGGATTATATTTATTATCAATTTTATCAATACAAAAATATTTTGTTTTGTATTGAGTTCTTAGCGAACGCGTATGCGAATATTAAATATATCGGCCCTTAGGTTTTCTGGACGGCCGATTCAATGCTGGTAACGGTGAAAGATGGATTTGTCATCGTTTACATAGTCGTCCGCATTGTGGCCGAGCATAAAGGAAATCTTGAAATAACACTAGAGCCTCGTCCGGTACACCGATATGCAAGTATGCGCACAATAGTTGGAGATTAATATTGTTACATGGAATGAAGTGATGTTAGCTGCTCCGCGATGCGTCCGACCGCTTGCCGCGTTGCCAATCGAATAACAACGCAGCGCCGTCCGGCATTACATGGACTATCTGTCATCGTAGATTCATCATCTGACAGATGTCATCTGTCACCGCATCACAACTTAATACACTCGAGCAATCATTAAAGGCAAAGAGTATGTCTATAACAAGATTAAAGGGTTACTAACGACTGTTAGTAGGTTACTACTATACGACGAATATTAATTAAAACTATTTTTAAAATTTTATCGCGGTTTATTTTTTATTCGGCACTAAAACACTAAAGCAATCGAAACGTCGGGAACTTAAAAATCAACTGCGATATAATCCGAAAAATATTATTATTTCATTTTTTGTTCGATATTCTATTTGTCTTTGCCCACTCTAGTCCGTAGACTACCAGTTAGAATGCAAATAAGTAACTTTTAATGTGATTAAGGCATAAATGGACACTACTTTGAAAGACAGCCCATGTTGTTTTAGCGTCTAGTCAAGTTTTTATATTCATTAATAAATTGGAAATATATTCTTAAACTAAATGTTTATTCAGATGTTCTTAATTTTTGTGAATTCGTCTGTAATTAAATAACCCTTGAGAACTGATGCCTCCGCAAAAGTTTTGGATGATAAAGAATTTCGAATGAAAAATGTGGGTAGGTACGAACTTTTAATTAAAATAAAGTAATTGGAACTAGGTATGTTTGTATATATATATATATATTTATAAAAAAAACTTCATGCTAGGGAGTGGTTCTATGTGGTTGGAGCGATTACAGGTACAAATTTTCATAGGCAAACTCTCAGCCTGAAAAAAATACCTATGGCTCACTTGAAGCCCCCAACTAGTCAATTTTTTTCAAAATTTGCATCAGTAATGGAAGATGTGCTGAATAAAACTTTCACGAGTAACAAGTCTGTTGTAGTTTGCGGTGACTTCAATATAAATATTTTAGTAAAAACATGATACAGTGACAGACTATTAAGCTTATTTCTATCTATCTATCTATAACCTCACGCCAGATCCCTTGCGGGGTAGGCAGAGAGTACAGAGTTCCAACAGGATCTTTCCTTACATACCTCTCTGGCTTCCTCCACTCTCATAGTTCGTCTCATACACACTCGCCGGTTACGGAGACTCTTGACTTGCCCTTCAGCTTATTTAATTATTTTAAATTGACTAACGTTTTTCTAGAACCGACTCGAATAAATTTAACTTCTGCTACATGCATTGACAACATTTTTTCTAATTGCGACTATTTAGATCAAGCAGTAGTTAACTATCTCCCATCGGATCTCACAGGACAATCAGTTACCTTTAATTATATTACACCAGAAAAAGGTATTACCATTAAATGTAAACATATAACACCTATGAGATTGCAAAAATTTAATAGTGTTTTAAAGAATATATTAGGTATTCCCGTATGTAATTCAAACGACCCTGGTAGATTCTATGCAAATTTTTTTTTTCAATATTACAAAGAGAATTTACTAGTAAATTTCCCGTTAAAGTAAGAAATATTAAACCCAAGTTTACCTTCTGTGATTGGGCTACTACTGGAATTCGTAGAAGTAGGGAAAGGCTATTTGAATTGTATGATCTCAAATCCCAAACTAATAGTGAAAGTTTTGTAAGGTACTTTACAAATTACTCTAAAACGTTTAGAAGAGTATGTAAGGCAGCTAAAGCACTTCATATAAGTAAAAAAATTAAATCTGCAGATGATGAAATAAAGGCCACCTGGAAAATTATTAATAATGTAACTGGGAGGTTTGAACAACGCAGTACAGACTTGACTCTTGAGACACCGCGAGGTCTCTTTAACACAGATAGAGACTCAAAACAGTTGAAAGTATTAGAGATTGGAATCTGTCAGGTTACGTAAGAAAATGAATCTTTCTACGGAAAATGTTCGTGCAATAATTTTCTACAACTTTGGAAAAGGCCTGACACGGCTTCAGTGTTTTGAAGAGCTAACATCTGTGTTCAGTGATAAAGCCTCATGTCTGCGGACTGTCGAACGCTGGTATTTAGAATTCCAGCGTGGACATACTAGTGTTAGTGACAAATCTCGCGAAGGACGCCCAAAATCCGCCTTCACTGAAGATAACATCATTGCTGTGAGACAACTAATTCTCGAAGATCGTCATGTGACGTATCGAGAGATAGAGGCTCTATTAGGCATCTCAGGGACAACCATTCAAAAGATCTTGCATGAAGCGCTTGGTGTGAGAAAGCTAGTTTGCCGTTGGATACCGCATCTGCTTTCCGACGATCACAAGGCGGCCCGCGTCAGATGGTGTAAGAAAACTGTGCAAAGGTTCAACCGAGGATAGTCAAATCACGTCTACGACATCATCAGTGGTCACGAATCTTGGATCTATGCCTAAGATCCTGATTCCAAACAACAATCTACAATCTGGGTCTTTCAAGACAAGCCAAAGTCGACTAAAGTTGTTCGTTCTCGAAGCACTTCAAAGAAGATGGTGGCCACGTTCGTTGGAAAAACCGGCCATGTTGCGACTATTGCACTTGAAGATCGTAGAACGGTTAACGCAGAGTGGTATACCACAGTTTGTTTATCACAAGTCATCGCCGAACTACGAAAATCTAACTCAAAGCGACGCATCATCCTGCACCACGACAACGCAAGCTCACACAGCGCTCGTCAAACGATTGAGTATTTGAAGCAGGAAAAAGTAGAAATTCTTGACCATCCTCCATACAGTCCTGATCTAAGCCCTAACGATTTCTTAACATTTCCTAAAATTAAGAAAAGTCTTCGCGGTCAAAGGTTCCAGTGCGGTGAAGAAGCAGTCGACGCTTTCAAGTCAGCCATTGTGAACACCGCCACTTTAGGGTGGAATAAATGTTATAATAACTGGTTTGAGCGAATGGAAAAGTGTATTAAGCTACGTGGTGAATACTTTGAAAAACAATAAAAAGTACTATAAGGTTCTAGTTGTGTTTTTTTCTTCAAACGACAAAACTTAAAAGGCATGCCTCGCATTCCACTAGAGACGACTAAATCTTTGAATTCCTCTTCAACCCTTGCAATTTCATTTGTTAAAATGAACATTGGTGCTTGTCCTGTAGAGTTTAGATTCAAACATATTAGTCCACGGTCGGTTATAAAAGTTATTAATGATTTAAAAATAAAATTAACTGAAGATGGGCATGTCTGTAAAAGTGTGTGAATCTATTATTCGTACAATCGCGCCTGACTTAGCTTTAGTTTTTAATATGTGTGTAGATGAGGGAGTATTCCCGGATTTAATGAAGTTTAGTAAAGTAATACCACTATTCAAATCCGGCAATAGTAATGATCCGAACAACTATAGGCCAGTGTCTGTCTTGCCAGTGCTCAGCAAGGTGTATGAAATGGTAATGCTTATTCAAATGTTAGATCATTTTAACACGGATAACATCCTCCACGATCAGCAATATGGCTTCACCAAAGGACGTTGTACCACCGACGCCGGTGTTACCCTAATAAAGCATATATTTGATGCGTGGGAGAACTCACAGGACGCCATTGGCATCTTTTGCGACCTATTGAAGGCATTTGATTGCGTTGAACATGAAACACTATTGCTTAAACTAGAGCACTATGGAATCCGTGGTAGAGCGCTTAATCTTTTAAAATCTTACCAAATAAAAATATTGATCTGTTTAATCAGCTAGGCGATAGGCATTGCTATAATACGCGACATAGAAATAAATAGGATCAACCGCAATTTCGTCTGTCAAAAATTCACACTTCTTTCATGGGATACTATGTTAGATTTTATAATAAAATTCCTCTTGACGTCACTAAACTTAGTGACAGTAAATTCCAAGCTTGTATTAAACGTACACTTAGTAAACATGCTTATTATACGCTAGATAATTTTTTTAAAGACAAAAATACTTGTAAGGGGCTGTTCCAGCTCCACTTGATTGGATATAGACAACTTGTTTAGCTATTATTATTTAATATTCCTTCTCTTCCTTCTATTAATTTAGTAAAATGTTTCTTTTTTTCTCATTTCTTTCTCTGTAAATAAGGGAACCATGTAGCCATTCACATGAATAGTGTAATTTGTATAATTTAACTTAGACCTACCTAATAGACCAGCCTACATCGTTCTCCCATATCCCACAACAAAAAGTAGATGGAAAAAGAAAATTTAAAAATACTATTTTAGAAGAGTAACCGTGGAGTTTCTTGCCCTTCTTCTCCACAGGAATGGCATTCCGAAGTGGTGGTAGAGTCTTTGTTACTTTTCTGACGATTCATAAATACTGTAATGGTTTACATGAATAAAAAATATTCTGATTCTGATTCTGAAGATTCCTCCCGAATATGTAACGGACTTGCGACTACCCAAATTTGCTTTATCTATAGCAGTTATTGGGTACACAACTTGTCAACAAGTATGCATTCTACCCTCTCTAGTTACCACCTAAGAGATTTGTCCCAATGATATGCATCTAAAAACTTAATATCTAATGACATGCATTAAAAACAATATCGATCTCAAAGTCGCCCCTCCATCGCATTATTAGCAACTAGTTTCTGCCCGCGACTTCGTTTGCGTCCGAACGGAACCCAACATTTTTCCGGGATAAAAAGTATCCTATCTAGGTAGGTAAACTATCGGTGCGCCAAATTTTATCCAAATCCGTTAAGCTGTTTTTGTGTGATTTAGTATCAAACATCTAAACATACAAATATACAAACTTTCACATTTATAATATTAGTAGGATTACAAGGATATTCTTCCAAATAGGAATTCGTTGTAAAGCAAATATTCGGCCACTCATAGAATTCCAGCATTGCCATCAAAGCTTGCTTTTAGGGGTAGTACAAAAAGGGAAAACTGCGAAACATTCCACCCCTATGGACAGTACTTAGGTTCAAGCACGAACAGATTGACGTTAACGCAACACTGTCGTTTTCATATGCCATCCTTTTTATTATACACATTTACCAAATAAGAATGAACGTGAGAGTACGCTTTCTCAACTACGTTATCTTAGTCCTAATCTGTTTGTGCTTAGTCCTCTGTAGGCTAAACATAAACAATTTGATGGTATGATAAAGTTGTCAAGAAGGCGTGCCGGCACGTTCATCTTTGTTTAGTAAACTTGTATTGAGGAGTTTTGGCGGGAAATCGAAGAGTGATGTTGTCAATTTGTTTTAATTTCCAAAACTTGTGTTATTTTGAATTATAATGTGTAATATTGGTGGAATATTACCGATTATGTATTCCTATATGTGCATGAGTGAAGGTAATTGTAACAAAGGGTTAAAACGTGCCTTTTCTATCCCGGGTGGGGCACTTCATCAATTTCATTATCATCTTTGTCATCAAGTTCATTGGGGAGTTGAATTAATTTAGAAATGAATATTCGTAAACTTTGTACAATCGCATAAAGTAAACGCAATTGCCACAAAATAAAACTTGTATTGTCAAAACGATGGCATGTCAACTCGATAGCGTTACGCTAACATCAATCCGTTCGTGTTTAGTCCTTTGGGCTGAAACATGGACTACATTCAGTAATGAATGTATAAACCTACTGTCCTGTTTGGCAGATATTCATTTATATGGAGGGTAAACAGAGCTTGAATTTGTTCAGGCGTAATTTTTACGAAAATGACGAAGGGTTATGTAGTATTTCATACACAAAATAATATTTTACACCCATGTTTCATCGTTAATGTTAGGTCCCAACATAATAGGAGGCAAAGCTATTGCCTTTATACTGCGTACAATTCCAGATTATTTCAGATTATTTTCGATAGAAAAGTCACACTGTCCGATCTAGCAGTCGAAGGTGATATACGCCACTAATTAAATGTGTTTTTCGTTATTTACCCTGAATTACTCCGCCTGCTTCGTAAAAATTACATGAGCAATCGTGAAAGTCTGCTTAATAAGACTTATTTATACAATTTCTAAATGAAATATAACTATATTTCGGATTTTAACGAGGTTTGTGTTTGATTTTTAAGTTTCCGACGTTTCGAGTGCTTTGTAGCACCCATGGTGACGGGAAGAATTGAGGTTTTAGACGTCCAAAAGGTATAGTTGTTCCGGGGTACTCTCAAACCACTTAATTATTTTTGTTGGTCTAATCTACGCAGAATAACCTAATGCTGTCTTGAGGTCTTCCAGTGTTATGCTTGGTTTTGGATTAAATTATATCAATTACCAGATCCCAAGTCGATGAAAACACCCAGCTATCTTCTCTATTGAAATTAGCATTTTTTTTAATTTCAAGAGCCTCGCGAAATGTCTTTGGCAGGAATGGGTGTTCTTACACAAGGATTTGAGGGCTGTCAAATCTGATGTTATGGTGGGTACCGTCAAGGACATGTTCACAGACTGCAGACTTTCTTTTACCCGAATTTTTGTTTGTCCTATGAAAGAGAAACATTCACAATCAAGCTTTATATACTACTGCATCTTGTAGGATTTGACAATTGACAAAAATAAACATAAGCGAAATAAAATCCACAAAATAGTTTTATTTCATGTGTAATATTCGCATATATCTAAAAACACAATTACTGTGGTTACAGTGATACAAAAACACTAGAGTAGTGTCTGACTTTGTATTACTATTAAGCAAAATATGAGAACAATTCGATCAACTCAATAACGAATATAAAAAATCTAGGTCCTAAAGTAAAATTTATTTTAAATAAATACCTCTCAAAAACTTTCAAATCGCGATCAGTCACTTCACTTACCTAACGATCCTTGGACTTGAAAGTAATGGAAAGTTTCACCACTTCGAAAGTTTAGAGGCTCAAGGGATGCAAGTCCCAACGCGTAAAGTCGACACCGGAATCCGTTAGGGATCTCACTGTTAGGGTTCCATTTGTCTTGTTTTGTATTCCATTATACTAGGCACGAATCCAGATCGATTTTTCTAGCGAAAGAATGTTTCTACATTCTTAAAACGAACTAGAATTCAAAGCCAAGAATTGTAGAAGCCTGTAGTAGGGAAGTATGACCTATTGTCTCTCACTTTGCTTTGTAAAAAAAAGCTTTTAACTAACAGTGGGAGAGTAGAAACTGATTTATAATTATTATTCGGTAAAAATACGGGCAGGGTTCCATCATATATTTGGAACAGAACCCACCCCCTAGCAACAACAAAAAAACAAGCACCATATATTTCCCAAGGGCAGGTGGCAAAAGTGTACGTACAATGTAAGTACATCCATACATAGGCATCCATTTTTAGTTCAAATTGTCATTATACCAGGCACCATTGCCTAATTCGAATAGCTACTGAGTTTACCGTGACCAACGACTTTTTGTGCCCCTCACCCATCTCAAACAGACCGTCATACGCTGATTAACCTTAGTGATCGCTTAGAACACCGCGGTTGCACAACACTGCAATTTAAGCCTCTAATCACTTATATAAGCAGTGATAGCCTAGTAAGCAGTGATAGCCTAGTGGTTAGACCGTTGGACTGCAAAGTCAGAGGTCTAAGACCCAAGCTATTATCATCGGTAGCTCTAGACTTACTGCACATCAAGATTGGTCACGACTTCCCCAAATTATGTTTGACGGTGTCACAATACCTATAAGTAATACAGTAAAAAATTTGGGGATCTATATTGACACCAACTTCACGTGGGGCCCGCAGATTCAAGAACTTAGCCGCAAGATTTTTGCTTCCGCTGGCTCATTAAGAAGGTTGCGAAATTTTCTGCCCACTGCTACTAAAATTGCTCTTGCACAATCCCTTCTACTTCCTATCCTCGATTATGCCGACGCCAGCTATCTTAATATAACTGAGAGTCAACTTGATAAACTTGAACGACTTCAAAATTTCTGTATAAGATTCATATTCGGTTTGCGGAAATATGATCATGTGTCTGAATTTCGTGCTAAGCTCAAGTGGCTACCAATTCGCTTTCGCCGGAATGCTCACATACTATCACTTCTATACAGCATTCTGTTTGATCCTAATACTCTTTTATACCTCAAAAAACGATTCGTGTTTCTCCGTGAGTCACATTCAAGGTTCTTAAGGTCGTCGGAAAATCTCAGACTTGAAACACTAATGCATTCCAAGATATTTCTTGATAAATCATTCTTAGTCCAAGCTGTTGGTCTATGGAATGCATTGTCTGTGTCAGTAAGACGCGCAGAGTCATTGGCCATTTTTAAAAGAATGGTTAAGGACCACTTTCTTTCGTTAAGCACCACTTTTATTCTGTAATAAGTCACGTACTATCATGCCGTTTCTTTATTCCTACCTTTATTATATTTGTATATTGTTATGTATCATATATATTTATATCATATATATACCTATACCTATTAAAAGAAAACTTAACTAATAAATGTACGCCACCTACTGCCCTCTATTTTTTGTTTATCTTTTTGTCTTGTTCTTTCTGTTTTGGTTGTCTGGAAGAGATCGCTATTAGCGATAAGACCGCCAATTGTGCCTTTGTTTAATTTTTTTTTTCTCTATGTAAATGTATTGGTGTACAATAAAGAGTAATCTATCTATCTATCTCGGGTTCAAACCCAGGCACGCACCTCTGTCTATTCGAAAGCATGTGCGTATTTAAAATTAATTATCACTTGCTTTAACGGTGAAGGAAAACATCGTGAGGAAACCTGCATGCCTAAGAGTTTCTCGAAGGTGTGTGAAGTTCGCCAACCCGCACTGGGCCAGCGTGGTGGACTATGGCCTAAACCCTCTCAGTTGGAGAGGAGGCCCGTGCCCAGCAGTGGGACAGTTTCTTAACAGGGCTAATATTATTATTTATTATAATCAATTATACAAGGTGTAACATACTAAACGCTAGACTTGAAAATAGTTTGATCTAAATCGATAGCTGAATTGATTCCAATTATTTATAATGTATTTTTTTTTTTAATTTACAAAAAAAATCTTGATTCATAGCAACACGAAGATCACAAATGCATTTCCAAAACGTATTTCTTATTTCGTACACATACACTTACTAGTTTCATTGTTAATTGGTATAAGAGTGCGTAAAAAAGGGGTTAAATATTTTAAATTTAGAAAAATTGTTTTTCATATGGAATTTGTGAAGTAATTATCTAATTGGGGTGTCTAAGGGTTTTTCGTTATTAATGATACACCTTGCATATTATATAGTATTAAAAACTGTTGCGACCCCATGTTTCTGCTCTGTAAACCATATTTTCAAGCATACAACAAAAGCTTCATTCGTCATAATTCCCGCAGAAAAGCCCACGCTTTTAAGCTACACTCGTGACTTTGTTACAACCACAAAAACATAGATGCGTTTTCCTCCACGATTTTACGACATTATTTCATATCAGCGAATGCTATTACTGTCTAAGTTATTCGTATTTACGACGTAACACGTAGCCGTTTAAATCAAATTTTTGTGATCGAGCCCCTTTATTGTGGCAAGTATTTATTCGTTATTTTATGGGTTCGGTTTGTGAGTTTCTTACGGCTTTCTTGTTGTAACTGGTGGCGAAGTTTTTAAAGCGATTCCGTTAATGTGCAGAAAATAGTAAATGTAAATATTGTTACGACCCAGATGTACCCCGATATCTCGAAAACCTTTTATCGGGTGATGGCGATTCTAAAACGCATTACGCACCCATAGATCCCCTATCGATCTGTCAAGAAAGATCTAGATTCTGCGTTTGAGTGCTATCATACATTTAATATCTAGAAGAGTTAATATCTATTTAAAGTCAAGAGTCTCCGTAACCGGCGAGCGTGTATGAGACGAACTATGAGAGTCAAGGAAGCCAGAGAGGTATGTAAGGAAAGAACCTGTTGGAACTCTGTACTCTCTGCCTACCCCGCAAGGGATCTGGCGTGAGGTTATAGATAGATAGATAGAATATCTAGAAGATTCCTTCCGGCATATGCCGCATACCTAGTTGTTCACGGACGGTATGTAATAATAATACCGGTTTGTAGGACGCGCGGTCTATGGTTCGAAGTACTTTTCTTTCGATGTACTTGGAGGATTCACATCCTTTCTAGAACTTTCATACGAGTATAAAAGGAACACTTAACGCGGCGTTGGACACAGTCTCTTTTAGGAAGCGACAGCGATCCAATCGAGAACAAGCGATCTAAGTGAAACACACCGGCGACCTTACCAACTATATACGGATACTGCGAATGACTCAGCCACTTGGAAGCAGTATTTGGATACTAATGAGATTAGTACTAGTGTGTGTTTAGTGCTTGTATGTACTAGGGGGGATCAAAAATTAGTGAGAACGACATACTCCTTGGTAAAAAAAAAAAAATACTGGCAGGCATAGCTCAGATACATATTTAAATATTAATAAAAAAAAAATCTTCGGTTCTCTTTTGTTTTTTTCTGAATGTAGTCATTTGTTTGCTTCGTGTCGGAACGTGTTCTCAAAAATGGAGAAAAACGAAGTGTGAGCCGTTATTAAATACATCTGTTTAAAAAAGTTAACGACGCAAGAGATTTATTGCGATTTGGAGGCAACATTAGGAGAGTCTGCTCCGCCGTATTCCACTGTCGCAAGGTGGGCTTCTCAATTTCGAGTAGGGAGAACGAGCACGGAAGACGAACATCGTTGCGACCGTCCATCGACGTCAGTCACCCAAGAAAATGTTGCGAAAGTCGAGAAAATTGTATTGAGCGATCGGAGTTACCACTTACCGATACTTAATACAAGAAACGGGCATTTCATATGGAAGTATTCAATCCATATTGAAACAATCTTTGAATATGAGAAAAGTCTCCGCAAGATGGGTGCCGAGAATGTTAACCGACAGTCAGAAACAAAATCGACTTGACATTTCGAAGATATTGTTGGACAAGTTTCAAGAAGATTCTGAAAACTTTTTGTCTCGTTTCGTAACAATGGACGAAACATGGGTCCATCATTTTGATCCCGAGACAAAACAGCAATCTTCGCAATGGAAACGGCCATCATCACCGACCCCGAAGAAGTTTTGTGTCGTGGCATCGGCTGGCAAGCTTATGGCCTCAATATTTTGGGACTCAGAAGGAATATTGTTGATTAATTACCTGGAGCGTGGAACCACTATTACAGGCCAATATTATGCAGCTTTAATTCCCAAGTTGAGGAATGCCATCAAAGAGAAAAGGAGAGGGTAACTTCGAAGGGGCGTGCTGTTTCATCACGACAACGCACCCGCGCACAGGTCGGCAGTTGCGATGGCTGCCATTCAGCAAGCTGGCTTCGAATTGGTTGACCACCCCCCTTATTCACCAGATCTGGCGGCTAGCAATTTTTATCTGTTCCCCAAATTAAAAAAAATACTTAAGGGGAAACAGGTACGAAGACGATAACGAGGTGATGGATGCCGTGGAGAGCTTTTTGCAGGACCAAGACAAAACTTTTTTTGTGAAAGGGATTGAAGCCTTGGAAAAGCGCTGGACTCGGTGTGTAGAGAGACTCGGAAACTATTTAGAAAAATAAATTATTAAGTTATCAATAGTCATTATATTCTATCTCATTCTCACTACTTTTTGATCCCTCCTCGAACTTGCATTAGATGTACTGTTTTTGCGCGTACAGCGCCTAATAAAGTACTTCGAACGTTATTCGGCATTTAATTACCCCGAAAACGTTACAGTATCCAGAAAAGAAAAGGGTCTTCTTGATGTTACATAACACGCATTAGTAAAGGTAAATGTATGTTCCATCTATCTACATCATCCCGCTAGACTCTGTGTGGGACAGGAAGACATTACAGTCCTAACAGCTCTTTCACTTCAGATTTTAAACGTTTAGATCCCTGAATTTTAAGCAATATATAATAAAACTTAGATCAAAACTTGTAATTACGTAAGCAATATAAAATATGACCATGGTACCAAAATGTTTTAGTGTGTGTGATGAAAAAATTCTTTAGGGTTACTTGTGGATTGTTTACGTATTAATTATCCAATACATTAAGAACGTGGTAAGACTTCGAAATTATTAATTTCATATTTATGCAATATTTGATTTGATAGTTGCACTTTAGCTTTTTTTATTTTATTTATTTAATCCGTTATTGTATACAGTACATTTACAGTTGTAATTTCACAGGTGATATACAAAGGCGAGCTTAACTCAAAATATGAGTTCTCTTCCAGCGAACCTTTAAGTGTTGAGAGATGAGAATGTTAATAAGAGGAAAGTTATACAATTACACATTAAAACATACAATAAAATAAACATAAATATAAATAAAATACAAACTATACAAAACTAAATATATACAATTTATAAAATAAACATACATAAAAATACACATAGTATATCATATTACAAATGTGTTTCAATAATCAGATAGCAAATGTTCCCTGATTCTTATTATAAACTTATCTTTCCCCTACCATAAGGTTGCTAAAAATATCGCTTAAGGCGACGACCTAACCTAGCCCTTTAACACAATTAACGAAAGACCCGAAATACAAGACCGTTCTAAATCGATAACTGAATTGATTCCAACAATTTTTATTGTATCTTACTTTTTTTTTAATTTGCAAATAATGCTGTTAAAAACACCTACAGTGCGCTATAAAAAATTAAACTTATTATTGATTTAAATTAATACAGAGATTTAAAACGCATTTTTAAAACGTATTTCTAAATACGCACTCATACACGTACAAGTTTTATTGTTAGTTGGGGTATATAAGTGCTTAAAAAAGGGATAAAATAAAATTAAACTCCGAAAATTGGTTTTGTATATTGAATTCGTGAAGCAATTATCTAGTCAGAGTGTCTTAGGTCTTGCGTTATTTACGATGCACCTTGTATATTTTTATAAAAATCATTTGCCTGAATTCTGAATTAAATCGAAAAGATCAAAATTTGCAATTTACGAGAGAGAGACAGAGTTAAAATCAAATCAATTTTAGGCGGTACGAACTTCACCAGGTCATTTAGTGTTTATTACCTGTGCAATAATATTGTATTGGTATAATATTTTTTAGAACACAATCGAGTACAAAAATACTTTAATATAAATTTAGCATGCCGTGAATAATATGGGTAAAATGTGAGTTAAACTAAGCCTACAACTAAACCGCACTGAACTCCATTATTCCTTCATTAATAACACATTGCACGGCCGCATAAGGTAACTCCAATGACATCTAATTTCTCAACGTCCTCCCACTGACATATCGAATTAATGGTCTCCGATTAAACCCTTCGCTACCTAACTCGCTGACCTCAATACCCTAGCCTTGAAGTCCAAATATATCAAACCTTAGCCTAGGGTGGATCCTTATTTGCTAACACCGAACACGGAGCGTTACGGAAACTTTATGAAATGATCGTGTATTCTGTATGCCACTGAAAATACCATTAAGCGTTAATTTGACATTACCATAATGTACCGCGATTCGTGTTTAATTGGTCATACCCACATCTTATATTGTGATAATAAAATACTAGATATTAAATAGCATACCTTTTCGTAAGAAACTACTGGTGCCGCATTTTCATACATGTATAAATAAATACAGAATAACATTATCCTGTAAAAATATTTTCCGATGAATTTTAACACTTTATAAGTACAGTACACATCGCTCTTAGAACTGACGGCCGTTGGGGCAGAAAGGTTCTCGAATGGCGACAACGTACCGGAAGACGTGGAGTAGGTAGGCCCCCTACAAGATGGACCGATGACCTGGTGAAGGTCGCGGGTAGAAGTTGGATGCGTACAGCACAAAGCCGGTCGTTGTGGCGGTCTTTAGGGGAGGCCTTTTTCCTGCAGTGGGCGTCTTTCGGCTGAAGAAGAATAAGTACAGTGGCAAGTTTCAGACACTTCGCAGTTAGATATGTTAAAAAATACTAACTTTATTTACTACATTAGGTATGTAAGAAGGAGAATGAAAGCAGGATAAATTGCATTTTGATCACATTTATTTTGTATATTTAATTTTGAAAATACTGACGTCTGCTTCAAACGTTGTTTTTTTTCTATTATTGACTATACACCATCTTCACACACTTCGATACTAGGGCATGTAAGCGTAACGCAATCGAGAAAGCGAGCTGTCACGTTCATCTGCATTTAGCAACTTGTTTGTGTAAAAAGGATGGCATATCAATTCGGTAATTTTAATTATAAAACGAAAAATTGTACTATTCGCAACAGCGTAATAATAAAACGTATAGGTATGAAAGAATGTGTCGGTGTAAAGATGAAAAAGGGTATGCTCAGTTGGTTCGGGCATATAGAAAGAATGTCAGAAGAAAGAATGACTAAACAGATATACAATGCGAAAGTAGAAGGATGTAGGTACCGGGGAAGACCTAGACTATCTTACCATGACCAAATAGACCGTGTATTATCTGAAGGGCAAGTCAAGAGTCTCCGTAACCGGCGAGCGTGTATGAGGCGAACTATGAGAGTGGAGGAAGCCAGAGAGGTCTGTAAGGGAAGAACCTGTTGGAACCCTGTACTCTCTGCCTACCCCGCAAGGAAACTGGCGTGGTGATGTAGATAGATAGATAGATTAGTCCACGCAGTACTGAAACATTTTATGCTAATTTATTACATTTATGGCGACAAGTTCACGCGGCTATAAGTCTAGTGGTTTATTATTACAATTTATATGATCATACCGAATAAGGCCCTGGGAGCTTAGCATGAAAAGATTAATGTTAGAATGACGCTAGCGAGTTGATAAGCTATCCTTGTTACACTACAAATTTACTTAATATCCATGAACGTGACAGCACGCTCACTCGCTAACATCACGCTTACGTCAATCTTTTTGTGCTAAGCCCTCAGCTCTTAGCCAGAACGTGACAGTTTTAACATATTACCCAAGGATGAGCCTTGAATTATGGCTTCTGGTGGTATGGTTTTCGATCAGTCGGGGCAGCGAACATTTTTTCGGTCTCTTGATTAGCTTTGAACCTTTTTCAGATTACCAAAGGGTTTTAGGGTGTCTTTTATGAAATAATTGCAGTTTTTTATAAGAAAGAATATAACCATGTTTTCAATAATACAGAACTAAGGCAATGAAATATATGTGGCTTGAAATGTGCTTCTGGTATTTTTGCTAGTACGTCACTCTCATACTTTATCGTCCAAAATTATTTATTTGTATGAAATATTGCGCTTATATATATTAATGATATGTGAAAATAAGACTTTACACCGTGAATTAGAATACCTCGTTGGTCTAGTGGCAAAGCACATCGCTTTGTGATCAGTTTCTGGGTTCAAATCCTAGGTCGGACAAGTGTAGTTTTGCTAACGAAAGCTTCCCAGTACGGGTCCGGAGTCTGGAATTGTGCCCAGTATATGGCAATAGGCTCGCTCCCTATTACATGGGACCTAACATCTTCGGCAAAACGTGGGTGTACTCAGTACACTTCGGCCACCCCCGCTTGGGGAATAAAGGGGTGACGGTGTGTGAAAATAATTGATATTTTTTTTCATTTTTCTTTTTCAAAAAGCGTAGCCCCTTACTAGGAATTATTTTGTGCGTGTTTACAAATTTAAAATTAAATACCCAACCACTCAAACCGACAGCATTATTTATAAGGTCACACAAATATTCGTTCCGGGTGGGTATCATACCCACAACTTATTGATTCAATTAATTAAGCGGCCTACGCTTTAACGGTTTGATAAAACCGATATCTAAACTATCCTAAGCCTTGCAACACTGAACATAACTAACATCCTATAAAAAAAGTGGGTAGCACTAACCATCCCCAAAACTATCCTTCTACAACCCACACAAGGAACCTAAACTCAAACAGCAAAATTTCCATACACTCGTAACAAAAACACACCAAACATTCACACTTCGGACACGAAATACTGTTGAAATTGTAAAACAATTTTCATAATGAATCCCGTACCTTTGTAGGAGCACTCGGGACGTGTCTATTAAAAATGTACACGTGTTTCCGGTGCAAAATTAAACACTACGTGAGATGTTTAAGGAATACCAAATGACGGTGGTCAGAAGGGTCATTCGCGTTGACATGGCCTTTTGATCTCGGAGTCCTAAAGTAGCCCTGTATTTGTCGTAATAATGATTGTGGTTTTTTGTGTCTTGGGAAAATCCTTTTATGGCGAAAATATCATAACTTTCGGATTTAATATTCAGACAGATTAGATATGTCATAATTTTCTGTAAAATGAGTTGATGATACGGAATCATTTATTTATCTCAAAGCTTGTTCAGTCATTTTGCTGATTGAAAAAATAATGTTTTACCTGTATTAGTATTTCTGTAGCCGTGTCCTATATACCGGTACTCAAAAAGCTTTTCAAAAAAACGCCATATTTTAATATAAGTAGCCATGCAACAAATAAATAATTGTAATGATCGCGAGAATAAATCGAGTCTCCTTAACCAGAGAGCATGTATGAGACGAACTATTAGAGTCAAGGAAGCCAAAGAAGTAAAGAAAAACCAGTGAGGAAAAGCCTGTTGCAATTCTGTACTCTCTGCCTACTTCGCAATAATATTAACTGTAATGCTCCGGTAAAAAATAAACTTTCCTTAAAAGGACATAGAAATAATAGTCACGACTCTATTCACGGCTTAAAAATAAATAATCTCAATACATCACGTTCCCAGAGTCAGCACTCTTACAGGTAGGAAGACGGGAACAATATCAGCTGAACTGAAGACAAATAGCGGCACGCCAAAATGAAATAATGCTAAATAAGCAATATGTAAAGTGTTGAAGGAGTGAATAATCAATATGACGGATGGTGCATGGGAAAGGAAGATGGCAGTTCCTATAAGCTTTGGTGAAAGGGTTAAAATTCGTCAAGATTTGAAAATACTAGTCAGTTACATTAATTAAAATTGGACTATGTATAAAATGCAATTTACTTTCAAGAATTAAGTCGGTTGCAACTATACGTATGTATATCAACACTACGACTTATAATCGTTGAAAGTTGTTCCAATTTTTAAGACTATAAATCCTACGAAATTTGAAATTTTAAGTATGTCCCATTTTATATACAAATTAGAAAATGTATCAAGTCAAACAAATAACCTACATCCTTTGCACTAGCACAAATTATGTTTCGAATTCCTCATAAAATAGCATTTGCATTTAGAGACATTGGGTTCTCCAAATTATTTTTATTTCCAATTAGATGACAGTGGATTGTTTAAATATTCACACAATCGGCGTCTACCATACAATTAAGTCCGACATATCCTTTCCGGCTTGACACCAAAGCAAGTGCCTCATTTCAACTCTTGCGTTTCTAAACAATCCATCGTGGTACCGTCATTTATATTTCTTTACAATCAATTCTAGTTCCGCTGTTCTATTCCTCTACCATTCCATTCCTTGCTCCTACACCCCAAAGGTTACGTTAAGGGTAAAGGAGCAAACAGCCCCGGGGTAAGTAAACACGCTGACGAAGACACGGGTGAACCACGCTACCGATTCCAACGTTTTTATCTGTCACAGACAGCCGTGGGCAGCGTTTTACTAAGCCCTTTGATACCGTTGACATAGTGAGTTTGCCTAAATCGTTAGTTTACTCCGCCCACCTTATTGCGAAGATCCTTGCCAATGAAGGGACTGTTTGCATAAAGTGGTCGATTTTTGCAGGTTGGTTTTGTTTGAATTATTTACCTGTGTATTCAATTTGATTGAGGAGCCGTGGTAGGTGGTTGCATTTAGAGCTAAGGTTGTGTAAATAAGGACTTGGGGTTGATTGGAACAGGGTCACGAAGGAAAGTGCATAAAGGCTACTTACTACTTACTTTATGTTTTGTTTTGAGTAATAGAGATCTATATTTGATAATAGTTACATATAGAAAGAATGACAAAACAGACACACAATGCAAATGTGGAGGGATGTAGGTACCGGGGCAGACCTAGACTATCTTACCACGACCAAATAGACCGTGTCTTATCCAAAGGGCAAGTCAAGAGTCTCCGTAACCGGCGAGCTTGTATGAGACGAACTATAAGAGTGGAGGAAGCCAGAGAGGTATGTAAGAAAAGAACCTGTTGGTACTCTGTGCTCTCTACCTACCCCGCAAGAGATCTGGCGCGATGATATACATAGAGAGATAGATAGAATTACATACATTATGTTACTAAATGCTATCTTATCTCTCAAGGTGGACATTGTATAAATGATATAGATAAATAACTATCTCAATCAAAAATAGCAGGTTATATTGGATTATTAAATACGTTTATACTATTTTTATGCTTTTGAGGTAACAAGAATTGTGACAATTGCATCTTAGATCTCTCCATATAAATAATATGACAACCTTACCTAATTGTATTCCCATCAAATTACCTACTACTTCTAACATAACAAGCCTTCCTTTCCGCATTTCCCGAACTACCGTATAATTTAACGCATCTCACCCAACAACTTAACTCGAACCCCCCACATACCATAAAACGTCAACAACAAGGGTAATATCTTATTGCTCTTCCATTGTCCAAGTGAGCGGACTTACTGCCCATACAAAACACTTGAGGACACCATAAAGGGTCGCGGCTGTAGAGGGCTAAGAACAAACCATTTGACTTAATCGTAACGTTCTTAAGAAAGCATGCTGTCACATTCATCTTTATTTAGTAAAACTGTTGTGTGAAAAGGATAGCATATCAACTTGAAAGCATCACGTTAGCGTCAATTTGTTCATGCTAAGCCCTCAGGCTAAAGTGCTACGTCAGCGGAACATGATTGAGAGGGCGTGCTTACGTCACTCGGCGTTTATAGTCCACTCGTAAAGGCTGGGCATTGATTATGTAGGGTCAAGCAGTATAGTACTGATAAATGACGAAATTTAAACAGGCCTATACTGTCCTACTAAGAGCAGTGATAGCCTAGTGGGTAGACCGTTGGACTGCAAAGTCAGAGGTCTCGGGTTCAAACCCAGGCACGCACCTCTGTCTTTTCGAAAGCATGTGCGTATTAAACATTAACTATCACTTGCCTTAACCTGCATGCCAAAGAGTTTCTCGAAGGTGTGTGAAGTTCGCCAACCCGCACTGGGCCAGCGTGGTGGACTATGGGCTAAACCCTCACAGTATGAGAGGAGGCCCGTGCCCAACAGTGGGACGGTTTCTTAACAGGGCTAATATTAGTTATTTTATATACTGTCCTACTGCTAAGCAAAAGTCTTCTATCACAATTGAGGTAAGAGAAAATAGGTCATACTCCACCACGCACATCATAGGTGCTGCCAGAATACCAGCGCTGCACTATAAGTTTTATGGTGCAGCAACATGATGAGGCAGCAGCCTGTTTAGCCCCACATAATATCTGGCATACGGCTATAGGACTGTATTTTGTATATTTACCTTATATTTATACGTATGTGTGTGTGGATAAATAAATATATTTTCTTACTTTCTTCTTCTTCTTTCATCAAAAGACCATATTCACCTGTAGTTAAAACCCTTTAAAGCCGCTTATAAGGCATCTAACTAATAGATTAGCGTAGATTGACGTTAGAAATAGTGATTGTCAAAAACGGTCATCCATCTCAGCGCAAATGCGTGCTCAATGCTGCTTAACCTTTGCGCTCTCTAACAACCCCGCGATCCCGCATAACGTCAAGCGCTTTTTATGAATGAATAATAGCTGCGCAGATCCTAAAATGGTTGCTAAGACTCTTATTGCCTTATAATGATGAGCAAAATGTCAAAAATAATTAAGAGGAGTTTCACATAATCTATGTAATGACATAGATGATGAAACTATTCTCAAATAAAGTGGAAATATAATATTATTTATTTATCTTGGTGTTGCCTCCACTGACAAGATCCAGAAAAACTCAACGGACTTACTTTACCTTTTATGTTTAAGTGTCACTTCAGTCTGTATAAAAGATAATCATAAAGGTATACCCACATATAACATTACTATCTTAACGATAAATATTCTATTGTTGAAATTTTTGAGTCACGTCGCAGGAAAAATGATCCTAAAACAAAAAAAAAAATATTTTACCCACGACGTGGCTAAAAACATTATTGGATCCAACGTAGATTACTTCAATGTTTCAACCACCCAAGACCACGTCATTCCATATAACGTGTCCCAAAAAATCCCACAGCTCTTCCTTAATTCTATTTGTGACATGGGCCGACGTGGGTGGCGTTTGGTCATCCTAACGGGTACTAATGAAAATTCTTTCGGACAAATTTGGACACCCCAGTTTTGAGTCGGACACTTTTCGGCTACATCGGTTTTGGTGGTCATCAAACTTTGGGATGCGAGTACATTTTTGGTTTGGTTTCAGAATCGTTTGAACCAGAAAGGCTTAGTGTTAAATAATTTTGTTTCTGACATATGTGTTCCAAAGGCAAAATATGTAAATAGTAGCTACCTATCTCTATCTACGTCATAATGCAAGATCCCTTGCGGGTAGGCAGAGAGTACCTAACAGAGAAAAACAGGCAGAATGATATTTAAACGTTCATATATCTAATTTACAAATATGGCAGAGATATATTTTAGATATATTTTTTATTATGTTAGATTCTAATTTTGCCCATTTTATACTGAGTACAATTCATATTTCGATAGAAAAACCTCAATATTACCCATCTGGGATTCGAACACATCGTAATCACTAGCTATATAATGTGCTACTGGGTCATTAAGTCAATCGAGGAATTGTAATTATAGATATCTATACTAATAATTTACAGAGTAAAGGTTTTTCGTTTGTTTGTAATTGATAAAATTTAAAAAGACTGAACCGATTTTAATAGTTATATCATTACTGAAAAGCTACAATATCCAGCCTCGGGGTGACTGCTAGTATATTATATGTACTTATATTCTACAGAAGAAAGCACCGTTTTTCTTCCATCTGACTGTATGGATCTCGGCATCTATGAACTAAAATTAAATTCATCACAAAAAAAATAAGAAGTAATCTGCGCAACAATATATTTCTTTTTACGAGACAAGAGGCAGGAGGCAAGAGGCTCGTAACTCTTAGCACAATAAAGAGAGGGGTGACCGCTCAGTCATTTCAATCGTCTTTATATCTTTTGCTTAAATCGTCTGCCGGATGTAAGGAAGAGGCATACTGTGTTCTCTAGGCAGTGTTGGGCATAGTTCAATATTTTTTTTAATTGTAGGATTAATAAAATGAAATTAATTTTCAGTTTTATTAAAGGTACTCTAGAATAACAATGGCTATTAGACGTCAAACGCCTCAGTTCCTCCCGTAACCATGGGAGCTGTAGAGCACTCGAAACGTTGGTAAATTAAGAACCAAAACTAAACGGCGATAAAATCCGAAATCTTTTAAAAATTATTTTTTTTACTTTTAAATTTTGCCTAACTCCGTCTCTACACATTTCGTAACATATACGCCATGTTTGCACCGATTTTTTTTTAACAAGAGTTGCAGTACACTAGGTATTATTCCTGTATTGTGGGTGCATTCACAAACATGGATTGTGTGTGTGTGAATGATGTACGCTGTTGGCCGCGAGGCCTTTACAGCTTCACCGGACTAAAAGGCGAGCGTGCAACCACTACGCTCTAGCCAGCCAGAAGGGCAAGAGGCGACATACTCGAGGGCGCCTCGAAGAGGCGCCCTCGGTTGGGACAGTCGCTGTAGGGGGACGGGTGCACTACTAAGTGCACCGGTCAACCGCCGGCTATGGGAGGGGATTTACTACTACGTCGTCGTCGTCGCCCGTATTCTGAGCGGAAAGAAGGGATGACAAAGCATCGGGGGGGTCGGTGAGAACATGTCGCGGCCGGCGGTGGCGGCAGGGGTCGGGGGGGAGATCGTAGTCGGCGGTGGCTACGATTAACGGATTCGCATGGGTAGATGCGTTCGCGAAGTGACGTGTTGACGCCTTTTTAATAAAGGTGCGAATAGGTTCGAGACCTAGATCGGAGTGGAGGTCGACGTTCCGTACGAACCAGGGGGCTCCTACGGCTTTACGGAGGAAGCGGTTTTGAACCACTTGGAGTTTATCGATGTGAGAGGGGGCCGAATGCCCGAACACAACACACGCATAAGTCATGATGGGTCGAACGCAAGTTTTGTAAAGTGTCACCTTATTTCTAAGGGACATTTTACTCCGCTTGCAGATTAACGAATGGAGACGACCGAGCACAAATGATGCTCGGTGACGGACCCGCTTGATGTGCGGGCCGAAGGACATGGTACTGTTTAGGGTGACCCCTAGATATTTGACCTCTTTGACCCAGGGAATGGGTCGGTCGAACATGGTCACTTGGCCGAGATTACTTCTAGGGCGGCGCAGGGAGTGGCGCGGGGTGGCACCCCTGGAGAAGAACACCGCAGCGCTCTTGTCCGGGTTCACCTCAATACGCCACTTCCTGAACCAATTCCCTAGGGAATTGGCGGATGCCTGAAGGTGTCTGGTAATGAAACCCTTATTCCTATGCGAGACGTAGAGAGCGGTATCATCCGCGAATAGGGCTAGATGCGCCTTACTCGAACGAGGAATGTCGTTCGTGTAAAGGCTAAACAGGAGCGGAGAGAGAACTGAGCCCTGTGGGACTCCAGCACTGATGGAGTGGGAAGTGGAGCGCGTCATTTCGACGCGATAACGGAAGGCGCGATTCGACAAGAAGTCTCGTAAGATGAGCACGAGTCTGTCCGGCACACCCAATTGGTAGAGCTTGTAGATCAAGCCGTTGTGCCAGACTTTGTCGAATGCCTTCGCGACATCTAGGAAGAGGGCGCCCGTGTAGATTGGTTTGGGTCTATTGAGACCGGACAGGATGTGCTCCGTGATGCGGTGCACTTGGTGGACGCAAGAGTGTTTGGCTCGAAAGCCAAACTGCTCGTCGATAAGGATACCCGTGGACGTTACGAAGTCCTTGAGCCTCGCCAGAAGGAGGCGTTCGTATATCTTGGCCAGGGAGTTGAGGAGACTGATAGGGCGGTAGCTCGCGGGGAGATTGCGAGGTTTGCCGGGCTTGGGAATGCCAATGACGTCCGCCTCCTTCCACTTAGCGGGGAAGGTGCAGTTCGTCATGGCGGCGTTCAAGATGGCCACCAAGAGGCAGATGAGTTGGGCGGGCAGGCATTTCAGAACGCGATTCGAAATACCGTCAGGGCCGGGGGCTTTTTTAGATTTAAGACCCATAATCACATCTTCGACCTCCGTTTGCGTGATAGGAGGCAATGAATCGACGGGGGGGAGGGATGCCCTGCGCTCGACTTCCCTGTCTACCGCGTCGACGTGGGACTGGTCGACGGACTGAGAGCTGGGGGCGCACTGGCTCTCGAGGGAGTCGGTGAGAAGCTCGGCCTTTTCGTCGTCGTCGAAGGCTGGGGGCGCTGCGCCTGAAGGGCGGGACAGCGGGGGCGTGTCAGTCGTGGAGTCGGATTTGAGGCTACGCGCCAGCTGCCAGTAGGCCAGATGCGACGGCGCGATGCCCTCTAGGAGGACACCCCACCGTTCCTCCCGGACCTCCGCGACACGACGCTTTACCTCTCGTTGTAAAGCGCGCATCCGGGCCCGATTGGCTTCGGTGGGGTAGGAGTCGTACGCTCGGATGGAAGCATTCTTGGAACGAATGAGATCCCTAACATCGTCCGGCAGTCGAAAGCGGTTGAGGTAGAGATCTTCCGCCTCGACTTGCTTGGACGATCGACTGACAGCCGATCGGATGTGCTCGGTGAAGGCATCTACGGCCTGATCGGTGTCCTGAGGGGACGGGATGGAGTCCGAGCTGAGAGGCAGGGGGGGAGGGTCGGCATCCGCCAAGGCCGTGCTTAGCGCATGCCAATCCACCACCGTCTTTTTGGGTCGCTGAGGGGCGGAAGGGGGGGAACCGACTACAGGTCGATGGTCAGAGTCGAGTTCCTGGACTACTTCCAAGGAGTGCAGCCGTAGGGTGACACCCTTCAGAAGCGCCATGTCCAGGACGTCGGGTCGGTGATTGGGATTGTTAGGATAGTGGGTAGGGTGCATGGGTGCGATGACGTCAAAGTCGAGAACGTCGACCAGGGCGTCAAGGCTCCTACCGTTAGGGGAAGTGGTGAGACCGTTCCAGGCCACGTGTTTGCTGTTGAAGTCGCCCGCCAGAATGACGGCGCTTCCCAGATTGAGGAGTGCTTCAAAGTCACTCCTGAGAACGGATTTAGTGGGGGAAAGGTAAACGGAGGCGATCACGATGGGCTGGTGCCCCGTGAGAGAGACGCGACAGACCGAGGCTTCGATGTTGGTGAGCGCGGGGGGATCGAGAGGGATGCAGTGCAGGGACCTCCTGTAGTAAATGAGAGTACCGCCTCCGCGGGAGCCGATTCTGTCATTGCACACGAGGTTGTAGTTTGCGATCCTAGGATCGCGTTGTGCGGGCTTCAGGAAGGTTTCCTGCACGAGGAGGATATCAAGTTGGTGATCTCGGAGGAAATCAGCAACCTGATCTCGCTGGGAGCGAAGGCCATCGGCGTTAAAGAACGCCAGGGATAGGTTGTGGGGCTTTAGGCGGGGAGATCGTAGATCCATTATTGGGTGCGGGGGGGTTGGGTTTTGAGGGACGCCAGGACGTCATAGACGTCCCTGTATTCCGCGGCCAGGAGAACCTGGTCCGCCAAGTTGGTGGCGGCGCGGAGACGAAGGGCGAGTTCGCGGACTCTGGAGAACAGTGCGGGGCTTATAACCGCCGAGACGCTCATTATCAGGTCAACGTCCTGACTGACGTTAGAGGGCGGAGGGGGACAAGCCGCCACCGGCTGGATCGCCGGCGCGCGCTTCGGGGGGCGGGCGGGGCCCACTGACGCAGGGTGGGAGGCCGCGGTGTAAGGCAGCGGCTTCACCCACGCGTTGGCGCCGAGGGACGGCCTGAGCGGCGGGGGAGGGGGGGTCAGCTTCAGAGGCGCGGGAGCGCGGGGGGCCGTGGTCGCTGGCGCAGAAGGCACCGGACGAGGGTGCGCTGAGGGCGCGGGGGGGTGTTGCGCTGAGGGCGCAGAGGGGGGGGGCAACCGCGCGGGGGCGGCGGCGGCCGCCGCGCCTCGCCCGGCCGCGCTTCCCCCTCGGGGCCTTGGGGCAACCGCGATAGTTCGCGGTGTGCCCCTTGGTGCCGCAGAGGACGCAGCTGGGGGGCTCGGCCGCCGTCTCCTTCGAGCGGGCGCACTGGGACGCACTTAACGCATCGAGGGCGCGCGTGACAGTTTCGGGCAGAGTGCCCGTACAGTTGGCAATTGTGGCACTGCCCGGGCGTGCCACGTTTGTGGGGGGCCTCCACGGAGAGGCCAGATATATGGCACACGGCCTTCAGGTCGAAGACCCTACGGCCGGACTCGGTGCGGTCGAGGACGACCAGCACCATGTCGTACGCCTCCTTGGAGCGCCCATTGACCATTCTGTGCACCTGGCGCACAGGAAGGTCCTGGGACTGGAGGTCGGCCTTGATGACGGCGGTGTCCAGCTCCCTCGGGACACCGCGGATTACCACCCTGAGCTCCCTTTCCTCCTCCAGGGTGTATGTGTGATAAGCGATCTTGTTGGATCGCAGGAACGCGGATAGCCGTCGGTGGTCGTCCGAAGACGCCACCTTGACGGCTATGCCTTGCGCGGTGGAACGCGCGTGCGTGTAGTTTATCTGGCGATTATATATCGCCTTGGAGATGCGCTCCCAGGCGCTCTTGTCCTGAATGACAAGCGGCGGGGGAGTGATGTTTGGACGTGCGGGGCGCGCGAGGGGGGAGGCCCTCGCGGCCGCGTCGGGAGACGGAGACGGCCGGGGGCCGGAGGGGCCGGGAGAAACGGAAACGTTTCCGGCCTTCTGGATTTTGGGTGGCGGCGAGTCGCGCGGTTTGCGCGCCCGCTTCCCATTCGCGATGGGAACGAAGTCGTCCTCCGACGAGAGCGACGGGGACGGGGACCGGGCGGGGGCGGCGCGTCGCGCGGTCGCGCGCTTGACCTCCATATCCGAGTCCGAGAGAGGCTCGGACCCGCATGGCGAGACGGGGCGGTCGGCGGGGGTCTGGGGCGGCGCGACTAAGTCAGTTCGCGGCGCGGCGAACGGAGTCGCGGGGCGCGCAGAAGGCGCGGGGTGCGCGGGGCCGGGGGCCGACGCGCGCGCGGGCGACGCGTCGGGCGAGGCGGGCGAGTACGTCGCCCTGAATTCCCGGACTATGTCCGGGCAGCGTAGGACGATGTACTTCGTGAGCTCCCGGACGAACTCCGGAGGGAAGTCTTCCGCCATTTCCAGAGGGGAAATGGCAGGGCGAGTGAACTAAAAAAAAAAATAAAAAAGGGCCCTAAGACCCGGGCGTGAACGTTGCCCTGATCCCCCCACCGGGCAGCGGCGGGGGGGTGGCACTACCGGGGAGACGCGGTGTGCCCCTTCGCCTTAAGGGCGAACGGGCGGCACCCAACCCTAGCTGCTCCGGGGCGAAGAGAACCGCCGCACGGAGAACACTAATATCGAAAACAGTTATGAAACTCACCGTTGAGAAAACAAAGACCGCGGGAGGGCCGGCCGCGCCGTTAGCCGACGCGGCTGCCTAGCAACCCACGTGATTGGTCACGCCGGGCGATACGCGAACCGTACCTACACGGGACGCAAAAGCATACGCACAGCGAATGCAAACATGTAAACACGCAAGCACAACACACGTAAGCACAGCCGCGACAAACCACGTAGGTCACGGAAAACGACCGTTACTAAAAACGCGGGAAGGCCGACCGCCGTCAGAACGGCGAGTCTACCTAACGGCTCCCCTTGTTGCTACGCGCGAGCCAGACGCGGAGAAGTAACGTCGCAAGCCCGTATATGCGTACGTATACACGTATATGAGCCAACCAGATCACCACTCCACGCAAGCGCAGGCGTTTCCAACAAAGCAAGTCGAAATCGAATACTACGTAACACGAAAATAGCGAGCGGGCGAGCAGCGCAGTGACACGACCGAACGCGCGCGAGGCACAGCCAGAACTGACAAACATGGAATTAACATTCATTAAAACTCAGACCAAAACAAATATTTGTGGGACACACAAAGATTTGGTCCCGTGTGGGAATCGAACCCACGTCTCCTTAATCCAGTTGGTGAAGCTTTCAACCACTAGACCAAGCCTTTCGTCCAGTATCAGTGATACCGAGTACCATACTCGGATTCATATGTACAGAGTAATATACAGCACCTAAGATCGGCATCCTAAGAACTAATTATCAATATACTGTTGCTTTGCTGAGTAATTAAATACGGAATACCTTGCGAAGTACTTTACTAGGCGCACAAAACAGTACATCAAATGCAAATACAAAAAAGCACTAAACACACACTAGTCTCGCTATTACCTAATTACTGCTTCCAAGTCGCTGAGTCACTGGTTGAATCCATATATCGTTTTCAACTTAGATCGCTTGTTCTTGATTTGATCGCTGTCGCTTCCGAAGATAGACTGTGTCCGTCCCCGAGCTGAGTGTTCCTTTTATACCCGTATGAAAATTCTAGAATGGACCTGAACCCTCCTAGTGCATCGATAGAATCGGTCAGGTACAGACATCAATCAATAGCCGGCGCGTTCCACAGAGAGGTATTATTATTACGTCCCTACCTGTACGTAAACAAATAGGTAAGTCTTTCGCGTAAACAACCGCACGCTGTCGATAATAAAAGAGGATGAACCATCTAGACGTTTTGCACTCAAGCGCGGATTGAGTGCAAAACGGGTGAGCAATGCATTTTAGAATCAACATACCCGATAAAGAGTTTTCGAGATATCGGGGTATGTCCAGATCGTAACATACAATATCGATATCGATAATTTATACATTATGAATTAACATTTTTTTGCACTGAAAATGATATGAATTTCCTCAATGACAGCCACTCCTTACCTTACAGATACCAATATAAGTAAACAGACTAACAATTCCCTACTAAATATTTACTTCTATTTACATTGAAAAATACAAATTATGGTGGTAAATTATTAAAATGAAACTATTATTGAGAGGCATCTCAATAAAATTCAAATGGGACAAGAAAAAATATACATTTTAAAAACATAACATATCTTTTTATTAAGATATTGTTTGCTCTTTGAAAATCACAAAAACTTAGTTTTAAGCTTTACGAAAGTTTTAAGATTTTTCGGAAAGCTTCTTTAAAATTGATCAAACATTTTTTTACTGATTAAACAGACAAATAAACGAGCGAGTTATAATAACATAGTAAAAATATAGGCAGTGTTGTACCCACTTGTATGAAATCGCCTTTACCCAAGTTTTATTTTATGATCAGATCTTGTAGTGACAGTCGCTTTCGTATTTATGCCCGTCCTATATGACATTGCTTTCGTTTAATACATACTAATTTTGTTTGTTCCTTCCACCCTTGCCGGGTTAACGGGTACTGAGATAGAACCTTAAATTATGTGTTTCTGCCTTATAGTAGGAAGTTTGGTTTCTTTTATGTAGTTTATTAATAGTTATTAGAAAGACAGGAAGTTAAGAGATCATTTAAGTAGTACAATATAATTTATTATGACTACGATTTATTGACTTTTGGAATAAAATCTAATAAAAGATCCTTTGTAGCCTATTTTTATGGTGGGCTGTTACCAAAATGAGTATTATTTGTATCAAGAGAAAAATTGCAATAAGTTAAAGGAAGCAAGAAGTTAAAGGAATTTACACTTACCAACTTCACTTAACTGCGTTTTATTAATAAACCAGGTTTAAGTAAGATTGATCTTACGATTTTATTTCACAAATAAAATATCATATTAACATTTTGGTCACTTTTTATCATCCCAAACCGCAACACTTATATTATCCAAGAGGGGCTGGTAGAAGTGTGTTGTGCAAGCCCATATTTGTTAACGATTTTAGATCCCAATATATAATAATAATAATAATATAGGGCCAGCGGAACACTGTGCTCCGCCAACGGCCCCTGCTACCGGTGGTGTAGTGCGCCGCATAAGATGGACTGCAGAGTTAAATATGAGTATCATGCGGGCCTACTATGGTGTTACGGAGGGAGGATCCTTCCTTGCCGCGTACCGTCCGAAATTGCTGTCTCTGTTTGAGGAGCTTCACCCGACTGTCACCGTTACTGCACAACGTCTATCGGATAAAGTGCGTGCCATCCAGTAATGCAAGTTGTTGGATGACACAGTACTTGAGCGACCGCGCAGTGAAACACGCCCTGCCCGCACTGAATCCGACCTGCGAAGTTTCGAAGAACCTATCTCTTTGGATAACTTCGCACGATCGGAGGAGATAAATAGCGGACAATTGAGTGTTAGTGACCAGCTACAGGAGCAGGTGAGGAGAGCTCTGGAGGATGCCTTTGCGGAGTATCGGTCTGCACCGATGTCCCTAAGACCATGCCTATCCCGTTTGCCCATGCATAGGCGTAACACTTCGCTTGTAAGTGCCCTAGACAATGTTTTAAAGCCACACTGGGAAACCAGTGTGGATTTATGTGATACCCACTCTATTTTGTACTGTGGAGCGGTGGCGGTGTGTCGGGTAGCAGGTGTAAGATTTCCTTATCTACATCGAGCCACCCGATCCATAAATGCTACACCGCTCTGCCAGTGCAGAATAGAGCGGCGTATAAATGTGGCTAGGACACTCATAGCGTAATTCTTATACTTCCAGGCCGGAAACAACCGCCCGAGAGTTGTGCGTTTCGTGGTCCAAGCCTTTGCAGGCACAGGAGTCGCTCCTGTGGACTATATGGCAAGGGTCGCTGAACGCATAGCCTACTGGAAGCAAAAAGTTTATGCATGGGCAAATAGACTTCACAGGTATAGGGAAAGAGCAGACCGATACCACGTGAATTGCATCTTCCAGGCAAATCAGAGGAGTGTATACCGAGCTTGGGAGCGCCCCCAAGAGAGAGTGACTGACGTGCACTTGCCAAATGCGGCTACGATGGCTGAGTTTTGGCGCAAAATTTGGTCAATGCCCGTCAGTGACTCCGAGGGCGAATGGTTTGATGTTGCTAGACGATCGTGTGGGTCCATTCAGGAAATGGAGCCCGTTGTCATCACCCGTAACGATGAGGCCTGAGCGGCCCGTGCGGCGCCGAACTAAAAAAGTTCAGGGCCGGATGGACTGCACGCATTTTGGCTAAAGAGGCTCCAGGGTTCATATGCTCGTCTAGTTATTCAATTCCAAGAAGCTCTTGAATTGGGATCGCTACCTAGCTTTTTTACAACGGGTGTCACTCACTTGATTCAGAAATCTGGCAGAACCCAAAAATTATAGACCGATTACATGTTTAGTTACAGTCTATAAACTCCTTACATCCAGTCTGAGAATAAAAATCAATAATCACACTACTCAGAATATGTCACAAGCCTTAAGTATAGCTGAACAGGATATGAAACAATCATTGATAGATCGGTTCTTTGCCCCCCTGATAAAAGTGTTAAAAAGCCATCTATCAGTTGGAAATAAGGTCCGAGCTTTGAATGGTTGGGTCATGCCTGTTCTAACATACTCTGCCATACTCTTTTGGCATACTAAGGTGGACTCAGTCTGAACTGGATGCCCTGGATAGAGAGGTCCGTCGATTGCTGACAGCGTATCGTATGCATAACCCGGAGTCGTTTGTTATGAGGTTGTACATCCCGCGGAAGTGCGGTGGTCGTGGGTTTTTAAACGCTAAGACACTACACAAGATGTTGCTGCAATCGATAGAGGCCTAACTCCGATTTCCTTGGCAAACGAGAACTGGCGAAGGCCCCAGGTATTAAGTATTTCAGACCGCACAGCCATATGGAAGGGCAAGGAGCTACACGGACGGTTCTATCTAATGTTATAAAACGCTCGAGTCGGCACTGAAAACGCTCGCGTCTTCTACGTGTTTCACCCCTCGTGAGCGTCGACTCAGCGCCAAACGCTCGACTTCAGCGCTCATTTTTACAACACTAGTTCTATCGGGCTTTTACAGGGCCTGAAGTAGACCAGCTTTCGTGACCTGGCTACGCTTCAGCAACCTTTTTGGGGAAACTGAAGGGTTTGTCTTTGTAATTATGTCTTTGACGAAGTTTTCATGACGAACAACTACCGGAAGCACATCCTAAAGGACGGCACAGTTGACAATTGTCGGGCATGCCACCGTTCCGGTGAGTCTATTAGATATATAGTTTCCGGTTGTTCTCGTCTTGCTAACGGAGAGTACTTGCACAGACACAACCAAGTGGCTAAGATTATCCATTAGCAACTTGCTCTTAAATATACCGTACTACCAGTACCAGCCTCTTCCAGTTCTCGAAAGTGATCATATCACGCTCTACTGGGATCGATCTACTATCACGGACAGGACTATTGTAGCCAATAAGCCTGATATCGTGATAATAGATCGATCGATGCGTCGTATAATGCTAGTTGATGTCACCATTCCACATGATGAGAACCTTGTGAAAGCCGAAAAAGAAAAAATATCTAAATATTTGGACCTGTCCCATGAGGTTACCGCCATGTGGAATGTTGATTCAACTATCATTATTCCGATAGTCGTATCGGTCAAAGGCCTAATAGCGAAGAGCTTCGATAAACACCTCGAGGAGCTCTCGCTTGGCAGTTGGGTGAAGGGCCTGATACAGAAGGCGGTAGTATTGTACACGGCGCGCATTGTGAGGAGGTTCCTCTCTTTGAAGCCCTGACCACCGGTAGCTTGGGTCGTAGACCTCGCTGTTAGTGGAGCATGTTTTTAAGCGACTTCAAAAAGGAGGAGGTTCTATGTACGGTTGTATGTAAGCTTTTTTTCTTTTTTTTTATATATGTTTAGCGATATTTCCGTCAATTGTGGACCGATTTTGATTATTTTTTTTGCATTGGGTTCAGTATAGCTCCAAGGTAGTCCATTTTAATTTCATTGGCATTGGACCTTGGACTTGGAAGATACAGCAGGGAACTCCTTAGCGACAAACAATAGGCATGTGTAAATTGAGATATTATGGGTATTACGTCAATCTTATAGGTACCCTACTATAGAACTAAGCAGTATTAGCCAACTTCAAAAAAGGAGGTTCATAATTCGTCCTTTTTTTATAACTCCTTTGCTTATGAACCGATTTTGATGATTCTTTTTGCATTGGGTTCAGTATAGTTTTGAGGTGGTCCTATTTTAATGTTATTGGTATTGGACCTTGGACTTTGAAGATACAAGAGGGAACTCCTTAACGGCGAACAGCACGAATGTATAGATTCCGTTATTATAGTTATTATATTAATCCTGTAGGTACCTTACTGTCCAACTCAGCAAAATAATATAATATCGGTATATAAATATTACTAAATAATTCGTACGTCACTTAAAATTGTAAAATAAAAATCTTTAAAAAAAAAAGGTAAACCGACTTCAAAAAGCAATAAATAAATATTTGAAGTCGGTGCCAAGTAACTAACTGCACCAACCAGCACCGACTTCAAATATTTATTTTTTGCTTTTCGAAGTCGGTTTGCCTTTTTTTTTAAAAGATTATTTGGTATATATATATATATATAAGAATATTTGTATTTTGTATTTTTATATATATTTTACATAATAATATTAGTCCTGTTATGAAACTGTGCTACCGTTGGGCACGGACCTTCTCGCAAACTGCGAGGGTTTAGGCCATAGTTCTCCACGCCGGACCAGTGCGAGTTGGCGAACTTCATACACCTTCGAAAAACTCTTAGGTATGCAGGTTTCTTCACGATGTTTTCCTTCACCGTTAGAGCAAGTGATAGTTAATTTTTAACACGCACATGCTTTCGGAAAGACAGAGATGCGTGCCTGAGTTTGAATCCGAGACCTCTGACTTTGCAGTCCCACAGTCTAACCACTAAGCTATCACTCCTTATAAGTCCTTATATAACAGGGAGCAAATCTATTGCGAATTTTTCTTTAGAAAAATTCAATAAAGTTCAACCTAGTACTTGAACCGAGAGGTTCATAATGACTAGCCATACCAATTTCTATTACACCAACGAGGCCATTTAAAATTTCCGATATCGAAAACAAAGTCTTTATTAATAAAATTATATTTAAAACTAATAAAAACTTTTCACGTGAACGCGTGTAGGTTAACGTTAAATAAAGGAATTTTAATTAATTTTCTGATCGTAAGTAACATAGGTTGTTACAAGCGGTGTTTGGTTTGCCAACAACAATATTTGCTGATGGTGGGAGCGAGTTGGTCTGACGTAGCGCTACGCGGTACGCCGTGTTTGCTACGGCGGTTCTACGGTGCTACAATACTGCTACGTTATGTATACGTCACAGGAGTACGTGTTTTAATTAAAATAGTAATTTTCTAAGGGTGTAACTACTTGTGTATATAATTATTTAACAGGCACATGAATTATAAGAATAAGAACATAAAGAAATAATAGAGTGGCAGAGGTGCACTCTGTACACACACATTTAGCCAACAATTTTGATTCCAAATATCATAAGAGGCGAGCCTATCGGCATTACACAATTCTAGACTCTGAACTGCTACACAAAACTTTTTGATGTGAAAATTTCAATAGGACTTCGTTTGATCTAGCTACGCGCTTCTAAACCAATCCAATAATTAAGTGAAAATATACTTATCATACACAATTGGTCCATTAAAGATGATTTCACTTAAATAGCTAAGAACCACACCAGCTATTAAAAAAGTCCAGGCTTTTTGCCTAAACATTTTCGTAGGCAGACCGGTGACCATTAATGACGATAGTCTTGCCTCTGATCATATTATGACTTACGATTGTCGGCGAAATATGGGAGTCCCAAACACACTTCTGCCACCATTGCCTTATATATTATTTTCATGTTAATTATTCTTAACAACAGTGTTAGCTTAGTGGTTAGACCGTTGTATTGCAAAGTCAGACGTCTTGGATACAAACCCAGGTACGCACCTCTGCCTTTTCGAAAGCATGTGCGTATAAAAAATAATTATCACTTGCTTTAACGGTGAAAGAAAACATCGTGAGGAAACCTGCATGCCTAAGAGTTTCTCGAAGGTGTGTGAAGATCGCCAACCCACACTGGGCCAGCGTGGTGGACTATAGCCTAAGCTCTCTCAGTTCGAGAGGAGGCCCGTGGGTGGGACAGTTTCTTAACAGGGCTTAATATTTGTATTATTATTATTATATATAATTATTCCTCCAGGTTATTACTGCATTATTTTGAATTTCAGGCGTAAAAATGTGAGTCACTTGACGCAATAAATCGTATTACATTTGTACAAGTCGTCGAAATGTATAATTTAACAACGACAGCCAGCCCGTTCGTGTAATGAAGAAGACATAAAGCAAAGATTAGCATCTTTACGGTTTGCCTGATATATTCACTTCAGACAACAGACAGGGGGACGGCAGTAATAGCATTCGTGTTATATGTTTATTTATTGTACTTTAGACATGTATACTCGTATATGGTTAAGAGCTTAAGTCGCTTCTCCCACTGTGTCTAATAGTCGCGGGTTCGGTTCCCGCACGGCACAAATCTTTGTGTGATCCATAATTATTTGTTCCAGTCTGAGTATTTGTGTATGCGAATTTTCATGTTTGTAAACGCACCCTCGGCACAGGAATAAATCCTAGTGTCGGGCTACGTTTTTTTATGAAAAAAAACCGTAAGTATGCTCTGTTATTGACGGGTATCGGTATATTGAACCACAATCAGGGTTCTTTTAAAAAAACGTAAGTCGACCGCTAAAAAATATTCCTTGTGTCAAGGGTGGACAGACATGAAATTCACATACAACACCCAGACAAAAACAAAAATTATGTTAGTGACACAAAAATTTGTCTGCGAACCCGCGATGTCATAAATCATTTACTCAGTGTGATTTTTGGTAATACAATATGATCTTGGTTTAACATTTAAGTTTCTCAAAAATCTACCCATTGGGCGTACACATTGGGTTAACAACTTTTTTAAGTTTGTACAGAACAAACGAGAACTTACTCAGTTTTTTAATTAGGATAGATGCAAGTTCTTTGCACGTCAGTTTATAGTCAATTGTTAAACCTAAAAATTTGGTATAATATACTTTTTCAATTCTTTCATTATTGATAATTAGATTAATGTCCGGTGCAATAGTTCTTTGTCGAAAAGTAATAATTTTAGTTTTATTAATATTTAAGATTAAATTATTTTGTTCCAGTTATTCAATAGACTGGAGTAAAACATTATTTATATCACATTTGAAGTCACTTTCTTTATCGTGCCTTACTATTATTGTGCTATCATCAGCAAATAGCACCATAGGGAAACTTACATGTTTTGGAAAGTCATTAATATAAGCTAAAAATAAGAGTGGTCCCAATACGCTGCCCTGTGGGACTCCACAAGCTATTTCATGTTCTTCTGAAACGTATTTGAGTTCTCTTTTAGCTTTTTTACATATTCGACTAATTTCCGTATACTGTATACTGTCTCAATCCAATGTTCCGACCGACCTATACTCAAAACACAATCATGGCTACTTTCCCAAACAGGGGTAGCTGGTGTGCTGTGTACACTCAAATTACTTTAACGGTGTAAGGTCTTAATTAAATAGAGGCAGGCCTAATGCCATATGTCGGGCATAATTCCGTGATTTTTTCGACAGAAAAACCTTTCTTTCACCTAGAATCGAAACCCAAAGTACAAGGTAATGAATTTAGTACTTATAGAACCCGCAACTACTCAACGCAGATAGTGGAGCGATCTGCGTTCTTAATTCTAAAGCAAGCTGTAGTGGCATTGGGCTGGCCATATTTGGCAAAGAACGTGGTCTTGAATGGAGACCGCGGTTCTGCAAACGTAGTGTAAGACGTCCTGCAATTAGTTGAAGTGATGAAATACTCGAGCTGGCTGGCTGTGGTTGTAAGAGAAGAGCTGAAAAACACGCTTATTGACGTCCTTTCGGAGAGGCCTATATCAACAGTAAATGATGTAGGCTGATGATGATGACGTGGGCATTTTACATCCTGCTCACGAAATTAAAGATGTTTACATTTACAATCTAGTCCTTAACGTATCTATGATTGTTTCCTAGAAACTAATCAATTAGTAATCAACACGGTATATTGACTTTACAATATGTGCCGGTGCGCGTATAATGAGCGGAATGTTCAACATTAATTGGTTTGCAAATCCAATTAGGTTGGCTGCGATACGCATTAAGCACGAACTGATCATTACAGATTACTAATGACCTGGCGTCTGGAGTGTGGGATAGACGGTGGATATATTAAATAATCAATAGATGGTAAGGAATTGTCATCATCATATATGGGAGAAATTTATAAATATTCAAGGTGTAACATCAGAGAAGGCCTCAGAGACCCCAATTAGATTATTGTTATACGAATTCAATACAAAATCAATCTACCAATTTTAACGAGTTTTCTAGATTTTTTTAAGCTCTGGTACCCAATTAACCATAAAATTTATTATTTACTTTTGTATGCGGATTCAGGTGTGTGTATATAAATGCATTTAAAATAGCCGTAATGCTTTGAATAATTAATAAATTTTGTTTAATACAGCGAACAGAACGAGTAACTGCAGCACCATCGATTCAGTTTCCAATTTAGAAAAAACTACTTTCACGTCTTGCGTTAATTAGGTTACAACTTGTACACACAGATAAAGAAGAAAAAAAAATCGTAGTATGCACGCGAACGCGCACGCACACACTGAATAGATAGAAAAAAATAGAGTAGGTAGAGTGGCATTTTATATAAATAAAATTAATAAAGGAAGGAGGAAACTTGCGTACCTAAGAGTTTCTCGAAGGTGTATAAAGTTCGCCAACTCGCACTGGGCCAGCGTGGAGGACTATGGCCTAAAAGCTCTCAGTTTTAAAAGAGCCGTGCCCAACGGTGGGACAGTTTTTTAACAGGGCTAATATTATTATTTCAAGGTTTCTCTTTCTCTCTCCGTTGAGGAGAGGTGCATCCATAGGCACGAGCTGGAGCCAAGTGCTTACGGAGTAAATAATTCTTCATAATTATATTATTATAGAATTGCTATATACCTACAGGGTGTATATTCGAGACGGGGCAGTAAGGTTAACCTCAACCATTGTAGCTACGGGAAGAAAATCTAAAGAGACTATTTTTACTTTTCATGACATTTTGAACTACATTGACAGATTTTGAAATAAATATGTATCGTCAGCCACGATGATTGCCTACAAAATGTATTGGAATTTTTTTATGATTTCCTTAACTGAGGTACTTTTATTGGACCAGTTGCTCCAATTTATATGTAAATTTTGTGTAAATTGCCCATTTTCTTCTATCTATTTATCTATATCATCACGCGACCCGTACGCCACACGCCGACCGTATTTGCAACAGCGTAGTAAGAAAGCGAGTAGGTGTGAAATATAGTATTGGTGTTAAGATGAGAAAGGTTATGCTCCGTTGGTTCAGGCATATAGAAAGAATGTCAGAAGAAAGAATGACAAAACAGATATACAATGCGAAAGTGGAAGGATGTAGGTAACGGGGAAGACCTAGACTATCTTACCACGACCAAATAGACCGAGTCTTATCTGAAGGACAAGCCAAGAGTCTCTGTAACCGGCGAGCGTGTATGAGACGAACTATGAGAGTGGAGGAAGCCAGCCATATAAGGTAAGAACCTATTGAAACTCTGTACTCTCTGCGTACCCTGCAAGGGATCTGGCGTGATGGTATAGATAGATAGAGAGATAGATAGATAAAAAAAGAGTAGTCTATATCATTATGCCATACCCTTCGTGAGGTAGACATAGAGTACAGACTTCCAACAGGTTCTTTCAGCAATGATAGCCCAGTATAATACTTATCTTACACACACAGAGTTCAGGCTCCAAATTCAGACTCGTGTCTCTTGATTTACGAAACCAATGTCCCTTTTTCACAGGGAAATGGTTAATAAACACAGTAATTATACTGTGTCCTTCGTTCTCGATATAAACTATATTAGCAGCTCTCTCGAGTCGCTTGGCAACCGCGCGTCATTTAGATACTTCAAAAGTCAACGCCGCCTCTATGGTATCTCTGGACATAACCTCTGGAACCATTCTTTTGAAAGCGCGGCAGCCGATGCTTTGTAATAAAGTTTTTGGTCGACATTTAATACAAATTATCCCACAACCTGCCTGCCGCAGCATCCGTAGGATAAGATATTATATTTGGAATGTATCTACAGTCCTGTTGCTTGTCAGTTACAACAGGCATTGCCATTAGTATATTACTTTGGCTTATTTGGTTATAAACCCTGTTCAGGAATAAGTATTGCTGGATTTGACTTTTTTAACACAAGTACTCATAATTTTGCACAATTCTTTGTGTAATAAGCTCCAGTTTGGGCTATTTCAGTATTATTATACAAGTATGTCTAATAATGAAATCAATAAAAACACTATGTTTCTGCAAAGGAGTGACTTTTATGTGTCATTGGGAGAATTAGATGTTTTTACTGTATTTTTGTTTGATCATATGAAAATCAATAAATAATATGTAATTAAATAAGATTATTCAAGAAATTAATAACTATAAAAAATAGTTTTGTAATTAGTTTGGAATGTGTACAGTTATTTTGAACACTAGTGATGTTTCTGGTATAGTTATGATAACACAAGCACAAACGGCTACCATTAAAGTAACAAGTTGGTTTTAGAGCACTATACATGTTGTAATTTATTTAAAGGTGTTTCAGTAAAAAATATTGGATTGAGATATCATACAAAAATTTGCAATTTTGGTATTGTTATATTTAAATTATTACATCCACATGTTACATGTATCTTATAAATAGGTATCTGTATATAAAAAGAAAATAAAGTCATGCAAATGACTTGATAATAATATCCATTTGAAAATTTAATGATATTATGTTGACATGCTACGGTGGATGAAATAGTGAGTTACAGTATTTGAAAGTATGGATTATCTTAAACAAGAATAATCAAAAGCAGAACTTGATATTATTTATTTATTATTAATGGGGGATACATAATAATAAGTTGAGTAGCACTCGATTCTCACGGTTGGACATCTAGAACTAACTAGAAAGTTACGCATTGCAATTTTTTTTTTACTTATAAATACAGTCACATACAAAGAAGCAAAGGAAGTGTGGTATGAAATGAAAATTTCATGGTATGAAATAATTCAGTTATGAATAGGATTCCCAATATGATACGGTTGTAACCCGTGGTTCGGTTTAGTAGACTGTAACTTATTCGCTTCTTAAGTTATTACTAAATTAGGAGTGTATTTTTTCATCAGTAATGTAATTGGTTCAGGTGTGGCCCGATCGTATTGCAAAAACGAATGTTCGCGGGCGTTATTGCGCAGGAACGAATCGTTAAGTAATACATAAAGATTTATGTAGCCACATTTATTTGTCGGCGCACACTCAGAACATGGAAATGATTCCGGGATAGTTTCGAAGTTTAAATTGAATTAATAATAGTGGTATAGTAATAACACTGGGGTAGGTTATGTTTGTTTACCACGCATTAATACTGCCCTTCGTTCCAGACTCTAAAATTGGGGGGGGGGGGGGCGAGATTATATAGGTAAAGCACATAGCCTTATGTAAGGAATATCTCCAGATAAGATGTGTGTGTGTGAGTGATGTACGCTGATGGGCACGAGGCCTTTACAGCTTCACCGGACTTAATTCCATAATTCCATATAAGCCCATTAGTACAAAGGCCTCTAGTACAAAAAATGTTAAATTATGATATATGTACATCTTTAAAGATTAAAAATATAACTAACATTAAATATAGCAGAATGTTGATATAAAAAAAAAACATAAATTAAATATGTAATGATAGCAAAAACATTCTTATAATCACCAAGTTAATTCGTAGCCTTTGTTTGGAACTGTACTCAAAAAGAGATCATTTGAAGAAAAAAAAAACCATGCCTGTTAGTGGGGAAACACATTAGTGGGGAAATAGGTTTCCCTGTTATATTTATATCATATTGTTATAGATTGGGTACTAACAGACTTTGTTTTCAGGTCTAGTACACAGTAAGGGTTTCTAGCTATCTATCTATCTCTATCCATATTATGACGCCAGATCTCTTGCGGGGTGGGCAGAGAGTGCAAGGTTCCGACGGGTTCTTTACTTGCATGCCTGCCTGGCTTTCTTCACTCTCATAGTTGGTCTCATAATGGTTGTCAATGATACAAGAATTATTATAAAGGATTTAATTTTATATAAACAAAACTCTAGATGGGCAATTCCTCAACTCTTGTTATATAGAAGATATCTATAGAAGAAAGATCTCTATAGAAGACATAACAGATGGAGACTGCACTGATATCTGATAAGTAATGATTGATTAATATTACCCTGTATTAATGAATTTTGGACAACAGGTGTGGTATAAAGATACATAACAGGTGCTTTAAAGGTTTTGTTGGGATGGATCTACACTACATAACGTAACATGTTATAGAATTTGATTATATAAATTTATTTTAAATAAGTTTATATAATAGACAGACTGGTTGTAAGAAACAATATAGGTGTATATATATTTGTTGTGTTTGTGTTGTATGGCAATACAAAGAACGGGAATGTGTTATAGTACAAATATACTCATGTACTCATGATATGTTATTTCTTAGAGGTCACGCTCAAAAAAAAAAAAAAAGCCTTTACGTGGTATACTTCAACTTTACCCTTATAGCTCTAAACAGCTGCTAATATAGTTTATATCGAGAGCAAAGGACACAGTATAATAAGTGATCAAACGAACTTACCTGAAGTGAAGTTCGATCATTATTATACGAAGTCCTTCGTTCGAAGATATAAGTACCCAACCCGCCCTGCCCGTTGGTAAAGTTGAAATGTACTACTTCTAAAAGGAATGGTTCCAGAGGTTATGTCCACAGATACCATAGAGGCGGCGTTGACTTTTGAAGTATCTAAATGACGCGCGGTTGCCAAGCGACTCGAGAGAGCTGCTAATATAGTTTATATCTTCGAACGAAGGACTTCGTATAATAATGATCGAACTTCACTTCAGGTAAGTTCGTTTGATCACTTATAATACCTTAATTTCCAAGGTAATCTAAGAAGTTTTCAACAATGGCGACAAGTGTTTTATTGGGGCCAAAAATATTTTGACAAAATGTAGGAGTATTATATACACCTTCTGCCGGTCCCTTTGGTAAGAACAGACTTATTGTTCGTTTCTCAATTTTAGCCAAAAGTCATTATCGTTTTCAAAAAATAGCACACAGCTCTCGTCTCTATCTATTTATTTCTCAATTAATGTGGCCTTTTTTATTTTAAATAAACCCACCACCAACTAACGTGACTACACAAACTTGAATGGAAACATTCAGGGAGAAGTGGCGTGATATGAATGTAAACTGCCTGGAAATTTTGGTTATTGATAGATTTGACCACTCCCATCATAAATATAGGTCGAGATCAGTCACTCAACCAATAATAACGCATTCGAAATTCAATATTGTACCGCACTTAATCATAAATCGATGCACTAATGCGTTTGCTTTGTCCTTCCATATAACCAAATTCTCTTACGCAAAACACGATCCAAAAACCTACCCTAACTCCAAGTATTATAGTTTAAATTTAAGTGCTCATTCACGAGTTATGAACTGGTTTTGGCGTAACCTAGCCATCCATCTATTTTACGCAGAACCTATCACACATATACCACAACTGTATAGGAATTTATGCTTTATTCAGTAATGTTATACTTCAAATTCGTCCGTCAATTCACGAGTCATTGACTGGTTCTGGCATTACACTTACGCGCGTACCATCAACCCTGTGTAGTCGCGTCCACTAATGACTTGCATTAGCCTGAAAGCCGCGGCCTCTAACTACGACATAGATACGAGATATAAGTCTATAGATATATAGAGATAGATGGGGTCATATCGTGCTGGTCACTTGCTAGCTTTTTTACTCTGCATCATCATTATCATCATCAGCCTATAGCATTCCACTGCTGGATAAAGACCTCTCCAAGTGCATGCCACTGCGTACGATCCTCGGCTACTCTCATCTAGTTTCTGCCATCCGCTCTACAAAGGTCATCCTCTCTCTCTCCACCTCTAGCTCCACCTAGCCTGAGGGCGTCCTGTATTGCGTCTGCCAGTCTGTGGTCTTCACTCAAGAACTCGTTTGTCCCAGCGGTCATCGGTTGGCACTTTTTCAATTATTCCTATACTGCGCTCTTTTACAAATACATGATTCACATGAGTGTGTATGCGAATTTTATATTTTTAAAGCACACAGGAATAATTCCTACAGTGGACCTACGTTTTTTAGAAGAAAGACCGAGACCGAAACAATCATTCGTGTATCACACAGAGTTGCGAGGATCGAACACGAAACTACTGACCCATTGAGCGGACCGACCTACGCTAGACGAAGCCGTCGTCGGATCTAGAATCTAGAAGTTATATCCATGATCTTTGGTATTGAGTTGGTCAGCATAATAGGCAGCAATTTAATATGATTACAATGCATTAGTAAGGCGGTAACTAAGTTGTTGGGGTTCAAACTCAACATGAGGGCAAATGCAAATTTTATTGTTTAAAAAAACGTACCTCGACTGCTTCGTTGTCTACTGGTAAAGCGCATCGCTTTGTGATCACAAGGTCCTGGATTCAAATCCAAGGTCGGACAAATGTAGTTTTTCGGACGAAAAATTCCCTTTTTGAGTCCGGAATTGTGTCCGGTATATGGTAATAAGCCCCTATTACATGGGACGAAACATCGTCGGCTAAAAGTGGGTGTACTCAATACACCTATGCCACTCCCGCTTGAGGAATATACAGGGGTCAGTCTTTATTTTTTCTTTTTTAAATAAACGTAGTCCCACACTAAGAATTCATTTCATACACAAACACCATAAACAAAAATTTGTTTCGTGCCGGGATCGAACCGGCGACTACTCGATTCACTGGACCAAGCCGTCCGTCAAAATTGTCGATCTCAAACCCAAACAATTTACTTTGTATAAGCCCTGCGGGGGCGCTTACAGTTAGTCAATTTACTTATTTTTTAATCTAATTTAACTGCTAATCTACGACCGGATCGGAACGCGGCCTCCACTGAGAAGATCCGGCGAAGAAATTCAGCTGCCTTGTCTTTTTAACCGACTTCAAAAAGGAGGAGGTTCTCAATTCGACTGTATGTTTTTTTTTGTATGTATGTTACGCGATCATTCCGCCACTTATGAATTGATTTTGATGATTATTTTTGCATTGGGTTCAGTATAGCTCCAAAGTGGTCCCATTTTAATTTCATCAGTATTGGACCTTGGACTTTGAAGATACACCAGGGAACTCCTTAACGACAAAGAATAGGATTGCGTAGATTGAGATATTATGAGTATTACGTCAATCCTATAGGTACATACCATAGAACTAATCAGAATATTAACCGACTTCAGAAAAGGAGGAGGTTGACAATTTGTCTGTGTTTTTTTATAACGTCTTTCTCTATAAACTGATTTCGATGATTCTTTTTGCGTTGGGCTTAGTACAGTTTCGAGGTGGTTTCATTTTAATGAAATCAGTATTGAACTTAGGACTTGGAAGATACACCAAGGGCCTCCTTAACGGCAAACAGCACGAATGTATAGATTCCGTTATTATGGTTATTATATCAAACCTGTAGGTGCCTTACTTTACAACTCAGCAAAATAATATAATATAGGTATACAAATATTAGTAAATAATTCACTCGTCACTTAAAATTGTGAAATGAAAATCTCTATTAAAAAAGGTAAACGGTAAAAAAAAGAATAGGAAAAAGAGAAAGAGAAGTAAAAAAACAAAAATCTTTTAAAAAAATGGTAAACTGACTTCAAAAAGCAAAAAATAAATATTTGAAGTCGGTGCTGGTTAGTGCAGTCGGTTACTTTGCACCGACTTCAAATATTTATTACTTCTCTTTCTCTTTTTCCTATTCTTTTTTTTCAATCATATTGTGTGGATACAATGTTTAGGTTACAATTAAATAGTTAACGATCTAGCTTTAGTGTGATGCTTTACGATCGAGATATGAATCTAATGATGTTAGCTGTATACAGTGTCTAAAGGATTCTAGACGGACCAGTCCCCACAATCAGCACCCGTTCACGAGTATGACTGTTGGAACAGCCATCACTCCCCTCGACCATATTGGAGGGAAGGCAGTGACCCGCACCTGAAAGTCACTGCAAGCAAAGATATTATAGTGAGTATGACCAAACCAGGACCCCAAAGACGGTACGGTTGTGTCTACAAAGCAGCAATATCCCAAGTTCGTCAGGCAGAACACGCTGCGCTTTAATATTGCCGTAATTACAAGAGAAAAAAAACATAGCATCACTATTAATAACATGGCAATTCAATCCCACGCGGTCTTATCTTCTATGTAATCCGATATTTTGTACTGAGCTTTCTTACATAATTTGGTTTTAAATTTATTAATAATTTAATCTCGAATATCGTGGGTAGTAAGTTTGTTTAAAAAAACGTATATGGCCCATGAACGAATTGCTAATTCTGTGGAATTCTGTAGTTCTTGTATAACTAAATCTCCTTGCACTAAACATATAATCACGCAACCAAGAGCTGAATCATTGTAATATATTAATGGCGTACTAGCAGAGCAAACTATAGTTCTGTTTGTTCACTTCAAGTGTGTATTTGTTCTCGGGATTCGATTACAGAGGGCGCCCTTGCGATTTTCACGCTTGTCTTAACTGAGTGTTAACGAACAAATGTTTAGAACAGCTATATATAAGGCATGATATAAGTGACACAAGACCTCAACCTAATTAGATATTTGCTTGACAATTGAATGCAAAGATCAATCTTAAGATTTTAAATATATATCTAAGTATCATTTTTAAGCACTTTGATGTGTGATCAAATGTCCAAATTGACTACAAAAACTATCCTACTGCTGAGCAAAAGCCTTATCTCACAAAGAGAGGTGATAGAGTTTAGGTCATTTCAGAACAATGGTCAATTTCCACCGCGCGGACACAGTGCGGTGCCGTGAAGGCTTGTGGCCACCAACTGTTGGAACTTATAAAACCTATAAGGCTTTCAACTGACGGACCAAATGACAGACGATTAAGCGCAGTGGTTAAGAGCCTAAGCCGCTCGGCCCACTGTGTCTAATAGTCGCAGGTTCGATTCCCGCACGGGAAAAATCTGTGTGTTTTTTTTATTTCGGTCTGGGTATTTGTGAATGTGAATTTTCATGTTTGTAAACGCACCCAAGTTACAGGAATATATCCTAGTGCGGGGCTACGTTTTTAATAAAAATCTCAGCTTTACTACTGCTAAATTAAGTGGAACCAGAACCAACAGCTAAACGTCACGAAGCACGGAGACGCTTAAATACGAAAATGACCCACAAACGGTCACCCATCTTAGGCCGACCAAGCCGAACGTCGCTTAACTTTGGTGATTGCTAAAAACACCGCGATCGAACAGCGCTGAGCACTTCTCTCGAGTTTAAATATAATATTTCGATTCATAAAATGATTGAAAGTACTTTAATTAAGTATATCTAGAACAAGAAATACTTAAGGTAAATTCCAAACAATCAAATATAGAGAGAGAGGGCTGTTATTCATGTGATAATCAACTTGACTCACGTCAACATGCGTCACTCAGTTCTGAATACGATAACACGAATTATGTACAAATGTTGACGGGAAGTTTATTTCCGTCCAAGTCCGTCTAATCAATTATTTAATTAACTATATGTTGTCTGCGGTTTAAGCTAAACCATTCTTGTTTACACTTAGGTCATCCATATCAAAGGTCAAAGTAAGAAAATATTGAGGTTAGCGTGGAGCTAGCAAGCGTTGTCCTGTTCCTATTTCTTTAGTAAATTTGAAATTTGTAATATCAACTTGGTAAAGACACGCTATTGTCAATCTTTTCGTGCTAAGCACTCAGATATTAAAACGGATATTATCAAATAAGTTAACAACATTTGGGAAAGTCCAAATTACCTTAAGTATACCATTAAAGGGCTACCGCGAAATAAAACGTGATTTTATACTCCAATTACTTCAAGAAGTACATAGATTAGAAACTTTATAATTAAAAATAGAATTATAACTTGCCCTGTTAAGAAACTGTCCCACGGTTGGGCACGGGCCTCCTCTCAAACTGAGAGGGTTTAGGCCATAGTTCACCACGGTGACCCAGTGCGGGTTGGCGAGCTTCACACCTTTGAGAAACTCTTCGGCATGCAGGTTTCCTCACGATGTTTTCCTTCACCGTTAAAGCAAGCGATAATTAGTTTTTAATACGCACATGCTTTCGAAGAGACAAAGGTGCGGTTGGCGGCCTGGGTTTGAATCCAAGACCTCTGGCTTTGCAGTCCAACAGTCTAACCACAAGGCTATCACTGCTTTTAAGGTTAAAAATAGGTTTATTTACTGTATATTTTAGAATCTGGTAAAAGTAATTCACGATTAAATTAAATTTTCTAGATAGAAAAAAAATCTAGTCATGTCTATTTATTGCTTTACATTTTCTGATTCCAGAGTGAAATACTAAGGAGCTACCGAATAGAATTTACTTAAAAACATTAAATAATTTGTAGTAAAGTTCTTGCAAAGCAACTTTATATTTCATTGTTTAGTTTTTTTAGATAATGTTAAAATTTATGTACTATGATTGTGGAGGAAGCCAGAGAGGTATGTTAGGATAGAACCTGTTGGAACTCCGTACTCTTTGCCTATCTCGCAAGGGATCTGGCATGATGACATAGATAGATAGATAAAATTAATTTTGCATATACGTTGTTATCTTCCGAGCGCACGCGTCTTAGTCTCTCCCGTGACCATGGGTGCTGAAGGGCAATAGAAACGTCGAAAATTAAAATCATTAAATAAGCCTTGGATGCGCCTTCAGTAAGGATGGGAAATACACCGCTGTCGTAGAGAAGAGTGAGTGCAGAGAACAGAGTCAATGGTGCGATGGGAACGCTACTTGGGAGCCGGCACTTAAGCCAAAGCGCGCAGCTGGCCGTACATAACGGAGTGCTTGTCCCAACACTGTTATATGGCAGCGAGAGCTGGGTATGTAAGAAGGAGAATGAAGTAGGATACATGCTGTTGAAATGCGAGCTCTGTGGAAGATGTGTGGAGTCAAGCTGACCGACCGTATTCGCAACAGCGTAGTAAGAAAGCGAGCAGGAATGAAAGATGTATCGGTGTAAATATGAGAAAGTGTATTTTCCGTTGGTTCGGGTATACAGAAAGAATGTCAGAAGAAAGAATGACAAACCAGATATATAATGAGAAAGTGGAAGGATATAGGTATCGGGTAAGACGTAGACTAGATAGTCTATAGTAAGATTACTATGTCAAATATCAATGATAAGATTAACATGACCAAATAGACCGTGTCTTATCCGAAGGACAAGTCAAGGAAAGAACTCTGTACTCTCTGCCTACCCCGCAATGGATCTGGCATGATGATATAGATGGTTAGATTAAAATAAACCGCATTGAAATTCGGAATATTTTAATTTTAATTTATATTTTTCATAAATAACTTTGGTCCAACGCGGTCTACTACGCGTAACTACAGTACCTGGTATTTCAACATACTATCAGTCTTGTTTGTACTGCCTGTGCTGATATTCAGCATTTATCCGTAAGGTAGATGTACGGATGTATGCTTAATGAACGCTGTATGTTAAGAAATAAAGTTCATATTTGATTGAGAAGTATCACGCTTGTATACTAATAAACCATTATATATGGTTTATTAGTATACGAGCGTGTGCGAAACGTCGTATCTATCGCTTGCATATGTATTTGTCGCGAGTAGTCGGGACAAAGTGGGGATATCCCGATACATTTACAAATAAACGGCATATATCCTTCCTTCCTTTTACCTCGAACCTTCACCAAGTCATCGATCCACCTTATAGGCTAGGCTTACCGACTCCACTTCTTAAGTATGTGGTCGCCACTCGAAAACCTTCTGCCCCAACAGCCGTCAAACTCCAACTATGCACCACCCAAAATCTTAAGGCGGTTAGTGATAAAGTTTATCCGTCGTAGCCGAAAGTTGGCCCCAGCTAGACTAAGCTCCAATTAAATTATAGCCGGTTCAAAGGCGAACGCATAACGGCCGATGTGCCGACGGAGCGATGGCTATGGAAATTATTTTAGCGAGTTGCCTCTCTGTCCGTCTGTGTGGCTTACAATGACGTTAGTTAGTTCAAGGATTATGTGCGGTGAAAATAGATGGAGCTGATATTCATGGTGTTTGTTTTAAAACTGGAATACGTCGTATAACATTAACAACCCAAAAAAGAAAAAGCAGTGATAACCTAGTGGTTAGGCCGTTGGATTGCAAAGTCAGAGGTCTCGAGTTCAAACCCAGGCACACACCTCTGTCATTTAGTAAGCATGTGCGTTTTAAAAAATATTTATCACTTGTTTTAACGGTGAAAGAAAACATCGTGAGGAAACCTGCACGCCTAAGAGTTTCTCGAAGGCGTGTGAAGTTCGCCAACCTGCACTGGGCCAGCGTGGTGGACAATGTTTAAGCTCTCAGTTTGAGAGGAGGCCCGTGCCCAACAGTGGGACAATTTTTTAACAGGGCTAAAATTATAATTATTTATATTCATCCAAAGATTGTAGACGGTTGTTTCTTATTTGTTAGTTTGTTTTTCCAGAGTTTTAAAGCCATTATACAACACATGAGGTGCGACAACCAATAGCATGAACGAGGATAACGCTACGCAAACATTTTACCGTAGGTCACATCATGCAACAGAACAGTAACCTACTATCTTATTCTTCAGTCTTTGTCCTGTATTCAACATCTTTCAGCAGGATATAGACAGAATCTTATAAAACGTGGACTGTGTTGCATATAGCAAATTCCATATTCATCATCCATCATCATCGTAAAAAGATTTCCACTTCAGAAAAAAGGACAAGCAGGGGTGGCAGAGGTGTTTCGCGTACACTTTTCGCCAACGATGTTAGGTCCCATGTAATAAGGAGCGAGCCTATTGTCGTATGCCGGGCACAATTTCAGACTCCGGACATATACTGGGAATTTTTCGATAGAAAAACTACATGTGTATTTATGTTATTATTTGTCTATTTTTTTGTGTTTTGTTGGCATCTGTGACGTCACCAACCGGTCCAACAGAAGACCAGCGCTGGTTGCTTAAACTTTAAGTAGCCAACATTATTCTGAGCTGGGACCTTTTTCTGCGACGAGGTCATATAATTATATCTCTTTTTTTAACCTTTGTTAGTATAATATATCATATACCTCATCATGTCAACCCATAGTTACCCACTGTTGAGTGTGAGTCTCCTCCTTGGCATGCCATTCTTGTCTGTTGGTAGCTTTCCTCATCCAGTGCTTTCCCATCACTCTGACGATATCATCGGACTACCTGTTAGGCTGGCGGCCCACGTTTCTTCGTCCTGTTCTCGATCTCCAGTCGAGAACCTTTCGACTTCATCTGCCATCCGTCCTTCAACTGGCATGTCCCGCCCATTGCCATTTCTTTTGCGCAATTACACGAGCGATATCGGTCAGTTGAGTGCGTTCCCGAATTTTGGAGTTAGTAAAGCGGTCGCGTAATGTGATCCCTAATATTACTCGCTCCATCTTCCGGTGCGCAACCTGTAGCTTCTGTATGCTTTATCTGGTAAGAGTCCATGTCTCTGACCCGTAAACCATGACAGGCATTACGCATTGCTCGAAAGCGTGGCGTTTGAGGGCTATAGGCATTTTGCTCCTGAATATGGCATTGAACTTACTGAATGCAGTCCAGTTAAGTTGGAGAAGACGGTCTACCTCTAGAGCTTGTCTGTTTTTCTCCATGGAGAGTTGGTGGCCAAGATATGTGTACTCATTTACTCGCTCTATCTTCTTGCCGTCCACTGTAATGTCGTTTACGTTGTGATATGTACACATTATTTTAGTTTTTGAGATGTTCATTCGTAGGCCGACTTCCTTGGAGGCAACAAAGAGTTATTGCAACATGGTTTCGAGTTCACATACAGTACTGGCAAATATGATCACGTCTTCTGCGAAACGAAGATGGTGTAGATGCTCGCCATTGATGTTTAGACCCCTATTTGACCAATCGAGGAGCTTGAATACATCTTGCAAACAGGTTGTAAATAGTTTCGGAGATAAAGCGTCGCCCCATCTGATGCCTCTCTTTACTGGAATTGAGTTCGTGAGCTCGTGCAATTTCACTTGTAGAGTAGCTGTTCCAGAGATCTCTTTTATGACTTCTATGTATCTTGTATCTACAAGGCTCCTTTGTAGAGAGGAATGACTGCCCAATGTTCAATAGTGTCAAATGCTTTTTCATAGTCAACCAATGCTAGCACAAGTGGCACATTTTTTCATAACTTGCGTAACAGTAAATATATGGTCTGTCGTTGAGAAACCACTACGGAACCCGGCTTGTTCTACTGGCTGTGCCATATCCAGTCTTGTAGATTATCGTAGAGTAATAATTTTTATAAAAAGTTTGTAGACATGGCTTAACAGCGATATTTTTTTTTTTAAACGTTTTGTTAATTTTACTCTAGAGTCCTTATTGTCTGCTTGAGATTCAGATGTATTGGAACTATAAAGTTTAGCATAAAACTTCTTTATTTCTTGTGAAATTCTTTGTCTGGCTGTAGTGGTATTTCCTTCCTGTGTAATCAGCTTGTATATTTCCGAATTTCCTCTTGATAGAAGTTTTTTGAACACTTTAGGACCTCGATACTGCTTTATTGTGTCTAACATAGTGTTGTACTTCCTCTGCCTTAGATCTTTCCGAAAGGCCTTACGAATTTCACGGTATATATTTTGTAATTTATGGTACTATGAGGTCAGGGTCAATTTGCATCTTTCTTGTAGTAGCTCTTGCGTGTATTTTGAGATCATATACCTACTTGTTGCAAAAATAAACTTTATTTCCTTTTCTTTCCTATTTGTTTCACCTAGGATTTGAACCCAGAACCTCATGAGCTTAAATCGCACCATTCGTCACTAGGCCAAAGAGGCAGTTTGATATCTATCTATCTATATCATCACGCCAGATCCCAGTTCGATATTACGTTTGTCATAAATTCTTGCAATATGACCCAAGTTTCTCGCACTGCAGGACTGAGTTGTGTAAGAACCAGCATGTTTCCATCTTAACAGTCGGGACGCATAGTTGAATTTATATGTTATTGTCCCTGCATCACATTTATGCCACTCGCATGACAGTGAGCAGGAGAGTAAACATAGAAACGACTTGTAGATGAGAAAAATAATTTACATAGGTACCTGAACTGCTTATTGTCACTACTTCGTCTGTTCATGAACACGCAAGTGAACTGATTATAAAGCAAAGCTATAAAATTTGACCAAGTCCAACATTGGTGCATCGGTTATCAATACCTTACCGATCGGTCAATGCAATTAGCAGTAAATACGTCAGCTGATTTATTGTAAAGTATGTACATATTCATTGCGATAAGGGTAACCGGCAAGCATTGACCTGTTGCAAAAAGTACAAATGGATAATTTTAATAAAAAGTTATTCATATGTTTGTGTTCGGGGAATTCATATCTCTGAGCAATAAAGTACGGGATAAATAATAAAGGTAGAATTTAAAAACATAGAGGGATTATAAGCCCGGTTCAGCTGTACACTTTTTGTGGACACTTGGTACCATTTAGGTTACCAATTCAAAAACCTATTCCTACATGGTTTTTCCTTCCATTTTATTCGAAAAATTATGGCTTGTCATTTTGACGTAAGTCCCACGCAAATTTATCGGCTAATATTTGTTTGTTAGTGACTGTGTTCTTGATGGCTTTCTATTTGTTTTCAAGTAATAAATAATGTCAAAATAAATGTGTACAAGTGCGTAACTGATTACGATAGATTTGTCCCCTTTTTATCACTGACATGACATAAGTGTAAGCGGTGCGATTATATAATCTTGTTAATGCTAGTAAACCCTCTTTGCTTTGAGTACCTCTATGGTATAAACGATTTTAAAATGTTTGTCATTAAGACGATGTTATCGTTAAACAAACTATACCTTATGCCTATATTTCTATAGCTAGAGTGCTTAGAAATCACTCCTGAAGACAAGTTTAGTGGGAGAAAGATAGACGCCGGCGATCACAATGGGTTGATGCCCAGTGAGGGAAATACGACAAACCGAGGCTTCGATGTTGGTGAGCGCAGGGGAGTCGAGAGGAATACAGTGCAGGGACCTCCTGTAGTAAATGAGAGTACCGCCTCCACGGGAACCGATTCTGTTATTACGCACGAGGTTGTAGTTTGCGATCCTACGATCGCGATGGGCGGGCTTGGTTTCCTGAACCAGAAGGATGTCCAGTTGATAATCCCGGAGGTAATCACATCGAAATATATAATATATAAATCATTTGATCAAAAACTATTGAATTTACTATACCCAAAAAAAAACAGTTCCGTTCGTATTTTATTTTAAAGTCTTATAGTTTAACCACATACATATTATCCTTTTTTATAACAATGTTTGGTAATTCTAATCTACACACGACTTCCTTTTCACATTGATAATGGGGCTTATAATCACAGGAAGCATTGAAACGCGTACCGGACTAACCGTAAATATTTTTATACAAATGTTTTGTTGTACTTACATTTTATAATATATATGTTTCTAAACAACAGACTAGCATGTTTTGTGCCAGTCAAAGGACGCAATTTGCATCGACGCGGGCCGTCTTCCGTTCGCTAGATACTACCTGATCACATGCCACCATTTTCTATCTTTAGAATAGGTAACAGTTCCAAAGCAAGCAAATATATCTACTAAGGGTTGATACTTCAAATAAAGATTTGTCTTATATTTATATAATAATAATGATATTAGCCTATTATGCCCACTGCTGGGCAAAGGCTTTCTGTCACAAATCGAGGTGAGTGAGATTAGGTCATACTCTACCACAAGGGCCCAGTGCGGTTTGGTGGAGGCAGGTTTGTGGCCGCCTGCTGGTAGAACTTATCAAGCCGCCTATAAGGCTTCCAAATCGGTTTAACGACTACCACATTAAGTGGTAACCAGGACCAACGGCTTAACGTACCTTTTAAAGCACGGACACGTTCGAATATGAAAATGCCACAAACGGTCACCCATCTCCGACCGACCGAGTCGAACGCTGCGCTACTTAACCTTGGTGATACGACGGTAAAAACACCGCGGTTTGACGCCATAATAAAAATAATATAGTTAGAATTATTAACAACATCGTAGAGAAGTATCTGGCAGTGGGCCGGAAGGTTTTCTGCGGTTTTGAGGATCTGGAGAAAGCGTTTGATAGAGTTGTGCGAAAGAGACTTTGGGACATTTTGCCTAAGTATGGTATAAATGACACTCTGCTGCGGGCCATCCAGTCCACCTATGTGGACTGCAAGGCATGCGTACGGGTGGATGGTAACATGTCTCCCTGGTTTGACGTTGAAATCGGCGTCAAGCAGGGTTGCGTGTTGTCCGCTAAACTGTTTATAATATATTTGTATAAAAGTCTTCAAAGTCTGAAAGCGATGAATGAAGGTGTACAAATGAGTGATCTAGTGGTAAATCATCTACTATAACAGATGCCGCGGTTTTGATAGCGCCAACAGCCACTGATCTGCAATCACCAGTCACAGTTATGAAAGACGACTCCATGAAAAATGGCTTACATTTGAATGTGAAGAAAACCAAAACTGTTTTTTTAACGGAAAGAAACCAGAACGCATGCAAGGATTGTGGTCGGGAACGATGTGCTGGAGCAAGTGAATGAGTTTGTATATCTTGGATGCGCATTTAGTAAGGATGGAAAAAACACCGCTGACATAGAGAGAAGAGTGAGTGCAGGGAACAGAGTGAATGGCGCGATGGGAAAGCTACTTCGGAACCAGCACTTAAGCTGAAAGGCGCAGCTGGCCATACACAAGGGAGTGCTTGTCCCAACGCTGTTATATGGCAGCGAGAGCTGAGTATGAAAGAAGGAGAATGAAAGTAGGATAAATGCGGTGGAAATACGAGCTCTGCGCAAGATGTGCGGACTGAAGCTGACCAACCGTATTCGCAACAGCGTAGTAAGAAAGCAAATAGGTATGAAAGAGAGTATCGGTGTAAAGATGAGAAAGGGTATGCTCCGTTGGTTCGGGCATATAGAAAGAATGTCCGAAGAAAGAATGACAAAACTGATACACAATACGAAACTGGAAGGATGTAGGTACCGGGGAAGACCTAGACTATCTTACCATGAGCAAATAGACCGGGTCTTATCTGAAGGATAAGTCAGGAGTCTGCGTAACCGACGAGCGTGTATGAGACGAACTATGAGAGTAGAGGAAGCCAGAGAGGTTTTTAAGGAAAGAGCCTGTTGGAACTCTGTACTCTCTGCCTACCCCGTAAGGGATCTGGCATGATGATATAGATAGATAGATAGAATAATTTATTGCACAATGCCTTCACTCCTACTATAAATATTTTCTATGTACTCCAAGGTTAACTGGAAAACGACACAAATGAAGTTAAGTTCGACTTAGTGTATCATATCTGTAAATGTACTTACTAATAGAGTTATTTTGTACAATAAAAAATAAATAAGCCGACCTATCGCGTTCGCAACAACATAGAACAAAGCGTGTAGCTATCAAAGAAAGTATCGGTGTAAAGATTAGAAAATGTGTGCTTCAATGTTTCGGACAGGGAAAAAATATCGGTAGAAAGAATGATAAAACAGATAAATAGTGGAAACATATACCCGGGAAGATCTCAAGTCGTCAATCGTCAAGAGTCTTCGTAACCGGCGGACGGGTGCGAGATGAACTGTGAATTTAGAGGAAGTGAAAGATGTCTGTCTGTTGCTAATTTGAACTGTGCGCCTAGACCACAAGGAATCTTGCATGATGGTATAGATATAAAGATAGTTAGCTAGATAAAACTATTACCTAGGCTGTTAAAGATCAGATTATTAAAATGTAGACTCTTGGAACTTATAAGACACTAGGAAATATTCTCATCTCAGAAATCAAAATTAAAATGACAACTCAAACATTGATTATAGACAAACTTACCTTATTCCTCTTTATTTGACATCGCTCTTCGTTTTTTGCGCAAATGTCACTGTTGGGTATCTGGGGATTAACTCTTTTAGTACTTACTAATAGAGGGGTAATCCAAATTCTTCGATGTTTTTGGTTTTTAAGACTCTTTTCCGAATCAAACAACGTTTAGGTTTTACCATTGCACAATAATAATCTTATTTATGAGTAAATAATGCGTATGATACGCCTATGAGTCATTCTTGTAATCTGTTAATAGTAACTATTTATAATGTCACTGATAATAATATTTTTCATGATACGACCCTTGTACTCGTATAAATATTGATCGTTGTTTTAAACAAATAAATGGTATCTTATCTTAGGACGGTCATTAAAAACAAAATAAGACTCAAGACTGCTTAGTTTTAGTAGTTTTAATCCGACGTCAGATAAAGTCTAGTTTTTCAATACATTGGGACCAACATCATTGGCGATATGTGGACACTCACTTATCACCAACGTTACCAAGCGGGTCACATATTGCCAAGCGGGGAATGGCAAGTGTACTGTATACTCGGACACCTCGTACCTTTCTCTGCTCTGGTACTTTTTATAAGTTCTCAGAATATACAGTAGCAACCCTATTCCTTCCGATCGTTTACATAAACCGCCATGTTCCGGCGCGCCGCCAGCGCCGCACCGCGGACGGACGCGGAGGCGCGTGACAGATATTTTTATGTGCGGAACCACTCCGCGCGGTTTATTGCGGAAAGGCCCCCGGGGTCGCCGTCCGCATAATGCCACATATCATAAAAAAGATTTTATTTTCATACGATTTTCAGTATTGAAATTTGTCGGTGTAAAAGTTTTTAAGATTGAAAGTTTTATGAACTAATACTTCGGTGATTTGTAGTTGCGGGGTAGGCAGAGAATACAGAGTTCCCACAGTTTCTTTCCTTACACGCTCTGGCTTCCTTCACTCTCATAGTTTATCTCATACACGCTTGCCGGTTACGGAGAATTTCATCTAACCCTACGGATAAGACACGGTTTATTTAGTCATGGTAAGATAGTCTAAGTCTTCCCTGGTACCTACATCCTTCCACTTTCTTCCGACATTGTAGAAATAATGTCGGATGAAATAATGACAACACAGATATACAATGCAAAAGTGGAAGGATGTAGTAGTGAAGATGTAGTCTTATCTAATACTCTCTGCCTCCCTACTCCCTACTACAAGGGTTTTGGCATGATGAATATAAATATAGAAAGAGGTAAGCATAGGTTATGCATTATTTTCATTAATGAAAACATCTTTTGAATTGGTTATATATTAAGAGAAACAGATTTACACATTAAAATGCAAAATTATGTGAGTAACTTCAAATAGATTTTTTTTTATTTCCATACGTCTTAAGAACATGCATTTTTATAATAACATATATATTTCTGTAATATGTACTTAATCTAGCGAACTAAATGTAGTCTCATAAATTCATTAGCACTATATCAAAGAACACTTTACGCCATTTATGACTCTATATTGAGAGGTATAGATCATAATAGCGTTTGTAGTATACGATTTCTTTATAATGTGTTTTTACTAAGTAAACTTGATTTGTATCCAATGCAAGAGATTATTATCCTTGAATGACGTCAGGCACACGCGGTGTACAATATTGTCTTATAATTATTATCAGAAGGATTAGCACCACCAGATTGACGTTAGTGTTATGTTATTGAGAATGCACGCTATCATTTTCAACTTTAATTAGTATTTTTTTAGTGAGAAAAGGATGAGATGTTAAATCAATATCGTTACGATAACCTCAATCTGTTCATACTTAGCCCTCTATTTTCATCGTTCTACTTTCGAAATCGTTTCCAAATTATACCACCTTTAATGAAAAAAAAATTACGTTGCACGTAACTTTTCTTTCAATCACGTGTTTATTGGAAGGCTTCATTGGATTTTTATTTCGAAACATTATCATACACTAAAAAAATTAAGTACTTAGATTTACACGAATATTACACATGAAATAAAATTATTTTTCGGTTTTTATCGCGGTTTAATTTTGATTTTTAAGTTGCCGACGTTTTGAGTGCTTAACCAAGGTCACGGGAAGGACTGAGGTGTTAGACGTCCAAAAGGCATAGTTGTTCCGGGGTACCCTCAAACTTTTAAATTATTTTTGTTGGTCCGATCTCAAAAATAAACCGTGATTAAATCCAAAAAATAGTTTATTTCAAATGTTATTTTTTATATTTACGGACACCCACAGTAGCATGTTTACGTGATTTAAAAAAGAATCAGAAAATAAAACCAGTAAATAAATAAAAAGCCTTACAACAGTTTTTTTTATCAAACAATTCAACAATGCGCCTAAATCCTTGATAATAATGAAATAGTTAGTATACAAATGAAATGCTATTGCTTATATTACTAAATTTATATAATTAGGCACTTACTATTATTAATAAGATAAGATAAGATAATAATAAGATATAATAATGGAGGAATCGCGAAGCGATAAAGAACTAAAACAATTTATTTATACTTGCGAAAAATACCGCTATTGTGTTATACCTACGTAGTAATGTTAGTTTCTATAAAAATCGTTGACACATCCAGAAAAAAATAAGACTTTTATTTAATTGATAATCCATACATTACCCTCTTACCACCTCTTACCCAATTACCCTCCTTCGGGGCCAGTAAAAATAAGAATGATTTAAATAGCTAAAAATATAAATGCATTTTTAATGTATCTAAATAGGAAGTTAAGGTTTGACGTAAAAAAATACTTGAATTTTTAATAACAGTAAAAATCTCTTACAAAATGTATAAATTCTAAATTTGCGTGCTATTACAATATACCAACATGAATATTACATTTTAAGCTGACAAAATTTAATACAAAATTCTTAGACATCAACATGAGTACATTTTTCGGGCAGACCAACCCTCATACAAATGAGATTGACAATGCCAAGGATAACATAAAAGACGTGAACTTAATAAAAGAAGTATTATTGTCATTAAAGAATCTTTTCAAAGCGTGAGACTTCATCTCTTCTCGCACCGCATACTTACACCATATTGCTTGTGTGAGTGGAATAAAACGAGGCCGCGTATTAATTTTGAATTCCAATCTTTAAGTGAGATAATAATGACTCAAGTGCAATTTAAGCGTCGCAATTTACGTCCAAATCCGTATTATTCACAGATTCTCTGCCGCCAACTTTCATCTTTGTGTGACACCAAATTTAACTAAAAAACAGTGCATCAGTGGGTTATTCTAGCTTTCAGTAAAATAGTCCTTAGCTAAACGGCAGAGTTAAACATGGTACGCATTGAACGATCACCGATACAAAAGAAGAAAAAAAATTTTTAAGAAAAAAGAATGTTTAAAGAGTAGAATCATATATTCATCTTTAAGAAGTTTACCGTGGCCTTGTAAACATACTGATATATGTTTTGTCAAAGGACCTTTATACTGATATACATACATATATAGGTTGGTGAGTGGATTTTGTTAAGTAAATATCAACGTTTTTTATAAATATTAAGGAACACTTTTCAACCAGATCACTTCTTGTTATATGTAAAACTATTCAATTTAGAAACAAAATTGTTAACTCTGTAATAACTCTTCAAATCCTCTGATGATCAGGAACTTTATAATGAGGTAGAAAGTTCACTCAAATTTTGTGATTCAATCATGATTTAAAGAGGCTTTAATTCTGCACTCAATTGTGGCTAATGATGACGGTAAATCATAATTTCTTCACTCTCCTGTACCAATTCTGTATGAATATTTACTCACGTCTTATAATTTATGAGGGTTTTGTAAATAAATTATCGTTGATAGGTGCCTAAGTATGAATTGCAGTTAGGGCAGTAGTGGTCCGCATTCTGGCATGAGTCCATGCAATAGGGCACGCAGATGCATGGCCAGCATCTAGAACAAAAAAAAGAAATATTATTAGTGATGAAGATCCCCTTGGTCTTAAAAGCATGGTGTGACTGGGGATCCCGAGATCGTGGATTTCAACGTGGAACCAAGTGTTATTGAGATTGTTCTGCCGATAAAATCTAAACAGGAACCGGGAGTCTACAATTGTGCTCGGTATGATGGCAGTAAGCTCGTCCCTAGTACTAGACCATTGTCCCCCCCACTTGAGGAATATAGATGTGATGGAAATTTTATTAGTTTTAGACATAGGTCAACAAAGTTATCCAGACATAGGATGGGTAGTGACAGTTCTAATTGCCAAACGAAATTAATATTTAATTTAATGGTGTTAAGGCATAAAACCATAAGTATAGAAACGAGGCATGCCTCTTATTGCAATTGAATAAAGTATAATTTCTATCTATCTATCTATAACCTCACGCCAGATCCCTTGCGGGGTAGGCAGAGAGTACAGAGTTCCAACAGGTTCTTTCCTTACATACCTAATAAATTACCTATTACCTTTTTCTTATAGTATAATTTCGTTTGGCAATTAGAACTTTCACTACCCGTCATATGTAAAAAATACTATAATGTAAGTAAGACTGGCTTATAACACTATTTAAACGGATATTCGAATGTTATAACCTTATACTATATGCCACACAAATGATAACAGTATGATTTAGCCATGGATATAATACACGATCGTTGATTACCATTTTATGGTGTATTATTTTTATAATGCAACATTGAACTGGGTGTATTAGTTCAATGTATTGTATAACATCTGACAGACGGTCCAGTGGTTAAGAGACCGAGCCGCTGCGCTAGATCAAGTAGTCGCGGGTTCGATGTTGGTTTCGGTGTGGTTTATGCACCCCCGACATAGTAAAAATTTCTAGTGTAAATCTACGTCTTGAAAAAAAAATATGGATTCTAAGTGACAGCTGACGGATGATTTAGCGCAGTTGTATAGTCGCGGGTTCGATTCCCATACGGGACTTATCTTTGTGTGACCCACAATTATTTGTTTCATGTTTGTAAACGTCAATGTGAATTTTCAAGTTTGTATCGCATCCATACAGGAGTAGATGATAGTGAGGGGCTACGTTTAAAAAAAAAATCACGAGCTCGAACAAAGTGTTACTGAGGATAATCATCTGGATATTGGAAAAGGGGCCAGTATAATAACAATAGGCTTCTGCTATATTATATAAGGACCTTATACAAGGTGTAACATAATAAATGCAAGACCTGAAAGTAGTTTGTTCTAAATCGGTAACTGAATTGATTCCAACAATTTGTATGTATCTTAATAATTTTTTTAACTTGCAAATAATGCTTTTACTCCTTCAGTGCGCTATAAAAAACTAAATTTGTTCTTGATTCATAACAATAAGGAGATTTCAAATGCATTCCTAAAACGTATTTTTCAAAACGCAAACATACACGTACTAGTTTCGTTGTTAGTGGGGGTATAAAATTGCTTAAAAAAGGGGTAAAAGCCTTTAAATTTGGAAATTTGGTTTTCGTTTTTAATTTATGAAGCAATTCTCTAATCGGGGTGTTTGAGGCCTTGCGTTTATTATGTTACACCTTGTATATAGGCGATATGTGATTGTATACGGTACACCTCTGCCACCCTCGCTTAGAGAATGTAGGCGTAACAGAGTATAATTTACGTGACTTAAAGAATTTTAGTGCAATGTGTTGATTCATATCTTAAGAACTGGTATTTGTCGCAAGAAGCTTGTTATCTCATAATTAACACAAATATTTATACTAATTACTATTATAGTTACTAGTGACATACCCCGGACAATATTTTAAATCGGTTATTTGTTTTTTACCGACGATCTTGTGAAAATCGCAGGAAATCGTTGGATGCAGGTGGCATCGGACCGGTTACGCTGGAAAGCGATTGGGGAGGCCTATGTTCAGCAGTGGACAAGTATAGGCTGAGATGATGATGATGATGACGATTTTTTTTTTTCTTAAAAAAAAAGTGTCCCTAACCCCACTAGGATTATTCCTGTGCCGTAAATGCGTTTACAAACATGAAAATACACACATCATATACACAAATACTCAGACCGAAAAAAATAATTGTGAATCACACAAAGACTTGTCCCGTGCGGGAATCGAACCCGCGACTATTTGACACAGTGGGCGGAGCGGCTTGAGCTCGTAACCACTGTGATAAATCGTCCGTCCGGGAAATGCTTTGATCGAGTGCACCAGAATCTCAAATGATCGAGCTAAATGGAGAGATATCGTAAGACGAGCTACATCAGCCTCCAGCGACTAAACTTATCGTGACCACGACCACTCTGTCAAGAGTGAAGCGAATAAGAAGATGAAATCGTCCGTCATTTATACTTGTTATATGCGTTGTAGAATTGACAGCGGTTGGGACAGAAACATTCTCGAATGGGGACATTGTACCGGAAGATATCGGGTGGGTAGGCAGCCCACAAGGTGAACCGATGACCTGGTGCAGGTCGCGGGTATCAGCTGGATGCAACACAAATCAGATCGTTGGGAGAGACGTTTCTCCTGCGCGCCTTTGAGGCACGCCTCTTTTCTTCTATAACGCGCTCGTGACGCTGTGCGACTGCGCTGTTCTTACCAATCACCATTCGTCTTGGTCGGCCTGAGATGGATGACCGTTTGTGGCAATTTCATATACGAGCGACTCCGAGCTTCGGAAGGCACGTTCAGCCGTTGGTCGGGTTACCACTTAATATGGTAGTCGTTAAGCCGAGTTGGAAGCCTTATAAGCGGTTTGATAAGTTCTAACAGCCGGTGGCTACAAACCTGCCTCCACCAATCCGCACTGGGTCCGCGTGGTGGAGTATGATCTCTAATCTTTCTCACCTCGATTTGTGAGAGGTATTTGCCCAGCAGTGGGGATTCGGAGTGTAAACAAATTTTTTTGATCTAAAACTTTTTATTATCCCGCATTCTTTTTCCATACAAGTTCACCTAAAATAAATTTGCTATTTTCTGCATATTTATTTTTAAAAGTTTTAGAATAAAATTTGTTTATACTGACGCATAAATGCTGGGCCAGGGTCACCCTGTATAATCCATTCTAATCAATATTTAATGTTGTAAAGATACCATCACCATATTTAGATGTTTTAGTTGTGACTGCAATCTAAAACGAGTGTAATATGAAGGCGACAGTATTTCCAAACATATTGAAATGAAAATGCAGTTAGCAAGAAATCGACATTTTTCTGCTAAGTGAAAAAAAAATTAAAGAATTTTTGGAATAGACTATATTATTGTTTTTACTGTGACATTTGTGTTATTTAAGCATCTTCGTGCTTCGAAAGGCACGTCAAGCTGTTAATTCCGGTTAACACTTTATGTGGTAGTCCTTGAACCAAGTTGGAAATCTTATAGGTGGTTTACCTCTGCCTACCCTGAAAGGGATAGATAGATATGTCATGTTTATATTGGTTATATCTTACTCCGTATAATAATTGTCTAGATGCGATACGCTCAGGCTGTGCAAACTGGTTTGTGTGTCGACATTTGAAAACTTTTTATGAATTAAAACATGTTTATCCAAAAACGTTCATATAACATCAGATCCGATACATTAGGCTGCATTCTCACCGCACGAATTTGTACATCACAACAATATTCATTATCAACAGCTCACATCAGTTCACTGCTGGATATGAGCCATGGATATTGCTTAAGGTTTAATCAAATAGCCAACGCAACGCGACGGGAGTGCGACGGAAGCGCTCGGCTACGTTTGTTCGTGACGTTTGCCTACGCGCCAAACGGGGTTGCGTTGTGTGGCCCCGTACATTTCAGTAAATTACAACTCCCCAAGCCGCGCCACCGTCGTGCTCCCATCGGGCTGAGTTGGCTATGTGGCGAAACCTTTAGGCGCGCTACTAAGCCTGGTCTTCGGCTCTTCTCTTCCAACCGCTGCCAGCAGCCTTGCGTATGTCGTCGCTCCACCTAGCTGCAGGGCATCCTACACTTCCTTATATAAGGCTATTGCTTCAGTGAGCAGAAGATTAGCGTAAATCGCACACGCAGTTCCCTACACCGTGTACGCTCATACGATCAATTTTGTTGCGTTGCATGATTCACAACAACCTTGTTTGTATGTGCCACACAATTGCCTTTTTGATAACATAGTGATGTTATATAAAATGTTCGGAGTGCTTCGTTAATATATTATTTGTACTACTTGGCAGATCATAAACGGGCCGAAAAATAAGAGCAAAGCTATGGGTTTGATCTTATTTTGATTTAGTTTGATCCAACTCTTGCCAAAGACATTGCATAGCAAGAACAATATCCCGATGTGCATACTACTAATGAATCTGTAGTATTTATATTACAGAAGTTGTAACCGCCACTTTGTTCGCGTTGTTTCAGGCGCGTATTTCACACCCTTTTTCTTTTTTTAGACAAAATGTAGCATCGTATACTGCCCCTGGATAAAATCTATATCCTTGCCAAGTTTGATCAAATCTTTTCAGCGGTTTTTACGTGAAAGGGTAATAGACAGACAGAGTTAGTTTTGAATTTATAATATTAGTAAGCATGGATGTAAAAATATCAGTTATGCGTAACAGCTATTCAAAATAGAGTAAATGAAACCATTAGGTATAAAATGGTAATCAAGATCACAATTACAGTACCAGATAGTTCTACAGTAAACTGTGTTATCACGTTTGTTTATTCAAGTGCTGATAACGCTCTGATACTGTATAAAATCAGAGCGAATTTTATAGCTGATTGTAGCAAGCAAATACCTGTGTATATTTACCTTTAATAGCTATATTGATATAGCTAATAGTACCTCACGGTTATAGCTCCAAAGGGAGACAGTTGACAATATCTAAATATTCCAAATAACTCCGATCACCCGATTCCGAATGACTGCCTTGTTAGTCTAGTGGCGAATAACATGCATAGCAATCATGGGTGTTTAAATCCTAGGTCGGAATGTGATTTTTCTATAGAAAAATTTCCAATATCAGTCCGGAGTCTGACATTGTGTCCGGTATAGTGGCAATAGGCTTAGCTCCTATTGCATGGGAACTAATCCCCCGTTCCACGTCCCATGAAACCTGGCACGTGGGTTTACACAGACCTCTGCCACCCGCGCTTGGGAAACATAGGCGTGACAGTGTTTTTACAAACTTTTATTTAACTTGCAATGTTCGTATGTCCATCTGTCAATCTTTGTGTCTGTGTGTACTACGTCAAGGTTATAACGTTAAATTGCCTTCAACTTAATGTTATAACCACGAGTTAGTCAATAGGGAACGCTAACCCGGTTCATGCAAGTGGGCCTTAGTGACTAACTCACTTCGCAGACGATAATAAGTCCCAATGTAACAAAGGATGAGTATTTTTTTTATTAAGGAGGCTGTAAATCTCATATTTGTAAACGCACTAGGTACGCGTTCGACAATGGAATAAGGACGATTTTTTAGAGTTCCACAACTTAATCGATATATATGAAACCCTTGTAAGATGTTTATCCTACACATGTGTATCCTTTGAGATCCGTTTGTTTTCTCAGGAACGGATAGGAGTATCAAGTCGAAATTTTGGGCATATAATCACTTGGCGGTGTAAAATAAAAATATATGTGTGCCTTTTCCTCAAATTCAATCCCAAACGGTTCTGTTTCGAATAAGAATTTTAAAAAAATCTATTGGACCAACTGAGGTTCGAGTACTAGAAAAGTTAGAAATCGCAATAAACCTATTCCCGTACATTTTGTAGGAGATCACGGTCGCTAATTACACAAAAACTTGTTTAATATCAGTATATCCTGTTACTCATAAGTATCAAAAACTTCTATTGGACTAACTGAGGTTGGAGTTCTAGAAAGGTCAGAAATCGCAAATGCCTTTTTCCAAACATTTTGTAGTAAATCGTTTTTTAATGCAGCTAAAAATGTCTGTAAAAGCTAAGTCTCCTAGACGATTTTCCTGTGCCTACAACGGATGAGGTAGTTGCCCCTGCCCCGTTTCAAAAATCCACCCTGTCACTTGTACGGAATCCTCAGAGCACGAGTCCTACTCGCACTTATTTGCATTTATAAAAAAAGAAAAAGTAAACGACTATGCCACATTGTGAAAATGCTAATAATGTATTATAGGCAATTCTTGAAATAGTTTTCAATTTAATAAGTAAAGATTAAATTAGAATTTTTAAATAAAAAGTGCCGATTAAAAACCAAAATAAATAGTCGAATCGTTAAACCATACTTCTGGCACAACTCCAACAAACACTAGGCCAGTCAGCCAAAGATAACAATCTATAAATACATTATCATTAACAAGTTTCATCGGGAAGATATATTTAAGAAAAAAAAAGAATAAATCTCTTCAATACCTGTTTTTTCGCATTGTTATTTTTCTGAACGTATCTTTCAAAATATCACGTGGGTTCTATTTTTTTTTATTATAATAATATTTTTTTAATAATACTATTTAGAAACCCAAAAAACAAGGCAAAAACATAATGTGTATACCTCACTTTTTGTCGACAATGTTATGTTCCATGTAGGAGGCAAGCCTATTGACATTATACAGAGCCAATATCCATTCTCTGGGCTGGACTCACTACTACTAGAACTAGAACTTTTTGTATCGAAGAATTATATTTTGTCCGACCTATGATTTGAACCCGGGACCTCGTGATCGCCACGCACATTATTCGCCACTAGACAAACGAGCCAGTCCAAACTTGATATATAAAACAAAAATACTAATTATAGTACAACACGAACTTGTTTCGTGTTAAATCACTTATATCTACCAACATTATAGTTCGTTTTAAGGAAATGTTTCTTAAAAATTATAGACGCGGGTTTTCCATGTGTAGACTTAATTATACTCATCTATGCAGTAGCTATCTAATTACGTTTAGATTTATCGTGATCAATAAGAGATTTTCTAGGTATTTTTTGAATGACGTGATCACTGTTTCTTTTTATACGAAGCGAACGTAACTGACGCAATATCTTAGATTATTGCTTTACAAATTTAATAGGAAAACCAAACATTCAAATTTAAAGTTTTACCTATTGATAGCCTTGTGGTTAGACCGTTGAACTGCAAAGTCAGAGGTCTCGGGTCCAAACCCAGGCACGCATCTCTGTTTTTTCGAAAACATGTGCGTATTAAAAATTAACTATCACATGCTTTAACGGTGAAGGAAAACATCGTAAGGGAACCTGCATGCCTAAGAGTTATTCAAAGGTATCCGAAGTTCACCAACCCGCACTGGGCCAGCGTAGTGGACTATGGCCTAAACCCTCTCAGTTTTAGGGTAGGCCCGTGCCTAACGTTGCGACAGTTTATAAACAGGACTAATAATATTATTATTTATTTGTTTTAAATAGAAGGATGTAGGTACCAGGGAAAGCCTAAACCTGTATCTATAGACAAGTAATAACTTCGTGTTAAGAATAAACTTAGCCGCATAGTTTGTCACGTGTTAAGAATTCTATTAATAATTCGCCAACCCGCACTAGGCCAGCGTGGTGCAATAACATTCTGCTCATTTTTTTTGGTGTTGCCACGGTACTGTTTGAGTGTAACATAGATTAGGGCATTAGTTGGGTGTACTGTCTCGTCCCAAACTAGTTTACCGAAAATTAAGTGTTAATTGACTGTACGATGCTTTGTGTTTTTATTCAGTAAATAAAGAAAGGTTTACATCCTGTCTACACCAAAACTGCTTAACTTATATGACGTCATTTACTGCTTTCATCAGCAACTGGGCATGTCGATACCCACTGGTAGAGCGACTTCAGCTCTTAACCACTGCGCTAAATTATCCGTCAACTTTTCGATACTGGGCACCTTAGCACCCTTTTTGTATTTTTTTAATTTTAAGATAATCAAAAACAGGAAATATAAAACGGTGTTAGGTTTGTTACTAGTGTTTTTAAAAAATAAACGTGTTTTATAATAATTCAAATATTTCGATGTAGTGCACAATTTAAATAAGTCATTACAACTTTATATTGTATTATTGTATTATTGTACTCGTATTGGCAAGCGCAGCGTAGGACGACCGCCTGCCAGATGGACCGACGATCTTGTGAAAATCGCAGGAAATCGTTGGATGCAGGTGGCATCGGACCGGTTACGCTGGAAAGCGATTGGGGAGGCCTATGTTCAGCAGTGGACAAGTATAGGCTGAAATGATGATGATGATGATTGTATTATTAAGTGCTTTTTTAATTCGATTCACTAAATCGCTGTAGTATTTGAGATCGATTTAAAAATCAATTATTTTACTCATAAAAATCGATTTATCAATCGATCGATTTTAAATCAACATACCTAACGGGGTTCAAGTGGCTGTATAAATTTCGCTGCCTCATGCATCATTGAACTTCTGAGTAGAAGTTTCATGTTACCGTACCACAAAAGTTTTTGTATACACATTCCTGAGGTCTTAAGCCAGCCACGCATGTGACGATAAACTTTTGCAAGTTGCAAGCACAGCACAGGTACACAGTACAAAAATAGGCCGAAGATAACGGACGATTTAGCGCAGTGGTTAAGAGCTTAAGCCGCTCCGCCCACTGTGTCTACTCTTTGTGTGATCAGGACAAATCTTTGCGTGATTCACAATTATTTGTTCCAGTCTGGGTATTTGTGTATGTGATATTTCATATTTTTAAACGCACCCACGACACAGGAATAAATATTGGTGTGGGGCGACGTTTTTTAAAAAAAAAATACAAACCAAAAAAAAATATTCATAAATGAAGCAACTGTTTTTTTTTTTAAATCAGTTGCGCCACCCCGCCCCGTGTACGAATCAACGTTACCAATAAGTTGGTATCCAAGCTAAGGTTAGATCGTTTAACGATATTTCAGTGGCATATAGAATACCATTACACGATGCTTTCAGGAAGTTATCGTAACGCGGCGTTTGGTCATAGCGAATGGATCGAGCCCAGTAGCATTAATTTTGAGTGACATCGCGAACGAAGAGCCTAACATTTTTTACTTAGTGCTAAGAAATACTTAATCGAGTAATCTCATGTGTTTAAAATTCTATACTTGGCAAAGTAAACTTAGTTTTGACATTTCTTACTTTTGACAGTTTCTCAACTATAGATGCAATGATGTACTAAGTCAATACTCGAGTAAAAGTAACTACTTAAACATGTTTAAGTACCAGGTCTCTGATCGGCTACCAACATAATTATTAAATCAGAAAACAACATTAAGGGGCCACCTGGATACTAAATTACCGCACCACGACAGCGGGGAGAGTGACAGAGAAGCAATTATTTTAGAAATAAATAATATGGGACGGATTCATTGACCGCGCGCTCGGAATTAAACGACGTATGTGCGAAAACAAATTTTTATATTTTCTAAAATAAACTTCGTTGTGAAATAATAAATAATAAAATAATTTATTTTATAATCACAAATGTGCACCATGAGTACAGTACGAGCTTAATTTAATAGAATAATAGGATATTTGTGAGAGACTGGTGCCCGAGATAGGTATAGGAATACATGTGTTACGGGTCACCAGGCCCCCAAAACTTAAAAGTTACAATTAATATTAGATCAAGTATAACTAGATGTGTGATGAAAATATTAAACAACAAATTAAATAAGGTTTACTATAAAATAAAGAGGATATACAGTTTGTGGGTGCGTGTGTGTGTGAAAGAATACTTTGTGTGTAAGTCAAGTGAGTTTGACATAAAAAGGCGAAGGCAGGCCCAGGAAGTGGTGGCGCGATGATCTCGACGCGTATCGAAAAGAATGGCCATTACTGATAGGGGATAGAGATCGTTGGAGAAAAGAGGGGGAGACCTTTGCCCTTTGTATGAGACGAACTGTGTGAGTGGAGGAAGCCAGAGAGGTACGTAAGGGAAGAACCTGTTGGAACTCTGTACTCTCTGCCTACCCCGCAAGGGATCTGGCGTGATGATATAGATAGATAGATAGACCTTTGCCCAGCAGTAGGACACATTAGGTTAATAAAAAATTTAATAAAAAACTGCCTTACAAGAACTTTGCTTCAATTATTTTCTATGGTTTTAAGTAAATTTTAATTAATAGCTTGTAAGGTTTCGTGTTGGAATAGGAACATGTAAGGAATTATAGAATTATTTAGCGTTATTTCCTTTGGGAAAATTTCATGTTTCCTTTACCGGATACAGAATATAAAGTCAAAAAACATATTAAATCCCTAAAACCACGGTCATTTTAATGTCTAAATGTTTTAAACATCCACATTTCACCGAAATGATCTCACACAGCTTGCGTAATAGAGGATAAGCCTATTATTATTTCAATTGTTGATTGTACTTTAGTTAATTGCGTTCATCATCATCATCATCATCATCAGCGTGTCAGTCCACTGCTGGACGTAGGCCTCTCCCATGGCACGCCACTGAGCTCGATCTTCAGCTCTCCTTCTCCAATCCCTGCCCGCTGCCTTACGAATATCGTTGCCCCACCTAGCTACAGGGCGCTCTACACTACGTTTACCGACACGCGGTCTCCACTCAAGAATCAGTCTACCCCAACGGCCATCGGTTCTGCGGCATATGTGACCTGCACACTGCCACTTCAGCTTGTTAATTTGCTGAGTTAATTGCATTGGCCTTGAAAAATTATAAGGAGGCAACTATAAAAAAATAGTAATGTGTAATTTCCTTATATATCCATCTATATCATGACGCCAGCACCCTTGCGGGGTAGGCAGAGAGTACAGAGTTCCAACAGGTTCTTTCCTTACAAACCTCTCTGGCTTCCTCCACCCTCATAGTTCGTCGCATACACGCTCGCCGGTTACGGAGATTCTTGACTTGCCCTTCAGATAAGACACGGTCTGTTTGGTAAGATAGTCTAGGTCGTCCCCGGTACTTACATCCTTCCACTTTCGCATTGTATATCTGTTTTGTAATTCTTTCTATATACCCGAATCTACGGAGCATACCCTTTCTCATCTTTACACGGATACCATCTTTCTATCTTCATAATAGTTGTTTATATTTTTAAAGAATTCATCAAGGACATAGATTTTATCCAGGGGAAGAACCTACCATTTGTCCCAAAAAACTTAAAGTGAAAATAACGCGAATGAAGATGCGGGTTTAGTTAGTTGCAAATAAAGACTGATGTTAGTATTGATATATGAATAGTTCTATTTTTCAACCAATTTATTTTAAAAATAAGGCAGTGATAGCCTGGTCGTTAGATCGTTGGACTACAAACTCAGAGGACTCGGGTTCAAACCCAGGCACGCAACTCTGTATTTTGGGAAGCATGTGCGTATTAAAAATTAACTATCACTCGCTTTAACGGTGAAGGAAAACATCGTGAGGAAACCTGCATATCTAAGTTTCTTGAAGGTGTGCGAAGTTCGCCAACCCACACTGACCCAGCTTGGTGGACTATGACCTATACCCTCTCAGTTTGAGAGGTGGCCGTGGCCAACGGTGGGACAGTTTCTGAACAGGGCTAATATTATTATCTATCTATCTATCTATAACCTCACGCCAGATCCCTTGCGGGGTAGGCAGAGAGTACAGAGTTCCAACAGGTTCTTTCCTTACATACTTCTCTGGCTTCCTCGACTCTCATAGTTCGTCTCATACACGCTCGTCGGTTACGGAGACTCTTAACTTTTCCATCAGATAAGACTCGGTTTATTTGGTCGTGGTAAGATAGTCTAGGTCTTCCCCGGTACCTGCATCCTTCCACTTTCACATTGTATATCTGTTTTGTCATTCTTTCCGTTTTCTTTCTTTTCTAATATTATTATAGTTTATTTATTTTAAATAGAAGGGTGTAGGTACCAGGCTAGACCCGTATGTGTTTAGAAATCTATCGATCGAGATCCTATTTTATAATCAAGTGGCCTTACTTGAGCAATAGGAAATATGACTCCGTGCTTCTGAATCTTTTGGAACTAGCAAAACTACGGGTTACGTTTTGATAATGAAAAAAAAGTTAAAAGTGTACTGCACAATTGTGCACGGTTACAAGCTTAAGTAGTGGTGACTATTACTTGGTTTAAAAAAAATCAATCAATTAATCAGCCTATCGTAGTCCACTGCTGGACATAGGCCTCTCCTAACACGCGCCATTGCACACGGTCCTCCGCCTTCCGCATCCAGTCTGTCCCAGCGACCTTTTTGAGGTCGTCGGTCCATCTAGCTGGGGGCCGTCCTACCTTACGCTTAGCAAGTCGCGGTCTCCACTCTAGGACACGCTTGCTCCATCGGCCGTCGGTCCTTCTGCAGATGTGACCAGCCCATTGCCACTTTAGCTTACTGAGTCTGCGAGCTATGTCGGTAACTTTGGTTCTTTGTCGGATTACCTCGTTACGAATTTTATCCTTCAAAGAGACGCCGATCATAGCTCGCTCTATAGCCCGCTGTGCGACTTTGAATTTGTGGACTAGTCCCACAGTGAGTGTCCACGAATTGAAAAAAATAACTTTTGACATTTCTTCCTTTTGACATTTTCTCAACTTTAGAAAAAAAAGAACAGAAAGGAAAAAGAGAAAGAGAATTAAATAAAAAAGACAAGCCTGCTGATCTTCTTCGCCGGATCTTCTCAGTGGGGACCGCGTTCTGATCCGTTGGTAGATTAGTAGTTAAATTAGATTTTGAAAAAAAATAATTTTTCGTTTACAGGGTTTATACAAAATAAATTATTTGAGTTTGATTTCTATGTACTAAGTAAATACTTGAGCAATAGTAATTACTTACACATGTTTAAAGACACTTTTTTATCACGACCAAAAAGACTGTCTTATCAAGGTGTCCTTACTCGCCATGACCAAACGCGGTGCGTTATGATATCTTAATTAAATGCTCGCGAAATATTATTCTGTATGTCACCGGAGTACCCCTGAACTATCATTTCACAAAGTTACCGTAACGCGCCGCGATACGTGTTAAATGAATAAAGGCTCTAATGGATAAAAGTTTCCCCACATAGCCGATGCAGCGCGACGGGAGCGCGATGTTAGCGCGGCTTGGGGAGTTGTAATATACTAAAAAGTAAGGGAGACGCCACACAACGCAGCCCCGGTCGGCGCTATGGCAAACGTCTTGACCGAACATAGCCGAGCGCGAGAGCGCTCTCACCACGCTTTCGCCACATAACCGACGCAGCGCGACGGGAGCGTGACGGCGGCGCGGCTTGGAGAGTTGTAATGTACTGAAAGGCGCAGACAGCGCTACGACAAACGTTACGACCAAACGTAGTCAAGCGCTTGCGTCGCGCTCCCGTCGTCTATTATAAGACAAACTATGAGACTTTAAGTAATGGTAAAATATGTATAAAAATAACTTGTTGGAACTCTGTACTTTTACGTACCCCGCAAAGGATCTGAGCGCTTAGCGCAGAAAAGATTGACGTTAGCCTGACACTAGCGAGTTCATATGCCATCCTGGTCACTCTACAAATTTACAATATAAACAAGAACGTGACAGCACGACTACTCGTTACGGTGAAGCTAACGCTTGTGCTAAGCCCTCAGGTCCAAAAAATAGTTAGAATATTTCTGGTAATTTTATGATACCTTCTAAAAATGTATATTAATTGTTGTTTCTAATAAATACTAATGTTAGTATTTATTTATAAGTAATTTTCATTTTCTCACACAGTTTTTAAAATATTTGCAAGTTACAGTTACGTTGAATATTTCGCCATACCTGGCCTAGTTGTTAGAGCGTAGGCTGCACACTGAATCGACTAGCCGCGGGCTCCATTTCCGAGCAGAACAAAGATTTACGCAAAACTGATAATATAATACAAAAGTCGAAAGATATAGGCAGGTAATGGGGTTGACCAAGACCATCTTGCCATGACCAAGACGATCGTGTCTTATTTGATCAATGAAACGAACTAGAAGAATGGCAAAAGCGAGAGATGTCTGTCTGTGTTGAAACTCTGTATTCTCTGCCTACTTGCCTACTAGATATATACTTACAGAAACAGGCATAGAAGGAGCGCTATGACGTGGGTTTTAGTTGTCGATTTGTTTTCGACTTTCGTGACGATTGTCGCCCGACAGGAGGGGCACACAAGCTGAGCTGGATTGGGACCAACGGCTACTATGTTCATTGTTGATCTGTAAACAACATAAATAAGGGCTTAAGTTAGCTTAGTATCGCTTAGTATAGTTCGTTATCATATCGTTGTTGAGAAAGCGTGCTGTCACGTTCATCTTTACTTAGTAAATTTCAGTGTGAAAAGGATAGTATATCAACTTGATGGCGTTACGATAACTTCACTCAGTTCGTGCTTAGCTGTCAAAATGTTTAGCATATACAAACTGACGCCATCATAACGTCTATGTGTGTGTGTATATATGTGTGAATAATCTACGCTGTTGGCCGCGGGGCCTTTACAGCATAACCGGACAAGAGAGCGAGCGTGCAATCACTACGCTCGAGCCAGAAAGGCAAGCGGGTACCTATCTCAAGGGCGCCTCAAGGAGCAACGGCCTCGGCTCGGACAGTCGCTATGGGGGAGAGCGTATACTACGTGTCTCGCCGTGGTGCTCTGCACCGGCCGGCGGACAAGGGATTCTTCGACCTCGCTGGCGAGGTCGGTGTCTGATGCTGTGTACGGTATCTATATCCAAAAGAAGGGATGTAAGGGCATCACGTTGGCGAGAATGCGTGCTATCACGTTCACGTTTATTCAGTAAATTATTAGTGTGAAAAGGAAGCCACATTAATTCCACAGGGATAGGTTAATGTCAATCTGTTTGTACTAAGGTTTCATACTCAAAACTAAAAAGCAGAAAATAATAATTATAAATGATGAAAGTATTATAATATAACACGTTTTTCAAACACACTAAAAAGTTTTTACAAGGTTGTTGTTATTTACTTATAAGCATTTTTTTGTGCGGAACTATTTGATGAATGTTTTCCATCGGTAGTTCTTTGCGTTTGTTTGCGGATACTCGTAACCTTGCGAACTGCCCTTGAACTATTTCCACGCCTTAACTTGCCTACTGAATCGGGCACACTGGACTCACACTGTCTGACGAAGCCACAAAATAGGACAAAACTGCGGACGTGACCGCAATATCGTCCGAGATAGTGCAAAAATTCGTAACTAACTACAGAAAATAAAAATAAAAAAATGTTTTATTCAGTAACCAAGTAAAAATGACAGTAACAGTGGTTGAAATCCCCTTTTAAGTAAATATTATACTTGTGCTAGGGGATCCCGCTCTGCGAAGGCCCTCGCCAGGTTGTACCGCTGGCGCAGGGAGGCCGATCCCGATCCTGGAGTCGCGGAGGCCAGGCGGAGAGAGCTCCGACGAGCCGTCCACAGAGAGTGGCGCGAGCTGCTGGAGCATCCCAGCGCCGGACATACCACCATTGCTGCGGTGATTCCCGTCTACTGGGAATGGCTGGAGCGGCGGCATGGAGCGCTCACGTACCGACTGACGCAGGTGCTGTCCGGGCACGGATGTTTCGGGCGGTACTTGTGTCGGATCGGTCGTGAGGAGACGGAGGGGTGCCACCACTGTGTGGCCCCAGTAGACACGGCGTCCCACACCCTGTTGGTGTGTCCGACGTGGGATGGGCAGCGGCTCCAACTGGCTGCTGAATTGGGGGAAGGGGCGCTCTCGCTTTCGGGCGTGATATCGGCCATGGTCGAGAGGGAGAGCGCCTGGGCGGCAACTGTCGCCTTTTCCGAGGCCGTGATGGGAGCAAAGGAGGAGGCGGAGCGGGAGCGGGAGGAAACATCCTCAAATCCCGCCCGTAGAAGGCGTGCCGGACGGAGGCGCAGGGCTTACGCCGGCAATGACCTCCGCCCGCCTTGAAGATTGGCCTGCAGGCGTCGGGGGAGGGCTCCCCGACGTCTGACCAGCAGCAGGCCCAAGTAGAGAAGGCGCCGTGTCACGCGCGCTTCGTACGGAGTCAAACCAGAGACGTGGTCTGCGTCACTAGACTCAGACCGAGGCCCGCCCTGTCGCAGACGAAATGCCCACGAGGCGACCCCTGCGACAGAGCACTCGGCCAAGCGAAGGACACCGGGGGGTTTTAGTGGGTGCGAGCCCCACATAACTGCCACACCAAGCCTACTCTGGTGGGGCAGTATGCGGCAGGCATTTCCCCCCGAAAACAAAAAAAAAAAAAAGGGGATCCCGCTCTCCATTAATAGTGAGTTTAGTTACATGAACAAAATATATTCTAACATGCGATAGTATTTGAAGTAGTAACACTTTAGTTATTTATTCAAGGATAGTAGCTAGATACATTTTTCCTTATAACTAGGTAGGTAGGTACGAACATTAAATTAAAATTAAAAGTGAGTTAATGTGTGGTGTCCCTGCGCGCGCGTGCTTGTGTGTGTATGTGTGTGTGTGTGTGTGTGTGTATGTGTGTGTATGTGTGTGTGTGTGTGTGTATGTGTGTGTACTTTTTTTTTTCTTCAACATTTATACAACATTATATCCTCAGTTTCCTCATAGAAAATACGGCTTAAATTACGTATAGCGAACTTTACAGAAGAACTAAAAAACTAAATGTATTTTCTTCTATCTGATGTGAGTCTAAACTCTAAGATATTTAAACATGTGCATTATTTACCTTTTTAATATCTAAAAACGCAAACACGCCTTACAGGGTTAAAAGAGAAAATACTCAGTTGTTTGGCTCCCCTGTAAAGTTTTGCCATACCTAATTTACGTCCCCGGTGGCAATCACGGTCGCGATCAGTGTGTCCCTTTGATTGCGCGTGCAGACGCCGCCCAGATAGCGCGTGCAGGACGCAGGAGGCGTTGGTGAGCCGCTACCGCTATCCGCGGCATGTTTCCTTACATCCCTTCTTTCGGATACAGATACCGCACACAGAATCAGACATCGACCTCGCCGGCGAGGTCGAAGGATCCCTTGCCCGCCGGACGGTTCTGAGCACCACGGCGAGACACCTAGTATACGCCCTCCCCCATAGCGACTGCCCAAGCCGAGGCCGTTCCTCCTTGAGGCGCCCTTGAGCTAGTTGCCCCCTTGCCCTTCTGGCTCAAGCGTAGTGGTTGCACACTCGCCCTTTTGTCCGGTGAAGCTGTAAAGGCCCCGCGGCCAACAGCGTAGATCATTCACACACATACACAAAGCATCATCTTCAAGTTTTTAGTAGCACATATTCATCATCATTTATCACTACAATTACTTCTAAGTGGCAAAACTACATCCTGATAAAGTTGTACCTACAATTAGAAGATACAATTTACTGCTCGTTAATCGTTATTTAAAACACATTTAACAGTTCTAAATGGCTTTTTGAATACCTATTACATTATCGCTTGTCATGAGTGAGAATATTATGATAATATGATTCCTGTTTAAATGTAAAGAAACCCATATACGACCTGTTTTCTTTGAGTTTGTCTTTGCCACGTTATCGGCAAAGACTACTAGATTTCATGACTGACTGTGGTAACATTTAATAGAATATCATACTTAGATTGGGAGCGAAATTTTTCTTAAAGATAATACTTTCTATATTTGTTATGTTTGTTAAGATATAAAAAGACCTGAAATAAAGGCTTTAAATGTTGTTCCTTTCATTTTACAGAGAAACGCAATTACGTCTTTGTTTTTATTAGTTCCAAACTCCAAGAGAGGAAGTCTATTATACGTATATAATAATATTAGCCCTGTTAAGAAACTGTCCCACAGTTGGGCACAGACCTCCTAACAAACTGAGTGGGTTTAGGCCATAGTCCACCACGGTGGCCCAGTGCGGGTTGGCGAACTTCACACACCTTCGAGAACCTCTTAGGCATGCAGGTTTCCTCACGCTGTTTCCTTCACCTTTAAAGCAAGTGAGCATTAATTTTTAATACGCACATGCTTTCGAAAAGACAGAGGTGCGTGCCTGGGTTTGAATCCAGTCCAACGGTCTAACCACTAGGCTATCACTGCTACTGTTTTATGTATAACAATTATTAAATAATAAATCATCCCAAACCATCCCGCTGCTAAGCAAAGGCATTCTCTTAAATTGCGGTGAAAAAGAATAAATCAGACTCCATGTACGAGCTACGCCGTACATTAATAAACTTTTGTTCCTTGATAAGCGTAAAGAATTTGTGCATGCAATAAATAATGTCTCATGTCTCAAAGAAAAATGATTCTATTTTATATTAAAGTGTTTGTAAACACATTTAGTACGACAATAAACCGTAACACCGGTTAACAAACTGTAACAAACAATAAACAGTATACGTTGGATATTACTCCAACACTCCACCACGCGAACCCAGTCCCAATTCATGGAGGCAGGTATGTAGCCAAGTATTGTTGGAACACATCAAACCATCTAAAAGCCTTCCAACTTGGCTTAATGACTACCAAATTAAAGGTAACCGATACAGAACGGTTTAACGTGCCTTTCGAAGTACGGAGACGTTTAAATATGAAAATGCAACAAACGGTCACCCATCTCAGACAGACCGAGTCGAATGCTCCTTAACCTTAGTGATTGCTAGAACACCGCGTTCGCACAGCGCTACGAGCGCCTGTTTTGTGTGTCCTTATAAAATAGCTAACTACTGAGTCAGCTATTTCATAAAAAGTTTGTACCAATACTTCTACTGAGAAGTATTCATCATCATCATCTCAGCCTCTACTTGTGCACTGCTAAACGCTTTTCACCGTAACCGGTTCGAAGCATCCGTCGCCTTCCTGCGATCTTCACAAGATCGTCGCGAGGGGGGGGGGGGGGGGGGGCATCCCACGCCGCGCTTGCATGCGTGGTCTCCACTCTAGAATCTTTCTGCTCCAACGCCCGACTTATCATCGCGCTATGTGGCCCGCTCATTGCCACTTTAGCTTACTAATCCTATGGGCTACGTCGATGATGTTGGTTCTTCTACAAATCTCCTCATTCCTGATTCGGTCACCTATAGAAACTGAGAAGTATTGGTACAAACTACGTAAATTGGTGTGCATAAATACAGGAGTTAATTCTATGGTGATGATGATAAGCTGGCTGCTTCCTTGTTCTAGTAGCGTATAATGTGCGTAGATCGCTACGAGGTCCTGTATTAGAATTCTAGCACGGACAAATTTTGTTTTTCAATCATAAAGTTCTCAGCCCGTGCCTAAAATTGTGCTTAGCAATCAACTCGCTATCACACTGGAACCCAACATCGTCGTTGGAAAATCGATGTATGCGGGACACTTTTACCGGAACTATAGGCATAAAAGTATATATTTCTTTAAGATGATAAATTCCCAAAGAATGGCAGTAGGTTCATATCCACATCGGCATGGTCTGCATATAAGTAGGTAGATTGCAGAGAATTAGATACTGTTTCCGTTACCAGCGACTTTGTATCAGATGAACTATGAAAGTGGCAGTCAGAGAGATCTCTAAAGACCTGTTGGCACTCTGTACTCTTTGCGGACTCAACAATGGATCGGTCGTTATGATATAGATATTGTTTTACATCCATTGTTTTAGGAATTGAATATTGTATATCAGGAATGGTGAAACAATGCTACGCGTGTGATGGCACGCAACAGGAAATAAATGGGCAGGGCACTTTTTTAAATAGAATAGGCGGCAAACGGGCGGGCATTCCCATAAAATGTAACCCAATTAAATTGATCAAGATCGCAATCCATTCTAATGTTGTAAATTCGAAAGTAATTCTGTTTGTTAGCTTTTCACACTTAAACGGCTGAATCATTTTAATAAAATGCATCCCGGTGAATCCCCCGGGGCGTATGAGTAACCATACGCCCCGGCCATAGGCCTAAGACTAAAAATAATACTGATGAAGCCGCAGACAACAGCTAGTCCCTCTATCTATCTGTATCATCACACCGGATCCCTTGCGGGGTAGGCAGACAGTATAGAGTTTCAGCTAGTCCTAATAACATAATAAATTAGTTTCTGCCCGCGACTTCGTCTGCTTTGACTTTAGACAGGAATTTTACATTTTTTTATGGGATAAAAAGTCACTTAAGTTGTTATCCAGGTAATAAATTATCTGTGCGCCAAATTTCATCGAAAACCGTCGAACCGTTTTTGCGAGATTGATTTACAAACAGCCAAACATCTATCGTGTAATGGCATATTGGCTAAATGGCATAGGCTTGCCCATATTACCTAAACATACCAACTTTCACATCCTACTAATATTATAAATGTGAAAGTTTGTATGTTTCGATGTTTGTTTGTAACTCAATCGCACAATAACGGCTGAACGGATATAGATGAAATCAGCTTAGTTTATAACCTAAATTAACACAACGAATACTTCTTATCCCGGAAAAACTTTAGGTTCCTGTCTAAAGTCAACGCCGACGACGCGGGCAAAAACCAGTAATTTCTATTTTTATCTTAGTACTATGTAGTATATATTATAATACTATGAGGTGGTTCCTTCGCAAAATTCATCAACTACTTTTAACTACTACTAAAGTACTATAAACACAAAAAGGTCATATTGAAGTAACTTTTTTACTATAGAGAATTAATATAGAATTTTTCAGTTGTTCCCTCACTGACAACGTAACTAGCGGCATCATTGGATCCACTTTTGACAGGTTTCGATAATCAATATTTATTATGGAACTTAATAATAGGCAAACGTTTGCAAATTGTTGTAAGCTGTCATAAGGGCCATCATATGGTGCCGCTTTAGGATTATTTGTTGAGTTGTCACACTGATGACTGACTGACTGACCGAAGTAATGACTTCGAAAAAAAAAAAAAAACATATAAATGTATGAAAGTCTACCATCCCTGCTATATATAATATAAACTATTTAATTGTGACCTAAACATTGTATCCACACAATATAATTGAAAAAAAAGGAAAGAAAAAAGAGAAAGAGAAGTGAATAAAAAAGACAAGCCCGCTGAGTTTCTTCGCCGGATCTTCTCATTAGAGGCCTCGTTCCGATCCGGTGGTAGATTAGTAGTTAAATAGGATTAAAAAACATGTAAATTGACTATTATTAAGCGCCCCCACAGGGCTTATACAAAATATATTTATATATTTGAGTTTGAATTTTTATAGTAAAAATATACCATCCTTCTATATTTAACATGTAAACATTTAAGACTGCCTCTTTGGTCTAATGCCGAATAATGCGCGTAGCGATCACGAAGTCCTGTATTCGTATCGTAGGTGGGACAAAATATACTTTTTTGTAAAAATCCAGTATCAGTCCGAAGTCTGGCATTGTGACCGGTATTGAGACTCGCCCCCTATTACATGAGACCTAATCGTCGGCGGAAAGTGGGTGTACAGAGTACACTGCCATCCCTGCATGGGAAATATTGGCGTGACGGTGTTCATATTTTTTTCTATAATCATTAAAGTACCAAAACATGTACCTTGTTAATCTAAATCGCTTTAAGATTAATGACTTATGACGTGCGACTTCAGTCACGTTACTATCAACGGAAAGGCGCTAACCCAGTTGTTGACATTACGTTAACGACCGGCATATTACATTAGGCAATGCATTATTACTACTTATAATAATAATAATATTGGCCCTGTTAAGAAACTGCCCCACCGTTGGGCACGGGCCTCGTCTAAAACTGAGAGGGTTTAGGCCATAGTCCACCACGCTGGCCCAGTGCGGGTTGGCGAAATTCACACACCTTCGAAAAACTCTTAAGCATGCAGATTTCCTCACGATTTTTTCTGACTTTGCACTCCAACGGTCTAACCACTAGGCTATCAATGCTAGCATATTAAATTGCTAGCTGATTGGCATTACTACTAATACATGATTTAATACATGGTTATTTGATAAAAAGATTTCTAGTATTGGTGTATGACTTATTACATCTGTATCCGCGATCATTTCCTAATATGATAAGTCAAGAGTCTCCGCAACCGGCGAGCATGTATAAGGCGGTATGGAAATAACCTGTACTCCCTGCCTACTGCAAAAAGGATCTGACGTGATTATATATATAAATAGATAGATAAATGACAGACCATAATGCTACTTTAAAAATAATAGCAATAAAAGAGAGGGTCCCCTTTACTATTACAGTTTCAATTTATAGTATAGTGGTAGTAGTAGCTTTTTTTCTATTTATTTATTACTACATCATTGGCAAAAAGTGCCTAATGAGCAACCGACATTATAAATGTTTAGATTAATGCCCCGTTACGTAAGGCGTTCGAGATTAGTTTCAGTTAAATGTTGGCAATTAAAATACTTCTAAGAAACGTGTGGGTATTTATGCCTTAAATATTTTTTTTTTAATTTCAAGATCATTTAACAATATTTCAAACGAAATTGAAGCTATTTCGCTACATTAGGTAAGTACTTAAATCAAATCTTTTGGATAACGCGTATTATATATGACGTACAAATGCCGTATTTCGCTAAACAAGTTTTCTGCTCAATAGTGGCCACCCAGTAAAACAACATTTAACATAAGAAGCAACAGTTGTTTTGTAGCAACAGTGTCTTAACAACGGTTGCTATGCACTAAACACTTTCACTGAACGAACGACTCGACAGACTGATGCTTTGGACTGATGCCATTCTCCGCAAACACAAGTGTAAAAACAGAAAACGTACCCGGTAAATAAGAGAGACGGCGATATGTTTCTTATTCGTCTGCAGACAACACGGCGCCGTGGCTAATATAACCTTATTACAAGATGTGAGCTACTTTTCAATATAATTTAAAAAGGTAAAGTTATGTTTGCATCAAAGCATTACACGAAAGGTAGCCATTTCTCACTTTAACAACAATACAGTAACGATCATTTTGAAATTAGAACACTTTTGACATTTTCTAAATTTAAAAGTAATATGGTATAGTAATAATAAAGTAATTACCTTGAATATAATCCAACTACACACAGAAGATAGTTTATTTTTTACGTTAACACGCGTACTCGCTAGGAATATCAACAAGCGACTGACAGATCCAAATGGGGCGCCTCATTCTTTCTGAGTCAACCAAGCGCGTATGGCCGGTGTAATGGTTCGTACACATTGTTATTAGTTTTCGATGCTAATAGTCGGCGCACTGATGTGTTCTATGAGCAAATTAAGATAGAAAACAAGTATAAGATATTGAAGCATGCAACTAACACATTGATCCAGCATAATAACGTAACAAATGAGACGCTCTTAGCATTGTTGCTGACCAAAATAAAGCAGCGTTCAGTTCGGTTAGTCAGCAGATTGCAGATGAAAAATGTGTTATTATAATATATATAATAATATAAGCCCTGTTAAGAAACTGCCCCACCGTGGGGCGCGAGCCTCCTTTCAAACTGAGAGGGTTTAGGCCATAGTCCACCACGCTGGCCCAATGTGGGTTAACGAATTTCACATACCTCTGAGAAACTCTTAGGTGTCCTTACGATGTTTTCCTTCACCATCACAAGTGGCAGTATTTTTAATACACATATGCTTTCGAAAAGACAGAGGTACGTGCCTGGGTTTGAACCCGAAACCTCTGACTTTGCAGTCCAACGGTCTTACCACAAGGCTATCACTGAGGTTAGGATGAGGTTTTATTAAGATAATTTAGCAGCAACAAACAATGTCATTTTTGACAGATTACACAATATTTGTAATGCGTTGACAATGCGTCATGAGCCTGCAAATATTTTGATGTTGAGTTAAGTAAGTCAGCAATGATAGACGCTTAACATTCTTAGTTTTTCGAACCAGCAATACTCTCTATTTTACAAACTTTATTGAACATTGTCAAAGCCAAATTATCAGTAATATCTTCAAATATATGATGATCACCAAAAATAATAGATTAGATGTAGAATAAAAGGGTGTAACCGATTTGAAAAATGTTGAACTTGGCACGCTCATGAATATCCATAAATATTGGAAGCAGTCAGATCATCGTGTGTTGTCGATAATTTATTAAACTATTACTGTAATCGCAGTTGTCGGGAGTTTTAGCGGATCCCTGGCTTCTAGTTGAGGGTACACGCTAATGCAGTGGCGGTGTGGCTCAATCGAATAAGGCACAAGAGAGTGGCACCGGTGCGCTCTGTTATAGAGACCCCGAAGCCTCTTTACCGTACCCAAAAAGATTACTGGGGGGAGTTTAGTACAGTAAAAGGTCAACATACCGCAGTCTTCCCAAATAAGGAATTTTACGAAAAATTTACCCTATAAACACAAAGAATAATAAACCTATGAATAACTCTATCGCGTGATAAATATACGTACTAGTTATGTGAACGCCGCACAAATATGAGTCATAGTGACCTAGAGTAAGCAATACATTCAACGAATGAACCTAATTGTTTATTTGGTATTTTCTAAATGCTGCTGGTGATTACAAATAAAAATTAAATCGTTTAAGTAATTTGGTTTTTACATACTACTATAAAGGGTCTAAACCATCGATAGGTATATTGTTCGTACTGATCCGTAGATCACAAAAAAATTACACTCAAGAAACAATCTCAAAAACGACTCGCAGCTAGCAACCGCAGAAATCTATATCATCACGCCAGCTCCCTCGCGGGGTAGGCAGAGAGTACAGAGTTCTAACAGGTTCTATCCTTACATAAATTCATACATTCCGCAGCTCATTTTTAAAAAGAAGTTCTTAGATTTACGCGAATATTACACATGATATAAAACTATTTTTCGGTTTTGAGGGTATCCAGGAACGACTATGCGTTTTGGCCGCCTAATACCTCAGTCCTTTCCGTGACCATGGGTGTTTCAAAACACTGGAAACGTCGGGAACTTAAAAATCAAAAATAAACAGCGATAAAATCGAAAAGTAGTTTTATTTCATTTTTAAATATATTTATGATGGTAGATTTAGTAATCTGTAGCATTATAACGCGCCCTCATGTTGACTATATTTTGATCGAACTAATTCGAAATAAGACCACACCCATACCTGTGCTCTTATTTTATGACCGTTTTCGGATTGTCACCTTCATTCTAATACAAATAATATACCAATGTTCCAAACAATATGGATTATCACAAACGGGATACTAAAACATGTTTGGAAGTTATTCATAATCCAAACATTTCATCAGAATCAAAATATTTTTTAATTATGTAAACCAATAATGTATTTATAAATCTTCAGAAAAATACCAAACACTATCACTACTACTACTCCATAATATAAATCCTTTGGAGTAGACGATCAACCACGAAATCCTAAAGTTTATGTTTCCCATACCAAATAATAAAAAAATAATAAATAAACACCGTCACGCCTATATTCCCCAAGCGGGGGTGGCAGAGGTGTACTCAGTACACCCACTTTTCGCTGACGATGTTAGATCCCATGTAATAGGGGGCAAGTCTATTGCCATATACCAGGCGCAATTCCAGACTCCGGACTCATACTGGGAAGGTTTCCTTAGAAAAACTTCATTTGTCCGTCCTAAGATTTGAATCCACGACCTCGTAATTACCAAGCGATGCGATTTGCCACCAGACCAACGAGGCAGTATATTAAATTATTTTGCTAATATCCTACTAATATTATAAATGGGAAAGTTTGTATGTATGTTTGGATGTATATTACTCAATTACGCAAAAACGGCTGAACGGATTTGGATGATATTTGGCACACAGTTTATTACTTAGATTAACACATACAAACACTTTATCCTCGAAAAATGTAAGGTTTCTATCTAAAGTCAATACGGACGAAGTAGCGGACAGAAACTAGAAATAAATCGTTTTGTCAATTCGAAACTCGATATATTATCGAAATATTTTATTTTATTACATAAAATGAGGAATATGACGAATTTGACGGACGACTTGGTCCAGTTGTTAAGGTTTAGTCGCTCCGCCCACTGGATCGAGTCTCTGGTTCGACGTCCGCACCGGACAAAACTTTGTGGGATCCAAAAATTTTACGAACGATCTAAATTTCATGTTTGTAAACACTGTGTACGATGTACGACACAGGAATAATCCTAGTGCGGGGCTAAGTTCATAAAAAAAATTGAAACAAAAAAAAATGTTAAGATTTTACCAGTTAAATAATCCTCCATTCAGTGATAGTAACGCCGTAATACCCACTGTATTAATACACGGAATTCCATTGGGTGGGCGACGTGCTATAAAAACACTAATTGACGTGGAAACATGGCCATAGTGACGTCACCGCGTAAAAAACAAGTCTTCCGCGCCGGCGCTCTTGTGTCCGGTCAAGGCCAGTGTTGGAGACTGCCAAACTATAGAGAATCATTATTTAATCACTCATTATTTATTGGACACCATGTACCTGAAAAAATAGTGGTCTAGTGGCGAATGATGCGCTTTGTTATCCCGAGGTCTTGGGTTCGAATCTTAAGTCAGACAAATTTAGTTTTTCTAACGAAAAATTCCCAATAAGAATCCGGAGTCTAGAATTATGCTCGGTATATGGCAATGGGCTTCCTCCTATTACATGGACCTAACATCGTCGGCGAAAAGTAGCTGTACTGAATACACCTCCGCTAACCCTGCTTGGGGAATATAGGCGTGATGGTTTTTTTTTACATGAATAGTTAAAATACATTTTTTAAAACAAGCTTATACCTAATTTAGAACGGCGATAACTTATTAAGATAGACGGAGTCTTATCTGAAGGACAATTCAAGAGTCTTCGTAACCGACGAGCGTGTATGAGACGAACTATGAGAGTGGAGGAAGCCAGAGAGGTATGTAAGGAAGGAACCTGTTGGAACTGTGTGCTCTCTGCCTACCCCGCAAGGGATCTGGCATGATGATAAAGATAGATAGAGAATGTTAGGTAAATAGGTTAGGTTAGGTTAGCATTTTTTTTTTCCGGGCACAATGCCAGACTCCGAACTGATACTGGATATTTTTCTATTAGAAAATTAAACTTTGTCTGATCTAGGATTTAGAGCAAGGACCCTGTTATCATTACGCGCAATATTCGGCATTTTTTTTACGTGGACATCCTATGCATGATTTTCCCTGCATAAGACTTCCGCGAGACTCGGGGGAAGCTCGTGGGGCGTGTCGGATTTCTAATGACAAAATCCGTATAGACTGGGATCTCTGTATAGAATGCACCAGTGCCCCTGTTGTACCGCGCTCTGAAGAGCCTGCCATCGGGGGAAGACTTGATAGCACGCTACCCCCCGCCCCGACGCGGTGCTCACGGCAACGTGGTCCATACCACGCCGCCGTCCTCCTCAGAGTCGCTCGTGACGAACGCTTAGGACCCCCGCCCCTCTCGTTTACTGATGTTGGTGCAGGGAAGGATCACCCGCCAGCTATTACGGCGGAGGGCGCCCCTTATCTTAAGCCCCGGGCTATTGGGCTGGGGGGCCTGGCCGATACCGCTCGGCCTCCTTCTGGTACATCACAGTCTCGCAGAAGAAAGATACGGCCCCCACGCCAATTCCAGCATAGCCGCCACAATATTCGCCTCTAGGCTAACTAGGCAGCAAGGCATAAAATAAATTAAACTTCGACAAAAACGCTTTCTAGATGCAACTGAGGAACTCCTTAGTAAATTCAAACGGCTGCAGAATTTGTACATCCGCTTAATTTTTGCCTCCGAAAATTTGATTACATGTCATAATTTCGAAGGCAGTTAAAGTGGTGAAGAGTGCCTAACCCACGGCGTCGGGATATTCATATTCTCTTCATGCTTTTCTCTGTTCATAACAAATTTAATTCCCCTCTATATCTTCGCCAACGCTTTGAGTATCTAGTCAGTTATAAATAAAAAAAAACAGGCTGACTTCTGTCGGCTCTGTGGCTGTCAATTTAGACATAATGATGTATTTATATATTGTTATATTTTTAAATACAACCCGACTGGTGTTACATTTTGCAACGCGCATTCACTTTAAGACTGGCATGCGCCAACACATGTCATTGTGCAATTAGATATGTCGCTATGAAAATACGAGTAGGCGCTCGCATTTACTACTTTTGAAGCGTCTGGCCGAAGTTAGGGCTCATAAAAAGTAGCTGGCAGTATTGAATATTGTTTTTTAACAATACATTCTATGACGTAACATAGGTTAGCATTATTTGTATGTACCTTTTATACCCGCTACCACTAAAACGGCCCCGGCACCTGAAGCTAGCGGGTATCCGTACTGTTACATCGACAATTCTCATCGGCTATTAAAACAAGTAGAATTGTTTATTTCGCTAATTTTCACAGCATTATATCATATGGCATACTGCTTTGAGGACTTTCTGCAAAACTGAATCCCAACTTCGTTCTTCAAAACCTGTTTTGTGCTACACCTATTCTTTAACGCAATCTATTCGTGCAATTTACAATTTGGCCTCCTGAGCTTCCCTAAGAAAAAAAACCAAAGAAATAGATATTCTAAAGGTTACTCAAGTAGCCGACGGAGCGCGACGTGAGCGCGATGCTAGCGCTCGGCTTCGTGACGTTTGCCGTCGCGCCGAGGGAGGCTGCGCTATGTGGCGTCTCCTGTACATTTTAGTACATCACAACTCCCCAAGCCGCGCCACCGTCGCGCTTCCAACGCGCAACGTCGGCTATGTGGCGAAACCTTAATTGTTGTCTCGAAATTTATGTATGAAAATCAATTATACGTTATAAGCAATATACATCACTTTCAAAATTATAGCGACATTAATCAAAGTTGATATTATTGTACATTCTACTCATCTCTATACAATTAGTAACGCTTGCATGAGGTATGTATACGCTTCTACAACAAATTACCCATATATATCCAATATATGCCTATTAATAAGTTCAAAAATGCTATTAAAATTAGACTACGTAGTAAACGATATTACAAAATTTTGGAATATATCGATGATAAAGAAAACTCATTAGGTTTTAGCACCTCCTCATTCAGCAACTCCTAAAAACAATTTTGTAAAATACATTGTTAAACAACAATTTTGTAAAAAGATTGATAAACAGAAAGTTTTTCGATTTCCCTCAAAACGGCCGTCGCAATTGGTATGTAAAGTTTCCATCACTTTACTATCCAGGGTGGGGCACTTCATCAATTTCATTATCATCTTTGTCATCAAGTTCATTGGAGGTTTAATTAATTTAGAAATGAATATTCGTAAACTTTGTACAATGGCATAATGTAAACGCATTGCCACAAAAAAAAAGAATTCAATGGTTAAGGCATAAAATCATAAGAAGAAACGGGTCATGCCTCTTATTGTCATTGAATAAAGTATAATTTCGTTTGGCAATTAGAACTGTCACTACCCATCCTATGTGAAAAATACTATAGTGTAACTTTGGAACGGGACTCTGTATTTTAATATTATATATCGATACAGCTCGTTATAATTCTGTCATCTTGTTATTACTCAACTTTAAGTTGTAGAGTAGTATTCATCAACATTTATCATTCCTCTCCATGAGAAAACTACAGTCTGTATAAAGTTGTAATAAAAATAACAAGCCAAAATTAAAAAAAAAAAATTTACCCACTTCAAAAAGCAAAAAATAAATATCTGAAGTCGGTGCTGGTTGGTGCAGTCGGTTACTTGGCACCGACTTCAAATATTTATTTTTTGCTTTTTGAAGTCGGTTTATCTTTTTCTTAAAAGATTTTTATTTTACAATTTTAAATGTCGAGTGAATTATTTAATAATATTTATATACCGATATTATATTATTTTGCTGAGTTATATAGTAAGGTACCTACAGGATTAATATAATGACTATAATAACGGAATCTATACATTCGTGCTGTTCGCCGTTAAGTAGTTCCCTCTTGTATCTTCAAAGTCCAAGGTCCAATACCAATAACATTAAAATAGGACCACCTCAAAACTATACTGAACCCATTGCAAAAAGAATCATCAAAATCGGTTCATAAGCAAAGGAGTTATAAAAAAGGACGAATTATGAACCTCCTTTTTTGAAGTTGGCTAATATACTGCTTAGTTCTATAGTACCCTACTATAGAACTAAGCAGTATATTAGCCACCTATAGGATTGACGTAATACCCATAATATCTCAATTTACACATGCCTATTGTTTGTCGTTAAGGTTCCCTGGTGTATCTTCTAAGTCCAAGGTCCAATGCCAATGAAATTAAAATGGGACCACCTTGGAGCTATACTGAACCCAATGCAAAAAAAATCATTAAAATCGGTCCACTATTTGTTGATTATCGCTTAATATTAATATTTAAATATAAATTATAAAAATATAATTGTTGTTAAAAACTTACCTTGATTAAGCTCGGTTGAGTACGCATCAGGAATATCAACGATTGACAGAATCAAATGGAATTTATTTCCGAGTCCACGTAGGTTTATATGTACAGTACAATGGTTCGCACACACTTTGATTATTTTTTATTGCTAATGCAGTCAGTTCACTAATGTGATTAAAACACCATAAATATAAATCATAGTGGCCGAGATTAAAGGTTTGGTCAAATAGCCGACTCACATACGGGTATTTGAAAGATCTACCCCCCAAAATAATTTTATATGCTATATAAAGAAGAAAGAAAAGAAAGAAAGTATATCTATATAGTAGAGTATATCTATTCAAAAGGATATATTTAAACAAAAAAAAATGTTTTGTTTTTAACATAAAACTGGTTTATTGTATATTTTTACTATATACATTGTTAGAAATATTGAAATTACTAACTGTCACTCTCTAAAAAATCACTAGCTAGATTCGGCTTCGCAGGCACAAGAAGTTCTATCGTTTCTGGCAAATAGCAGTTTAGCCTTCTTTTTATTACGCTCCTCATGCTACTTATAAGAGGCTCTGATGTTAGGTCTATCAAAAATGTCTTTATTACAATTTTCTCTAGACAATTTACGCGCAAAATCTTAGCGGTACGACCTAAAATGTTTATTGCGTGCTTCTGCGGCCTCTTCTGAAAGCTGCCCAATGGGCAATAAAGTGTTTTTTTTATAATAACCGCACCATGAATGAGTATCTTGTGCATTGTTGGACTCATGGGGTGCTAAAGGTATAACTGCACATATAAACGAGCTGTGTCTAAAGCATATTTGTCGTATTTTTCTGAATCAATGATATGCCCGCTCAAAATTGTTTCAAGTATAACTTTCATTCGAAATATCAAGTCATAATGAATGCCTGTTATGTCAGAAGCCAATTTCGGGTCTTCGAAAAATCTTAGGCTCATGTTACCGTTATTAGTACTGCCAACATTTTCCTTCAGTAAATCCACTAATAGACCCGTTTCTTGGCGAAATCATCTCTGGATTTCGAGTTTTTTTCAAGTTCCATATTTTTTTCTTCTTCAGTTTTTCTCTCTCTCTATATTTCTTCACTGGCAACTTATTAGCAAAGTGGTGGATACTTTCAAAAAGTCTTATTCTAGCGTGTAAAACCGAAAGTCCAAATCCCATAGCCTCTGGATTTAATTCTTTCTGCACGTCAATCCTGTTGTTGTCCTTAGAAGTTGCACCACAAATGTAGCATCTACTTGTAGATGTCGTGCTAGTGGCACTATTGCAGATCTTGCCGTCTACCATTTTCATGATGAAAACATGATAATTGAAAACTTATTTCCATTTAAATCTACTTCTGTGGTGTTAAGCGACATCGCTGACTTTTTTGCGTAGTTTATTTATTTAGTCTTCTCTGACGTCCTTATTTTTTTTAATTAGACGGAATCTTATAGGGCGATAAAATCGAGGAGACAAAGGCACTGGGTTTTTCCAAATAAGTTTTTCATCGTCATTGCTAGAAACTAAACGTAATGGGACAAACCGACTTTGAAAATTTTTGGCATTTGAGTTGGCATCATTTATAAATTTCTGTTTGAATTGAGACTGATGTGAACCATCATAACTCTACTTTTCCTTTAACAAAATAACGTTATTATTTAACATGTATTTCCTAATAGCTGCTAGTGTCAGTAAAGGAAAATTAAATCGTTTATTTATCATTTTAACATCCCATGGTGTTAAGACACGTTCGGAAAATATTAATAATTTAGATATTTTACTAATATTGAACCAGGCGGATAAGCCCCTAAACAACGGAAAAACTTTCAATTTCCTTTTATAGCGAACCAAAGTTTTATAGTGAAAGCAAAGCGGAGATATATTGTTTCTTCCAGTTCCAACATCAGACTTTGCATAACATCTGGAGCTATAGTACTTTCAATACAAATGTACGGAATTAGAAATACTATATCTATTCTTTTTTATCAAGCCACTTGTACCGAATGGACGCATTAGGATGTGTTGTTTTAATGTCAGGGACCAACTAACAATGTTGTGCTCATATGCACAGCGAATACTGAGCTGGCTAACTTGCCACCCTTTTTTGTTTTTTCATCTTTTTTAGACTGTTTATCTATTTATCTATTTACTTTTATCTTTTAATTTATTTATTTTAGGTAGAATTTATGTTATACTAACTTTTGCCCGCGACTTCGTTCGCGTTGACTTTGGACAGGAACGTAACATTTTTCTGGGATAAAAAGTAGCCTACCTGTTAATAAAATCTGTTTGCTAAATTTGTGGGTGATTAAGTAACGTAATAAAATATACAAGCTTTTACATTTATAATATTAGTAAGATGTACCGTGATGTGTGTGTTTTTATTATTATTTATTTTAATTGAAGTGTGTGTGCGTGGTAAAATAAATGGTTTGTTTGTCCGACCTAGGATTTAAATCCGGGACCTCGTGATCGCAACTGGCATTATTCGCCACTAGACTAACGAGGCAATTGAATAATATAATTAAACCTAAAATGAAATTTATGTCTAGGTTTTTATTGCGGTTTTTATTTAATTATAAATAACATATCGAGTGATATACACTCATGGTAACGGGAAGGAAAAAATACAAAATAAAAACCGATATAGACTGTATATATTATTTCATAGGTTTATTTCATGTATAGTTAAAATTAGCGCAAACCTAATAAGCTACAAAGCATTACAACGGGTGAGGCCGCACGGTGTAACTCACTCGATAAAGATAACCGGTGTGAAGTTGGCAGCCTAAAGTTAGCGGCCTATTATAACCAGACCAAATAAAATTGTCGTTGAAACATACATGTAAATGCTTTCCATACAGGCTTCTACCATGATGAAAAGTAGACAATTTATTAGGTACTCAGTCCAGAACCTTATTTTTTTTTATTCATTTGCCATTATCTCACCAAAAATCACTATGACTTTCTTAGCATAACTTTAAAGTGAAATCGAGAAACAAAAACGGTCTACCATAATAAAAACAAACTCGAGCAAAAACCCAAATATCGTCATAGATTTTCAGAAATTAGTCGCAGTCAAAACTGCTTATAAGGCGCCTGAGTACCTAACAGTAGTCTCATTTAATAGTTTAAGTGATAACTAATATACCACATAAGTGCGAGAGTAGTAATCGATCTGTTACAGCCACTATGGATCCAGACGTATTGAGCAGCCCATAAAGATTGTCAGTTTTCGGGCCGACCGGTTTTGGTCTCATTTGATAGCTATTATCTATATACTTTATTAATCCAGAGTGGTACTCAATCTACTATAGCCACCATACGCGGAAATATATTCAGCGGCCTATGAAAATTAACAGTTTTCGGCACGAACGGACTAATTAGACGGCGCCTGAGTACATGAATTTGGTCTTGTTTGATAGCTATTGTAACTATCTATATACCCCATCAATTCTAAAGTGGTACTCGATCTACTATAGCCACCGTACGCGGAAATACACTCAGCGGCCTATGAAATTTAACAGTTTTCGGCCCGAACGGACCAATTAGATGGCGCCTGATTATATGAATTTGATTTTGTTTGATAGCTATTATAACTATCTATTTTGTAGCCTATTGATTACCCTATTGTTTCTAGAGTAGTACTCGATCTACTATAGCCACCTAAGGCGAAAATACACTCAGCGACCTATGAAAATTTACAATTTTCGGCCATAACCGACCCCTTAGACTGCGCCTGAGTACATGAAGGCTGCTCAGTACCCATTGTAGCCATAATAGATGGAGTACCAGTCTAACACATATCGTATATGAGTTATCACTAGAACTATTAAACTAAGCAGTTGTGACTGCGACTGATTCTGAAAATCTATGACGACGTTTTGGTTTTTGCTCGAGCTTGTTTCCATTATGATAGGCCGTTCTTGTTCCTCGATTTCACTGTAAGTTATGCTAAGAAAGTCATTGTGATTTTTGGTAAAATAATGAAAAAGAATGAAAAATAAAAATCTGGTCTTAGTATCCATAAAAATTGGCTATTTTCATCATGTTAGCAAATAAGAAGCCTTTATGGAAATCATTTTTATGTACTTTCCAACGACAATTTTATTTGGTCGGGTTATAATAGGCCGCTTAGTTTTTTCCGGTCACGGCTGTTTCAGTGATTTTCTAAGCAAGATTGGACGCGAGGCGACGGAAGCCTGTCACCATTGTGGTGGGGACTGGGATTCCGCAGAACACATGCTTGTTGAGTGCCCAACGGTGGATCCTGGTCGACCTGATTGGAGCGGACCTCTCCCTGTCGGCAGTAGTAGCGGCTATGCTGGCAGGGGAATCGGTGTGGGGGGCCGTATCCTCCTTCTGCGAGACAGTGATGTCTCAGAAGGAGGAGGTTGAGCGGGATCGGGAGAGGGCCGATCCTGATCGGCGAAGGCGACGGCGCCGGGGCGGAGCCCGCCCTGCCCCCCCAGCCCCATACCCCGGGGCTTCATAATACGGGCTAACTTGTGTCCCCCGCCGTAACATCTGGTGGGGGACCCTCGCTGTACCAATATCCGCAGGGGGGCCCTTGAGGTAGTGGGACACTGGGGTGGGGGCCCTAAGCGTCCTTCACGTGCGACCCCGAGGAGGACGGCGGCGTGATGTGACCCATGCCGCCGTGAGCACTGCGACGGTGCAGGGAGGAGCGGGTTCATAGGCCCCCGCAGGCGGGCAAGGGCGGGAAGGATACAGAGGGGCACCGGTGTGTTCCTAACGGAGATCCCGGAGCCCTTCCCCGAAGTGTCGATGCCGGCCACCGTGAGGTTTTAGTCGGTAAGAGTCCGACATGCCCCGCCAGCTTCCCCCGAGGCTGGCGGAAGTCCATTTCTCCACGTAAAAAAAAGCCCGCTAAGTTTAGGCCGCCAACTTCACACCCGTAGAGTGATAACGCACTTGCGTGACGAACTTAGGCCTGTTTTACAGAATAAAAATCAGTCGTGGATCTAGTTTTAAAACTAACATTTTATTACAAATATATTTTTTTAAACTATCTTCACCGCTGATTTATGTCTTTAATACGGGCTTTAATCAAGCTGCACTATGTGGACGCAGTAAACCAAATTAAATTATAGAAAATAATAAAAAAAACATCTCTTAAAACATTCATTAAAAACAAGTTTTTATAGCAAACCACAACAAAGATGTCTTGCTTAGTTGAGAAGTTCATATATCTTCCTTTCGGCTCCATCATCAGGCCCTGGACACCATTCGGGTCCAAAGTACTCGTCAACCCAAATCCAACACGCCCAAACACGGCGGGGTTATATTGAGTTGTTTGGTAGTTCCATTGGCCACCTTTTGGCTCCATCATCAGACCCTGAATACAACCTCGTTGAATAGTACTTTTTATTACCAATCAAACAAGCCTAAACACAAGGGGGTTACGTTGTATAGTTCAAATTTTCCTATGGCCACCTTCTGACCCCACCATCAGACCATCTCAGCAGCCATATTATTGCTTTGTCACTTTCTTTACATACGTATGCGAAATTTAAGTAAGAATACCTTCTACACTCTGAGGATCGAGGGGCTGAACTTGCTTAACAATACAACATTCAATTCGTTTGTTGTGCGAGTTCCCACCCCCAAGCTGGAGACCTTCATGAGCGAGGAGTTCTGGCCAAAGGGTGTCGTCTTAAGGAGATTTCGTAAAAGATAACGAGACGCCCCTGCACAGCGCAACAACACGCCGTCAACACATGTGTCTTAGTTTATAAGTTTTTATATATTATATGTATGTTAGTCTGTATATATTCCTGACCTGTAAGTTGAACATAATTATTTTTGTGAAACTTCAGTTGCCCGAAATAAATGACTTATCTATCTATCTATAACCTCACGCCAGATCCCTTGCGGGGTAGGCAGAGTGTATCTGTACTCCAACAGGTTCCTTCCTTACATACCTCTCTGGCTTCCTCGACTCTCATCGTTCGTCTCATACACGCTCGCCAGTTACTGAGACTCATGACTTTTCCATCAGATAAGTCTCGGTTTATTTGGTCGTGGGTCGTTTATTTAAATGACTTATTATTATTAATTTCAGCTTAATCGTATAAATAGTTAAATATAAATTTGTAAAAATAGAATTTGGTTAAATTTACAACTCCAGCGAACTTAGCAAACTGTCATGGAGTGATATTTCATTGATGACAGCGTTATTTTCGAATTTTGCCACAGACCAAAATTTTCTTGTTGCAATAACATTAAACATACCTGCGTTTGTCAGGACCTAACCTGTGTATGTTATTCATACATAGGCTAAATTGTACCCCTTTTCAAAAATCTTCGGTATTTTTAGTGAATCACCAACGATTTAGCGCAGTAGTTGAGAGCTTAGGCCGCTCCGCCCACTGCGTCTACTAGTCGCGGGTTCAATTCCCGCACAGAACAAATCTTTATGTGACCCACAATTACTTGTTTCGGTTTTTAAACGCATCCACAACACAGAAATAAATCCAAGATTGTGGCTACGTTTAAAAAAAAATACCAGTAAAAAACGGTTTTTGTGATAACCGGAGAGTGCGCTGATATTCCAACCCAGGACCTCATTATCAGCAACATACTAATCAAATGAAACTAATTTATCTTAATACCTCATAATTTATTTACATCTTATTGTTCATAAAAACAATATTCTATTTTGATAGCATTTTTAGACGATATGACAGAATATCGAAGATGAGAGGGTGGACTTTTGGAGGCTTAGACTAACACGCGTATCTATAATAACTTTTACTCAATTACTTAGTACATTATTTTTATTCTATAAATGAGACACTCTCAAAAGTAAGAAATTTCAAAGGTTAGTTTTCTTAGCCAAGTATAGAATTTTAAACACATGACATTAATCGGCTAAAGGTTTAGTCAGATAGCCGACGGAGCGCGACGGAAGCGTGACGATAGCGCTCGGCTACGTTTGATCGTGACGTTTGCCGTCGCGCCGAGTGGGGCTGCGCTGTGTGGCGTCTCCCGTACATTTTAGTACATGACAACTCCCCAAGCCACGCCACCGTCGTGCTCCTGTCGCGCTGCGTGGGCTATCTGGCTAAACCTTTAGTAAATTCTTCTTCACTTCAAGAAGTATATGGATTAGTGACTTAATATTTCAAAATATTTTTTTTACTGCATATTTAAGAATCTGGTCAAGGAATACACGAAATAACGAAATTTTCTCGATAGAAAGAAAATCTAGTCATCTCTATTCCTTTACATTTAAGATTCAAACGCGAAATGCTTAAGAACTAATCCATAAAATTTACATACTAAAACATAGCAAATAATTGTAGCAAAGTTTTTGTAAGGCAGTATATTTCATAGTGCAGTTTTTTTTTGAATGCACCGTTGGTTCTGCACATACGTCGTTTATTTCCGAGCGCGCGCTCAATAAATTCGGCCCTTATATTCTTTTGTATAATAATAGACCGGGTCTTATCTGATGGACAAGTCAGGAGTCTCCGTAACCGGCGAGCGTGTATGAGACGGACTATGAGAGTAGAGGAAGCCAGAGAGGTATGTAAGGAAAGAGCCTGTTGGAACTCTGTACTCTCTGCCTACCCCGTAAGGGATCTGGCGTGATAATATAGATAGATAGATATTCTTTTGTGAAGTAATTGCATCACTGTCACTCTTCCGGTCGATGAACTGGCACTTTGGTCACACACACACATATACAAGGTGTAACATAATAAACGCAAGACCTGAAAGTAGTTTGTTCTGAATCGGTAAATAAATTCATTCCATATATTTTTAGTGTATCTTATATTTTTTCAAAATTTGCAAAAAATGCTGTTAATCCTTCAGTGCGCTATAAAAACTCAATTTATTATTGATTCAAAGCAATATGGAGATTACAAACGCATTTCTAAAACGTATATCTCAATATGCACACATACACGTACAAGTTTCATTGTTAATTAGGGTATAAAAGTGGTAAAAAAGGGTAAAAACCTTTAAATTTGTAAATTTGGTTTTTTAGTTATAAATTTATGAAGCAATTCTCTAATCGGGGTGTCTGTGGTGTTGCGTTATTTACGTTACACCTAGACCAAAAAGACTACTTTCTCTAAATATCCCAGTGAAGCTCTCCGTTTTATAGATCCTACAGGTGAATCTATGTATGTTAGTTTGTCTCTTCTATCGACCCAAATTTTCTTTTTCATTTATATAAAATAGATGTTTTGAGAATCTTACGTAAGTAACATTTTGCGATCGTGTTGTTTTGCGTAAGTGACATTTGAGAGTGTGACATTTTGCGAACGTGTCATTGGGCGAGTGTGACGTTTTGCGAACGTGACGTAATGCGAAAGTGTTGTTTTGCGACATGTTGACATTTTACGAACGTGACATTATACGCCGAGAGGCTATATAGTATTTAGTTTGAACGAACTGCTTCATTGCATTAAGACAATTATTTTCATTATTTCATTTGATAATTTTTCACTAATAAAATATTCATTTTTAAAGGTGACGTTTCGCACGTTTCGTGCGAGTTAAATTCGTACGAATTGACAACTAAGCCTACAAATCTACTAAATAAGCATGAACGTGACAGCACTCTTACTCACTAGCGCCACAGTAACGTCAAAGATTTCGTACAAGGATCTTTTGACCTGTGGCCAAAATCGAAACTAACGCTGTTATTATAGTATTTTTCATTTAAGATGGGTACTGTGACAGTTGTAAGTGGGCCCGTTTCTATACTTATGGTTTTCCAATTAAGGCATAAAAATGCCTTAATACCATTGAATGAAATATTAATTTCATTTGGCATTTAGAACTGTCACTACCCATCTTATGTGAAAAATATTATAAGTGAAATTTTACTTCATAACAGTCGCATAGTTTCCATTTGCTATAAAATTTACCCAAGTTTTTAATTACTCGATAACCGTGCGAACCCACCTGTTCAAATATCTCTCTGTAAGTAGGAAAATTTTAATAAATGGTAACCCTAATTTCACACTACACCCCTGTCACTGTCCTCTATGGGCCAAAAGATCCTTGTCGCACCATACTAAGCCCTCGGATGTCTTGAGAACTCGCTGGGTTCTCTCAAACATTGAGATCTAATGCAACAAAATAGTTTACAATCCGTTCGTCATTTCAAAACACTATGTGACAATTCGTCCATTTTGCATTATAAGTCTTTTCGCTGACAATTTAAGACCCAAATTAGAGAAACGTTACTATTGGACATACGTCCCTATGTAAGCACTACAGTTCGGGCAGTAGTGATCAATGTTGTTACAGGAATCCACGCAGTAAGGAACGCACGCGCATGGCCAGCATCTGTAAAGAAATTATTAAATTATACTGCGATATTCCCAATATAATAATAAAACTCTATATCGTCCAATAACTGAGCAAAGGCCTTCTCTCATAAATTGAGGGGAGAGGGATAAGATCATACTCCACCACGCGGACCCAGTGCGACGCAGAAGAGGCAGGTTTGGGGCCACCTGATGTTGGAAATTATCAAGCCGTCTATAAGACTTCTACTTGGCCTAACGACTACCACACTAAGTAGTAATTGGGACCAAGGGCTTAGCGTACCTTTCGAAGCGCGGAGATGCTCAAATATGAAAATACCACAAATGGTATCCCATCTCAGACCGACCGCACCGAACGCTGCTTTGGTGATCAGAACGTGTGGTTGCAAAGCGTTACGAACGCCTGCATTGTTGGTATAATAAAAAGTGGAGACATGGTGATTTTAGTAGAAGCCAGAGAGGGCAGTAAGAATAGAACCTGAACCTGAAACTCTGTACTCTCTGTACCCTGCAAGGAATCTGACAAATAGATAGATAGGGCCTTTATCATAGATCATAGGGCAGACATAGTGTCATTGGCGCCTTCGCCTGTAGGCCTATCCCAAAGATTACCACGATGACCTACTTCATGCCGTATAGCATCCAAATTTTACCCGCGAAATTTACACCTTGTAAGGAGCATGACTACTCCACAACTTTCAGTACGTGGTCTCCAACATTTTTGTTCCACGGATCGTCCCTTGAGACAAAAAACTACCCTCAGTACTTACCCAAACAAACAAAGGAGGGCAGCAAACAAATGCGTCCTCATCGTTGGCCTGGTCTCAACCCTGGTAATGATCTGAAGGTTGCAGGATTTGCAGGTGTACGTCGACGGTTGGGTGCCCATCTGCTGGCCAACCACCATAGTGGGCACTGCTCTTGGGATCACTGTTGCGTGGATCACCTGAGTCCCAGGGGGTGACATAATGTACGTTTCTGAGGGTGGGATCGGTTGAGCTTCTTGAGGATGCGGGTAGTACCCTGGAGGTGTGTATGGAGGAGGATTGCCTTGGGGCTGCATTGTTGTTGCTGAAAAGGAAAACGAAGCAATGTGAACGAACATCAATGGTAGATATATTGAGTTTTTAACCCCCAACGCAAAAAGAGGGGTGTTATAAGTTTAGCGTGTGTATATATGTGCCTGTATGTGGCATCGCAACTCCTAAACGTATGAACCGATTATGATGTCGTTATTTTTTTTAAAGATGACTTGATCAAGAATGATCTTAGCTGTTATTAATTTAAATCAGGGTTATTTTAAATTTTTAATTTAAGTGTTACTTGTTAGATATATGCGAATATTACACATGAAATAAAACTATTTTTCGGATTTTATCGAGGTCTATTCTGATCACGAGTGCTGCAAAGAACTTGAAACGTCGGGATATTAAAAATTAAAAATTAATCGCGATTAGGTCCTATAAATAGCTTTATTTCATTGATAATAGAGTTCAGACATAGTATTTCGACAATCTATTTGGCATTTTTTTAATACGTCAGTAATGCAGAGTGATAAGGTATAGGTAAGCAATATCTATCTATATCATCACGCCAGATCCCTTGCGGGGTAGGCAAAGAGTACAGAGTTCTAACAGGTTCTTTCAATGTATATCTGTTTTGTCATTATTTCTTCTGACATTCTTTCTATATACCCAAACTAACGGAGCATGCCCTTTCTCATCTTTACACCGATACTATCTTTTATACCTACTCGCTTTCTTACTACGCTGTTGCGAATACGGTCGGTCAGCTTCACTCTGCACATCTTCCGCAGAGCTCGCATTTTCGCTCCATTTATTCTACTTTCATTTTCCTTCTTACATACCCAGCTCTCGATACCATATAACAGCGTTGAGACAAGAACTCCGTTATGTTCTTGCTGATTATATTTTTTTTTTCATAATAAATAACGTAGTCCTACACTAGAAATTATTCTGGTGTCGTGGGTACGTTTACAAACATGAAATTTAAAAACACAAACACCCAGTCTGAAACAAATATTTGGATCCCACAAAGATTTGTCCCGTGCGGGAATCGAACCCGCGACTCTCTCTCGACTCAATCCAGTGGGCGGAGCGACCGAACTCTTAAGCAGTGGCGCAAGCCGTCCATCTTAGATTGATACGTCAGTATGATATCTATCTATTTATATCATCACGCGAGATCCCTTGCGGGGTAGGCAGAGAGTACAGAGTTCCAACAGGTTCTTTACTTACATACCCCTCTGGCTTCTTCCACTCTCACAGTTCGTCTCATACACGCTCGCCGGTTACAGAGACTCTTGACTTATTCTTCAGCTAAGACTCGGTCTATTTGGTCATGGTAAGATATTTTTGGTCTTTCCCGGTACCTACATCCTTTCACTTTCGCATTGTATATCTGTTTTGTCATTCTTTCTTCTGACATTATGAAATATGACATTAGTACAATATAATAGTATGTAATAGTTCTTGGAACGAGTTTTCTGCTGTCAAGCTTATGTCCCAGCGCGACATGCTAGCGTGTAAGATAAACCGGTTATCTCACGCTTTGGACGTCATAATCCGTGACAATACGTCTTTGTCGCGCCGCTTATGATTCTACTTAATAATGCAAACTATAGCAACCCACAACGGAAATTAACCCTTGAATTGCCACCGTCGGATTAATCGGAAAACATTCTTAGGTGTCTTTGTTAAAATTTTAAGTGTTTCTACTTCATAATTTTGAGACCATCAAATCAAAAATTTTAATTATTCTGTCCGAGCAGACAATTTATGAATTGTCTATATATGGGAACATATATGTCTAATCAATAAACTTTGTACGCACACATAGGAACAATGATAACAATCTTAGCTGATTACCAATAAAAACTGTAAAGAAAAATCAATATCTACACACTTACTTTTATACAATAAATAGATAAGCACCATACATATATTTATAAAAGTGTAGAAAAATATTTCAATACTAGCTTCTGCACTCGACTTCGTCCGCTTTGATTCTAGACCTAACATTTTTCCGAAATAAAAAGTATCCTTTATATTATTACAGGTACTATCTGTGTTCAGCCAAGTCCGTTCAGCCGTTTTTGCGTGATTGAGTGACAAACATTCAAACATCTTAACTTTCACATTTATTATATTAGCAGGATTTCCTAAACAGATATCGATTGTACACTTGATTCATTATGACGTGTATGAACTGATAAAATATTTTCACTGATAACAGTAATGTAAATACCAAATGATTACACCCCAAAAATATCCCACATAATTCTGATATTTTTGAATTTTGACTAACAACAATGTTGACTATAATATGCGCAAGCTGTAAAAGTTATATGTAAGAAAATATAGCCTAAAGAAAGCATTTATTTATAGCGTTTATTCATAGGATAACACAATGCTACAAGGATGTTTTGGCCTGTGGATGACATTGACATGGATGGTAGGTGTGAAAGTAGGGTTATCATTTAGTAAAATTTTCCTACTTTCAGGGAAATTTTCCAACAGGTGGCTCCGCACAACACTGCTGCTTGTCCACCAGTTCAAGGTCGCTCAGCGAGCTATGGAAAGAGCTATGCTCAGAGTTTCTCTTAGGGATCGAATCCGGAATGAAGTTATTCGTCAGAGAATCAAGGTTACCGACATAGCTCAGCGAATTAGCAAGCTGAAGTGGCAGTGGGCAGGTCACATATGCCGCAGAACCGATGGCCGTTGGGGCAGACTGGTTCTTGAGTGGAAACCGCGTGTCGGCAAACGTAGTGTAGGGCGCCCTGTAGCTAGGTGGGGCGACGATATTCGTAAGGCGGGCAGGGATTGGAGAAGGAGAGCTGAAGATCGAGCTCAGTGGCGTGCCATGGGAGAGGCCTACGTCCAGCAGTGGACTGACACGGGCTGATGATGATGATGTGGTTCGGCACGGTTACTAATTAAAAAAAGAACTTGGGTAAATTTCATAGTAAATAGCCACACTGCGACTGTCAGAAGTGACATTTGACAGCGTTAGTTCCGATTTTGGCCGTGGGCCAAAAGATCCTTGCATGAGTGTGCAACTTAAATTAAAAATAACAGTTACATGAATAACACAGTTCAATTGTTTCACTTTTATATCAGTCAGATCATAATTTAGCCAATCGATAAGTTTTATCTGTAGGCTTAGCTCGTTGTTAATATGAACAGATTGACGTTAGCGTTACGTTGTATAGGAGGCATGCGATCACCTTCATTTTTATTTAATAAACTTGTAAGCAGTTTGCAAGACAAAGCAAGAAAGCAAGACCGTTGGACTGCAAAATCAGAGGTCTCGCGTTCATCATCATCCCAGGCACGCACCTCTGTCTTTTCGAAAGCATGTGCGAATTAAAAATTTACTACCACTTGCTTTAACGGTGAAGGAAAACATCGTGAGGAAACCTGCTTGTCTAAGAGTTTCTCGTAAGTTTGTGAAGTTCACGAACCCGCACTGAGCAAGCGTGGTGGACTTTGGCCCCTTTCAGTTTGGGAGAAAGCCTGTGCCCAACGGTGGGACAGTTTCTTAACAGGGCTAATATTATTATATTATAAACTGGTAGCGCAAAAAGGATGGCATATCAACTCGATAGCGTTAGGCTAATGTTATTCTGTTCGTGCTAAATCTCTCTGATGGTTAAATATCAGCTCTAAGGATTACAAACTTTAAAATGATTCACGACTTACGTTTGTCTTGCATTGGAAACCTTTCACAATAAAAAAATTGGTTTTAAAAAATAACTTTTACCTATAACACGTCCGTTACACTTAGTTGACTGAGTCACATCAGTCTAGTACTGAATATATAGATAAACCGTCGGAATAACGATAAGGATATGATAACATGTTTTTGTAAAGGTAAATTGTTTCGCTTCGTTGTAGGTTATCTGGTGTTTAAGGTCGATAAAAAATAATATACAGAACTAAAAGTTAGTAATAATATTACCGCAACGTCAAGTGGCAAAGCTCATCGCATGGGTTCAAATCCTAGGTCGGACAAAGAAAGTTTTTTTAACGATAACTTCCCAGTATGAGTCCGGAGTCTGGAATTATGCTCGGAATAAAGCAAAAGGCTCGCCCCCTATTATATAAGACCGAACATCGTCGGTGAAAAGTGTGTGTACTCAGTACACCTCTGCCCGCTTGGGGAATAAAGGCGTGGCGACGTAGAACTAAATTTAAACATAATTATTATTTCAAGTATATAATTACTTTAACAACACTTTATTTAACTTGCAATTTTCGTATGTCTGCCTGTCCGGCTCAAATCATGTTCTTGTCCTGAGTCTGAAGATGAACCCGAAAGGTATGCAATGGAACCACCGAACTACTCAATATAACCCCCCCCCCCCGTGTTTGGGCTCATTGGATTTGTCTTGACGAGTACTTTAAACCCGGATGTCCAGCGTCTGATAAGGAAGCCATTGCAACTCATCAACTAAACAAAATATCTTCGTTGTGTTTTTTGCTATAAAAGCTTGTTAAAATTATTTTAAAGAAACTTTCTCCAGCCCTAGGAATTATTACTGCATGTAAAATATTTTCCCATTAGCAGTCCGGAATAAGACCGTAGCGCTGTCCGACCGTGGTATCCTTAGCGATCACCAAGGTAAGTAGCACTCGATCGGCTTGATATAGGTGAACGTTTGTAGCATTTTCATACTCGAGCATCTGCGTGCTTTGAAAAGCACGCGAAGCCGTTGGTGCCAGTTACCATTAAAAGTGGTAGTCGTTAAGCCAAATTGAAAGCCTTATAGGCGGCTTTAGAAGAAAAGCAGGTAGTCACAAACATGCCTGAAGCAAAAACCTAATCCCTCATAACTCCAGTTGTGAGAGAAAGCATTTGCTCAGTGGGACAGTATAGGCTGATATTATTATTAATATTAGCCCTGTTAAAAAACTGTCCCACTGTTGGGCACGGGCCTCCTCTCAAACTGAGAGTGCTAAGCCATAGTCGACCACGCTGGCCCAGTGCGGGTTGGCGAACTTCACACACCTTCGAGAAACTCTTAGGCATGCAACTCTTAGGCATGCAGGTTTCCTCACGATGTTTTTCTTTACCGTTAAAACAAGTGATAGTTAATTTTTAATACGCACATACTTTCGAAAAGACAGAGGTGCATCCCTGGGTCTGAACCCGAGACCTTTGACTTTGCAGTCCAACCATTGGTCTAACCATTGGTTATCACTGCTATGATGTAGAGCGTAGTGGTTGCTTAGAGCGTAGTGGTTGCACGCTTTAAGTCCGGTGAAGCTGTAAAGGCCTCGCGGCCAACAGCGTACATCATTCACACACACACACACACACACACACACTGCTATGATATTATTATTATAATCCAATAATGCATTGAGACCTAAGATTGTCGTCGAAATGTGAGGTTGTTTATTTTGTCTGCCGTGATCGATCCTACTTATTAATAATCCTACTCATATTATAAATGGGTTTATATATTTGGATGTTTGATACTCAATCACGCAAAAACGGCTGAATGAATTTGGATAAAATTTAACACACAGACAGTTTATTACCTGGATTTACACACAGGATACTTTTTATCCCGGAAAATGTAAGGTTTCCGTCTAAAATCAAAGCGGAAGAACTCGCAAGCAGAAACTAGTACTGAAATATTTTTCTATACTTTTATAAATATTCAAGGGATAATCTTTACTCATATTATTAACACGAAAGCTTGGACAAGTCAAGAGTCTCCGTAATCAGTGAGCGTGTATGAGACGATCTATGAGAGTGGAGGAAGCCAGAGAGTTATGTAAGGAAAGAACCTGTTGGAACTTTGTACTCTCTGCCTACCCCGCAAGGGATCTGGTGTGATGATATAGATAGATAGATAGTGAAAGCTTGGACTAAAAACAACTACTACTACCGAACTAACAAAAATGGCGCTAAAAGCGGCTTCGGTTACGCATTATATAAGCGAGATGCAATATCGATATAGATATTGATTTTTTTTTAAATGTGATCAATATCTGTCAATGTGTGCGTGCAGGTGTGTGCATACTACAGTATCTACCCTATGGGTAGATAAATTTTATGCCGTTTGTACGGGCGCCTTGCTCAAACTAGATAAGTAAATCATCTTACATTAAACATGTACCGTAGTACTGTTGTCTCGTTCATCATCACACTGGAGCTATAACCAATTATTTTGTACGCACTCTTTACATATTTTATAGTAACTCTTTCTCTTACTATTATTATTATACTTTTTTATTATATACCTTTACAAAGTCCCTACTTTGTAAATGAGAGAACTATGTAGACACTGACTGATACCATGAATCTAATGTACACTTATGTTTAATCTATACTTAAGCACATCTATTTAGATCATTATGCACTGTTTTTTAAAACGAGAATTTTTAAAAAGAGTAACCGTGGAGTTTCTTGCCCTTCTACTCCACAGGAATGACTTTCCAAACGGGTGGTAGAGTCTTGAGTAATCCATACTTTTCTGATTTTGACTATGCATATGTGCCTTTTGGTCTACATGAATAAAAAACTTTTGATTTTGATTTTGATCTGAACTGGAAAGTTTGTGAGGATGGATGTATGGATGTTTGTTACTCATTGTCGCAAAAACGACTGAACGGATTTTGATGAATCTTTACATTAATATAGTTTATACATTAGAATATCACATAGGTTATATTTTTTAGTGATATTACAATATTATTTGCCCGGTATATGGCAATAGGCTCGCCCCTTATTACGTGGGACCTAACATCGTCGGCGAAAAATGGGTGAACTCAGTTCACCTCTGCCACCCCCGCTTGGGGAATATATATACCTATTCCCTGGGTCAAACAGGTCAAATATCTAGGGGTCACCCTAAACAATACCATGACCTTCGAACCGCACATCAAGCGAGTATGTAACCAAGCAGCCTTTATGCTCGGTCGTCTTTACCCGATGATCTGCAAGCGGAGTAAAATCTCCGTTAGGAGTAAGGTGACACATTACAAAACTTGTATACGGCCCGTCATGACGTACGCTTGTGAGGTGTTCGGGCACGCCGCCCGCTCCCACATCGATAGACTCCAAACGGTTTAATCCCGTTTCCTACGCAAAGCCGTTGGAGCCCCGTGGTTCATACGGAATGTAGATCTCCATTCTTATCTCGGTCTCGAACCTATTCGCGCCTTTATTAAAAAGGCGATAACCCGATATTTCGCGAACGCATCCAATCATAGAAATCCGCTAATCGTAGCCGCCGCCGAATTCGAATCTAACTCCCCTCCTATCAGCCGCTACTGCCGTCCGCGGCATGTTCTCACCGACCCTCCCGATGCCCTTACATCCCTTCTTTCGGATACAGATACCGCACACAGGATCAGACACCGACCTCGCCGGCGAGGTCGAAGAATCCCTTGCCCGCCGGCCGGTGCAGAGCACCACGGCGAGACACCTAGTATACGCCCTCCCCCATAGCGACTGCCCAAGCCGAGGTCGTTCCTCCTTGAGGCACCCTTGAGCTAGTTGCCCCCTTGCCCTTCTAGCTCGAGCGTAGTGGTTGCACGCTCGAGCTTGTCCGGTGAAGCTGTAAAGGCCCCTCGGCCAACAGCGTAGATCATTTACTCACACACACGGTAACAGCTAGTATTATAATCAGAAATGGGCAAAATGTAATCAGATTAATGATTACAATTGCATTTTATAATATTAAATCATGATTCAAGGTAAAAAGTGTAATCGTAATCGCTGGAACTCTCTGCCTACCCCGCAAAGGATCTGGCATGATATAGATAGTAATCGTTGAAGATTGCAAAATGTAATTGTAATCGTTAATCATTAATACACCGTCACGCCTAAATTCCCCAAGCGGGGGTGGTTAATCATTAATCGGATTGCATTTTGCCCATCTCTGATTATAATATTGTTGCTTAAAAATTTTTAAAAATACTTTAAGTTATTTTATATTTTTCATGATAAAAACTTATATTAATCTTACTGATAACATGCTAATTGGTTACAGATAAGCCCAGAAATAAATACGTGTGTATTATTGTGTTTGCCATTTGCGTAATCATAATTAAATGATGTTAAGACAATTAACAAATATAGACACGTTATGATCCTGGTGGTACCACATGTGTGGAGCACCAGGTGAGGGAAAGGTAGAAAGAATCATTTGAACAGGGAATTTCAGGGCCGTGATGTATGAGCTGACTGATTATTTGGAGCTTGCATCGTTGCTAAAATGGAAAATTAAAAGTATAAATCAGTATTTAAGCTAGTTTTTCTTAAATGAGGAGTTTCATTAGTAGCTATAGTCTTTAGTAGCGAGGAGAGTGATGGCCGATTCTCAAGTCATACTGCTGGTGGGGACTGGTCCGTCCTTTATCCTTTGACTGATTAACCATGTATCGTAGTACTATTGAATTTTTGTCTCGTTCGGCATCACACTGGAGATATAAATTTTGTACGCACTCTTTACATATTTATTGTAACCCTTTTTTTTCATACTAATATTATTATACTTTACATTCTTCTTTGGGGGTCTGTCCAAGAGCGTGCTCGTCGCGACCCCTGCCAGTCATTATGGCTGCAATCTTGGACCGAACACGTACCGCAGTGCGGGCTAGGGCGTCCCCCCGAGGCGACGCGTACCGGCCCGCCCCCGTCGGTACGAATATAGGTGGAAGCGGTGATGGGGGCTGCCACCCATCACGCCGGGCCCGAACTGGCGAGTCGTGGGGTGCAGAGTGCCGAATAGGTACTTGGAATGTAAGAGGTGGTATGGAAGATAAGATGCATGAGGTGATTGATGTGATGAAAGAGAGACGCCTGGATGCTCTGTGTGTAACAGAGACTAAGCGGAGGGGCAGTGAAACCTGTGATCTTCCTGATGGAACGATGGCTCTGTGGTCTGGGGTACCGCAGAGCAGTCGTGCCAGCATGGGGGTGGGTATCTTGCTGTCCTGTCGCCTGGCCTCTGGAGTGAGAGATTATGGCCTGTGCGATGCGAGACTTCTCTGGGTCCGTTTAAAACTGGGTGTCACTAGAGTATTTTTGGTCGCAGCATATGCTCCCGTAAGCTCGTCGACACCCCAGGACCTTGAGAAGTTTTGGGATAATGTCAGGGAAGTTCTGGATTTGGCTGAGGCTAACGAAAAGGTGATTTTGTGTGGCGATCTGAACGGATGGGTAGGAACCAGGCGGCAAACTTGCGACGCTGCTCTGGGTCCTTATGGTGATAAGAGAGTGAACGATGCAGGTAAGCTCATTGTAGATGTTTGTTTGGAAAGGGGTCTCCTTGTGTTTAATACGATATTCCAGCACAAGGACATACATATGTATACGTGGAGAAGGAATGAACAAAAAAGCATGATAGATCTGATCCTGGTTGATAAGCGTCTCCGAAGCAAACTACAAGATACGCGTGCGTATAGAGGCCCCACTCTGGAATCAGACCACTATCTCGTAGTTGCGCGGTTTAGTGGTCTGTTCAGGAAGTGGAGGCACTGGCGAGAGCGTATCCCCTTCGGAGACCTTGAAAGAATAAAGGTTGAAAAGTTGCAAGATGAGAGCGTGAGGAGAATGTATGAAGACAGAGTCCGGGACAAGCTTTTGATAGCAGTCTCTTCGGACTCAAATGTAGATGAATGCTGGAATAGCCTGAAAGAGAGTTTGGTGGAATCCGCGAAAGAAGTATGTGGTTGCTCAAAGAAGCATATTACAGCAAAAGGTGATGCATGGTGGGATGCGGAGTTGCAAAGCTCCGTAGAAAGTTAGAAGAAAGCGTGGCAGGACTATGTATCTTCTTTGAACCTGAATGCCCGTATGACAGAGATGAGGAAAGAAATATACCGGCAATGCAAGAATGCCACTAAAACTTTAGTGAAAGAAAAGCGTGAAAGAGCCAGTATGATTGAGGAGGAGAGGCTGGCGAAGAACTTCGAGAACAACACCAAACTCTTTTGGAGCAAGGTGAGAAAGGCTCGAGGTGATTCGTCAGGCTCCAGAATGGAAAGGATAAAATCTAAAGATGGTGACATTCTTGCAGACACACAAGCTGTGCTAAACCGGTGGAGTGAATATTTTGGAGAAATGTATGGAGATGTCCCGGATGCTGATGCCGCAGACGTGCCCAAAGGCGAGATTGCGGCACCAGAATCAACGGAGGACATCACTATGGAAGAAGTTGAATGGGCGATAGGAAGTATGAAAAACGGTAAAGCTGCGGGAGTAGACATGACATCTGCCGAGATGATCAAATATGGTGGAACTTGCGTCCGGGACGCTTTCCGGGCCCTTGCAAACCTTTGCTGGAGGACCGGTAGAGTCCCTACAGATTGGCGCCACGCAGTCATAGTACCCTTGTATAAAGGCAAGGGTTCACAATATGACTGCGCCAATTACAGAGCCATCAGTTTGATCAGCTTGGCAGCCAAGGTGTACGGTAAAATTATTGAACGGAGAATGCGCGTGAAGTTCGCTGGAATGTTGTGCGAGGCACAAGGGGGTTTCAGGTCTGGAAGAGGATGTTCGGATCAAGTCTTCGCACTCCACAACATCGTAGAGAAGCATCTGGCAGTGGGGCGGAAGGTTTTCTGCGGTTTTGTAGATCTGGAGAACGCATTTGACAGAGTTGTGCGAAAGAGACTTTGGGACATTTTGCCAGAGTATGGTATAGATGGCACTCTGTTGCGAGCCGTCCAGTACACTTATGTGGACTGCAAGGCATGCGTACGGGTAGGTGGTAACAGGTTACCCTGGTTTGACGTTAAAATCGGCGTCAAGCAGGGTTGCGTGTTGTCCGCTAGACTGTTTATAATATATCTGGACAAAAGTCTTCAAAGACTGAAAGCGATGAATGAAGGTGTACAAATGGGTGACGTAGTGGTAAACCATCTACTTTATGCAGATGACGCGGTTTTAATAGCGCCAACAGCCACTGATCTGCAAACACTAGTCACAGTTATGAAAGACGACTGCATGATCAATGGCTTACACTTGAATGTGAAGAAAACCAAGATTATGGTTTTTAAAAGGGAAGAAACCAGAACGAATGTAAGGATTGTAGTTGGTAACGATGTGCTGGAGCAAGTGAATGAGTTTGTATATCTTGGATGCGCATTCAGTAAGGATGGGAAATACACCGCTGACATAGAGAGAAGAGTGAGTGCAGGGAACAGAGTAAATGGTGCGATGGGAAAGCTACTCGGGAGCCGGCACTTAAGCCATAAGGCGCAGCTGGCCATACATAACGGAGTTCTTGGCCCAACGCTGTTATATGGTAGCGAGAGCTAGGTATGTAAGAAGGAGAATGAAAGTAGGATAAATGCGGTAGAAATGCGAGCTCTGCGGAAGATGTGCGGAGTGAAGCTGACCGACCGCATTAGCAACAGCATAGTAAGACAGCGAGTAGGTATGAAAGATAGTATCGGTGTAAAGATGAGAAAGGGCATGCTCCGTTGGTTCGGGCATATAGAAAGAATGCCAGAGGAAAGAATGACAAAACAGATATACAATGTGAAAGTGGAAGGATGCGGGTACCGGGGAAGACCTAGACTATCTTACCACGACCAAATAAACCGAGTCTTGTCTGATTGAAAAGTCAAGAGTCTCCGTAACCGGCGAGCGTGTATGAGACGAACTATGAGAGTCGAGGAAGCCAGAGAGGTATGTAAGGAAAGAACCTGTTGGAACTCTGTACTCTCTGCCTACCCCGCAAGGGATCTGGCGTGAGGTTATAGATAGATAGATAGATAGATATTCTACACCTTTCAAAAATGTACATTTTTTTAATGAGAAGTCTATGTAGACCAGCCATGTCAAACTCAAAGTCACTGGTGGGGCAAAAGCAAGAAGACCGTAGACTAGGTGGGCCGCAAAACCTAACCTTAAAGAAGACAAACTACTGAAAATCTTAACGAAAAAAAGTACTGTTAAGAACATGTTGGAACTCTGTACCCTCTGCCTACCTCGCAAGGGATCGGGCGTGATGATATAGTGAGATAGATAGAAGTATATTTGTTAAATTTTCGTAACGATTTTTAACACTTTCGCGGGCCATATTATCTGACTGTTTTCAAAATTGATTCGGACGGCAGGAAAATGCTTAGTGGGCTACATGCGGCCCGCGGGCCGCATGTTTAACATGCCTGACGTAGACACTGACCGATACCATGAATCTAAGTACACTTATAATTAATCTATACTTAAGCTCATCTATTTAACTCAGTCTGCATTGTTCTCCATTCCCCACGAATGCAATGTATACAAAAAGAATTGTAGTACTCATTTTTAAAAAGAGTAACCGTGGAGTTCCTTGCTCTTCTTCTCCACAGGAATGACTTACCAAACGAATGGTAGAGTCTTAAGTCATCAATTATTTTCTATTTATTAAGTGCCTTTGGGTCTACATAAATAAAAAAAACTTTTGATTTTGATTTTACCTACAATTTGTAGAGTTTTATTGGTCGGGTTATATCCGTCATCATTCTCTGGAAACCTTATTAATATTATTAAGAGCCATTTGTGTCCAACTGCTGTCCACTGAAGGCCTTCATACACTTTTTCCACTCCTCTCTGTTCGTTGCTATGTCAGGCCAGTCATTTAAAAAGGTGTCCAGTTCGTCTCGCCATCCCCGGCCTGGGTCTACCTCGTTGTCTTTTAGTATTTCGTGGGGACCAGTCAGTTATTATTTTGGTATTATTGGAACATATTTCTCAAAAATGTCATCATACGCTGTTTTGAAACGCGCTTAGAGTAGCCTATATCGACATTATCGTAATTCAGACCATAACCTATACACACGCTTGATGCAAACATTTTGTATAAAAGTGAATATTTCCTGCATTTACAACGAGTGACTCAATAGCCTTGCCAATTTATCTGAAAGATTAGCCATAAACGAATTATTGCCAATAAAAATAAGTAACTATCTTCAGGCCACGAATAAAACTGCGTTGACTTTTGATAGAAACTTAACATTTTTCCGGGATAAAAAGTATAAAGTATGTTTATTCAGGTAATAAACTATTTGTGTGCCAAATTTCATTCAAATCCGTTGAGCGGTTTTGGCGTGATTGAGTAACAAATATCCAAGTAACTAATCATACAAACTTTCACATTTATAATATTAATAATAAAAAAATATAGTAGGATAAAAGACTAACAATAAACTTTGATATAATTTATTCCTTATATAGATGCATATTTGTATATTAGCAATGAATTATGATTCCTGCTATGTATGACTCACTATCTGGTATCAGCGATTGATAACATCTTTGGTGATATACTTAGTTGACTGTGTCACTGATCTAGCAGCTAATAATGCGCGTAACAATCACGAACTCCTGAGTTCAAATCCTAATAAAAAAAAAAACAATTTCTTTATTAGGATTTTTCGATTTATTACGACGATTAATTTTTCGATTGAAAATTTTCCAGTATCGTTCGTAGTCTAGTATCGTGCCAGGTCTGATGGTAATGGGCTCGCACGGGCTCGTGTACACAGTACGACTCTGCGACCCCGCTTGGGGAATAAAGGCGTTACGTTTTTTATATACTTAATAATGTCAGATCCCCGCTAACTATCACTGAATAAAACTGCGAAATACCTACTATTACTGAGGATCATTACTGTCCCGACCTCTCATTGTGGGCAAAAGCAGGTATTCGGGCGAGAAAATAATCTCTCAGCAGTCAACTCTTTGATTAAATACAGGCACAATGAAAAATACAGTTTAACTTGTCACACAAATGACACGATACACAACACAGTTTCCAGGCTTGAGGATAACTTCTGCAAGGAACAACAACGGAGTGATCACGAACACAGAGTGACCCCCGTTTTATCAGTTACTCTCCACCCACCTAGACTCTGTACACGTTACTTTGACGTTTGTGTGTCGTTTAAAAACTGTACTTATGACCCAGATGCGACAAGTATCTCTATCTATCTATATCATCACGCCAGATCCCTTGCGGGGTAGGCAAAGAGTACAGAGTTCTAACACGTTCATTCCTTACCTATCTCTCTGGCTTCCTCCACTCTCATAGTTCGTCTCATTCACGCTCCCCGGTTACGGAGACTCTTGACTTGTCCTTCAGATAAGACTCGGCCTATTTGGTTATGTTAAGATAGTCTAGGTCTTCCCCGGTACCTACATCTTTCCACTTTCGCATTGGTTATCTGTCTGTCAGTAAGGATGGAAAATACTCCGCTGACATAGAGAGAAAAGTGAGTGCTAGGGACAGAGTGAATGGTGCGATGGGGAATTTACTTGGGAGCCGGCACTTAAGCCAAAAGGCGCAGCTGGCTATACATAACGGAGTGCTTGTCCCAAAGCTGTTATATGGCAGCGAGAGCTGGGTATGTAAGAAAGAGAATGAAAGTAAGATAAATGCGGTGGAAATGCGAGCTCTGCAGAAGATTTGCGGAGTAAAACTGACCGACCGTATTCGCAACAGCGTAGTAAGAAAGCGAGGAGGTATGAAAGATAGTATCGGTGTAAAGATGAGAAAGGTTATGCTACGTTGGTTCGGGCATATAGAAAGAATGTCAGAAGAAAGAATGACAAAACAGATGCGACAAGTTCATGGTTATAAATCCTCGTTGTTCTATAATCAAAGGGGATCCATGACGTGGTGAAGATCACGGGTAAAAGCTGCACTGCACAAAGTCTAAAAATTTGCCTAAAAATTTCTACGGCTTTGTGCGTACTGCACAAAGCCGTAGAAATTTTTAGGGGGGCCTTTTTCTTACACCTAATGATCATGGTAACCGGAGCTGGCGTACTGTTAATTCTAATGATTGCCCTAACCTAAGCTGCTCTGTAGACACAAATTGACCACCGTCTTTGGGGTTCTGGTTAGGTCAAGCTCACTATAATGTATTTGTTTGCGGTGACTGTCTGGCACTCCCTTCCCTCTAATATGGTCGAGGGGAGTGATGGCTGTTCCAGCAGTCATACTCGTGAACGGTTGCTGCTTGTGGGGGACTGGTCCATCTGGAATCCAAATCTATTGATGTTATTTAGAAAGAGTGTCCTCAAAACTCTTTTTACATAACATCATTAGATTTGTTTCTCGATTGTAAGGCATCATACTGGAGCTTGATCGTAAACTATTTAATTATAACCTAAACGTTGTATCTACACAATAATTGAAAAAAAAAACAGAAAAGCAAAAGAGACAGATGATTAAAAAAAAAGACAAGCCCACTGAGTTTCTTCGCCGGATCTTCTTAGTATTAGTTACTAGTAAAAACATGGAAATGACTATTTGTAAGCACCCCCGCAGGGTTTACACAAAAAAAATTATATGATATTGAGTTTTCTATGCCTATGACCATCAAGTAAGGAAATAGTAAATAATATATAAGAATAATTACATAAATTACAACCGTTGGCAAAATTATATCTTATTTATATTGTATTATCTCTCTTATAAAAATGTTAATACCAGTCATTACACCGTACAGACTAGTATGAGTTATCACATTTTTATATTTATAGATAAACCACAGAAAAATGATAAGATATTCTAACGATAAAGTATCGATAAAGTTATTTAAAACAATTTTTAATTATAGTATGTTTGGCTCAGTTTATGAAAATGTGACCCGTGTATCGGAGAGTGGAATATAGCTATTTCCTTTCGTTTTGATTAAGATATGTAACGGATATGCATTATTATTAGAAGGTATTATTGCCTTACTGCTAGACAAACACAGAACAGTGTTTATTATTTAATTATAATATTACAGCGCCTCTCGACGCCTCTTAGTCGCTCACACCAGTGTTACCCTCAATTGTCTTATGATAACTGTTTGAGGCCCTATCTAGTAAGAGGCGCGTCACCGCCAGTCATGGATAATTAGGTGTCACTACTTATAGTCGGTTACTGTTTCCTTTGAAATAGACCAGGTTTTTCCATCAAACCTCAATTACATAGTCCCTGTTCTTTTTTCATATTTTACAAGTCTTTGCACTTGGTATAGACATTTGGTTGTTTCTTTCTTTATTTTCCGCTCGTTCCTTTCCTTCATTCTATTTATGAGCCTCGGCGTGTTTAACCAATGTCCCCATATAAGCGTTTCAAGGTCCGGGGGAAACTCAAGAATCTCATCGAGACACATCAATCATTTTACTGCATTTTGACTTTGATAATGTGCAGTCAACTGCAAAAAGATGGTAACACTTTGCAAAGTTCCAATGCGATTTTAACACTAATGGATGTATTTAATATACTGTATAATATACATAATTTTAAAAAAATCCCAAACGCCGACGACGCCCGACGAAATCGCCGACGATGTTAGGTCCCATGTAATAGGGGGCGAGCCTATTGCCATATACGGGCACAATTCCAGACTCTCCGGACTCGTACTAGTAAGAAAAACTACACTTGTCCGACCCAGGACCTCGTGATCACAAAGCGATGCGCTATACTATTGGATAATTACTATTGGAGACTATACTACTTTTCATTAAGAATCTATTGTACTCGAAATAACGCTTAATATGTGATATTATATACACTAAAAATCACTACCTGCCTCGTTGGCAATAGGCTCGCCCTTTATTGCATGGGACCTAACATTGTCGGCCAAAAGTGGGTGTATTCAGTACACCTCTGCCAAGAGATTCTTCTATCTTGGGAAACATAGGCGTGACGGTGTAAAAATCACATTTGAACTTTGCAAAGTGTTATCACCTTATTGTAGCTGACTATATTATCCATACAACACCAATATTTAATCCTGCAGATGTCTCAATTTTCCCATAATCTTCCTATACAATCATATGTAAAAGGAACACAGTAATACTAGGCAAACATATCGCTGAATAGCACCGCACGAATAGGGGACGTTTGTCAGCCAACAGATAAGTTAATCTTGATGGAAAACCTATTTGACTAATGGAAGAACATGCGGACAGAAACGCCCACGCCAATCCATCACTTATGGCCCAAGTTTCTGTTACGAATGAGACATTGGCTGAATGTGCGATTTGGGATTAAGTGTTGTCCTTTGGAGTAGACACAAAAGGAGATGGAAAATTTAACGGACGATTTGGCACAGTGGTAAAGTCTGCGTCTAACAGTCGCAGTTTTGATTCCTGCAAGGGACTTTCTTTGTGTGGCCCACAATTATTATTTTTCAGTCTGGGTATTTGAATTTGTCAATTTTCTTGTTTGTAAACGCATCCGCAATACGAAAATAAATCCCGGTGTGACTACGTTTTTTCAATAAAAAAAGGCACAAATATAAAAAATTAAATTACCGAAGCAAAAAACTGGCAAGCACGAGATCGGTTTGAATCTTAGGTAAGATGAAGTGTAATGGATTATTATCTAGAAAAATTCTCAGTTCTAGTCCGAAGTCTGGAATTATTGCCAGGTATACAACAATAGACTCGTCCTCTATTACATTGGGACCTCGTCGGCAATATATGGGCGTTACACAATACACTTCTGCTGCCGGCGCTTGGAGAAGAGATATGACGAAAGTTATTTATTTTAATGAATATATGCGTCAATTTTTTTAACACATACACAACGTGCCTACAAATATGTTAGCTTTTTAGTTCGCATATGTCATTTGTATCCGAAACGTAATATTCGCGATCGTAAACCGTGAACCTATTCAGAGCATCTGTGCTCAAAAGGAAAAAACCTTTAGTCTGTTTAGCAGTGAGGGAACACTTGAGCTAGAACGCTGGACTATGCGAGTGTATTCCTGAAGACCAGACCTCATCCGTGCCTTTTTTTTGTTTTAAATCAATTTTATGGTAAACACTGCGTAACATAATTTTAATTAAAAAAAATCTTTTCAAAAACATGTTTTTGTCGCAATAAATTAACGGATATATATTGCTTAGTTGGATAGTTCCATTGGCCTTTTCCTGTATATTACAGAGACGGCTTGCAGTTCATTGCACTATAATCATAACACAAACTTGAGTAATGCTTTAGGGTATTAATATTATTTTGGGGTCAGCCAGATATGAGTATACAAAACGGTTTTGGAATCCTAGAGACACCCTCTGTTATAAATATGGAATACTAGGCGGTAGGAAGTGTTTTTTTAAATTGCCATTTATGTCACGGCACTAGTAAGACTATCGACCTTTATCATGTTTTGCCTACAGAAAATGACTGAAAAGTTAATTAAACAAATCGCTTACTCGTTTATCTACTTGTCCCAGTAACTCAACCCCTAAGTGGAGTTCAAACGCGCATACCGCACTGCGTAAGAAGGGTTCGCTTTACGCACAACGGGTCTAAACGATCACCTTTGCGAAGAAGGAATATTATGCCTTCGTGAATATGTAATTTATTCACGCACTTTGACTATTATATATTTTAAATCTTATAAGATTTGTCTTATATGACGGGTAGTTCACCATATTGACGGGTAGTTCTCCCAGGCAAGTATTATCTGAATAATATTAAAACGTTTTAGACCGGGTTTTATCTGAAGGACAAGTCAGAAGTCTCCGTAACCGGCGAGCGTGTATGAGACGAACTATGAGAGTAGAGGAAGCCAGAGAGGTATGTAAGGAAAGAGCCTGTTGGAACTCTGTACTCTCTGCCTACCCCGTAAGGGAAATGGCGTGATGATATAGATAGATATACATAGATTAAAACATTCTGATAGGTAGTACGGTATCTCACCAGCGTGGCATGATGAAAGTTTATACTGTTACGTTTATACTGTCCCAGCACAGAACTATTATTTATTAACATTTTAACAGAAAACGACCCTATTTCTTATTTGAATACTCATCTGGTTTTTTTTTCATTTTACACGTAGCCCCACACTAGGATTTATTCCAGTGTCGTAGGTGCATTTACAAACATAGAAATTCACATACACAAATAGAGACAAATAATTGTGAGTCACACAAAGATTTGTCCCGTGCGTGAATCAAACCCGCCACAATTAGACACAGTGGACGGAGCGGCTTAAGCTTAAGAGCTTACCACTGCGCCTTTTGTTCGTCATCATTTTTAATCTAATTAAGTAATTTTAATTACTGTTCAGATATTGTCCGTCCTTTGGCCTAAAAATTATAGAAAAGAAACAAAATAAATGTAAAACTCATCAAACTACTATCTATAATAACCAATAATCTCTGGTAGTACGACATTTAATCAGCGTACTGGTACGTACTAATTCTATCATTTCACCAGTCAATTTGTTTATTGTCTACCTACTTGAATAAGATTCACAAATGCCCTTTATTTGTCACTTTTATTTAAAGAATGAAATGTATAGTTTTTCCCATCACTAATCTCCAGTAATACGCCATCTCATTAGCTTATATCTGCGTACATGGTAGGCTGATTCATCACCCGCCAGAACATACACCTTCGTTGCATTTTAACCTACTGGTCTTCTATTATTACAGCAAAAAAATTGCGTCTTGACTTAGTATTTATACAGGAAGTATAATGGTCATTTTGTGTAATAGTGACTATATTACTCTCCGTTGGTTCGAGCATAAAGAAAGAATGTCAGAAGAAATAATGACAAAACAGATATACAATACAAAAGTAGAAGGACGTAGGTACCGGGGAAAACCTAGACTATCTTACCATGACCAAATAGACCGAGTCTTATTTGAAGGACAAGTCAAGAGTCTCCGTAACCGGCGAGCGTGTATGAGACGAACTATGCGAGTGAAGGAAGTCAGAAAGGTATGTAAGGAAAGAACTTGTTGGAAATCTGTACTCTCTGCATACCTCACAAGGCATCTAGCGTGATGATATAGATAGACCAAAATATACGCAAATATCTCTAATAATACGCCATCTCATCAGCGTACTGATACATGATGAGCTCTCGACGCGTACTGAAACGACGGGACACAAAGGCCGCTATTTGTCCCGCACCGGGTTCTGAGCAAGCAATCGCCTAATTGAGATGTCGCGTCGCATTGAGTACGGATCGAATCTACGTCAACGGATTTCGAAAATTGATGTGATTGATGCAACAATTTTGAACTACTCTTATTGGTAAGTATTTTACTCGCAGAATTATATTACAAACATCATAAAGAAAACTATTGTCCTGAGAATGTTTAAAAAAGCATTATATATGCTCGGCAAAATGTACGAAACAGCTGTTTTTTTTTTGGCTAAAATTTAGAAATCTTAGAAAAAGTTGTTGTTTATGATGTTAGTTGTATATTATAGTACTGCAAGGTCATTGGTGTACTACTAGTAGCCCTTTTATATTCACGGAAATGCCCCAAAAGGAGAGAAATGTTTTTAATGTATGAATGTGTTATTCTTTAGCACGCTTTGTAGCCTAAATGGTTGATGCATTCTAAAATATACTATGTCATTATTGGTTTTAATTGTGGAAGTGGCATAGCGTCGTAGATAGTGTTGTAAAAATGAGCGCTGAAGTGGAGCGTTTAGCGCTGAGTCGACGCTCACGAGCGTTGAAACACGTAGGAGAAGCAAGCGTTTTAAACGCCAACTCGAGCATTTTTACAACACTAGTCGTAGACTGTATAGTCTATAGCATAGGGTAACCTTTAAAAAGGGAAACGGAATAAAGAAATGCTTGTTATTATCACAAATTGAGTGTCTCCTAAATAAGGGAAAAAGCCAATTCCAAATAAATTATGTTTATATGTAAAATAATATTAGCCCTGTTAAGAAACTGTCCCACCGCACGGGTCTTCTCCCAAACTGAGAGGGTTTAGGCCATATGTTTTTATTTTGACACAAAGTATGACTAATATAACTATTTTTTTTTTCTCAAATGATTATTTTCTACGTAGTCAGGTTTTTTGCGCTTTTTAACTTGTCAGCGTTTATATCAGCTATTAAATAACATATTTGATTTTAATTTATCTATCTATCTATATCATCACGCCAGATCCCTTGTGGGGTAGGCAGAAGTACAGAGTTCTAACAGGTTCTTTCCTTACATACCTCTCTGGCTTCCTCCACTCCCATAGTATCTCTCATACACGCTCGCCGGTAACGGAGACTCTTGATTTAAAAATTGATATTATGGTTGGATCTAGCTATCTTTGATTCCAAACAACCCTCTATCTATCTATATCATCACGCCAGATCCCTTACGGGGTAGGCAGAGAGTACGGAGTTCCAACAGGCTCTTTCCTTACATACCTCTCCCTTACAAACCTTACAAACAACCCTCAATAATCGACATCAATTTCATTCAAAAATTATCATGAACATCCCCACATATGATGCCGCATTCCAGTTTAATAATAGTATTGTTAGATGTATAAATGTGTAGGCATGTCTAGTTTAGCATTTTGGCGGTCGTCGGCACTACAGTGAGTTGTGGCCTGATGTTTCTTGCTAATACACGTGTTGATTTTAAAAATAAACTTGTTTTTTGCGTAGCCGAGCGCTGTTCAAGGTAATCTCAATTTTTAACTTCCTTTTTTTTGAATTTATATATACTACGATATGTTAATATCTTAAAAGTATGTAAATATAGAAGGCCTATTCTCGTATTTATTCGATACGGTACTGAATATTGACTGAATTGAGATATAATTATAAATTAACTCACATTCGGTATTCTGCTCCACTTAATATTGTCCTATTTCATTATCATTTCAGCCAGAAGACTTCGATATAATGTCAAATTAATTAATTTATAATATGTTGTTGATACATGTTAATCTCAACTGCCACTGTCTAAATAAACATCTAGTTGAAATTTTCAATTTGACGTTTGGTTTGTATATTTGTAGCTCATGTCAGTTCAAAATTTTATCGGAATACCGTTTACATTTTGTTCAAATTTTGGTCCGAATTCGGTCGATGTCGATATTTTACGAGAATAACATTTGTGAACATTATGATATTATCGAGACTGCATTTTGAACATTTGTAATTACGAGAATTGGCCTTCAGGTTGAAACGGACAGGTGAACAAAACCTGAAAAAGGTGATAGTATCCATACGATTAGACTAGTACTGTGACGCGGTAGGCTTGAATGACTTCGTTTGACAACTTGTATAAAAGATGTACTCAGTCCGAAAAGGACCTTTTGGCCTGCGGCTAAAATTGGAACTAACGCTGTCATCTAGTGAAATGTCACTTCATGACAGTCACAGGACATGAAAGGACATTGTCAAACTTGCCCCAAAACCAACAAACATTTGCCCCATACCATCATTATTTATATATTTTATTAAAATAATGTCAAATATTCGTATCTAACGGATAATTTGCAATTTAAAACGAATATTTTAAAGTATTATAAGTACTTATATCAAAGTCGACAACATCTATATTGAATGTCAAGTTGTCATCGAATTACGGTTAGAGATGTTAATCCTACCAATTGGTTATATTCAATCGATTACATTCAACCGCAATCGATTTGATTATTGCTAATACATTTTACATAACGATTTTACATTAAAATAAAAAGGCGCAAAAAAAGACATAGTTTCCACAATATATGGTATACATAAGCTTTGTCCCATTTTCGTACGGCCGCATTTTTAACGCGCGGTGCTGACACGCTGTACGCGCTTTTCAAAAAAATGTTAGCCGTTTGTTTCAATCCAGCGGTTTATGAACGCGCTATAAATAAATAACTTTTAAAAAAAAGGGAAACCGACTTCAAAAAGTAAAAAATAAATATTTGAAGTCGGTGCTGGTTGGTACAGTCGGTTACTTGGCAGTCGGTTAAAACTGGACATGACATTACAAGATTATTTTAAGGCCGCAATACTATTGACGAAATGCAATGCAGATTTTACTACCAGGTGTTATATTTACACATATTGAAATGAAGTCGCATCAAATACTAATTAGCTAGCAAAGTTGATATTTTATTGGCAGTGAAAATAGCGTTGAGATGGGCTTAAGCCATGCTTAATCAGACGTGTGACAGCTCTTAGAGTAAGAATTGCCATAGAGCCTTTCGGCCCGTGAATAACATTGAAATGGGGGCGTTGGTGTGAAATTAGGGTTATCATTTAGTACAATTTTCCTACTTCCAAGGAAATATTTCAACAAGTGGGTTCGCAGGGTTACTAATTAAAAAACGAATTTGGGAAAAGGATATTGTTCTAGACCCATACATGATTTGCCCCAGAACCAACAGCAATGAAAAAATGCTTGTATGATTTCAAAGCACCCATAAATTCTCTTGCGGCATTGATATTACTCAATATTGCACAAAAATATTTGATTTTGAGGCTATAATGTAGTAGCCAAAAAATACAATAACGTTAAAAAATAAAATATATAGTAACCTGAAAAAATAAAAGTTAATCTTAAGGGCTATGTCGGTGACCTTGGTTTTTCTACGAATCTCCTCATTCCTAATTCGATCACGTAGAGAAACACCGAGCATAGCTCTCTCCATAGGTCGCTGAGCAACTCTGAGCTTTGCGTTTGTGCGTGCGTTGTATGTCACCAAGGCCAATTTTCGTTTTTGGTGGTAGCCGAATCTCTGCCGGAGATTCTTAGCACCCCTTGTCCTGTCGTTACCATGGCTGCTACCGTGGCCAGGACGAACAGGACCGCCGGGGACTAGGGACCTGGTTTTCTTCTATTCTTCCATAGTATTGATTGGGGGATTTGCCATACTCGCCACGCTTGGCAGGCGGGTTGGCGAGCGCAGTTTTTGATCGCAGAAGTGTTAAGGGAACGCTGCTAACCATTCCCTAGATTTCCCTTAGTCGCCTTGTTTGACACCCGATGGGATAGGATGGGTTGGTCCTATTCCCCAAAATCTATAGCCTGCAGCGCAAGATGGCCATCCGCATCGCACGAGGATACCGGACCGTATCGTTCGAGGCAGCGACCCTCTCGGCACGCTTTCCGCCGTTCAACATCCTGGCGGACATGGACGCGAGGGTCTACGACTACGCGTCGTCCGCCAAAGCGACGAATGCGTGCCCGCGCTCGAAATCAGACGGCGGAAACGACGACGCGCTCTGGAGGAGTGGCGCGCGAGGCTCAGCCAGGAGAACATCGCGCGCAAGCGCGTCGTCCAAGCCATCCTGCCGTCCTTCGAAGCCTGGCAACAGCGGAGGAGTGGGCGAATCTCCTACAGGCTTGCTCAGATAATCATCGGTCGCGGCTGTTTCGGTGATTATCTGAGCAAGATCGGACGCGAGGCGACGGCGATCTGTCACCACTGTGGTGGGGACCGAGATTCCGCAGAGCACACGCTTGTCGAGTGCCCAGCGTGGGCCTCCGAGCGGCGGATCCTGGTCGACCGAATTGTACCGGACCTCTCCTTGCCGGCAATAGTAGCGGCTATGCTGGCAGGGGATTCGGAGTGGGGGGCCGTATCCTCCTCCTGCGAGACTGTGATGTCACAGAAGGAGGAGGCCGAGCGGGATCGGGAGAGGGCCGATCCCGCTCGCCGAAGGCGACGGCGCCGGGGCGGAGGCACAGCCCGCCCAGGCCCCCCAGCCCAATAGCCCGGGGCTTTATAATACGGGCTAACTTGTGTCCCCTGCCGCAACATCTGGTGGGGAACCCTCCCCCCCCCTGCACCAACACCCGCAGGGGGGCCTTTGGGGTCGTGGGACGCTGGGGCGGGGGCCCTAAGCGTCCTTCACGCGCGATCTGAGGAGGATGGTGGCGTGGTGTGGCCTACACTGCCGTGAGCACCGCAGAGGTGCAGGGGCAAGCAAGCTACAAGTTTCCCCTCCCGAGGCGAGCTCTTCGGAGCGCGGCACAAGGAGGGCACCGGCGTGTTCCACTCGGAGATCCCGGAGCCCCTCTGACACGTGCCAGTGCCGGCCACCGTGGGGTTTTAGTCGGTAAGAGTCCGACATGCCCCGCCAGCTTCCCTCGAGGTTGGTGGAAGTCAAAGAGGATTTGCCCACGAAAAAAAAAAAAAAAAAACGGTTGGTCCTATTCTAAGCCGGGGACCACGCGGCGTGATGGAAACCACGCAGCGAGATGGGCCACCTTAAGTACGCGTACTACAAAATCACCGAGCAAGCTCATCGGCGATCCAGTCGATTTGAAATTTTGCCCGTAGCTCGTCTCGGCACTGAGTCGTTCGCTTTGATATCCATGTTTACGTTGTTTTATTTTCTTTTTATTTTTACTAGTCGACTATTATAACGGACTACCAACATGTTCTCGCTGTGATTTCCGGATTTTTGGAATTGCTCCAACCTGACATTGGTAACTGTAAATGGATTTATGCTTGCCACATGGAAAACTGCCACCTGTTTTGCATCAATTGTAGCTCTGCTGGCGTTTCCATGGTAGAGGAATCAGAGCAGATTTGTCATTCTTTACAACAATGGATAGCACCTCGTTCGGTAAGCACAATTTACTCTTTGCCCAATGTACCGTATTACATCGCGTAATTCCTTTAATTTTTTAAGTTTATTTCAACCGGAGGTTTCGGATAAATGAAACTATTTTGCATGTACTTATTTTAATAAAACATCGAAATATTATGTATGTTTGAAAACAATATAAATTTTTGAATAACCTATAGCTATTCTTACATAACATTTGTGAGAAATAGTTGACTCAGAAATTAACTTTTATTTTTACAGGTTAGTTTTTTAACATTATTATATTTTTGGCTACTAAATTATAACCTCAAAATCAAATATTTTTTGTGCAATATTGAGCAATATAAATGCCGTAAGAGAATTTATGGGTGATTTGAAATCATACAAGCATTTTTTCATTGCTGTTGGTTCTGGGGCAAATCATGTATGGGTCTAGAACAATGTCGTTTACCCAAATTCTTTTTTTAATTAGTAACCCTGCGAACCCACTTGTTGAAATATTTCCTTGGAAGTAGGAAAATTGTACTAAATGATAACCCTAATTTCACACCAACGCCCCCATTTCAATGTTATTCACGGGCCGAAAGGCTCTATGGTAATTCTTACTCTAAGGGCTGTCACACGTCTGATTAAGCATGGATTAAGCCTAAATAGTCCTATCTACCTACTTTCTAATTTGATGCGACTTCATTTCAATATGTGTAAATATAACACCTGGTAGTAAAATCTGCATTGCATTTCGTCAATAGTATTGCGGCTTTAAAATAATCTTGTAATGTCATGTCCAGTTTTAACCGACTTCAAAAAAGGAGAAAGTTCTCAATTCGACTGTATGTTTTTTTGTATGTATGTTATGCGATTATTCTTTTTGCATTGGGTTCAGTATAGCTCCACAGTGGTCCCATTTTAATTTCATCGGTATTGGACCTTGCACTTGGAAGATACACCAGGGAACTCCTTAACGACAAACAATACGAATACGTAGATTGAGATACTATGAGTATTACGTCAATCCTATTATGCCAGAGAACTAATCAGAATATTAACCTACTTCAAAAAAGGAGAGGTTGACAATTCGGCTGTGTTTTCTTATTGATTTATGATTTTGATAATTATTTTTGCGTTGGGTTTAGTATAGTTTCGAGGTCGTCCCATTTTAATGAAATCGGTATTGAACTTTGGACTTGGAAGATATACCATGGGACTCCTTAACATCAATCCTGTAGGTACCTTACTGTACAACTCAGCAAAATATATAGGTATATGAATATTACTAAATAATTCACGCATCACATAAAATTGTAAAATAAAAATCTTTTTAAAAAAAAAGGTTTTACCTACTTCAAAAAATAAATATTTAAAGTCGGTGCCAAGTAACTGACTGCACTAACCGGTACCGACTTTAAATATTTATTTTCTGCTTTCTGAAGTCAGTTTACCTTTTTTAAAAAAAGATTTTTCTACTCTGTGATTCTTAAACAAGCCAAATGTAAAACAGGTGACGCGTTCGTAGCAATTATCAAGGTTAATTAGCGTTCAACTCGGTCAGTCTGAGATTAGTGACCATTTGTTACATTTTCGTATTCGAGCATCTTCGTGGTTCGGAAGGCACCCTGAGCAATGGCTCAGGGTGCCAGGGTACCTTGGTCCCGGTTATCACTTAATGTAGTAGTCGTTAAGCCAAGTTGAAAGCTTTACAGGCCTGATATGTTCCAATAGCGGCCAATAGCCACAAACCTGTTTTCGCCAAACCGCACTAGATCCGCGTCATGGAGTGCGTGCACTTATTCTCTCTCACCTCTTTTTTATAAGTAGCCTTGCTTTGCAGTGCAAGAGTGTAAGCTGATTTATTAATCCAGGGCTAACAGTACCTAAATTATTGTTACAGCAACAATGAGTATAGTGCGAGTCGGTCCAGAGCCAGTTACAATTATCTGTCCAATTTGCCACGCTACGATTCAGACGAAAATTGAATACATGCCTACTACAAAAACACATTTCGTGGCTTTACTACTATGTCTGATTGGGTGAGTAAATGATCTATAATATACATTATCACGCCAAGTCCCCAGCAGAGTAGGCAGATTACAGAGTTTCAACAGGTTCTTTCCTTACAGACATCTCTTTTTTTATTCTACTCTCATGATTCGTCTCATACACGCTCAACGGTTACGAAAACTCTTGACTCTTCGACGTCTCCCTCAGTACTTATATCCTTCCACTTTGGTATTGCATTTCTATTTTGTCTTTCTTTCTTCCTACATTTTTTCTATATGGCTGAACCACCGGAGCATACCCTTTTTCATTTTTACACCAACACTATCTTTCTTACCTACACGCTTTCTTACTGTGCTATAGCGAATACGGTCGCTCAGTTCCGCACATCTCCCGCAGAGCTCGCATTTCAACCGCATGTATCCTGCTTTCATTCTTTTTCTAACATACCCTCTCACTTCTATATAACAGTTACTAATACTTAGAATATAAAAAACACCGTCACGCCTATATTCCCCAGAGGGGGTGGCAGAGGTGTACTGAGTACACCCATGTTTCGCCGACGATGTTACGTCCCATGTAATAGGAGGCGAGCTTATTGCCATATACCGGGCACAATTCCAGACTCCGGACTCGTACTGGGAATTTTTCGTTAGAAAAACTACATTTGTCCGACCTAGGATTTGAACCCAGGACCTCGTGATCACAAAGCGATGCGCTTTGCCACCAGACCAACGAGGCAGTCTACTTAGAATATATTCTTCCAATAATACGCGCGCCAAGTCGTTGGCGCCTTTACGCCATTTCAGTACACAAGTATAAGCGCTAATATTTGTCTAGGCGGCATTCAGACTGCAGTTAACTAATATAGTGTCATTTTGCTCTAACCTCGTAAATCACGTTCCATCTTAGCTCTCCTTAAACATTAAATATTATATTATTTTCATGTAATAATATCTAATCAAAGAAGTGTGTTATTTATACATTCGATTGTTTTGCTTGGCCTATTCTCTTTTAGAATTTGTTGGATGTAAGCCAGGATGTTTTTAAAAATAATCCATTAATTACTAAGCTCTCGATTTTAGACAGTATATTTTGATACAACATTAGATAGCAACTACATGATCGAATATGTAATTTAAATCGTCCAATCAAATTCAGACCTAATTGTCTTTTCACAACGCTACCTTTGAAGGCAGAAATGTATACATACATGCAATCAAGACAGACTAGACAGTTCAACTACAATGATACAATGGACGGAATCGGGTTACGTGTTAGTATAAAGTGCCACTAATATTTTTGTAAACGTAGCCAAAGGGAATTGAAACGCTATAGAAATAATTATATCATCGATCGAACCCCCCTTTCAGGGCAATTAGTTACTTCGTGAACTATTTAAAAAAATGAAATGTTCAATCGGAATTAGAATATTTTTATACATGTAAACCATTATAGTATTTATGCATCGTCAGAAGTCTTTACCGCCACTTCAGAATGGCATTCCTGTGGCAGGCAAGAAGCTCTACGGTTACTCTTTTTTCCATGCACATTTTTATGTGATACAAAACAGATATAAAATGGGAAAGTGGAGGGATGTAGGTACCGGGGAAGACCTAGACTATCTTACCATGACCAAATAGACCGTGTCTATGATGTGTTATCTGAAGGGCAAGACAGGAGTCTTCGTAACCGGCGAGTGTGTATGAGACGAACTATGAGAGTGGAGGAAGCCAGAGAGGTATGTAAGGAAAGAACCTGTTGGAACTCTGTACTCTCTGCCTTACCCGCGAGGGAGCTGGCGTGATGATATAGAGAGATAGATAAATTTTCATGTGGAGTATGGGAGAAGAATAAAAACTGGTCTATCACGTGGGTCGAAGTAAAATAAACCAAATTATACTCTTCACGAGAATGGCTACATGATACACATGAAATGTGGTCACTTGGAATATTAAAATGTTCCGAAAGTCTTTGAACACCGCATCTGAGATACCAGTCATTAGTTTTTTAATGACTCAACATTTCAAAATATCAACATTATAACTTACAGTAGTTTATTAAGATTGGTGTCTAAAGTAGACGGGAATACCTGTTTAACCTTACTTAATCAAATATATCTAATATATATTTTGTTCTAGGTGCTGGCCTTGCGCGTTTTTTCCCTACGTCTCGAACACGTGTAAAAACACAGACCACTACTGTCCCAGATGTAACTGCTATATAGGCACCTACCAATAATATGCTATATTTAGCCTGCAAATTATACCGGAAGTAAGAGCTGAAACGTTTTGCCTATGAAATCTCTATCTGGCATATCTCTATCTATCTATCTTTAACACCAAGACAGATCTCTTGCGGGTTAAACGAAGATTACATAGTTTCAACAGATTTTTCCCTAATAGGAAGAAAAGAAAGAGAAAAGACAGCAAAACGGTTATACCTACAATGCGAAAGTTTCTTATTATATCAATCAATCAATCAATATTTTATTTGTCAAGTATAGGTACAATACATTTTGTTGTTATCTATATATATATATATATATATATATATATATATATATATAGTATATTAAGTGTTACAATTATAATGTCACAAATATTCCTTGTTAATCGGTGTTATGTCATCATCAATAATATATATTAATTACCTAATAGTTCACTTTATACATTTGTCATTTATAAAATCATCTACTGAGTAATAGCATTTATTGATTAATAGCAATGTCAAGGTAAAATTATTTATATCCATGATCTTAATCCGATTTGGTAATTTATTATAAATAACTGCTGCCATGCCTAGAATACTCTTCCGTACCAATGCGGTTTTACATTTACGGGTTTTACAGATATCATTTTTGTACTGATTTCGAATTGGAACTGTGCGCAAAGTAGACACGGTTTCAAATTGTTTAATGTTTTCTTTTACAAACAACGCAACTTGTAGAATATATAAGGACGGCACAGTTAGAATTCTAAGTTCTTTGAAAGCTGATACACAACTCTCTCGCGTATTCAGACTGCACATCGATCTTATACACCTTTTTTGGGATTTAAATATTGATTCTCGATCAGTCGAGTGACCCCAATACATTATACCGTATTTTAAAATTGATCCCACTAGACCATGGTATGCAATTAATAAACAGTCTCTGTTAATTTTCTTTGAAAGTTGAAACAAGGCGTATGCCGATTTATTTAGTTTCTTGCATGTCTCTTCTATATGTGTTTTCCATGTAAACTTACTATCTATAAACAATCCTAAGAACTTTGTAGTATTTATCTGTTCTACATTAAAGCCTTTGTGGTTAATATTACAGTCCGGATGAGTTATTCTTTGATAGAAATGCACAATTTTTGTTTTATTTAGATTAATTAGTAAATTATTATTATTAAGCCAGTTTATAATGTCTGAAAGCGTGTTATTAATGTCATTTACATATTCATCTGAATTGTCGCATTTTACAATAGCAGTGCTGTCATCTGCGAAGAGAATCATTTGTTGTTGTTCCATTTTTGGAAGATCACCCCCTTAGCACACCCCCTTGTGGTACACCGTATTTAATAGGCCTTGGTTCCGATAGATAGTAAGATTCCATTTTTGTATCTTTACAAAATCTAGATATTTCTGTGTATTGAATTCTGTTGGCCAAGTAAGATTTAAGGAGTTTTAGCATTTGTCCTCTAATACCATACCCATGTAATTTATTTAATAATATATCGTGATTCACGAAGTCAAATGCTTTGGTCATGTCAGTAAAAATTGCACATATTGGAATCTTATTATCTACTGCGGTTAATATTTTATTTAGAAAATCAAATATGGCCATGTTAATTGAAGTATTTTGTCTAAATCCGTATTGTATACCCCGTTTATAGTCATAAGATTGATTATATGTGTCAAGATAGGTGCAATGGTTTCATTAACATATTTTATTACTGTAGTTGACACTTCATCGCACCCTACGGTACCTGTGCTTTTTAGCGATTTTATCGTTGAAATTACGTCTTCTTTTAAGATTGGTGGCATAAACATGGAATGAGATGTCAAATTATCGAATTTGTACTTTAATTCGCTGTCAGATTTAGTGTTATTTTCTATTTCGTCGATAAAGTAGTTATTAAATGCATTAGCTATGTCGGTAGGATCTGTTGATTTATGTCAATATTGTTAATTTTTAAAATTTGATCGTTAGGTATACATACTTTAGATTTATTTATTACTTGCCAGACAGCTTTATGTTTGTTATTTGAAGTTTTTATAAAATAATTATTCTGTGCTTTTTATGTCAGCTTTACAATGTTTTTGTAAATAGATGTGTCCTTTTTGAAATTTAATTTATTTTTTGTTGTAGGATTAAGTCTGTACCACCATAGCAATTGTCTTTGTTTACTGCTGCATTTCTTTATTCCACGCGAAATCCATTTAGTTTTTTTTTTTAACTCTTATTGATATAATTTTGTTCGGAAAACACAATTTATAAAGTAATAGAAAAGTTTCCATAAAATTCATGTATGCTTGATTTACATCTTGTACGGTATAAACATCCATGAATGTAAGGCTTTGAATGTAAGTTTTGAATTTCATCAAGTTGTCCTTACTGTAGTCTTTCTTAACTGTTTTCCAATATTTTATTTTACACGATTTATTCATAGGAACTTGAAGTATCTGAGATGTATGATCCGAAAGAACGAGGTCGATAATTTCGGATTTACATTGCTTGCGTAAATTATGAGCAAAATTGTCAATACATGTATTGCTGCACAGTCTTGTGGGTCGTTTTATTTCTAATCTTAAATTGTGATTTAATAGAAAGTACTCCAGCTCCAAAGCAATATTATTTCTCTTAAGAATATCAATGTTGAAGTCACCACATACGATAATATTTTTTTTGGGTCTTGAGCAATACTTTGACTGAATTTTGTCTAGTTTTTCATAGAATATTGAGTAATTATTTTTGGGTATTCTATAAAGACAAATAATAATAACATCAATCAACGGTATTTCTATGGCGCAGCATTCAAAAACACCTGATACTGAGGCCTTTGCCACATCTAATAGTTCTCTATATTGCAAACCTGTCCTTACGCTAATACAGGTTCCACCCCGTCTTATGTGTCTAGAGAAGAAAGCTGCTTTATGAAAATTTGATATATATAATAAATCTTCTTGTCCGGCCTTGATAAAGTGTTCTGTAATACAGATTACATCCACAGAAGTACCACTCGCCTATAACTCTTCTAATTTAATTGTTAAGGTATCTGACTTACTTATAGGTCCAGCAATGTTCTGATGTAGAATGCTTAACACATCACAAGAGAGAAAACTGCGAGTTGACCTCAGTGGGTGTACTTTTATTGTTGTTATTAGTTTCGGTTAAACATCAAGGATTGTAATCGTCACTATATAAACTTATGTCACGAATCAATTGTTGTAGGTCTGTTATAATGGTGTTTAATCCCTTTTTATTAAGTGTACCATATAGTGGACTAAACATTTGAGAATCATAGGATAAATTTAAATTCGAATTTAATATATATGCATAACTATATGTCTCTATATCTAAGTACAGTAAGTTATTAAATGTTTCTATTCGGCTGTTGTATATCATACTAATGTTATTACATTTAAAGATAGGTAAACATAATATAATATTGGTATGATTAAGTGTCTGTAACGCCTTCCTTATGAGATTTTATTTATCGTAGCATACAATGTGCGTATGTCTGACTGTCTGTCTTTCCGGTTCAAATCCATTTTTCAAGCACTTGCGGGTATCCGGTTGTGCTGAAATTTGGGACACGTAAGCAAGCCGATAACAATGCAATAATATGGCACCATGGAGCACCATGGAGCTGGTCTGATGATAGAGTCGGAAGGTGGCCATAGGAACATGTAAACTATACAACGTAACCGCCTCCAGTTAAGGCTGGTTAGATTGGTGTTGAGAAGCACTGTACAACCAAATAGTGTTCAGGGTCTGATGCTGAAGCCAATGGAACTACACAAGTACTTAGTATAACCCCGCCATGTTTGGGCTCGTTGGATTTGTTTTGACGAGTACTTTGAACCCGAATGGTGTCCAGGGTCTGATGATGGAGCCGGAAGGAAGCGATAGGAATTTCTCAACTAAGCAAGATACATTTTTTGCTATAAAAGCTTGTTGTTAAAAAGGTATTTTTTAATTAAAATAAATATTTCAATATCTACAAAGTCTTTATTTCAAATTTATGTAAGTAAGTACATTTATATTTGTTCAATTACTTTAACATATTTACATTCTGCATTGTTCTCCCATAAGTTATTTTTTGAAAAATATCCGTTGCTTTTTGTCCTTCTTTTAAATAGGAATGACATTCACAATGGGTGGTAGAATTTTAAATAATCACTAGCCTTGTCTTTCTTGAATATCCATAAGTCTTTTTGGTCCACATTAATAAGAAACTTTTTATTTTTATCATCAACCCAGAGACGTGTACTGTACAACTGTAAATTTTAAATATATTAAATATCATCAATTCAAGATATTCATTCGTGTACACGCTTGTACATTGATCTGAAATTATACAATATTGATTTTGTTTCTAATTTAAAAGAAGGCCCGTTCGACCAAAGAAAAGAGATAAAATTAATGAATTTTTCAACTCATCCCGCGGGTCCAGTTAACTAAATAGCCAAAAGCATCTCCCAAACGGACGGCCGACTAAGTCCAGTAGTTAAGAGCTAAAGCCGCTCCGCCTACTGTATCGAAGAGTCGCGGGTTCGATCCCCGCACGGGACAAATCGTTGCGTGACCCATAAATATTTGTTTCGGTCTGGGTGTTGTCGACATAAGAAAAAATTCCTAACGTGGGAGCATCGTTTAGAAAAAAAAATCTAAAATTATAATATAAAAAAATCTCGCTTCGATGACCCATACACACACCCATACCTCATCTCTATAGGCACGTGTTTCGGAAAGCAATAACAAAGTTATGAAACATTCGAGTCCAGCTTAGGGTCAGTTCGAGTGTGGACAAACTTTTCGTCGGCAGACCGTCCGTCCTCTCTGTTTATTTTCAATTTCACTCTTTTCATTTCCCTCATATTATACTTACTGATACCGAAAAAGATTATTTTAAACGTCGCTACTACTGTTTGTTTTGTATTTTCAGGCTGCGAAAATTGTTTTATGTTTATATTTTATTCGTTTTTAATTAAATAATTTAATTAAAACCATCCAATTTTAACTTTTAACCCGTTCTTGCACGAGGAACATGGGAAAATCGAAACATGGGGTAACTCGGAACATGGGGAAAATCAGACCATGGGAAAAAAATCGCAACCACGCTTCTTCTCAACCCTCGAGGTATTTGCCGGATGGCTTTTGATGGTTATTTTAGTATTTAGAACGTAGAAAGCTCTCCTTATTAGGTTGAGTAGTTGGTTTTCACTTCACGGGAATCTTCGTGTAATCTATAAACATTTGTTTTGATATGAGCGTTTGTGTATGTGAATTCGTATTTGTAGATCCCTTGCAGGGTAGACAGAGAGTACGGAGGTCCAAAAGGTTCTTTCCTTACATACCTCTCTAGCTTCCTCCACTCTCATAGTTCATCTCATACACACTCGCCGGTTACGGAGACTCTTGACTTATTATATGTCATGATTTATTAAAAAAAACTAAGTCCCCGTATGGTTTACAGGAGCTACTTCTGTTATTTAAACGTGGATGCTACCTCTATTTAGTAGAAAATCGGAAAAAACCCAACAAAATCTCTATTCAAAACACTATTTCTAGAGCCTCTCAAGAGCATTTGGTTGTTTTCGCCGAGGCATATGCAAATGGCCACACGACACTCGGGCCTGCTCCAAGTTAATGTTTTCGTCCATTAACTTGAGCGAGCACTTATGAATTTCGTGCCGCGATCCGAACCACATTACACGGGCTAGCTGACATGTTTCTAGCCTTAGGGCTGGTGCGTTATCTAACGGAGAAACAGTTGAGGATACAACTATATCCTCAGAGTGATTCTTGAAACATGGTTCGATTTATATAACACATATCGATACCAATACCTCTTAACTGACATTAGGTATATGATAATCAATTTTATAATTTAATCGTTTTTAAACAACACACGACAATAAAACCGTCACCTCCCTCCAGGGCCTGCAGTCTTCACTTAGAAAACTATCACTACCTTACCAATTTCAGTGGATGTATCTTACATCAGATAGAATGTAGGGGCAGAAAGGTTCTTGAGTGGCGTTCTCGTACTGGAAGACGTCGAGTGTTCAGGCCCCCACAAGGTGGACCGATGCGCTGGTGAATATTGCAGGTAAAAGCTACCCAACGTAGAGCTTTTGGCTTTGGGATAGGCTTATGTCCTCCAATGGACGTCTTTCGGTTCCTGATGTATAATAGCACAAATCCGCTTGACTCTCGTAGCGATCTTTGGGGAAGGCGTATGACCTGAATTAAACATCTATCGGCTTATATTCCCCAAACAGGGGTGGCAGAGGTGTACTGTATACACCTACTTTTTAGTGACGATTTAATGCCTCAAGTAATATAGGGCGCGCGCCAAAAACGCCAGATTCCGAACTGATATTGGATATTTTTCTGTCGAAAAATTAAATTCGGTAATACCTTTACCAAAATCCGTCGTGTAGCAACCCTACCGTCGCTCACTCGTTACCTGGCTGATGGCACCTCAGGCGTTAGTTGCGTCTTACGACACGACCACTCATATAAGAGCCCAGATTAAGCCGCGCCTGACCCATAACATGCCCAATTATATAACTAACGAGGGGGGCCGGGAAGCTCAGAATAAACTGGCGTGTTCAAAGCGGGTAAACCGTATTTGCTAATGGAATACAGATGTGGAGATGAACAACATTCTGCGGTTCCCGGTAAATACGTACCTTGATGCTACGGGTCTCAGACTTAACGAATATATAGATGGAACTTTTAACTTGAAAATTCTCTAGGTTTGTATAAGTAAAATATAAATACTAATAAATGATTGTATCGTTGGTCTAATGTTTGCAAATGGGGCTCATCAAATTAAGATTTTTCAAAGGTTATTGGAGTTCAAAACTCTCAAGAGCAGTCTAGAATTATGCCCGGTATAGTGACAATATGCTCTCCCCCTATTATAATTGCACTTGCCACTTTTGCTAGGCGAATGAAGGCGTGACAATGTTTTATAATTGCACAAAGCTCATAAGACGTAATTTTATGAAATTCTTATGGTTATCGAATAGACAAGCAGCCTTATGATTCTATTATATCTCTTACTCTGTCTTCTCTCAAAGTCTAAACTACAACTATAATGAATAATATATAGTATATAACCAGGTATATGTCAAGGATTATCGAATAACTTTGAGGAAACCCCGGGACGGGCTCGACTCGTTGTCTGATTACCTAACGCGGATTATTTTGGGTACAGTTCGGGTTGTGCGATGATTAATAATCTAGCTTTTATACATTTATTGTGGTTTCAATTTTTATCATCACGACTGTTCACTGAAAGAATTGTCAGAGATGTTCAGAAGATTGATACTCCAAATGTTAATTTTTTATCATAAATGATCTCCAGTACATGTGATAGAGGGTGGAACCATTACCGTAACAGGCTGCTTAATTTTCGTATCATTCATTTTACTCTTTAAGTCACCTTAAAAATGATACAAGTCATAAGTAGGTATACAAGAGTACTATTTCTCTTGCTTCCTCCACTCTCATAACTCGTCTCTACATGCTCGCCTGTTGGCACTCTGTACTTTCTGGATCTGGTGTGATAATAAAGAGAGAGAGAGAGAGAGAGAGAAATGTAACAAATGATAAACCGTTAATGGTTAAAGCTTATTAAATCATACACACAAATTACCGACGGCTTAGGCTACTGGTAAGACCTCCTGCTATTTCACTTGCTAGATTGAGAAGCCGATTGTTCGGTTCCTAACGTTTTCTCTTTCTTCTATCTATCTCTATCTATGTATATTAACACACCTGATCCCTCGCAGGGTAGGCACAGAGTACAGAGTTCCAACAGGTTCTTTCCTTACAGACCACTCTGGTTTCCTCCATTCTCAGATGAGAAAGATTTCTTCGACCCACAAACATTTGTTTTGATGTAGGCTATTATGCTGAAAGCAGCCCAACGTTGTAGCTAACATATAAATATGTAGGAAAATGCTAAATCCAAATTATATATTTTAGTTTATTAACATCTGCGTGAAGCTTCAATTGAAAAGCGGTTTCTAAACCAACAAGTCTCCCTTACTCCTCGTAATAGCCTTTTCCAGCTCGACGATGCGAAAACACAACCAGATGTGGGGTCCCGTGTTTGACTCCTCATTTGGGCACAACGAGATAATTTACTTGAAATAACTTACATACGGTCAGCCCGTTTGGGCAGCTATTTAGTTTTGATTTTTTCATATTTTGAACATTTAAGTTTAAATTAAACTAATTAACTAGTTGATCGGTATGATGACAATAGGCTAGCTCTTTGTTATTGTTTTCAACAATTACCCAGTATGTGTTTAAATTACATTTGACCACCCATTTCTAAAAGATATACTTACTTAGTATATTCTACACATCTACTACCAGGTACTGTTGCTATATCTATGTCTACCACCGAAGCGGGGCGTAGTTTCCACTCTGCAGGTTAATCTTTTATATTCAACCGAAAAAAGGTTATTAGCAGATCGAGGAAGGAGGAGAATGTAAGGATTGTGGTTGGTAACGATGTGCTGGAGCAAGTGAATGAGTTTGTACATCTTGGATGCGCCTTCAGTAAGAATGGGAAATACACCGCTGACATAGAGAGACGAGTGAGTGCAGGGAACAGGGTGAATGGTGCGATGGGAAAGCTACTTGGAAGCCGGCACTTAAGGCATAAAGCGCAGCTGGCCATACATAACGGAGTTCTTGTCCCAACGCTGATATATGGTAGCGCGAGCTGGGTATGTAAGAAGAAGAATGAAAGTAGGATAAATGCGGTAGAAATGCAAGCTCTGCGGAAGATGTGCGGAGTGAAGCTGACCGACCGCATTAGCAACAGCGTAGTAAGAAAGCGAGTAGGTATGAAAGATAGTATCGGTGTAAAGATGAGAAAGGGCATGCTCCGTTGGTTCGGGCATATAGAAAGAATGCCAGATGAAAGAATGACAAAACAGATATACAATGTGAAAGTGGAAGGATGCAGGTACCGGGGAAGACCTAGACTATCTTACCACGACCAAATAAACCGAGTCTTATCTGAAGGAAAAGTCAAGAGTCTCCGTAACCGGCGAGCGTATATGAGACGAACTATGAGAGTGGAGGAAGCCAGAAAGGTATGAAAGGAAAGAACCTGTTGGAACTCTGTACTCTCTGCCTACCCCGCAAGGGATCTGGCGTGATATAGAGATATAGAGTGCAGATCGAGGTTAAGTATTTTATAGAAAAATACGATATCACGGCAGCACACAGTAAATACACAGTGACTATGGTTATAAAATAAAATGCTATCCTGCAGTTAACTATTCTTCTTGTCTGTGTGTAGTAATTCCGGCTAACTTTCGAGACAAGTGGCTCGGTGCCAGCAACTGTTTAATTAGTCGGTTATGTGAGATTGAGATTTAACATATTTCAGGTATCTCCCTACACTATCGATGGAGAGACTTATTCTTATTTAGGGCTGATTTTCACTCATCGGTTTTGAGATAAAACAGGAATATATATGTGAGATGAATGCGGATCTTTTTTATGTTTTTGACTTTGATTGTTTATGACCAAAACTCGTGGGACGAACGAAAAACAAATCGTTAAGAGTAGTCCATCATCTTTAAAAGGAATGACACGACAATCAATGACATTCTTAATTGGCCTTTGTTAATTTTCTGACGATTCATGGTTTACCTGAATTAACAAAAAAAAAATGCTGATTATAATAGTGTAAAAATTAAACTATTCTATTCATATAACTGGCTTTTTCAATTTAATCATGTTGTATTTAATACATTAAATACAACATGATGAAATTAATAAACCCAGTTATACTCAGAAAAACTTTTGAAACAGACTACAGTCTTTCTCAAAAGTTTTTCTGAAAAAGTCCAAGTATCAGCCCGGAGTCTGGAATTGTGCCCGGTGTATGGCAATAGGCTAGCCCCCTATTGCATGGGATCTAACATCGTCGGCGAAAAGGGGGTGTACTCAGTACACCTCAGCCACTACCGCTTAGGGAATATACGCGTGACAATGTAAGATGGCAACTTTAATGTAAGAAAAAGAGTAAAACATAGTAGCAGTAGTAGTATGCTCAGAAACTAATTACTAACTAACGAAAACAATCAAGTTTATCATTTTAATTCACAAAACATTTGTTACTTTTCTTCGAATTATATTCACTCACAAATTCACTATTAAATACGCAATTCTAACATTTCAAAAGCCAACACTTTGAAATTTGGGAAAGCTCAAACGTCGCTTAGAGAGGCATCAGATAACTACACAATTGAAAATTATACAGGGTTTGATAGGACTCTTATATATCGTAAGGCAAAAGCCTCTAAAATTGGTATAATATAACTCTTCATCTCATTACGCCACACTCTTCTTCTTTTCATCTAAATCACAGCCCAAATAGACATACCAAATCAGCACCAATCTACTAAAAGCGACCAAGCTATTGTGCACAATCCAAGCGAACCGTTTTCCCGACAGCGAAATACACATGCACTTTCAAAAATCGAACCCCCTCCGAACGTTTCCACTAGAGCGAGAGGTGAGAGTCCAAGCGGAAGTGACGTTGCAGGTAGATAATAACCGTGGTTGGGCGCGCCGCCCTCGCATTGTGCAGCTTCCGGTCCGCGCGGGGAGCTCTGACAACGATAATCTTCGACGTTCGTAATTTTGAAATTGGAAAGAGAAATGTATGGAGTCTCCATTCGACTTTTAAAATGTGGTAGCAGAGTACCTAACTATAACAAGTGACTATATATGGCATGATGAGTATGTTCAAAGGATTCATCGAGTTACTTTTTGGTCCCAATGTTCTTTCTGCGGACACGTCATTACAGATGCCTTTAATTTTATAAGTTTGCAGCAGACATAAAAGTTACGTTGTCTCGAATATAGTGTATGATGAACTTCACGATGGTTTGATGACGCGTTACCAAGTGTAATCTCAAGATATTTCAGGGTTCATTCCAATCAGGGTTTGAACTCAGAACCTACGAACCTCAGAAGGTGCTTGCAAAGCGAGTGTTTTACTAAATGGTATTTTACTATACACATACAAGTATTGAGAATATCTACCTAAAATATTCAATCATTTAACAATACATATTTTAAAAGTTTCAATGGAGGCCAAGTTACGATGCGGTGTTAAATTCAAAAGATTCAAAAAAAAAGGTTTGAGTGATGTTTATAGGACATTGATATTCCGGCTCCATGGTTTTTTCTGTCCCCTGCACCCCTCACAATTCGGTGTAGTGACCCTGCGATCCCCTTAGTAAACAGTGGCTGAATGCCGAGAACACCTGGGCTCAGCACTCGTAGCCATCTTGAGTACCACTCGACGATACAACCTAATGAAACGTAAACACCTTCCTGTGGTATTTAGGTTTTACAAGCGAACCGCTTTGCAGTCCAAATTGGGTCGCACTTTGATTAGCATTTTCGTATTATGACGTCAACAATTTATACAACTGACGTATCGTTTTAAGACCATTCACATGTATTTTTCGTTTAACTGATGATTTGGTAAACAATTTTTAATCAGTTTTAACCGACTTCAAAAAGGAGCAGGTTCTATGTTCGTCTGTATGTATTTTTTATGTATGTTCACCGATATTTTCAGCAATTTTTGACCGATCTTAATGTTTCTTTTTGCGTTGGGTTCAGTATAAGTCTGTGCAAAGTAACCAACTGAAGTGACCGATTGGAAAATATTAAATATTTATTTATTGCTTTTTAGTAATTTAGGTATCTTAGTTTTGAACCTGTTGAAGTCAGTTTAGGTTTTTATTTTTTAATTTATTTATTATAACTTTTGTCCTGGAGTTTTTATTTTTAAAATAACATGAAGATACAATGTTTCTTAAAAAAAAAGTTTTACTAACTGATTTTACGGGGATTGCAATGTGTTAATTATGATCTGTGTGACATGTCAATACTGTTTAGGAAATTTATCAACTAAAAGGTCGCTATACCTAAACTACAAAGAGCTTTTTATTCCATTCTATATCATCACGCCATATCCCTTGAGGGGTAAGAAGATCTTATAGCTGCTGTATACCATGCCAGCAACACTGCCTCTTAACATTTGCTCTAGCCGAAGCAACGCACTCCCCCGCCGTGTCTGCGATCAAGCGCGGCATGATAATTATAACATTTTTATCCCAGAAAATCCGCACAGCAAAGATCGGCAACCCTGCCGTTGTCGTCACGTGTAATATTTTTTATAGATTCAAAGAGCCTCTATTCTTTTCTAATTTCAAATATAACATACAATAAAAAGTAATCTAAATTCTACAATCTCAAAACGCATAAACAAAAATAGAACGCTTAACTTTTTTTCAGAATATAAAGGCTTGCCAATCCTGTATAAATCCATACCACTGGCCGCAATATTTATGACGTGTTATGGCGCCCGCCGTATCTCTGACTTTCCACACACTTCCGCAACATTGAACGGCCATAAACTAAACACAAAAAGGGACACTATAGCCCTTTCGACAAAAAATGTACAGCCCTTGGGTTACGGTTTAAAAATGATACATAAACACGCCGCCATAAGTCGTTAAAAATGCTTGTTTGATGACATATACTATGGAAAATTTATAGAGGCGCATAAATAAATGACGATTAGCGACGCTTGTTACTCAAGTAGAGAATCCAAATGCACCTTTTAAGTATCTTCATTTATTCAGATCACTTTCAGGGTAGGCAAAGAGAACAAAGTTCCAACAGGTTCTTTGCTTACAGGACAGAAACTAGAGAGAGTTTCCGTCCACTCTCATTATGTACGTTACTTACTCCGTTGGCTCAGCGACCCAAAGTGAATCTGGACTTCCGAAACGAGATTTCGCCACTTCTCACGGTTCTGTTAATATTTTATACCCCACACCTATATTTCCCAAGCAAGAGTGGCAGCGGTTTAATGTGTACACCCCCTTTTCGCCGACGCTTTTAACATCTGAGAACCCATTATTTATAACTGAATCACATGTGTTATGTGGAGAAGAAGAGCATAAGGATCTATCACTGGAGCCATCCCGTGGACCCAAATGGAAGTCGATGATTTTGTGTAACGGATCGTTGTGTTGACAAACACATTACTGAAAATGCCACAAACGTTGGATATGTAGGTACCGTTTAATACTGACCGGGCCGAACGCTCCATAACCTTGACGATCGCTAATAATACCGCGGTCCCACAGTTCTATGATCGCCTTCTTGCTCGGTTATCCTACTAATATTTTAAACATGAAAGTGTGTGAGGATAGATGTATGGAGTATGTATGTTTGTTACCCTTTCACGCAAAAACTACTAAACGGATTAAACTCTACGGTAACCTAACATTACTATAACATAGGCTATAATTTATAAAAATACATACGCTATTTTATACTAATATTATAAAGCGGAAAGATTTGCTTGTCTGTTCGTTATCGATAGACTCTAAAACTACTGTACCCAAGTCTGCTATTTTTACGTGTTTTGTAATTATGACATGCTCAAAAAATCGTACAATTGTGCCAAAAGTCGACAGTTGTTTGAACTGGTACTTATGACTATGAAAAGACATAAGAATTATTAATAGGTACCATAACAATTGCAAAGCATAGAATTAGTAGATTAAAAACTCTCAAAACTAACAATTATCTACAATGATCAACAATTTTATTAAAATTGCTAGAATAGACTTGGCGCCCAGAACGGATTTTATAATAATAATAATAATAGTACACTTTATTGGAATGCATTCCACAAACGAACAGCTTGAATCGTATAGGATTTGTCGAAGAAATTTGTGGAATGCATCCGCATTTTCAGCTTCAAATTCTCCGATGATCTTAGGAACCTTGAATGTGTCTCATAAAGAAACTCAAACCAATCTTTGAGGTAAGCTGGGGTTATCGGATTAAACAGAACACTATATAGAAGCGATAATATATGAGAATTCCGGCGAAGGCGAATTGGTAGCCACTTGAGCTTTGTACGAAATTCAGAAACATGGTCATATTTGCGCAAGCCAAATATGAACCTTATACAAACATTTTGAAGTCGCTCAAGCTTATTAAGTTGCTGCTCTGTGAGGTCAAGATAGCTGGCGTCTGCATAATCGATAATAGGAAGTAGAAGGGATTGTGCGAGTGCAATTTTAGTGGCTGTTGGGAGAAAATTGCGCAACCTTCTTAAAGAGCCTGCGGAGGCAAAAACCTTGTGGCTGAGTTCTTGCAGCTGTGGTCCCCAAGTGAGGTTGGTATCGATGTAGATCCCCAAATCTTTAACACTGTTACTTATCGGTATAGTGATACCATTAAACATGATTTGGGGGAGTTGCGACCAATCAAGACGTGCAGTGAGTCTGGGACTGCCAACAACAATGACTTGTGTCTTAGTTGGGTTGACATTAAGACCGTAGCGCCCACATTTTAATAATTCTTTCACCGTTAGCTACATTATGCAAAAGTAACTATACATCTGGTAGGTGGCGCTGTTGTCGAGCGGGTGCGAAACCGCAAGAAAGTAGTTATTATTCATAAATAATAAAATATCCAAACTCAAATCATAATTCTAAAGGAATAAAAATGGGATGATACAACATTAAACTTCCAAGAAAAAATTAAGTATAATGCGGAGTTTCTCCGGGTGGAAAATGAAGTCATAAATCAAGTCGTTTCTGGACCGACATTCATCTTATTGGCATTACGTCCTTGACGGTAACATTTCCAATAAATATTGTAGGAAAGTATCCATCTTATGTTAAATACGAGGCTTTACCGAAACTGAATCTCAGTATCTTGATCCGATTAAACTGTGAAAGAAAAAGAATATCGTATCATCGTGTCAGCTATTAAGTACTACTATTTAGTCTATGCATAATTTTCCTATCTAATTCCTCTTATCTAGGGTAGGTCTTATTTACTTACAATGAAGAACAATGCTAGTAGGAAAAACAATTCCAAATCAGCAATATGGCTTGTAAGACATATTGCTAATTTGAAATTGATTATCCTTTATATGTCGTCAGGTGGCCAAACTAACTAGCGCAAGAGCATAACCTTCGGACTCGGATATAGGCAGGGCTAGGTTTCCAAACAGCTAAACACATTGTCTGTCAGTTATTTATTCATAAAGATGATTATAAATTATTCACACGGAACACGACATCAACAATTTAATTATGAACTACAAGGCAAGACGATCCACCAGTTCAAAACCCATTCCACCATCATGATACCCGCATCGGATCGTTCTCCATTTGCTGTCCAGCTTCCTTATTCAAAATCCCCTTACGACTCGCGCACTATTTGCCACAGATTATTATCTGTGGCAAATAGTGCGCGAGTCGTCCGCTAGTGGGCGCTTCGGCCGCGTGCTAATAGAACGCCAGAGTTAAGGGGATTTTGAATAACGAAGATGGACAGAAAATGGAGAACGATCCGATGCTGGTATCATTATGGTGGAATGGGGTTTGAACCACGCCGACATTTATAATAAATAATAAAAAATTAACCAGTCACTAATGTGGCAGTGGTAGGCAAAGCCAACTGTCAAAAATCAAATTATGACAGAACAGGTCACACACCAACACGCGGACCCAGTACGGATTAGTGAAGGCAGGTTTGTGGCCACCTGCTGTTGAAACTTTTTAAACCGCCCATCACTCTTTCATCTTCGACCTACGCCTTGACAAGTCTTCCGATTTTTGAGTGTGTCCGTAGACACACTCAAAAATCGAAATGCTACAAACGGTTACCCATCTTAGACTGACTGAGCTGAACGCTGTTTAACTTTGGTGATCCCAGAAACACCGCAGTACCATAGTGCTACGAGTGTCTAATTATGTTTGAAACTCTGACAAAATTTTAATTGTACTTTAATATGAAAAAAAAGTAATTAAGAACTGTCACGCCTTTACTCCCTAAGCAGGGGTGACAGAGAAGACTGTGTACTCACAATTTTCGTCGACAGTGTTAGGTGCGTTGGTGTCGAGCTTATGGCCATCATATCGGGCACAATGCTAGACTCCGGAATGATACTATTTTTTTCTATTCCTCGTAATCGATACGCGCATTATTTGCCACTAGACTAACGAGGCAATCACTGTACTTTAATATATTTATCCAATTACATGTTCACTATCTCCAAAAGACACGTCCGATTATATCTCAATACAAAGCTACCACGGTCGAGCTATTCGCACCAGCCTCCCCCAAGTGGTGGCAATCGGACGCTTGGTCCGCGACCTCACGTCCCGACACCTGTACAGTCCGACTAATCAGTTGCTATTATTTATTCCGTCCACGTAGTTTTGCGGTTAGGGTATCCATACTATCTACCTCATAACAGGATAGTCTACTACCACAGTTAACATAAGAAAACAGTAAAACGTATTGATACTAACTGTTATCTGCCGCCAAAACCTGCCGGAAGCCGCGTAGAGAGCACGTTTGTGTGCGTGAATTTTATTCGGACTGACAGTAGATAGACCTAAAATGATCCATCCCATAAGGCATCGACACTGATAAATCCGTGTGCTTAGAATTTGTCTTTGTTTGCTGGTGCTATGTAGATTGGATTCTTATTGTCTTCGTATAATTCAAAATTTGATAGCGTATGAGATCATTCATCGTGTAGCATAGGGTAAATTCACCTTTCTATGCAATAAAAAATAAAACAATTATAATCTTTCAAATGACCTAACTCAGTCCTCAAAATGTAGCCGATTAAAATATTTTTTAAGCGCAATAATTCTTAATACCCCGTTTTCCAAAAAAACACCTTTTGCCTGCCTTTCGAGCTTGTAGTCATAGAATCTATCTATCTATCTATAACCTCACGCCAGATGCCTTGCGGGGTAGGCAGAGAGTACAGAGTTCCAACAGGTTCTTTCCTTACATACCTCTCTGGCTTCCTCGACTCTCACCTCATGCATCTTATCTTCCATACCACCTCTTACATTCCAAGTACCTATTCGGCACTCTGCACCATGTACATATTCGTATTTAAAAAATGTAAAAGCCAGGGCCCTTATTCGCTATGAAAGCGGTGCATTACAATAACTTCAATAAAGGTTTTCTGTATGCCACTGGGAGTACCATTAAACTATTTATGATGATGATTATTTTACATTACCGAAACGCACCGCGTTGCATGTTGAATTGGTCATAGCAAATAAGGGTCTAAGAATGTCCTACAAAACACATCACGCGTGGTGTTTTACGCGTAAATCAGAGTTCGCTCAACGAGCTTTTACTCCTGTCCACTATTGCTCAGAATTACTGACTTTCTAAGGTTTAAACGGATTGGATTAAGCTTAATCTGTACACTTTTTAACATGTTTTTATTTACCCACCCATCAAAGTACTGACCGCGCTAGACGTTGCTTAACTTCGGTGATCGGACGAGAACCGGTGTATTCAAAGTGGTATTAGTTTGACATGCACCTGTATTGTCGATGATAATATCCTGACTAGAATCATAAGAATAAAAAATATATTAACTATACAGGTTAAGTACGAGTATATACCATCTATACGAATAGATGAAAACAACCATGTTTTGTACTATTTTTGATGTTATTTTGAGACTAAAAAATAAGAAAATAAATTATAGTTATAAGGATCAAATAATAACGAAATAATGATTTTTATTGTGAAAATGCGTGGGGTGCGATTTCTGAAAAAGCTTTTTGGGGTATACTTATAATAACTCAACTTTCATGAACTTTCATGAGCTACCAATGAACTATTTATAACATTTGATGTCAAGCACTAAACGCTTTGTCGCAATAAAATCAATTATTTATTATTATTTTCTCCTTATTAGTTCGGTTTACTATTAAAGCGTGTATTATTTAGTATCTTAGTGTAGTCTTATCTGAAGAACAAGTCAATAGTCTCCGTAACCGGCGAGCGTATATAAGACGAACTATGAGAGTGGAGGAAGCCGGAGAGGTATGTAAGGAAAGAACCTGTTGGAACTCTGTACTCTCTGCCTACCCCGCAAGGGATCTGGCGTGAAGATATAGATAGATTATTTAGTATTTTTAAAACTAATTTTGATATGGGAAAAACTTTGCCACACACAGAAATAGTTTCTAGTATTTGGTAACATTTTTATTCAAAAAAAGATGATGTAGTGAGGCAGACATTTCTATTTCCCGTATGTTGTGGGGTTAAACCGTCTAAGCAAGTAATTGCGCTGCCAGTTACGGGGTGAGTTTGCGAACTAACCGGCTGATGTGACCGCCAGAACTCTGAGTTATCTTATTTGCTAATCTGCACGGAACGTTTTGAAATATGTGACATTTGGCCCCGGGCGTAAAATTTTCATTAGTTGCACGAACCGCTGAATAGAGAGTTGGAGGAAGAACTTAGGGTAAATTCGCATAAGGCCGTGTAGAATGGCACAAAAAAGAGGTTTCACCATAATATTTTTTAATAGCATGGAGGTGCGAGTGCGCAACCTCAATAGCTTAATAGATGTAAAATTATTTTATATCTGTATTTTTTATTTGTTTATTTTACTTATTGCAGACATACATAATTAATCATAATATGACTGCAAAGTCAGAGGTCTCGGGTTCAAACCCAGGCACGCACCCCTGTCCTGTCGAAAGCATGTGCGTATTAAAAATTAACTATCACTTGCTTTAATGGTGACAAAAAACATCGTGAGAAAACCTGCATGCCTAAGAGTTTTTCGAAGGTGTGTGAAGTTCGCCAACCCGCACTAAGCCGGCATGGTGGACTATAGCCTAAACCCTCTCAGTTTGAGAGGAGGCCCTTGCCCAACAGGGGGGCCGTTTCTTAACAGGGCTAATTTTATATTATTATTATTATAAGTAGAACAATAATATAACAATGCTAGAAAAAAAATAAGAGGAATAACATACTTAAAAATTAAAGAAATACACACGAGTTGATAAAAGAACAAAAAAAATTATGAATTTAAAAATAAATAAATGATATTATGAGTATCAAATATACTAGTATTAGGTATGTAATAATGTAATATTATTTGTATATTGTGGTCATATCATTCCCGAAGTAATCTCATACATCTCATTATACACCCTGAACATAATTATTTCACCGGGTGATTCCTTTTATTTAATTTAAACGTAAAAGCCAGATTTTAATTTAAATTAAACACTTATCTCACAAACAGTCCCGCCGGTAGAGTGTAGTTGCCGCCATTAATAAAACCAGTAGGAACAAATATTAAACATTCCTCATTTCAAAGCGTACACACGCGTTTAGGACTCTCACTCATAATAAATAAACGACGTGGCCACGAAAACAGTGATCGGCACTGTAAGCGGGTTGTGAGCGGGAAATTAGCTGATGTGAACATAAAAAACGTTTCTAGTACAGAACCATAGTCAAATTATATTTAGTAAACTTAATATACTTATGTTAAAATTTCACTAATTTTAATGAGTACGTACCAAATTGTTATGATAATTCAGAAAACACAAAAACATAATCAAAATCAAAAGTTTTTTATTCATGTAGAACAAAAGGCACAATAATTTTAAAGAAAATTATTAATTACTTAATACTCTACCATCCGTTCGGAAAGTCATTCCTGTGGAGAAGAAGGACAAGACCCTCCACGGTTACTCTTTTTTTAAAAATGAGTTTTACAATGCTTTTTGTATACATTGCATTTATGGAGTGTGGGAGAACAATGCAGAACGAGCTAAATAGATGTGCTTAGGTATAGATTAATCATAAGTGTACTTAGATTCATGGTATTGGTCGATGTCTACATAGTCCTCTCATTTACAAAATAGAGATGTTGTAAAGGTATATAATAAAAAGCATAATAATAATAGTAAGAGGTGTCCATCAAGCCTCATTTGCATAGCCCTTGTTTTCTTTCCATAATTTACAATAATCCTTGCACCTGCCGGGGTCAGTTCGCTGATTATGTTTCTTCATTTTCAGCAAGTGATCTCAGCAGATGGCTTACATAACATTAACTTCTCGCAAAGGGCCTCTACGTGTTGGACCCATGTCCCCATGCAAGCCTTTCAAAGGTCCGGGTAAAGCCCGTGAATCTCAGTAAAAAAATAGTAAGAGAAAGTGTTACTATAAAATATGTAAAGAGTGCGTACAAAACAACTGGTCATAGCTCCAGTGTGATGCCGAACGAGACCAAATTCAACAGCATTATGGTACACGTTCAGTCAGACAAAGGAAAGGGGACGGACCAGTCCCCACCAGCAGCACCCGTTCACGAGTATGACCTGAGAAGCAGCCATCACTCTTCTCAACCATTTTAGAGGGAAAAGAATGACCCGTTCTACAGAGCCGCCACTAGCAAAGACATTTTAGTGAGCATGACCAATCCACGACCCTGTCGACATCATTCGAGAATAATATTTAAAATCAATGAACGCTCGCTAGGCAGGACACGCTGCACTTAACATTATATTCTTCTAAATTTCAGTTAATTTGTGTAAAGGCATTTTTATCATTTAGTATATCCTTTACTCATTAGTGAAGATTTAATATACCTTTTAAATCTGTCAAGTGGCAACTCTAACATGGGCTTTGGTATCTTATTGATACCAAAGCCCATTTGTGATTGGATAATAAATACTCAATTAAATAATTTCTTAGATAAATATAACCTTATATCAAAAAACCAGTTTGGCTTCTGTTCTGGAAAATCTACGCTAGATGCGGTTGAATCGTTCACCAAAAACGTTACTAGCAATCTTAATTCAAAAATTAATTGTATAGTCATCTTCCTTGATCTCTCTAAGGCTTTTAACACAGTCTCCCATCAGCTCCTTTTAGCCAAGCTACCTGCCTGAAACTACTCACTACTTATATACTGAACCGCTCTCAGATTGTCAAAATCGGCGAATATGCCAGTGATAAACAATTTCTCTCTTACGGCGTGCCCCAAGGCAGTGTCCTAGGTCCCACCTTGTTCAAAATATATATTAACGAACTATGTGAACTAAAAATACCTCATTGCAAAATTCTATCCTATGCCGACGACACAGTTCTACTCATAGACAGGGTCTCTTGGAATGATACCAAACTTCACGCAGAATATGCACTAAGAATCGTAATGCAGTGGTTGAACAATAACCTACTAACGCTAAACATTGAAAAAAACAATTTCCTAACATTTTCCCTAAAAAAACCCACAAACCCACCAGATTCCTTTACCATAACGGCACACACCTGCGATAAATCTAACAACTGCTCTTGCCTTAACTTAAAAAGGTGTTGTATAACCAACTATCTGGGAGTTACTATTGATGATGCATTAAACTGGCATGCTCATATTGACAATATGTGCTCCAGAGTCCGTAAATTGATATTTATTATGAGAAAACTTCGGCCCTCAGCCGACCGTGAGACTTTATTTATGGTTTATGATTCCTTAGCCAAGTCTATCATCTCTTATTGTATTACTGTATGGGGTGGTGCAGATAAAACTGCCTTAATTAAGTTGGAGAGGGCGCAAAGGGCTGTCCTAAAGGTGATGTTATTCAAACATTTTCGATATCCCACATTAAAACTATACGAAGAATGCAAAATATTGACTATCAGACAATTGTTTATGCTCCTTGCAGTTTCACGTCGACACCACTCTGTTGTGCCTTATCCACTAACAATCTTAAATCGCCGAAGAAGACCTATACAATGCCTACGTGAAAAAGTACGCACGACCTTTGCCTCTAGACAATATGAATACCTAAGTTCTAGTTTATATAACAAAATTGACGAAAAATTACACATTGTATCACTTGTGAAATTTAAAGTAGCTGAGATATTAAAGGAGTGGCTGTTGCACTTGGATTTTGATTCGACTGAGGAACTTTTACATAACCGTATGTAGAATTGGATGCTTTGGCACTTGTTGGACTTTACACTAATAACACAACTCAAGATATAATGATCACCCAGTGACTCACTGCCATACACTACACATCATTTTTCTTTGTTTCGTTATCTATTTTTTTTCTTACTTATTTATACAACATCTGTATGATACCCGTAAATATAGCACTGATTGATAGCTATGACTAACACTGAATGTAGCTAAACTATGCGCTGGCTATTTCACTGTTGAACTGAGGATCACTGTCTCCCATAACACAGATTTACTCTAGCTTGGGAGACAGAAGACTCTCAATTTAGTACCATATCAGCCTTAATAGTATTGTTTTGTTAATAGTATTGTTTTGCTAATTGTATCGTTGATTCTTTTCTTTTATATACTATCCTTTATATAACGAAATAATCTTATGTAACTTTGTTTACTTGGTTTATACTTTATGAAAAGAAATAAAGATTTATTATTATTATTGAAGCAGCGAATACCGACTCCTACGAAGGAAGTAAATACTTTTTTAAGCCTAACAAATGGTAATACCAGTTTATGTTTATTTCTAGTGTTTAATTTATGAACGTCGCTTTAACTCATCTTGAACTTTATCAAATAAGTGGATATTCCTACGTATGTACACTATGTTGTCGTATATATACTGTGAAGCGACCGTGAGAATGTTGATCTCTTTCAAAAGTTCTCTGAGGGAAGCCCTAGGTACAAGATTATAAATGGCACGGATAGCTCTTTTTTGCAGAATGAATACATTTTCTACGTCAGCAGCGTTACCCTACAGTAGGATACCGTAAGACATAATGCTATGGAAGTAACTAAAATAAACTAGACGTGCTGTATCCACATCCGTAAGTTGCCGTACTTTCCAGACTGCATAAGCAGCGGAGCTAAGTTTACCCGCAAGTGATGAGATATGGGCCCCCCATTGGAGTTTGGAGTCTAGGGTAATGCCTAGAAAGACAGTGGAGTTCACGAGGTCCAGCTTTGTGCCATTAATATGAATATTCGTATCATTATCTTTTACATTGGGCATAGTAAATTTAATACACTTTGTCTTGAGTGAATTAAGCAATAGATTATCGAACCAATTTGATATCCGTGAAAGAGCACCATTCACATCGTCAAAATTAAGCTTAGCTGTGTCAACTTTGAAGATCAAGGAGGTATCATCTGCGAATAGTACAATGTAACAGACATCACGGACAAAGTTCGGCAGGTCATTAATATATACTAAAAAAGAACGGGTCCTAAGATGGAGCCCTGTGGAACACCAATTGAAATATTAACTTCCTGAGACTTGACCCCGTTAATCTCAACACATTGAGATCTTTCACCTAAGTATGAAGCTAATACATTAAGGGCAGTGTTTTTAATACCGTAATGCCTTAGCTTTTTAATAAGGGTTGCATGCTCAACACAGTCGAATGCCATAGAGAGATCACAGAATACACCAATTGCATTCTGCGATGCCTTCCAGGCACCGTAAATTTGCTGAAGCAGACCTACTCCCGCGTCTATGGTTGAACGTCCCTTAGTAAAACCATATTGATCACGGTGTAACAGCTTATTCTCATTAAAGTGGTTAAGCAATTGATTGAGTAGGATCTTTTCATAAATTTTACTCAAGGCCAGCAAGATGGAAATCGGTCTAAAATTGGAAGGGTCGCTTTTTATCCCTGCTTTAAAAATCGGTACACCTTTACTAAGTTTCATTAAGTCGGGGAACCTACCCTTCTCTACACATCTATTAAATATCGTCGCCAGCGCAGGTGCTATAGCCATTACTATGCTATCTAGTATTTTTAATGATATACCCCAGAAGTCGACAGTGTTTTTAATGTTTAACGACTTAAAGGTTAAGATTATGTCTGTCGGGGTCACATATTTAAATTCAAACAAGACATTGCATTTTTTTACACTGATTTTTAATATTAGATCAGCTTTTCGGGAAGAGGAGTTCAAGGAGCCAGTAGTGTGAACTGGAATTTCACTAAAAAATTATTAAAAGTCTGCGCAATATCGAAATCATCTGTTAAGATGTTATCATTAATTACAAGTGCAATATGATCATCACGTGGTTGAGTTCTCCCAGATACACTGTTAATTATACCCCATGTGGTTTTGATCTTATTTGATGACCTTTTGATCATATTGCTATAATATAAAGACTTTGCTGCAGTACACACCTTCCTAAAAGTCTTCGAGTAGTTTTTAACATATTCCAAGAAAGCTGGGTTTTGATTATATGTTTTCGTATCATACAGTTCATACATCTTAGCTCTACTTTTATGAATTCCTACAGTAGCCCAATCACTAAACTTTGCTTTTTTGGCCGTTGAAAATGTTTTTATTTTAAATATATTATCGAATTCTGATTTCATGGTATCAAAAAGGTTTTGATATAGGTAATTGGGATCATTATGTAACCAATCCATATTAGATATGCGATTGTAAACTTTATCCCTAAAACATTTTATACGTCGATCTGACATCGGCCTACAAGTAACTTTACATAACTTAGGTATAAGGTGGCTGGGTACTGACACCAACAAACCACTATGATCTGAGGGCAAAGCGTTTATAATTAATTTATCAAACACTTCACAGTCGCAAAACACATTATCTAAACAGGTAGCAGACATAGCAGTGATTCTAGTCGGTTCATTAAACAAGCATACTAGATTAAAAGTTTTAAAAAGATTTATTAGTCTACAGCAAATGGATGACTTTTCGATTAGACTGACATTGAAGTCACCACATATAATGCTTTGCTTTTTAATACCAGAAACTTTTTTAACACCTCTTCCATGACGTTTTCAAATGTATTAAATTCACCTGAGGGCGGTCGGTAAACGCATGCTACAACATAACTATCCAGTTCGACACAAGATATTTCAACAATGCGTTCAATAGAAAGACCCATAATGTCTTTGCGTTCTTGACACTTGATATCGTTGGCGACTAATATTAGAGACCCTCCGCGTATGACTGTTTTTCTTGTGAACGCACTCAACACTGTGTACTGACTTTGATATTTGATTATTTCATGAGATTTCAGCCAATGTTCAGTAACACAGAATAAATGAACGTTGTATTTCCTAAGAAATAATTCTATCTCGAGAACTAAATATTTGCAGCTAAACCTTGCATATTCTGATGAAAAATATTTAATTCTATTGACTTAGCTGTTGTCGCATTTACTAGTTTAAACTATGGTCACACAACCTAATGTTGCTGCCAGTATCAATCATTATATTTTGGTTTATATTGCATATAACCGCGTCATTTCTTTGTATATTAAATGCTAACAATGTAGCCAACTGTCGTTTAGTTGTAAAGGGCAGATACATAGTATCTTCTGTCAGCCTAAACTTGCGAATGAATTTATTTATATCAAAATAAAAAATGGCGTCACTATGACGGTGTGTTAAGTTGTAAATATATAAATTCATGTAATTCAGGCACATTGCCTGTTTTGCTGAATGGTTAAGTTACTGACATATGGCAAGGCACAGAATACAAATTTACAATTTAATTTGGACTGCAGCTCTAATAATTTTTCAATACCCCTAGTCAGGACCTTCCTCTTAACTGATAAACTATCACCATAAAATATAACAGTGGTTGTGTCCTTGTCTAAATTAGCTTGACTAATATTATCAATCAAGTGATTTAAACTGGCCCCAGGTGAACAGAAATTAGTTACTTTCTGATCTAAATGCCTAGATAATAAGGAACCTAAGTCTTGGCCTATTTTATCTGAATAAATAATTACAGACTTTTGTGGATATGTAGGTTTTTTGCATGTTTTTGTGGCCGGTTGGCTAACAGGGTTATTTAGGTAAGGGCTAGCACTATTATTTACTTACATTACATTAATAGAGCAATCAGATAATAATGTGTCCAATGAGGGGGTATCGAATGGGGTGGGTGGGATAGCACAGCTTGCTGTAAGAGATTCAAACCGCTCAAGGTTGTATGTCCCCATTTTTAGGATCTCATCAGTAGCTCTGATAAGCTCTTTGATCTGCTTTTGAGCATCTTCATACCTTGAGGTCATTTTCCTAAGTTCAGACTGCAGATGAAAGATTTCAGTCTGCAATTCATTTACCTCAGTGTCATACACACAGTGACTATGAGCAAGCTCAGAGTCTAATGCCTTAAGGTTACCTAAGATATTCACTCTATCTTTTCTAAAAACATTGAGTTTTTGGCAAGAATTTTGTACCTTTAAAAGCCTTTTAGTTTTCTTTATTATATTGCTTAATTTTAAGTATTTTTTTTATTTTTCTACGACTGCTTAGTTTTATATGGTTTATTTTATAATCATTTTCAGATGTCAAGTCAATAACAGTACAACTTTCACTATTGGGCTGAGTTTTACAACCTAATAATTCATTGAAAAGACTCTGAGTGGAAAGGGCCTCGTGAGACTCTTTTAGTTGTTCTAAGTTATTTATTGATTTCTGAGCCTCACAGAGGCTACTTTCCAGCTCAGAAATGCGATTCAGAGCCCTTACATGGGTGTAGGTGCATTCATTATAAATGAATGCTACAATAAGATACCGAAGCCCATGATAGTTTTGCCACTTGACAGATTTAAAAGTTGTATAAAATCTTCACTAATGAGGACATTATACTGTAAATGGTTTTTTAAAATCAATTAATTTAAAAATTACTTTCAATCCGATTCCAATTCCGATAAAAACCTGAAGTTCCCAAGAATATGTTACGTGCAGCGTGACCTGCCTAACGAGAGTTCATTGGTTATAAATATTATTTTCGAACGATGTCGACTTGGTCGTGGATTGGTCATGCTCACTGAAATGTCTTTGCTGGTGGCGGCTCTGTGGAGCGGGTCAATTTTTTCCCTCTAATATGGTCGAGGAGAGTGAAGGCTGCTTCTCAAGTCATACTAGTGAACGGGTGCTGCTAGTGTGGACTGGTCCGTCCTCGGTCCTTTGACTGATTAATCATATACCGTCGACTGATTAATCATATACTGGAGCTATAACCAATTATTTTGTACGCCCTCTTTACATATATTATAGTAACCCTTTGTTTCTCTTACTATTATTATCATACTTTTTGTTATATACTTTTACATAGACTCTATTTTGTAAATGAGAGTACTATGTAGACACTGACCGATACCATGAATCTAAGTACACCTATAATTAATCTATACTTAAGCACATCTATTTAACTCGTTCTGCACTGTTCTTCAATATCCCATGAATTCAATGTATACAAAAAGAATTGTAAAACTCTCATTTTTAAACAGCGTAACCGTGGAGTTTTTTGCCCTTCTTCTGCACAGGAATGACTTTCCTAATGTGTGTAAGTCTTAAGTTATTAATAATTTTCTCTTTTTGATTATACATAAGTGCATTTTGGTCTACATGAATAAAAAACGTTTGATTTCGGTTTTCATTTTGTTGCTAATAAACCATTGTTGCTGTACAGGCTAAAATTGACACAATTAATTGCTGTTGCGTCATCACTCCAAAACGCACCCTTTATAATTTCCAATCGCCGTCTTCGTAGCCCCAACTGCACGCGATCAAAGACTTATGTTCGATGACACGTGACCACACCATATCCCTTTGATGGAGCCCCTTGTCCAGCCATGTTGTCTCAAAGCCCTATTTAATTGCTATCTCGTTATTTTTGGATTATTTAGACAGTGAAAATGCTTTTAATTACAGTGTTTGTCCCATTCAGTACGATCAAACGGCTTTTTTCCTTGTACGTTAGTTAATTGCCGTTAAATCGATTGGTGCATATGGAGGGTTGTAAAGGGTAGAATGTGATCAATATTTTTAATTGCATCCTCGGGCGGAAAAATTGTAGGTTTAGATATTAAAAAAACCTGTGATATATTCAAATAGTACTAGATTTCGGATCACGATAAAGACGAGAGCGTAAAACGACAAATCTAATTAAATCCGTTTATTTGCATAACACAGGTTGGTAAGATGTTACACGTTTGGATAAACTTACTTATCCATACCTCTACTTGTAGCTAGCAGCTTTAGAAATTAGTTTTACCAAACCGTAGCATTAATAGGCTCGCCCCCTATTACATGGGACCTAACATCATCGGCAAAACGTGGGTGTACTCAGTACACCTCTGCCACCCCCGCTTGGGGAATATAGGCGTGACGGTGTGTAGCATTAAACGTGTCTTCTCATTGGCTATGGTTGGATTGCGGTAGTTCAATATACAGGGTTAGTGGTGCTCTAATTTTTCGGCCCGTTATTCGGACTCGTTTTTAAACTAATACAAATAATATATCTATGATTTCAATGTCAAACCGCGGAAATAGATTTTAATCCTACTTCCTACTAAGCCTACCAATCCTACCCTACTAATATTATAAATGAGCAAGTATGTATGTTTGGATGTTTAGATGATTGGACGTCTGGATTTTTGGAGGTTTGCCTCTCAATCCCGCAAAAATGTTAGGTTCCTGTCTAAAGTCAACGCGGACAAAATCGCGGCCTAGTAATATGAAATAAAGTAATCATACTAACTTCAATCATTTTTTGATTTACAAATTTAGATGAAAATATAAAATAACTCGTTGATCTAGTGGCCCATACTACGGGTGGCGATCACGAAGACAAGTCTTCGTGATCAATTTTCAATGTCGAAGGCAGTCAAAATGTAGTTTTTCTATCTAAAAAATTCATTTAAAGAAAAGTCCATTTAATAATGGCAATAAAGTCGCTTGATACCTTCGATTCCCCCGATTAGCGAATATAGGCATAACAGACTATATTTTTTTAAGTATTTTATCACAAATTAAAAATATAATGACCAAATTCTTTTTCGGGAACAACGCTAATCCCGCGCAGTACCGAGACACATTCATACGGCCGCTTCAAAATATTCCTTTTTATATTCCTTCCTACTGCGTAATCCTAATGTAGGTTTCTATAAGTATACTACAATAATTATAGCGCTTCTGAAGTTATGTACGAACTACACGTTTCAAAGTGCGTATGCCCGACTATACGCACAATGGAAAGCATAATCCGAAGACTTATTTTTAAATAAATAGCGAAATTAATTTATTTTATTTAAAATAATCAATCAAAAGTTGCAGTGGTCTCCTATATCGCGGTAGAACTCGCGATTTTATACAAAAAAAAAGAAAAGAAACGTGAAGTGTGTGAATCAATTAATCATTATGCGCTCTGGGCTATTACCAGAAATCCTATTAATAGGTCACTAGAAGTCGTATAGCCACGAGAACCTGTCGTCACACATATGAGATAATTATTACCAAATCCTTCAGGACTGTGTGAACTAGTGAATCAGTATCAATAAATACAATTCATCGGAAAATACAATAATGTGAGTGGGTTCATGTCATTATGTGTGTATTTTTTCAAATTGTGCCTGTATGGTAAAACGACAACAGTAGTGTTAAACAAAATCCTGCACCATTTCATGTCCGTAAACACTGGATTCTTCCCAACAAAAAAAAATACATCACAAAACGTGGCTATACTGAAGTTGTCGCGTTATACTAACATCCAACACACGAATACGCATTCGCAGTTAATTCGACCTCATTGTCTGGCATTTTTCGTTTCTCTAATCTTGTTAAGTAAATCCATGGGAGGATGCGTGACACGGGTCGCGGAATTGTGTTAACACATACATAGGTACCTTTTTGTTGTATTTCATTCGCTCTGTATGTTTTATGGGTTACCGGGGAAGCGTTCATTTTGCGTTAATTATTGCATGTCGTTTTTATCACTTTTAATTGAGACAACAATTAAATAAATTTAGGGCAACGTTTTTAGATGTACATGTAATTCAGTAAATACGTACCTTTAAATCCGCTCTTCACCAAAAACGTAGGCAGAGAAGACTTAGCATGAACAGATTGACGTTAGTGTGACGCTATCCAGGTGATATGCCATGCGTTTGTGTTGAGCGCAGCTTAGAGTATTTCTTAATATTTTGTCCATTAAACTTCCAACACAAGTAAGTACCAGTAAGTTTCCAATTACGTTGGAGTAGGCACATCTCGTGTAGTCACGAACAAACGTTCACAATACAGTTTAAAATCTCCGAATGTGGGGACTTGAACGTCATACGTAAGTCTTGGAGTCGACGGTAGAGTCCGCAAGATTTTGTAGATCATAGAGGCTTTCCTGAATTTCTTTTGTTTTAAATACTTTGTCATGGTGTGGATACTAAAAATAGGATCAAGGAGTAATGACGATATTTACACAGACTGTTTAAAATTACTCTTTTTACCTACGTTATCTAATATCATGGCGTAGTTTACGTAGTTTCCGGTCTTAGTGTAAAATTTTAGAGCAGTCAAACATTTTGGCAGACTTGGCATCTGAACCCAAAATTAGAGGAAGAAGATTTTTACGAAATAAAAACCCCAAGTTTTTTCTGTTGATAAAAAATCATAGCAGTCCGAATCCATTATTTTCCTAGGTATGTTCTAGATGAGCGACAAACATGACAATGCAATACAAAATAGTGCACAAATGATAAATAATAAGTGCACCTACCACATGATAATTTCCCGTATAGAGTACAACGGATCAGTGTGTACCTACATATAATTTAGCCCGTATGCTTAGTTTTCTTCAAACCCTATTTTATATTATGTATCTGAAACCCGGTACAATGTACAATATATCGAAGAATAAACAATATGTTTCTCACACGTTAATAAAACGCGAGTCGTAAATCTCCGAGCCAAATCACTTTATAAAATAAAAAACAAACACCACAATGCAAACCTTCCCGAAGCAAAGGTGGCAGAAGTATACTAGTACACCCACTTTTCGCCGATGATGTTAGGTCATACGGCGGTCACAATTAAGGAACATAATGTGATTTTTTAATAGAATATAGATCGATAGCCAAATCATCTTCGTCCCAAAATTACACTCCACCAACAAAGTCACAGTGCACGTGCGAGTTATAACAAGACAAACTTCAGTCTAGTCGCGCTAACAAGTCGGCGAGCGAGTTTCCCGGGCAACTGTCACTCGAATATTGTAATCGGCTTAGTTAGTTGTACCAGTGTACTCTAGCCCTTCAACGAGATTAAATATAACTGTAGGGGGGCCTATTTGTGGGCTAGGCTATTGTATGTTTATATTTATGGTTGTGTTAATTAATTAATTAAATTAATTATACATTTATGGTTGTGTAGCGATCCCTATACATCGCTACATAGTTGCGCCTACCTACCAATAGATGGTGTTGACGATTCGCCATACATGTCTAGAACGCGATATTAGAGTGTGCACGACGTGTAACATATATACAAGCCCCCGACAACAACTCTTGGGGAGAGTGACAGGCCCCGCCAGACACACCACCCGTCTGGCTGGAAGATCTTCCCTTTGACAAATCCTGCCACAACGTTCCTGCCACATTGGTGACCACCGACATGGACATCGAGCAAGCCTTCTGCAGAGTCATCGTCATCATCATCGTACATCCCTCCACAACAGGTCGTTCAGATTCAACAGCAGCAGGCACACAACAAGCCACTCGTCATTCTTAAACGGACCATTCACAGCTTACTCACAGGCGACATGGTTCGGCGACTCATGACACGCAACCGACTCAGTGGACTACAGTCATCATATGGACTTCGCCAATAACAGTCGACACTTCAAGCTCAGTCTCGACTCACTGAAGACTTCGAGCATCTGCGCACACAGTCTCGACTCACCGCAGACTACGCGCAACTCGGCACTTGCAATCTCATCACTACAATCACGACGCAGCAACTTCAAAGAATCATGACCTCCGGTCTCGGGGAGAGCCATGTAGCGATCCCTATACATCGCTACATAGTTGCGACTACCTACCAATAGATGGTGTTGACGATTCGCCATACATGTCTAGAACGCGATATTAGAGTGTGCACGACGTGTAACATATATACAAGCCCCCGACAACAACTCTTGGGGAGAGTGACAGGCCCCGCCAGACACACCACCCGTCTAGCTGGAAGATCTTCCCTTTGACAAATCCTGCCACAACGTTCCTGCCACAGTTGCATAGGTGTTCTATGGTATCCCTCTTTTCTTTGGCTCTTGCGCTTACTCTCTTTTTTGTGTATCGAGTTTCTATAATCGATTTAATAGTTCTCATATGTAGCACAAAGTTGAGTTACTTTAGGGCCAGTTATTTTACTATATCATGACGCCAGATTCCTTGCGAGGTAGACAAAGAGTACAGAGTTCCAACAGGTTCTTTCCTTACCCACCTCTCTGGCTTCCTCCACTCTCATAGTTCATCTCATACACGCTCGACGGTTACGGAGACTCTTGACTTGTCCTTCAGATAAGACTTGGCCTATTTGGTAATGGTAAAATAGTCTATGTCTTCCCCGGTACTTACATCCTTCCACTTTTGCATTGTATATCGCATTATATATCAATAGTGATTTTAATAGAAGGAAAGTTATCGTTTGGGTACAATCACTACTATAGATAATTCGCCATACATCACCCATTTAAAAAATAATATCAAGTATGTACATTAAAATAATATATGTATTCCTCAAACCGGAGTGTCAGAGGTGTGCTGTGTACAGCCACATATCGGCGTCGATGTTAAGTCTCTTTAGTCACAATATCTATTGCTATTATACCGACCAAATTCCAGTCCGGACAGCTACTAAAAATTTATCGATAATAATTATAATTTAAAAATACCTTTTTAAAAACAAGCTTTTATAGCAAAAACACAACGAAGATATTATCGCGCTTAGTTAAGGAGTTTCCATGGCTTCCTTCCGGCTCCATCATCAGACATTGGACACTATCCGCGTCTAAAATACTCGTCAAAACAAGTCCAATGAGCCCAAATACGGCAGGGTTATATTGAGTAGTTGGGTGGTTCCATTGGCCTCCTTTCAGCTTCTTCATCAGACGCTGAATATCTGGTTGTATAGTAATTGTCAATACCAATAGACCAAGCGTTTTTTGTGTGTGTGAGTGATCTACGCTGTTGGCCGCGGGGCCTTTACAACTTAAATCTAACAAGCCTAAACACGTTTTATTATATAGTTCACATGTTCCTATGGCCACAGTTCTTCTCCAACATCAGGCCAGCTCCATGGAACCATATTTTTGTATTGTTACCGTATGCCAAATTTCAGCTCAATCAAATACCCGCAAGTGCGAATACGAACATTACAAGTGAAATAAAAGCTTGTAAAAAAGCACATTTTGTCCTCATGATCGCCATTTACATTGATGCGCCACTCCAATAGACTAGACTAACCATAGACTAACGATATATTCTTGACTTGTCAAATCCTCCACAACGTTTTTGACGGCGACCTTTGGGCTATTATGGGACCTTTAGGTATTACATTAAAGTATTATTTTCTATCATAATCCCTGATATGTATAATATAATTTATAATATGGTATGTATTTTATCCATACTATAAATACGCCAAACAATCAAAATATGTCTAAACATCCTATCTCACCCGTACAGATCAGGCGATAGTGCATTATCATCGATCGCCACCGGCGTTGTCTCGAGCTGCACAATAAAAGTTAAGTGCGGACCTAGTGTTGTGACCAGACCCGGGATACTTGAGACGAAGAGTTAGGGAGTCCGGAAAGTAACCAGAACTGATCACAAAAAATCTATAAATATATTTTTAACACGCTTTTATTAGCTTGACCTGTTATGTGTCTATGTAATGGAATCTTTCAACGTAATTGTGACCAACTTCAAGGCGTCAGATTAACTTTAAAATTGGTACACGTATCAAGGACCGATGACAATACAATAATTTTATAATTTTGGCCTATTATCAGGACCAGGATCACCAGCACAAAACAAATGATTAATTTTACAGGTTAAGTATAGACCATATATGTTTTTGTACTACTTTTGATGTTATGAGACTAAACAATTAGAAAATAAATTATAGGTTAAAAAAACTATAAAAACTCGCTTTAATAGCAAGCCAAACTAATAAAGAGAAAATTCTATTCGCACCTATATTAAAAAGGCGACAACACGACACTTCGCGAACGCATCTACCCATGCGAATCCGTTAATCGTAGCCGCCGCCGACTACGATCTCCCCCCCGACCCCTGCCGCCACCGCCGGCTGCGACATGTTCTCACCGACCCCCCCGATGCTTTGTCATCCCTTCTTTCCGCTCAGAATACGGGCGACGACGACGACGTTGTCGTAGATCCCCTCCCATAGCGGGCGGTTGACCGGTGCACTTGTGCACCCGTCCCCCTACAGCGACTGTCCCAACCGAGGGCGCCTCGAGTATGTCGCCCCTTGCCCTTCTGGCTGGCTAGAGTGTAGTGATTGCACGCTCGCCTTTAAGTCCGGTGAAGCTGTAAAGGCCTCGCGGCCAACAGCGTACATCACTCACACACACAAAAAGAGAAAATAATTTTTAACTACGAAGGATTTGTTAAATTAATTTGATTGTATAATAGAGAAATTTTTACGATATACCAATTATTATTCAAAAAAAGAGTTACAAAACTTAATCAACTCTAACATTTAAATCTAACAACACTGGATATTCGTGGGTGTGATATACTTTCGTCATTTAGCCTCGTCAACAATTTTTCCGTTTTCTCAAATCCCGATCCCGGAATCGTATCACTTCACAACACTATCGCTCCCCTCCTTAACAGTTACGTGAGGTATTAAGAATTTAGTGGGATCCCGGGAAGCCCCCTCATCGGTTCGAAGCTAGGTTGTTGCTGTTATAACCTTGTTTTGATTGTCAGCCTTGAAGGTGTTTCACGATTTATATCCAATATTCTACCAGAAAGGTGTTGTACATTTTTAATGCTTTTTTCTGGTGGAACTATTCTTACGGAGACTTTTGACTCGCCCTTCAGATAAGACACGGTCTATTTGGTCATGATAAGGTCGTCTTCCCCATTACCGATATCCTTCCGTTTTCGCATTCTATATCTGTTTTATTATTCTATCTTCCGACATTCTTTCTGTATGTCCGAACCGCCGGAGTATACTCTTTTCCATCTTTACGTGAATACTTTCTTTCATACCTACATGTTTTCTTAGTAGGTACACCGCGTCGTTGCTAATCCAGTCGGTCAGCGTGGCTCCAAATTATTTTAAGTAAAAATATTATTGATCTATCTATCTATATCATCACGCTAGCTCCCTCGCCCATATTATTGATCGCAGATGAATAACACCTATAACTTTCTGTAGACGTTGTTAATATTGTACAAGATGTAACGTAAATGATGCCAGATACTGGAAACCGCAAATAAATTAATTGCAAGAATAAGTACTTGCGGTCTTCAAGAATAAGTCTGAAATAAAGATATGTTATTTTATTTTTTAATTATTGGTCTACCAACACAATGTAAGTACTTTAATATCCAATTTAACTAAGAAACGTGTACGTACATATGTGTACCATTAGAAAAATAAGGCTAACTACCAGCCGCAGAGACGTTCTTTAAAGATGACATTAATCGCTAATATATCTTTATAATATACACTAGCTGATCCGGCGAACTTCGTACCACCTATTGTACCTCAATGAATGTCATGTTACCTTTTTGCTGTACTAAATTAAGGATTTTATGAGCGTAATACAACGAATACAAAAAAAAAATAAGTTCAATAGTTTATTAGGATATACAAGCTGTAACATAATAAACGCAAGACCTGAAAGTAGTTTGTTCTAAATCGATAACTGAATTGATTCCAACTATTTTTAATGAATTTTACATTTTTTTTAAATTTGCAATAAATGCTTTTACTCCTTCAGTGCGCTATAAAAAACTTAATTTATTATTGATTAATAGCAATAAGGAGATTACAAATGCATTCCTAACCCGTATTTCTCAAAATGCACACATACACGTAAAAGTTTCATTGTTAATTGGGGTATAAAAGTGCTTAAAAAAGGGGTACCGTACCGTACCGTTACCCCGCGGTAACGGTAACTAGTTATATAAGTTTGATTGTTCATTTGAGTCCTATGAATATGAAAGTTTGTAGATCCGGATAATTTTTAACATTGTGTCTCATGTCGTTGTAGGTATTTATACTAGATACTGTCTGTACCTTTGACTTCGCTAGCGTGATTTTCGTGGCATGTATTTAAAAAACCTTTAAATTTGGAAATTCGGTTTTCGTTTTGAATTTATGAAGCAATTCTCTGATTGGGGTGTCTGAGGTCTTGCGTTTATTATGTTACACCTTGTATATAAAGAAAATAAAAATTCGAATTGAAACGGAGTTAAATTTATGTCTCGTTGAAATGAAAACTTTGATATTAATACTCATCATTCAATGGATGGATCATCTTGATATTGAAGTGATATCGTCTCCTTTCCAAAGCATCAGCGGGTCTTGCAACGTGTTATATGAACGATATGTTTCATATATTTTTTGCAGATGCCTAGTATCGCGACTGTAAGTACAATATCGCGTGTTTCCAAGTTTTCACCAACAATCAGGATTGCAACTTCATTTATTGTTTGAGCGTTAAATCTGCGTTCGTGTGTTCCAGCTGGTCGATTATCCGCTCTAATCACGACTTTGTAGTCATCATTTGGCATGCGCTCCTACGCTGCCTTGAACACCCTGACCAATGCATGATGTTCATGAAGTAGTCGCTGTAGATCTTGAAGAATTGCTCTTTTCATAGCTATGTCGATCTCTTGACGCCGATCATGAAGTAGCAACCAATGGGCTTATCTATACTAACATTATAAAGAGGAAAAATTAATTTGATTGTTGGTTTGTCATTGATAAACTCTGAAACTGCTGAACCGATTTTAATAATTCTTTCACCATCAGAAAGCTACATAATCCAAAAGTAATATACTTTATTTTAGTAATATTCAGCTTGAAGTAATGGTATTTGTAATAAACATAAATAAATTACGAAATAACGGTACCGTACCGTACCGTTACCCCGCGGTAACGGTAACTAGTTATATAAGTTTGATTGTTCATTTGAGTCCTATGAATATGAAAGTTTGTAGATCCGGATAATTTTTAACATTGTGTCTCATGTTGTTGTAGGTATTTATACTAGATACTGTCTGTACCTTTGACTTCACTAGCGTGATTTTCGTGGCATGTATTTAATTGGTGACATAGGTAACTTTCTATGTTTAATCGTTTGTTACACATTGTAATATACATGTCTTTAATAATATTTAAAAGATGCCTGTACAAAAGCCATTAAACCAATTTCGTTGGGATTTACCTATATTTAGAAAGTAAAGTGTAACTTTGTCTAATTAGACAGTTTTTTACAACTCGAACCGAACTGAAAACGTGAAACTAACTGTTTTTCTAGTATTAGCTATTTACATACAAAATATTTTATAAATGAACTTTTTTTTCTTGAGTTTTATAGTATAAGCAGAAAAAAATCGTATAGAAGCGGGTAATAAAGTTCTCCACCAAGTTTCTTAGCACAATGCTCGTCCTTTGTCCGACACTTATCGTAACATCCGAATTTATGCTGTGCAACTTCAAGAGGTAGCAATGATCCAATTCGATGGTGAATCTGGCCTTGAATCTGTAAAGTCGAAAGCGAAGTCAGTATTTCTGATTTATAACCCCTTTTTTTCAATGTTAGCATGCGTTATTCATTTTAGAGACAAATACAGAGACCTAACAATGTACATTGAGCAATTTTTTATCCTATTTTTTTTAAGAAAATGAACGTTAAGCAGCGTTCGACTCGGTCAGCCTGAGATGGGTGACCGTTTGTGGCATTTTCATATTCGAGCCTCTCCGTGCTTCGGAAGGCAGGTTAAGCCGTTGCTCCCGGTTACCACTTCATGTGGTAGTCGTTAAGCCGAGTTGGAAGCCTTAAAGGCGCCTTGATAAGTTCCAACACCAGGTGGCCACAAACCTGCCTCCACTAATCCGCACTGGGTCCGCGTGGTAGAGTATGACATAATCTCTCTCACCTCGATTTGTGAGCAGCAGTGGGCAGTATAGGCTGATACTATGAACATACAGTTTTTAACATATGTTGTCGGATGTCGGATTAAATCCGTGTCCTTCGATAATGTCTGCCCCAAATGCCATTGTATTTTTGAGTGTTCGCTAGAAAATGTCGTGATTCTGGTGTTTCACCTCGAAGCAAGGAATGCAATGGCTGAGGTGGTGTAGTCAATATTGCCAATTTAACGTTGCCATTAAGGCAGAACAACCCAGGTGTTTCTCGAGCAAACTTCAATGCGCTACAATGCTCGCAAACAACGTCCATTGGACCAATGCAAATGAAAGGATGCGAGCTGTAGTCAATTGTGCAATCGTATATAAACGCTGCTCGATTCAAATCAACACTTGAAGCATTTCTTCTGTCGCGTCGAAGATTATCTCGTTGTTGATCTGTGCGATAAGCTCGACGATTTCTCATTCATAACCTAGCCGGGCTGCCTCTCTTTGCTCTTGTGTTTGAGAAGGATGAAGTCGGACCATTTTAACGCGGCGCTATTCTCGTGCGATTTCTCGTTCTTCTTCAGTGGATTGATTCGCAATGTTCCGAAGCCTAATTGTATTACGGCTTTGTTGAGAAAGATTAGATATTCTAGTGCGGGGCATTAAATAATAATACTCGCACAAAAAAATTACACTATCGCGACTTATAGGTTATATACTGACAGGATGAGTGACTGACTGATTGACCGTTTGATCTGTAATGATGCAGACCTATTGATTCGACAGTTGTTTTCGGTTGTTCTCTATATTTCATTTTAAATTTCGATTTGAGATTTTTTTCCGTGACTTTTTCCGATATTTTAATAGTTATTCTGCTATTCGGGGCGGAGACGAATCCAACAAATTCAATATCATTAAAATTGGTACAGCCATTCTTGAGTTATAAATGGTGTAACTAACCCGACTTTGTTATATATATTTAGATATAAATATAATACTCCGTCACTCCTATATTCCTTAAGTGACGGTGGCAGAGGAGTACTGAGTACACTCACTTTTCGCCGACCATGTTAGGTCCCATGTAATAGGGGGTGAGCCTAGCGCCATATACCGGCACAATTCCAAACTCCGGACTTATACTGGGAATTTGACGTTAGAAATACTACATTTGTCCGACCTTTGATTTGAACCCTGGACCTGGAACAATCTATCTTTATAATATAATGATTTAAAGATAATTTAGCCCTTAAAGACATTTTTTTTAATTCTTAACAGGTATCTAGGTGTTTCTATTAAAATTAAATCAATCTTTTTTATTCATGATAAACCTATTTACCTTTAATTTTAAAAACAAACCTTAATATTATGTTTTACAAAACGTCGCATCCTGAATTTAAAACTCCTTACAAACGCAACTAATTCAAGAGTGCACAAATAAAATTACGTACATAAATATACCAACCCCCTAACAAAGGTCGCAATTTATCGAGGGGTCGCAGACGCATTAAAAAGAGGAAAAAGTACGCAGATAGGTAACAGTGCACGGTGTAATTGGACGCAGTAAACTGAATGATCAATGAACAAGTTTATGACAGGCCTGTAAAAATGAATTGGATTTGTTAATTTTGTTCTACGTTTTTTGAGAGAAGATGACGAGGCAGTCGTTTGAGATGAGATTCATATAACTCATAGTACAAAACTGTTCTTTAAATATGTCGCAAGGATGTATGTGTTTTTTTGTATGTGTATTTCATGCCTGCTTTAATAAAGTTCTGAAATTTGATATAATTTTATATGTTCGCGTGTGTTGTTTTACACAAAAACTGTTAATTTTTTGTGTTAAAAGTACTCACATGTTCAACGTATATCAATATGTAACTTACTTAATAGGAGACTCAAAAATCATTTTTCTTCTAATTATTAATCGATACTTAAAAGTGATCTTCTGGTAGAATATTTTTATACCAAAACCAGCTACTGATTCGCTCTACGTTCAGGACAAAAAACTGTCGCAAATATTCAACATCATTCTTAAAGCAAGTCGATTATTTGCAATAGTTTCGCTACTGTTGCTTTGACAAGCAGCTACTGTATAATTAATAATGATTAAGATCAACATAATAAAGAAATAAAACATCACCGCGCACATTTACCCGTCCGTTCCGTTACCCACTACGGCGCCCTAGGCAGCGCGTCTACATGCAAAGCGTACATGACGCCCAAATATGTCACCCGTAGGCTCTGATATATGACAGGCTTTGGCTGCCTGTTGACTTATGGAGTCCCGTGCATTATAGTGCTGCACCCTTACATAAATAGTAAACATCGATAAAAAATAAGAGAACCTAGCCAAATAGCGTTTTGTTTCAATTCTCTTGCCGCAATCATTCAAGTGCATAGTTCTGATCTCGTGAATTTTTATCGTAAAATGTCATTCCCGTACATTTTTCGGTTTTTATTAGCGTTGACGACTGTAAAAATACTTGGCTATAGGACGAAGATGACTAAAATATTTTAGATGACTGTGTGGAGAATCAATAAAATGTCAGCGTGCCCATCCGTTTTGTTACCCAACGTTCTGCGCAAATTTACCCGTGCATCTCGATACTTGCATGGATTAATTTTTCAATGGTTGTTTCTTAATTTGCTTTGAAGTCACTTAATTCACTTTCACTACACTCATGCATATGACTACAGAACAAAATGTGGCTTAGCTTAAAATTGCTTAGAGGTATTATAATAATAGTTATTGGTTAAGTAAGTGACAATAAAAAAATCCATACAAAAATATAAAATAAATGTAATATCGCTTTGTGTGAATTCTAGAATTTTAATGTCTCAAAATCCACATTTCAATAAATATTCTCATCGACAAAATAATTAAGAAAACTGTCGACATTTCCCTTTTCAGCGCAGCCTCTCTACAGAACCACTTTACATTCAACGCCATGCTCCAGCGGAGGCAAACGACTAATCTTCTGATATATCGACGCTTACCTTCCCTTATCTGAAGGAGATCTACGAAAAAGTGCCCCTTTATTACGCTACGTGGATTACCCCTGTACAAGCGGGGACGCCATAAAGCCTCCGTGATCACAGTGTAATGGACTTCGCTCTTAAGACGCGATGATCTTTACCCGTGTTGATGTTTGTTTCACATTCGGAAAATAAACATATTCAATTTTAGGATTGTGCAGACTCATCAAATTAAAGATTGGTGAGAGAGACTTGACATGATCAAATACTTATAATACGTTATCAATTCCTAAATTAGCTTAGCTGTTAGTCAATCACACTTCAGTAGGTAGGAATCATAAACTGTTGATTTCTATTTTCGAGAAATTTACAAGGGCAGCTAGCACTATTGACATGAACCAAAATTTAATAAAACTTTTCACGTTATTAGCCTGCGTGTGGGGTTACCCGCTCGATGAACATAATACTATTTATATATCTACCACGTGGTAAGGTATTCTTTTCTTTGATTAAGGCTATTCTGGTTTACTGTATAAAGAACCTGTACCTGTTGGAACTCTGTACTCTCTGCCTACCCCGCAAGGGATCTGGCGTGAGGTTATAGATAGATAGATAGACTGTATAAAGAAATATGAGCTTAAAACAATCACAGCAGTGCTCTTAGACCATCGTAAATAAACTTATGATTACGCCTCGTAGAAGTATAATTAGCCTACCAATACCATAGCTACTAACATATATTATTCTTTCCCTTTTTCGTTTTTTTTTCTTATTCTTCATCTATTTATCTATATCATCACGCCAGATCCCTAGGCGGAGAGTACAGGGACTCAATAAATTATTTCCTTATAGACCTCTGTGGCTTCCTCCACTCTCATAGTCTCATACACGCTCACCGGTTACAGACTTACATCACATTCTTTCATTTCTCAAATAAACCTTCCTTCGTTGAAATGAAAGCAACATGTCTCAAAGTTGATTCGAGGCACACATGAGCCGGTTATCTAGGAAGAGGAAGTTTGACAAAGCACTTGAAGAAGTCCCGGGAATCTACAATCCCGGGTTCCGTAGCGCGGGACGCGAGAAGCGCAACCCTCGCTCGATAACGAGTTCTAAACTTACAACGAAGATTTAGAAAAATATTTGAATGCATCTCAAAATAAAAATTTTGTTCTCAAAATAAAAACGGTTTGTGTTGATTGTGAATAGAAATATATGAGAACCACAGACTACTTATCCTAGACTTCAAGACGGACGGCTTGGTCTAGTGGTTAAGAGCTTAAGTCGCTCCGACCACTAGGTCGAGTAGTCGTGATTTTGACCCCCACACGGGTCAAATTTGTGTGACCCACAAATATTTGTTTCCATCTGGGTGTATGTGAATTACAAATTTGTAAACGCACCCACCATACAGCAATAATTTTAGTGTGGGGCCACATTTATTATATAAAATAAAAAATAAAGACTCCGCTTCGACGGACACCTATGCCTGCCTACTTTATGCATTGCTAGTTCTAGATATATCATTCACTCAAACTACATTTGTCAATCTTAATAAGGTCCTATAAAGGTAATGTTCTAAACTACAAAATAAATATAGTACACAATAACAGACTCCGGACTGATATTTTTAAATAGTAAAACTACACTTTGTTGGACTTAGGATTTTATTCTAAACCCTCGTATTACATACATATGTGCAACACTAGATCGACTTACTTGCCTCGTTGGTCTAGTGGCAAAGCGCATCGCTTTGTGATCACGAGGTCCTGGGTTCAAATCCTAGGTCGGACAAATGTAGTTTTTCTAGCGAAAAATTCCCAGTATGAGTCCGGAGTCTGGAACTTGGGCCCGGTATATGGCAATAGGCTCGCCCCCTATTACATGGGACCTAACATCGTCGGCGATACGTGGGTATACTCAGTACACCTCTGCCACCCCCTCAGGGGAATATAGGCGTGACGGTGAGATCAACTTCACAAATATTTTATATGTCATTACATCTATGTAAAAAATAAATATCTTATATATTCCAGTAACTTACATTAGAATAGAAAAATCTTAGTAAAGTCACAATACAATAAAGTTTATTCGAAACAAACAAGAGTCACTTGTCTAGCGCGGCAGCTCTAGCTAGTCGGGGAAGTTTGACAGAGCACTTATTGTTAGTGAAGTACCCCGGGATTCCGCGGGATGTATAACCCTTACGTAATAACAAGGTTTAAACTTGAAGATCATAATCTCACTTTCAAAGTCATTTTAGGGTTGATCCTTCAATCATCAGACAAAAGCAGCCTATAGCAATGACCGTCGACTTAGTCCAGTGGTTAAGAGCTTAAGCCGGGCTGCCCACTGAATCGAGTAGTCACGGGTTCGATCCCTGCATGAATAAAAAATATTCTGATTCTGATTCATCGCTCTACCTAGCCTGCACTGGGTTTACCGTAAAAGTAACTCGTAAAAGTTCTTTCTTCACATAATTAAAACTTGACGGAATATAAAAGCGACCCAAATTGAACTATTTAGTGACACAATTGTAATTTTTAATTTGTTATATTATATTTTGTTCTATGAAATACTTTTATCTGAAGAATCAGCTCCTCACCGAGCTGTCGACCGAGACGGCACGACCTAATGACGTTGCCTACAAAATATATATAAGTCTATGACTACATCGCCTGGCATTAGATTGTTTTCGATACTATTTGTTTGAGCATACAGCGTTTGCTCTGGTCTCATTGGTCCATCAGAAATAAAATAATGTCCTTTTTATTCGCGCTGTGAATAACATAAAAAACAAGAGTCAAATCTATTTATAAAACAATCACTGTCCCGCCCACATTTCCAAAGGGGGGTAGCACAGGTATGCTGGGTACATCTATAATGCCGACGAAGTCAAGTGTTAATATGGGGGGTGAACCCATTGCCATTATACCGGATATACTCAATTCCAGACTCTGGGCTGCTACTGAGATTTTTGTCATTATAAAACCCCAATAATATTATATACTACATAGGATTCGAATCCAGGACCTCATGATCTTCAACCACAAGACAAAGTAATGTATATAAGTATTATACATATACAAACAAAATAAAACATTAAAAATTTCACAATACGAATAACTCGAAACAAACACAAGTTGGTTATCGCTCTATGACGCAGGATCCCGGAGAAGTTTGACAAAGCATTTATTGTTAAAGAAGAAGCCCGCGGAATCCCGGACCGCGGGACGCAATGTGCTGCCCTCTTGCGATAACGACTTCCAAACTCAATAGAAAGGTAAAACTTGAGAATTAAAATTTAGAATTACCTTTACACTTTTGAAGAAAAAAAGTTTGTATGTCACGTTTTTGTAATGGACTAAAAAGTATAAAATAATTTTTCACTCGCGAAAACTTTTAAATAAAAACATATTATTTGCTGGTTTCTGGTTTTTGTAGGGTATATTTTTTTAACATTGCGTTGTCATCTGTAAAACGTAGTGATTATATACTCTTTGGTAATCTGTTCAAAGTTTCAAGTTAGCTCTTAGGGAATTTAGTTAAAATTTTAATCTAACAGACAAAATACTAAACAGACACGCTATGCGATTTAATAAAAATGTGGCAATTAAATATTAAAAAGGAAAATACTGAAATAATTGATCGGTTATAGTTTTACTAGCCATTGATCAGACTTAACTCAGTTCCAAAAATGGCATTAAGAGGCAAAACGAACTACCTACCATTGAGTTACATATTAGCCCTATTAAGAAACTGTCCCACCGTTGGGCACGGGCCTCCTGTCAAACTGAGAGGGTTTGGGCCATAGTCCACCACGCTGGCCCAGTGCGGGTTGGCGGACTTCACACACCTTCGAGAAACTCTTAGCCATGCAGGTTTCCTCACAATGTTTTGCTTCACCGTTAAAGCAAGTGATAATTAATTTTTAATACGCATATGCTTTCGAAAAGAAAGAGGTGCGTGTCCAGGTTTAAGCTTGTAGACCTCTGACTTTGCAGTCCAGCGGTCTAACCACCAGGCTGTCACAGCTCCTGAAATAAAATAGTTTTTATTCATTGCAAAACCAAATCTAATATAATTTAACTATTGCTCTGTTTGCTAATTCCACTACTGAGAACTATACGCATTACAACTCCCGGATTACAAGTGCTTAAGCCTACATATAGCTTGAGTATAGCTTCAAGTGTTACGCTTAACTTGGAGTAGGGTTAAGTGCACTGCAGTGATTATAGTCGATGCGATGGAGGGTTGGATCTTGAGGTGTACTTAGTAATAATGAGCCTGTGCTATTGTGCTTTCTGCGTATCTATCTAGAACTTAAGTGTAAAGTATGAAAGCTTTAAGGGGAATTTCTGTTGGTCCTCAAATTAAAACCTGGTAATAAAAACAGCGGGTGACCACATGTGCAGTGATAACCTAGTGATTAGACCATTAGACTGAAAATTCAGATGTCTCATGTTCAACCCCAATCACGCACCTCTGTCTTTTTGAAAAACATGTGCGTATTAAAATTAATTATATCACTTGCTTTAACGGTGAAGGAAAACATCGTAAGGAAACCTGCATGCCTAAGAGTTTCTTGAAGGTGTGTGAAGTTCACCAACCTGCACTGGGTCAGCGTGGTGAACTATGGCCCAACGGCGGGACAGTTTGTTAACAGGGCTAATATTGGGTGACCATATACCTGCCTCCACCAATCAGCACTAGGTCCGCATAGTGGAGGACGATCTTATCTTTTTCATCTCCTGGGAGGCCTTTTCCTAGCAGTGGAACAGTTTAAGCGAATTCATTAAATAAAAATGCAATTCTGGGTGATTCAATAACGATCAACGATGATAAGGAATGACGGCCGATATTAGTACTTGAACAGGTGACCGCTACTAAAACAAGGAGAGTATTCTTACTTTAGGGGCCACGTTTAACCATTAGTCGCGGCTGTTGTTGCTAAGATGCATTCGTTAAATCATGTTAGTAGCTGGATTGCTTAAGCAATCCTTTTTTTCCTGGGGAAATCCTGCATAGTACATTTTCGAGCCTCGGGGGTACCTCGCGAGGCGTGTTCGATTCCTACTGACTAAAAACTCCAGGGTTGCCAACATCAGCACTTTGGAGGGGCTCCGGGATCTCCGTATGGAACGCACCGGTGCCCCTCTTGTGCCACGCTCCGAAGAGCCCGCCATCGGGGAAAGACTTAATAATACGCTCCCTCTGCAGCGATGCGGTGCTCACGGCGACGTGGGCCACACCACGCCGCCGTCCTCCTCGGGGTTCCTCGTGAAGAACGCTCAGAGCCCCCGGCCCTTGCGTCCGCGACCCCGAAGGCCCCCCTGTTAATATTGTAGCAGGAGGAGGTCCCCCGCCAGATATTACGGCGGGGGACGCGAGTTAGCCCGTATTCTTAAGCCCCTGGCTATTGGGCGGGGGGGCCTGGGCGGGCTGTGCCTCCACCCCGGCGCCGTTGCCTTCGTCGAGCAGGATCGGCCCTCTCCCGATCCCGCTCGGACTCCTCCTTCTGGAACATCCAACAACAGGCTGGGGGGCGATTCCCCTGCCAGCATAGCCGCTACTGCCGGCAGGGAGAGGTCCGGTCCGATCCGGCCGACCAGAATTCGCCACCCGGAGGCCTACGCTGGGTACTCTTCGAGAGTGTGCTGGGCAGAAACCTGGTCCCCACCGCAGTGGTGACAGGTCGTCGTCGCCTTGCGACCGATCTTCCTCAGATAATCACCGAAGCAACCGTGACCGGTGATTATTTGAGTAAGTCTATAGGAAACTCGCCCTCTCCTCTACTGGTACTAGGCTTCGAAGGACGGTAGGATAGCTTGAATGTGCGATGTGCTCTTGGCTGAGCCTCGCGCGCCACTCTTTCAGATGCTTAAACAATCCTGCCACAAGTTTGGCCTACTAACCAACCAATAAAATCTAAGTCAATAATTATTTATTGGAGCAGGCCAGAAAACACAAATGTCAAAATTGTTACATTTTTTACAACTACTGCGTTGGATTTGGGTGACCACTGATTCCGCTGAAACGATCTGACGTGAAACTCAGCCTTTCTATGTATTGACTTTTAAACTGTTTTTTTTTTATTAAGCTATTGTGTTCTACTGTAGGTACTGTAAGTTTGTGTTACAAAATAAAAAAAAACATTATTTTCCTTTTGTTTTAAATACGTAGCCCCACACTAAGAGTTATTCCTGTGTAGTGGGTGCTTACGAACATGAACATTCACACACACAAATGCTCAAACCGAAACAAAAAATTGTGGGTACACAAAGATTTATCCCGTGCGGGAATCGAACCCGCGACTATTAAACACAGTGGGCGGAGCGGCTTAAGCTCTTAACCACTGCGCTAAATCGTCCGTCCATATTATGCTTAGACATATCTGTAATGTTCTGTAGTAAATATTATTTACTACGTAACATTTTAGTTACCTCTATCAAGATATTACCTAAGAAAATATGAACTTCAAACCTTTTGTCCCATCAAAACTATCTCTGGATTAATAACAACAAAACCACCGCTATTTATTTTCTTAGATAACACGCCGGTGACTAAGTGTATCGCATTAAACTAACTTGAACCATTTCTTTGGGTACTGTTCGAGCACAGACCATTCTCCTCTAGGCGACGTATTAGAAATAAAGAGTGAAAAATAGTTAGATTTAAAGAGTTTATTCTCATAAAAACTTACAGTTCACTTAAAATGAGATACAGGGTAAATATTTACATAACTATGATGATTCAACATTTTTTTACATCTCTCGGCAAAGCGCTTCGCTTTGTGATCACGAGGTCCTGGGTTCAAATCCTAGGTCGGACAAGGTGTAGTTTTTCTAACGAAAACTTACCAGTACGAGTTCGGAGTCTGGAATTGTGCCCGGTATATGGCAATAGGGTCGCCCCCTATTACATGGGACCTAACATCGTTGGCGAAACGTGGGTGTACTCAGTACACCTCTGCCACCCCCGCTTGGGGAATATAGGCGTGACGGTGTACATATATATTCTTTAAGTTTATTTTTATATATGTCTTTATATTATCACACCTCTTTATTTCATTCGGTAGCTTATGGTACAGCTGCACTCCCTTAAACAGTATCGTTTTCTTACCATAATTTGTACGGGAGCTATTGAGCTGAAGGTTATGTTTCCTCCTGAGATTATGTGAATATACTTTTTTGTGTAGCTGAATATTGGATTGAATAGAATTTGTGATAATATTTTTAATTAGGATGGAGGTGTTATATGTATAAAGTTGAGTTAAGTTAAATAGTTTTGTTTTTTTGTATAAAAGTTTTGTTGGAGTGAAATCATAGTGAAAAAGTACTTTATTATTTTATTTTGGGCTCTTTGTAATGATTGTAAAGTCGTTGCAGCTGCGGACCCCCAAATTTCGATCAAATATTCGAGATGCGGTTTTACAAGAGAATTATAGATGATAGGTCGAACTTTCTTTGGAATTCAATTTACTATTTTACGTAGCGCTGCTAAAGTTGATTGTAGTTTTGTATTAACATGCTCGATATGTGGTTTCCAGGTCAGCTTATCGTCTATCCATAGCCCAAGATATTTTTTGCGATGGGAACGTTGTATTATAACATTATCTATAGTAAGCGGTGTAAAATCTGGAATATTTATTTTGTTTTTTGCTGCAAAGATCATGAATGATGTTTTTAAGGTATTAATTGTTAGCAAATTAAATTTTAACCACTCCTTAAGCACATTTAGGCCTTTCTGAGCGTCTGTTACAATATTATGTATAGATTTATCAAAATAAAAGAGACACGTGTCATCCGCATTTAGTGTTAGGTGTCCAGTTAGTCCTATTTTATTGATATTGACAATGTCATCCGGCTTAGTCTATTGGTTAAGAGCTTCACTGGATCAAGTAGTCGCGGATTCGATTCCTGCACGAGACAAATCTTTACGTGACCCACAAATATTTATTTCGGTCTGGGTGTTTGTGTATATAAATACCATGTTTGTAAACGCACCCACGACACAGGAGATTCCTACTGTAGAGTTACGGTTTCAAAAAAAGTTAGTGTGTACTCACACAGTAAAAAATGTCTATCTTCATGACAATAGTAATAATATTAGCCCTGTTAAGAAACTGTCCCACTGTTGGGCACGGGCCTCCTCTCAAACTGAGAGGGGCCTAGGCCATAGTCCACTACACAGGCCCAGTGCGGGTCGGCGAACTTCACACACCTTCAAGAAAATCTTAGGCATGCGGGTTTCCTCACGATGCTTTCACCGTTAAAGCGACTGATAATTAATTTTAAATACACACATGCTTTCGAAAAGACAGAGGTTCGTGCCTGGGTTTAAACCTGAGACTTCTGACTTTGCAGTCCAATAGTTTAATGACTAAGCTATCACTGATGTAATGAAAGATAATAAATAAAATGAAGCAGAAACAAAAGGCAGTAATTATATGACATTAAAATACCTTCTTGTATTTTGTAGTTTTTTTATTATTTTATTTTAGTAGGTACTTATGTTGTTCCAGGTTATGGAATCCACAATTAACACCGTCACGCCTATATTCCCCAAGTGGAGGTGGCAGAAGTGTATTTTGTACACCCACTTTTTGCTGATGTTTGGTCCCATTTGCCTGTTGCCATACACCGGGCATAAATCCAGACTCCGTACTGATACTAGGGATTTTTCGTTAGAAAAAGTACATTTGTCCGACCTAGGATTTGAACCCAGGACCTCGTGATCGCAAAGCACATTATTCGCCACTAGACTAACGAAGCAGTTAATTTCACCATCCACGATTATTTCTCACAAAATGTATGGAAAAAGTAAGGATAGTCTCCTATGATTGTTTTATGTAACAACGAGTGAGCTACCCTTACTGTCCCGTCTTAAAATCCGCCCTCTATAGTTAAGGTGTTGCTTCTGATTCTTGACATTCGGGTACAGCATAGGGCCAAAGCAGAAGTACTATATTAATGTTTTGTCACCAAAGATACATAGTAATATCCTTTTATTTAATGGAAATCCATTTAATTATTCAATTTATTATGTTTTCTTTTTAAATATTATTATTGTTTTATTTCTTTTTTTATGTTTTATTTTTAATGTTTAATTATTTTAATTTATTATTATAAACCTAAAACCTAAAATATAACCAATGTTATTTACGCTACTAAATTGGGAATTCCTGTAATGGTAGCTGTAAAAAAATGTGTGAGAAATAAATAAATAAATAAACTAAAAAAAAATTTAATCCAATTTTAGCAGAATTTGATGCCAGCGAGTGCTTAAAATATGGATTATAAATTTTAAACCGAAAAACAAACGAACTGAGCAAGTTAAAAACTCGTGTAATTACTTATTTCCCCGCATCATGCTTATTTAGAACTCATACGTTTCAATGCAATCATTCTTCTTCTTCTTTATAAAAACGTAGCCCCACACTAGGATTTCTTCCTGTGTCGTGGGTGCGTTTACAAACATGAAAATTCACATACACAAATACCCAGACCGAAACAAATAATTGTGGATCACACAAAGATTTGTTCCGTGCAAGAATCGAACCCGCGACTATTAGACACAGTGGGCAGAGCGACTTAAGCTCTTAACCACTGCGCTAAATCGTCCGTCTTGAACTTCATTGAACAAACTGACATCTATTTGTCTCTATTCGAAGGACTAGGATACCTTATCTTGTTTCATATTTCATGGAAAACTAACTCCGTATTCGTATTCCGAACGCGACGGACGCTCCCGACTCAGTGATTTAAATCAGATAGAACAATTTCATAGAAGTCCTAGATGGTTCAGAAGGACTTCGTTTTGGGATCGTTCTTTGTAGCGATTTTTCAGATTTTTTTTTGTATGAACATAAATTATAGAAAATGTTTCTAGAGTGTTGTTATAGGTATTCTTTTAGAATGGACTGGACATGTCTCTACTCAATAATTTATTATTTAAATATAACTTGGGTGTTTACTAAGTAATACCTGCCTTGTGGGTGCCTTTAAAAACTTAAATTTAATTCACAGAAACACCAAATTACATACCATTGTAATTAAATATAATATAGGTGTTTACCATTGTAATCGAATACAATTGTGATTAATAAATCGATTCTTTGGGGTTTTCAGTAAGATTTGTTCTTTAATCAATGCATCGAATGAAGTTCAAAGCCATCGGCTAAATATGACTTCATATAGTATGCTTCTGATACTTCCGTTTAAGTGACAATTGAATTGAATTATTGAATTAAAATGAAAACATTCAATTATTTAGTCATTTATTACAACAACGACACACGTGTGTGCTAATTTTTGCCCGCGACTTTGTCCGCATTGTCTTTAGACAGGCACCTCACACTTTTCCGCGATAAAAAGTATTTAATGTGATTTTCCCGGTAATAAACTATATGTGTGCCAAATTTCATCCGAATCCGTTGAGTCGTTTTTACGAGATAGAGTAACAATCATCTAAACATACAAATTGTACATTCATAAATATTAGTAGGATTCCTTCGAAGTATATATCAATTATTTGAACACCAAAGCTGTAATTTATATCAACTCACTATTAATTACCAAAGCATCAGACCAAGAAAACATTCTCTCACGAACCGAGCGGAACAGCAAATAAATAGCAACGGTGGTTAGAAATCGCCCGAAGCCAAGATGGCGCGATAAATTCAACGGAAGAAAGCAACAAAGGATTAGAAACAGTGCAGTAAAGGTATACGTATCGTACACGCAATCTTTTGCTGCTTACTTTGGAGTTACATAACGCTGGAGGAATTGGGTATGTGTATCTCTTACAAAAGTCACAGGTTTCCCGGATTCTTTGTCTTGGTTTAATAGCCAAGACAAAAGACTTACTGTAATGTAATAATTTTAATTTAAAAATACCTTTTTAAAAAAAAGCTTTTATAGCACAAACATAATAAAGATATGTTTGTTAGTTGAGGAGTTCTTGTGGCTTCCTTCCGACTCCATCAAAAGACCTTGGACACCATCCGAGTCTTAAATACCCTTCAAGATAAATCCAACGAGCCAAACACGGTGGAGTTAAATAGAGTTGTTAGGTTCCATTGGCCACTTTTCGGCTTCATCACCAGACCCTGTATACTAGCTGGTTGTATAGTACTTGATATTACCAATCTAACAAGCCTAAACATGAGGAGGTTACTTTTATATTTTACATGTTATTATGGCCACCTTCCGACTCCAGTATCAGGCCAGCTACATGGTACCATATTATTGCATTGTCACCGAACTCACATGCGCATGCCAAATTTTAGCTCAATCGGATTCCCGCAAATACTTGAAAAATGGATCACAATATTTGAACCGGAAAGGCAGACTGACATACAGAAAGAAATACAAACATTGCAAGTTAAACAAAAGCTTGTAATAAACAGCTTTTATCTTCACTTGAATAATTTGCTCTGCACTACGAATCATTCCGGTGAGGTATATGTATTAATAAGTACAAATTTGATATGCACAAACGACTGAAACGAACAATGCAGGAATAAAACCTGCAAGTACTCATCCCAATGACCCTCAGACTTTAAAACCAAGTCATTTACATAATGATAGTCAGGCCAACATAGGTAATTAAAAAAGCACCTACAGTTATAAGCCCCATTAAACATTATGGCATAGTTTTATACCAAAGGTAATTTCAGAAAACTTTAAAGATTTTTTCTGCACTTAACAATATAAAGGAGAAAGTAATATAGACAGCTAAATTGCAAAGCCCTTATATCTCATATAAATGCTTCCAATTTGGAATAGTCGTTAAATTGTCTGGCTTCAACAATAGCCATATCTTTGTAGTGCGTTTGCAGTTTATAGAGTAATATTTTAGGTGGTAATATCCATGTTATAGTAGTTTAAAACCACGTAATAGCTACCAGTATATTAGTTAAGGGACGTGAAATTTATAGGCGACATGAAATATTATAATTAAAGTTGAAGAAAATTGAGATCAAAATCCATAGAAAATAATATTATTGATTATGGAAAATCTGTGCCTCGTTAGTATTGTGGTGTATGGTGTGTCTACGATATTCTCGATTTCAATTCCATGGCGGTCTAGATATTATTGAGGTTTTTGAATTGAAAACTTGTTAACAGTAGTCCAGGGTCTTGTATTGTGCCCGGTATAATGACAATAGGCGTGGCCCTTGTGGTGGTGGGTGTAGGCCCTTATTACTTTGATACCTTTTTTCTCTTTCGCAGGATTGATTTCGCAGGAAGTTCTCTATCCTCTCTGGGGAAGATACTTTTCCTAAAATCGTCGGCTTCAAGTGCGTAAAGATCAAAAAGCAATGTGAACAGTGGCATATTTTGTAAAAAATAAACTTATTTTTTTTTTGCAATCTAAATTGCCGGAACCGTGTTTGCAATTCGATAAGGGTATATAGAATCAGCAGGAGCGCATTCCGGCATGATATTCGGTGACACTATAAAAGTGTCTCAATTATTAATAGAGCCCCAATATGCAGATAGCTTTTTAATCACCAAGGTTTTTTAAAAATGATAGCAGTGACAGAAAACAACTTCAGATAAGACGTGTTTAATTGGCGTGTGTAAGCCCCATTCTAGGATTTAGTCTAGTGCCATGGGTTCGTTTACAAATATGAATATTTACATACACAAACACCTAGACCGAAACAAATATTTGTGGGTCACACAAAGATTTGTTCCGTGCAGGAATCGATCCCGCAACTATTCGATCCAGTGGGAGAGCGGCTTAAGCTCTTAACCACTACACCAAATCGTCCGTCAAGCAATATAATATACAATAGAAAGGAGGAGTATATTCCATTGTGTAAACATTTGCTACATAATAACATTACCCCTACATACTGGAGTATGAAGAATGACTGAAGAAGACAAGAAAACATCACAATCCAACTCATATTTATTTCACGGAGAATCCCATAGAATTCCAAGATAATGCCGTCCGAAACAAAAGGCCGAAACTTCTCGCTTAATTTGAAGTGTCATAAGCCACTGTGTATTCATAAAACAATGCAATAATTGTGGAGACTGTCTACAGAATGAACGTTCTTATCGTGCCTTGTGCTTCGTTCCAAATCTGCTTTGCGAATCCCCTTTTCAGGAGAAGGATGGCTTAAAACCTCATTTAGGTGGCTGCCGACGCCTCTACCACTTAAACGTTATGGGCCAAGAAAATTGTCGCGTAATTTAAATAACTTTGTCGAGACCTTCCTATTGTCTTAGGTTTGAAGCTCAGACGAGTTCGAGTGCATAAATCTTCGCGATTCTGGGAGCAGTCTTCGTTTTTATTTAGGACGTTGGTCATTTTTTCTAATGATGAAAAAATTGTTGCTACTTGTTGGTTTACAATATTGATTTATTTGGTTTATTTCTCAGAAGAGACTTTCTGTTCGAGATTGTTTTACTTAATATCACTAATATATCTTAAAATCTAGGTTTCTTTTCTAGTGATTTCTATTATTTTCAGTCACCTTGATGTCCCAACACAAGCAAAAATCGGAACCCCATCGATGGAAATGTAGATTTAGCTGTATAAATTTTACTATCTAACACACAATATCTGAATTCTAAAGAGGATTGAATTCTCTATCACAGACTAATACCTCTTTTTTGGAAACTTTCGATACTGTTTAATTAAAATGGGACCCTTATTTCTACTGACCTTTCCCACAATGCACCATCCACTTTCAGAGTTAAAGAATCCATAGAGGAAGAAACCTGTGGGAACTTTGTACTCTCCGACTATCCCGTAACAGATCTACCGTCATGATAAAGATAGGTAGAGACGTTTTTCACCATGTCCCAAATTTTAGAGGTCCCCTGCAGTCAATATGTATCACACAGCAAACTTAACAAGATCCAGAGGGAGCACTAAATTGATAAAGCAATGAACACACAGTTGAATATCAGTGAACACGAAAGGCACCCAGGTATGATAGTTGTAGAAGCCAAACACAGCGAACGTTAATTGGAAAGCGAACTATTGACACAGCGCTCGCCGTGGCCAGACTGTATGCTCTTCTCTCACGTATTGCAGACACACTTTGGAGGACTAAAATTATTCTAACAAAACTGTTTAGAGAACTGAATTAAAAAAAAAAAACTTTTCCGAAGTTCTTTTTTTGTTTCATTTTATACTTTTATATTGTTTCGCGTTGTAGGCCGACGGCAATACTGATTTTGCTGTTTTTCTCCTTTCTTTCTACTAAGGTTATTATTTTGTTGTAAGATTTAGTTAATGGTTATTTGCCTTCAAATTATTAAACATTATTTTAACTTTTGCTTACCTTTTGTGTAAGCATGTGTGTGGCGTCACCTAACGGCCCGATTGAAGACCAGCGCTGGTTGCTTATTAATGCTTCCAGCACCAATCTGCGTTCCATTTTGAAACGAGTTTAATAATTAAGTACATATCTGTTTTTGTCTGTTCAAGTTTTGTATGTGCTAACGCGTTGCAAATGAACTTTTTTCATTCTTCTTTCTTCTTCTTTCATGATTTGAAATTATATGTGGCCAATTATATGTGTGTGTACATCATCTCAAATCTTGCAGTTCGATGACTTTAGCCGAATCCACGCTTGTTGGATACCTTTCTGAGGCATGCAGCTTTGGACAACCTTTTTTCTTTCTATTTATAATAGAACCTGTTGACGGTTTGAAATACAGGGCAAATTATTCCTTATACGCGTTTCATGACATATTATTATGTATGTATATTATGGCCAATGAAACTTTCTTTAAAGTAAATACCAACTGTTTCAGTACATTATTCAGATATTTACTGTAAATAAAAATCTTTCTAAGTTTGATGGAACGTTAATATTCAATATGTTTCGCTATGATAAATTTACAATTTACCTACCTTAAATAATGATTGAGCTCACATCAAATAATGAATAATGTCAAAATTGGCATAACGCCATCCTAAATCAAAATTCAAAGGCAAAATAACAGGCAGTTAATCTCCGGCGTCACTTAATCAACTTGATGGCTGAAACGGTATAAACTTTAAACCTCAACTCCAACCAAATTGGCTAATGGAGCTCATTGAAATCAACCTCGGTCGCTAATCAATAAACATAAATGTCGATTCAGAGGTACAGACACGTAAAACCCGTGTACCCGTCTTAATACCCAGGGGAGGAAGTTCAAAGACTTTCAAATTAAGCAACAGGGCCGTATTTGACAGGTGTGCGACCGCTTTACCTAATGATGATGTCATAAATCACGATTATTCGAGGTTAGCTGGATTACATTCTGGCGTTCAGCCAAAACCATGTAATAACGTTTATAGTGATGAATGTTGGTAATTTGAATAAAAATTTTCGTTCACTCATAGTCTTTAAATATACCGTGCCTAATCCGATTTTATTTATCGGTATTTTCAATACTGTATAGTATATATTAATTAACAAGTACGCAACATATTTTCACCATATTATCTTAACTGGAACAGTCAGAGATAATCGAAATACTCAATATTCCAAACTACCAAATTTTTAAATATTTCACCAAGCTGATTTGTATTTCGGATGCACAGTAATTACGAGGTGAACTATATTATTATTGTTTAAACACTATTCTTTATTAGAGAAACAGATTGAGACGAGTCTAAAAGTTCACATTCACTCTGCATTTCAACTTCTGCTACAATCCAGCCCTGACTTTACACATTGAAACAGCGCAAAGGTTAACCAGTATCCGTTAGACGCCGTGCACTATACTATACGAAGCGATTAGCACTGGGGCACAGCCTCGAAGGGTATATATCTTTAAGAAAGATTAACGATCAGGTACAGCACGAGTGGGGTCGGGTATAATTAAACGCAACGGATGGAGCTTCCCCAAAGATTTAGCGGGAGGGTTCGTGTCTTGCTGAGTTATGATTTCACACTAGGCGATGTGATTGGCACCCTGTAATGGAGACGGTGAATCGACTTTTTGATAGCACTTGCGATGCGGAAATCTTTATTAAGAAAGTTTGGTGCGATATTAATCTGGACACGTAAGTTTTGGACAGGCTTTAAGTAAGTCTTACCTATTAATAATGTAATAGGAGAGGAGCGTATTGATATTAATTTTAGCACGGTTTCTAGACTCAGGACTCAGAATTTTTTAATTGAAAAATCTCAATAACCGTGCCGACCAAACTCGAACCTAGCAACTTGTGATCGTGGGTCGCGCATGGGCGACAACGGTTTTATAATCGATAAATTCTCAGTAGCTGTCACACTCTCAACAGGATTTAAACCTGACACAATGGCAATAGGCTCGTCTTCTACTATATTAGCACCAAACATCAATCCCTTGTGGACTAGGCAGAGCCTTTCCTGTACCGAGCATAATCCAGACTTCGGACTACCACTGAGAAGTTTTCGACCGAAAAACTACAGTTTGTCCGACCTAGGATTCGAACCCAGAATTTCGTGAAACTGCACAATGCACCAGTAACAACAAAACAGATAACCCACAAGGTATGTATTGTTTCTGATAATCATATAAGAGCGTGTTCATACATATTTAAGGTCCTCTAAAGGTCACATTTCTTCCGCGCTCCGCGAAGCACGGCCGCCCTGTCACATATTTTACTGGCCCTTACACTCCGCCCGCCCTAAACGATAGGAAGTACTGTTAGAGGGTTGTTTATAAGTTTCATTGTTTCTGCTGTTCTCAATTTAACTTCCTATATAAGTTTGGAAAGAAGTGTAGTTAGATAATGGAAGTAGAGAAACTAAATTCAATATTTAACAACAAAATTGGGATAAGATCTTTCGGAGCATTTTTACGGTTTAAGATATACTTATGCTTATAAAAATAACAGATTTTCGCATTAAAATTGCAGTTAAGTTATATATTTTGTTCCAAAACATTTTTATTATGGGCAAATATCACACACGTTAAATTAAACCTAAACTAATGGGCTTAACTTAGCAACAAGACTATTACATTAAATTAGAATCCTAACATCTGTTGAATATACTGTGCACACCTGGAATAGAGTGATTCACTATATTGTATTACATTATGTTTGCTGCGATTGTACTAGTGTAAACGACTGTTGATAAGTCATTAAACTAAAATAAAAAATTAATAAAAAATCTTCATCACCAACCACCAAACAACTTATCGTATTTCTAACAAAAAGCGTCCAAATTCACATCACGAGTTGTTGTGACCTTACAGCTGATTTTATACGTAAGCCGCCCTGACAGATCGATTTCAAGAGCCGTCTGTCGACACCGATCGATTCCAAACTAATCCCGACTACTCAGAACACGTCAATTAGGATATTAGATGCTACCAAACTATTTGCAAATAGTTTCAATTTCATTACAAATTTCATTTTAATAATGGTGACCTGGCAAATGATAAGGGATACAGAGAGCCAGCCGTTATGGCGATCTTTAGGAAGACATATGTCCTTTAGTCGACGCCTTTTGGCTGCAGTTGAAAGGAAGAGTCCCTTCACCGCACAAAGTGGCTGTACTGTGCTGTATGCATCGCGACCTTCACCAGGTCACCGGTCCATCTTGGAGTAGGCCTGCCCACCCCCTGTCTACCGGTACGTGGTTGCAACTCGAGAACCTTTCCACCTCAACAGCAGTCAGTGCTCCATCGACCGCCACTTAATTTTGGCCACTCTGAGCGCTTTGTCGGTGAGTTGGTTCTCCTGCTGATTTCCATGTTTCTGATTCGCGTTCACATTAAATCACGGAGTTTAGCTTTCTGTTAGAACGATCCTGAGCCTACTTATGAAGCCCACCGTGAGCGACCAAATTAACGAATAAAAGGTGTCACCAATTCAAGTAATACCCGGTTTCAGAACTCATTTATTCACAGCACATCTAAGTTAATATTTAAACTGTTCAAGAAAACCGTACGCCGACCACGTTTTAATCTCCCAGCATTCAGATAAGCGGTGTTTATTTCCACCGTCCACGGCGTGTCACGTACCCAAATACACCCAGACAGTTTGCTATACCTTGTATAATTGCAGACTAAGGTTATATACCTGTATACCTTTTATGCAATAATACGAAAACTTGTTTAGTCGTTAGAGCATTAAACGCTCCGCTCATTGGATCGAGTTGCTGCGGATGTGATCCCCACACGGGACAAATCTTTACATGACCCATAAACATTCGTTTCAGTTAGAATATTTGTGTTAGCGAAATTCATGTTTGTAAACATTCTCGCAATACTGGATTAATGTGGGGCAACTTTTTTTAAAGAAATCAATAACCCTGTCCTTGATGATCAAACCTTAAATAACCAGCTGTTCTTTTAGTTTTAAATTGATTTCTATTGACCGTGTTCTTTCTAAGTTTCTCGAATCTGCGGCGGTCACAGCCCTAGAAAATGACTAAAAATTACCACTTAAAAGGAAGTGTCCTTTGACTTTGAAGTGTTAAAGGAGGTACCAATCTTCTCTATTGCAGTTACTTACATATAATACAGTTTTTAGCTACGATTAGCACAATCCGGTAAAAAAATTATATAAGAATGACACCACTTGCTTACGTAGTTTAAGAGTTTTTTTTATGAAAAGATGTGGTATTAAATAATAATAAATAATCACAGAACATATAGATGATCATTTCAGTAAAATAGTACCTACTTAAAATGTTTAAGATCCTGGCTGCGGGTCACCGGTGCCTGCGGTAGGTAAAAAGAACCTTTAAAACAGGTCACCAGGTTCCCACCGCTCGACAACTTGAGAAAATTATGTGAGTACACTTACTGCAAAGTGCGAATTATAAATATATGTTTGTTAGGTAGTAAGTAAACAAATTCTGGCATAGCAGTGATAGCCTAGTGGTTAGACCGTTGGACCGCAAAGTCGGAGGTCTCGGGTTCAAACCCAGGCACGCACCTCTGTCTTTTCGAAAGAATGTGCGTATTTAAAATGAATTATCACTTGCTTGAACGGTGAAGGAAACATCGTGAGGAAACCTGCATGCTTAAGAGTTTCTCGAAGGTGTGAGAAGTTCGTAAACCCGCACTGGACCAGCGTGGTAGACTATGGCCTAAGCCCTCTCAGTTTGAGAGGAGGCCCGTGCCCAACGATGGGACAGTTTCTTAACAGGGCTAATATTATAAGTAAACAAAAGAAATTTAAGAGGTCTTCAGTGTAAGAGTAAGACTGTTTGAGTAGCCATTCTTGAAGTAAGACTTTTATAGTAAGGTGAATTTTAGAAAAAAGAGTTAATAATTTGTTAAATTTGTTATATAGGAAGGGTCCCAGAAATACAAAAAACCTGTAACTAAAAAGCAGTGTGTGTTAAGAGGAGTCGATAAAGCAACGACATGGTTACGCCGAGCGAAATTAGGGGCAAACTGAGATAGGGAGTGTTGTTTGAGCACAGTAGCTAGAATGAAAAGTTGACGAACTTGTGACGACGACGACAAACGAGGTGCTTTAGTTTTCCCATACCACTAATTTTCCATTTAGGGATTGCTATGAAATGAAACAGAATTACACGCTCTACTGAAGATTTAATCATCTGCCTTAGTTTCGTCAATAAATCATAGATGAACGCCGTACGACAACAACCTATCCTCCAGAAAGCTATAGATTAGCATCCAACCAGGACACATCGAAAAGCAGCTACACCACGCAACTACATCTAAACCTGTACATAAAAAATTCAGTCCACTTGAGTCTCAATTCATTCCCGAAACACTCAGACGGCCTAAAAAACACACTCATTTGAAATTCCAATGCAATTGCAGACATGTCCTTTTTATAATCCCATTCGGATGCACTCTGCAAAAGGCTCGATTAGGGCAACCCGCTGTTTACAGAATTAAAGGCCGGTATGAATTTTGCGATCTGAATTTCACATGCAAATTTAATTCAGAGATAAAGTCGAGGACCGGTAACTCCCGTTTTTAAGTCAAAATGTGAACGGTATGTTTTTGGTATATGTACTGAAATGCGGGGATTCTACTATGATTTCATAATAGCTAGGTAGAAATAAAAACTCTGTAATTTATTTTACAGTCGAATTTGGTGAAAGTAAATAAAATACTTGTGTGCTTGTGGGTGTTTTCTGCCTTTAAATAGGTATATTCAATTTTGCAGAAACCGGTCATATGAGATCCAGAAATTGTTGATACTGTATTGAATTCTTCTTTTTAGCGTTTCGACGGCAAACATGCGATAGTTATATGAAAGCAGCCCAGAATGCGGCTACATTGGCTACATTGTCGGAGGCAGCAATCAAATCCTGCTGCATACAGGTTAGGGGATGAGTAATTTTCAAGCTGACTATGAAAGACTCGTGCGTCTGTCATATCTCCATCTCCAGCATTTGCAAACAACAGATAAACAAGTTTACAGTCCGCTTTTTCTAAAGGCGTAGCACGAAAAAATTGAGTCTAGCGTAACGCTAATAAGTTAATATGCCACTCTTACTCTATAAATTTACTAAACAATCATGAACGTGACAACATGCTTCCTCACTAGTTTCATGCTAACATGAAAATGTTCATGCTTAGCAGATTGCGGAACTTAATACCATTCTCTTTAACACCGTTATGCCTATATTCCCCAAGCGGGGGCGGCAGAGGTGTACTGAGTACACCCACGTTTCACCAACGATGTTAGGTCCCATGTAATAGGAGGCGAGCCTATTGCCATATACCGGGCACAATTCCAGACTCCGGACTCGTACTGGGAAGTTTTCGTTAGAAAAACTACACATGTCCGATCTAGGATTTGAACCCAGGACCTCGTGATCACAAAGCGATGCGCTTTGCCACTAGACCAACGAGGCATTCTCTTTAATTCTCCTTCATTTTCGTGGTAATAGAATATTAACATAGATATTAATTTCCTGTTCTTTTCTTGAAACTTCTCATAAAATACGTCAGTAAAGCCACTAAACACACTTGCAAAAACACGGCGAACAAGAATACTAACTAGTAAGTTAATCCAATAACTTACATAACTTAAACCCGTATAACGTATCTACCTTTATTTGACTTAGTCGGACGACGTTCGGTGCAAACACCAGACAGGTAGCTCCCAACTGTCGTCCAAATATATAAATTTTCTTCATAAACCGCACAGAATTACTTCCGAATACCGATATCTATGCGAAAGTTTTACATTTCAAACGGAGATATGCAAAAATACTGGCGGGTTATCGGAATTACATTTTTGAGGTGAATTTTAAAGTAAAATGGCAATAGGCCCGTCCTATTAAATTAGGACCCAATATCGTCCGCGTAATGTGGGTGAACATAATACATTTCTACCATCCGCGCTCGGGAAATATAAGCATCAAGGTGTTTCATTAATTTTTTAGATAATTTAAGAGAATATTATTGCCTATAATTTTTAATACTAGATCTTCCTAGGCCTCTGATCGTGTAATGTTATTTTATGACATTAGTACTACGATTAACCTGCGAGCGTGTATAAGACGAACTATGAGCTTAGAAGAAGCCAGAGAAGTCTGTAAGGAAAGAACCTGTGGGTACTCTGTACTCTCTACCTACCAAGGGATCTGGCTTGAAGATATAAATAGATATGTAGTGCTACGAGAGAATTTATGTTACAATGATCCCTTGTATATCAACCGAAAGACGTTCCCTACAGAACAAAAGTCTCCTCCAAAGATCGCCACGCCGTGGCGACAAATTTTTGTTTGCAATGGTCCCTTAATTCTATAAAATTAACACCAGTCAGCCAACGCATTCAATATCGATACGGACCTCCCTCAAAGTCCGAAATACATCCTAAAAATAGTTCTATTGTCGGACCGCAATCGCGTCGGACTGTAGAGTCGGCGATAATGTGGCCTGAATAAGTGATGTGTCTGCAAATAGAGCTGGCCACACCGCAGCTCTAGCGCCCTCGGCGTTAACCTGTGACAGATAATAAAACTGGCTGGACGATTCGCTCTAAATTTAAACAAAGTTAATTTTCACAAATTAACGGGCAAAGAGCACAGAATGCCTATATCACGAAATGAATACGTATTATAACTAGTTACGGTTTATTGCATACTTTTACCTATGATGTTATTCATATTCATATTTTATTTTGCGTTCCACAATGTTGATTGGATGGTAACATTGATCAGCTTAAAAGCTAGGTAGCAATCATGGACCCTGTCGGGCATAGCAAAGTGTTTAGGAGAGAGGAAGACTAGAAGGAATTTTAGTTTGAAAAAAATAAATATTATAAAATTTTTATATTGGAATACTTAGCTACGAACTGTTATTGTTGGTAGGAAGTCAGTAGTGATAGATTTTTAATAGATATATTATTATTATTATAGATGTATATAATTATTATAATTATAAATGTCAATTATTATCTATCTATCTATCAATAACCTCACGCCAGATCCCTTGCGGGGTAGGCAGAGAGTACAGAGTTCCAACAGGTTCTTTCCTTACATACCTCTCTGGCTTCCTCGACTCTCATAGTTCGTCTCATACACGCTCGCCGGTTACGGAGACTCTTGACTTTTCCATCAGATGAGACTCGGTTTATTTGGTCGTGGTAAGATAGTCTAGGTCTTCCCCGGTACCTGCATCCTTCCACTTTCACATTGTATATCTGTTTTGTCATTCTTTCCTCTGGCATTCTTTCTATATGCCCGAACCAACGGAGCATGCCCTTTCTCATCTTTACACCGATACTATCTTTCATACCTACTCGCTGTCTTACTATGCTGTTGCTAATGCGGTCGGTCAGCTTCACTCCGCACATCTTCCGCAGCGCTCGCATTTCTGCCGCATTTATCCTACTTTCATTCTCCTTCTTACATACCCAGCTCTCGCTACCATATATCATCGTTGGGACAAGAACTCCGTTATGTATGGCCAGCTGCGCCTTATGGCTTCAGTGCCGGCTCCCAAGTAGCTTTCCCATCGCACCATTCACTCTGTTCCCTGCACTCACTCTTCTCTCTATGACAGCGGTGTATTTCCCATCCTTACTGAAGGCGCATCCAAGATATACAAACTCATTCACTTGCTCCAGCACATCGTTACCAACCACAATCCTTACATTTGTTCTGGTTTCTTCCCTTTCAAAAACCATAATCTTGGTTTTCTTCACATTCAAGTGTAAGCCATTGATCATGCAGTCGTCTTTCATAACTGTGACTAGTGTTTGCAGATCAGTGGCTGTTGGCGCTATTAAAACCGCGTCATCTGCATAAAGTAGATGGTTTACCACTAAGTCACCCATTTGTACACCTTCATTCATCGCTTTCAGTCTTTGAAGACTTTTATCTAGATATACTATAAACAGTCTAGCGGACAACACGCAACCCTGCTTGACGCCGATTTTAACGTCAAACCAGGGTGACCTGTTACCACCCACCCGTACGCATGCCTTGCAGTCCACATAAGTAGACTGGACGGCCCGCAACAGAGTGCCATCTATACCATACTCTGGCAAAATGTCCCAAAGTCTCTTTCGCACAACTCTGTCAAATGCGTTCTCCAGATCTACAAAACCGCAGAAAACCTTCCGCCCCACTGCCAGATGCTTCTCTACGATGTTGCGGAGGGAGAAGACTTGATCCGAACATCCTCTTCCAGACCTGAATTCTAATCTATTATTATTATTATAAATATCTATTATTATTATTATTATAAATGTCTATTATTATTATTATAAATATCTATTATTATTATTATAAATATCTCCTATTATTATTATGGGGGTCTGTCCAAGAGCGTGCTAGTCGCGACCCCTGCCAGCCGTTACGGCTGCAATCTTGGACCGAACAAGTACCGCAGTGCGGGCTAGGGCGTCCCCCCGAGGCGACGCGTACCGGCCCGCCCCCGTCGGTACGAACATAGGTGGAAGCGGCGATGGGGGCCGCCACCCATCACGCCGGGCCCGAACTGGCGAGTCGTGGGGTGCAGAGTGCCGAATAGGCACCTGGAATGTAAGAGGTGGTATGGAAGATAAGATGCATGAGGTGATTGATGTAATGAAAGAGAGACGCCTGGATGCTCTGTGTGTTGTTACACACAGAGACTAAGCGAAGGGGCAGTGAAGCCTGGAGTGAGAGATTATGGCCTGCATGATGCGAGACTTCTCTGGGTCCGCTTGAAACTGGGTGTCACTAGAGTGTTTTTGGTTGGAGCCTACGCTCCTGTAAGCTCGTCGACACCCCCGGACCTGGAGAAGTTTTGGGATAATCTCAGGGAAGTTCTGGATCTGGCTGATGCGAATGAAAAGGTGATTTTGTGTGGCGACCTGAACGGATGGGTGGGAACCAGGCGGCAAACTTGCGACGCTGCTCTGGGTCCTTATGGTGATAAGAGAGTGAATGATGCAGGTAAGCTTATTGTAGATGTGTGTTTGGAAAGAGGTCTCCTTGTGTCCAATACAATATTCCAACACAAGGATATTCATATGTATACGTGGAGAAGAAATGAACAGAAAAGCATGATAGATTTGATCCTGGTAGATAACCGTCTCCGAAGTAAACTTCAAGATACCCGTGCATATAGAGGCCTCACTCTTGAATTGGACCACTATCTCGTAATTGCGCGGTTCAGTGGTTTGTTCAGGAAGTGGAGGCACTGGCGAGAGCGTATCCCCTTCGGAGGCCTTGAAAGAATCAAGGTTGAAAGGTTGCAAGATGAGAGCGTGAGGAGAATGTATGAAGACAGAGTCCGGGACAAGCTTTTGACAGCTAGTTCTTCGGACTCAAACATAGATGAATGCTGGAATTGTCTAAAAGAGAGTTTGGTAGAATCAGCGAAAGAAGTATGTGGCTGCTCAAAGAAACATAGCACAGCAAAAGGGGATGCATGGTGGGACACAGAGTTAAAAAGCTCTGTAGAAAGTAAGAAGAAAGCGTGGCAGGACTATGTCTCTTCTTTGAATCTAAATGACAGTATGACGGAGATGAAGAAAGAAATATACCGGCAATGCAAGAATGCCACCAAAACCTTAGTGAAAGAAAAGCGTGAAAGAGCTAGTGTGATTGAGGAGGAGAGGCTGACGAAGAACTTCGAGAATAACACCAAACTCTTGTGGAGCAAGGTGAGTAAGGCTCGAGGTGATTCGTCAGGCTCCAGAATGGAAAAGATAAAATCTAAGGATGGTGACATTCTTGCAGACACACAAGCTGTGCTAAGCCGGTGGAGTGAATTCTTTGGAGAAATGTATGAGAATGCCCCGGATCCTGGTGCCACAGACGAGCCCAGAGGCGAGTTTGCGGCACCAGAATCCACAGAGGACATCACTATGGAAGAAGTTGAATGGGCGATACGAAGTATGAAAAATGGTAAAGCTGCGGGAATAGACATGATATCTGCCGAGATGATTAAATATGGTGGAACTTGCGTCCGGGACGCTTTTTGGGTCCTCGCAAATCTTTGCTGGAAGACCGGTAGAGTCCCTACAGATTGGCGCCGCGCAGTCATAGTACCCTTGTATAAAGGCAAGGGCTCACAATATGACTGCGCCAATTACAGGGCCATCAGTTTGATCAGCTTGGCAGCTAAGGTGTATGGTAAAATTATTGAACGGAGAATGCGCGAGAAGTCCGATGGAGTGTTGTGTGAGGCACAGGGAGGTTTCAGGTCCGGAAGAGGATGTTCGGATCAAGTTTTCTCCCTCCGCAACATCGTAGAAAAGCATCTGGCAGTAGGCCGGAAGGTTTTCTGCGGTTTTGTGGACCTGGAGAAGGCGTTTGACAGAGTCGTGCGAAAGAGACTTTGGGACATTTTGCCAGAGTATGGTATAAACGGCACCCTGTTGCGAGCCGTCCAGTCTACCTACGTGGACAGCAAGGCATGCGTACGGGTGGGTGGTAACATGTCACCTTGGTTTGACGTTAAAATCGGCGTCAAGCAGGGTTGCGTGTTGTCCGCTAGACTGTTTATAGTGTATCTGGATAAAAGTCTTCAAGACTGTGTGCGATGACTGAAGGGGTAAAAATGGGTGATCTAGTGATAAACCACCTATTGTATGCAGATGACGCGGTTTTGATAGCGCCAACAGCCACTGATCTGCAAACACTAGTCACAGTTATGAGAGACGACTGCATGAACAATGGCTTACATTTGAATGTGAAGAAAACCAAAATTATGGTTTTTGAACGGGAAGAAACCAGAACGAATGCAAGGATTGTGGTTGGTAACGATGTGCAAGTGAATGAGTTTGTATATCTTAGATGCGCCTTCAGTAAGAATGGGAAATACACCGCTGATAAAGAGAGAAGAGTGAATGCAGGTAATAGAGTGAATGGTGCGATGGGAAGGCTACTTAGGAGCCGGCACTTAAGCCAAAAGGCGCAGCTGGCCATGCATAACGGAGTGCTTGTCCCAACGCTGTTATATGGCAGTGAGAGTTGGGTATGTAAGAAGGAGAACGAAAGCAGGATAAATGCGGTCGAAATGCGATCTCTGCGGAAGATGTGCGGAGTGAAGCTGACCGACCGCATTAGCAACAGCATAGTAAGAAAGCGAGTAGGTATGAAAGATAGTATCGGTGTAAAGATGAGAAAGGGTATGCTCCGTTGGTTCGGGCATATAGAAAGGATGCCAGAAGATAGAATGACAAAACAGATATACAATGCGAAAGTGGAAGGATGTAGGTGCCGGGGAAGACCTAGACTATCTTACCATGACCAAATAGACCGTGTCTGAAGGGCAAGTCAAGAGTCTCCGTAACCGGCGAGTGTGTATGAGACGAACTATGAGAGTGGAGGAAGCCAGAGAGGTATGTAAGGAAAGAACCTGTTGGAACTCTGTACTCTCTGCCTACCCCGCGAGGGAGCTGGCGTGATGATATAGATATTATTATTATTATAAAATGTCTATTATATTAAGTTATCTTTTATGCCAGCGTAAAATATATTTATTATTATAATAATATAGTTTAGTCTACGTCACACGCAATTTAAAATATTCTGGTGTTATAGGTAGTGAATTTATTTGTGATGAGCATTTCTTTGTCATTCATATATTCGTCAACAGGGTAAAATGTTTTTGTGATTAGTAATTCTTTTGTTTTATTTATAAATTTACTAAAGTTAGGTTCAATTTTTATTGGGTCGGGTAGTTTATTGTATATCTTTACAGACATCACGTATGGGCTATTTGAGTGTAGTGTTATCCGAGAAGCGGGTTGAACCAGTGTGTTTCCATGTCTCAAGGATCGGTTTTTATATGTGTCTGCTCGTGTTGTGAAAAAAGTGCTATGCTTCCTGACAAATATTGCATTGCATATTTCAAATATGTAAATACACGGTAATGTTAATATTTTATGTTTTTGGAACAGAGGTTTGCAACTATCGGTTTGTTTGATATTACCAAGGATGCGTATTAGCTTCTATTGTAGAATAAAAAGTGTAGTTGCATTTGTACTGTTTCCCCACATTATAATTCCATAGCTGAGCCAAGCATATCCATAGGCATAATAGGTTGATAATGTGGTTTGTAAGTCTGTCGCTTTTTTGATTTCGCGTAAGGCATAAATGAATTCTGAAATTTCTGTGCTATATTTTGTACGTGTGCTTTCCAGTTTATATGTGTGTCGATGGTAAGTCCTAATAGAGTGAATGCATCCACTGTTCTTATATTTGTATTATTAAATGAAAATTTCACCGGTAATGGTGATTTTTGATAGGGATAGAAAGTCATTAGCTTGGTTTTTTTATAATTTATTTCTAAATTATGTGCATACATCCAGTTATTTATTTTATTTAAGATGCAGTGGAGCTGATACATATTGCTCCCTATTCTGTAAGTATGATGCAAACCATTTGTGTGCCACACCGCGTATGCCTATCCCATAAAGTTAGTCCAATAGGATGTTAGTTTCAATACCTTTAAATCCTCGTTAATGCCTCGTTAAAAGGAAGATAATCGATTGGGTAGGTGATATTTTCCTTGACGTACTTACATTCCTTTCACTTTCTTTAGTAAGCATTAACAATCTACAGGGGTTGTGACCAGACTTCCAAATTTTATTCCCACCACAGACTGTTGAAACTAAGAATAGGACAGTCAAAACACTACTACTACCAGAATTTCAAGATGAAAACTGAATTCATTAAGAACATAATCTATACATACATATACTAAAACTGTAACGAATTCGTGTCTGTACATGGAATATTTATAGGAAATAACAACCCAGGGGTATCATACTACCGAAGTTGAAGCCAATTCTACAAATTTTGGCTTTCGAGTCTGTTTGTCATGATAATTTATGCCCTTGAACAGACGTTCAAGGGCATAAATTATCATCGCGCAAAAACGACCGGACGGATGTTGCCTTGCATGCAGTTACCTTATATATTTGACTACCATATTATGTAATATTTATCCCGAAAAATCGAGGAATGACGAAAATAAACACAACATTGAGTTTCTAAAAAGACACTTTACTCCAAACCAGTTTGATAGATTAAAATGAAATGTTGTGTGATGTTAACATATACATTTGATTTTGACCCTCAGATATGATTTCTTGCATGATCAGATGATGCAGTCAGAATTGTCTCTTTGGGAGTAAAATCTTTAACACACGAGACTTTGCATATTAATTTGTTTAATGTACCGAAACATGATTTTGATCATGAACATGAGTTGCATATTTTTACGAGAAGAATGACACGAAATGTACTGACAACACTTTGTTACATACTTAGCTCTCATACAACAAAAAAAGAACTCATCGGTGCGCGATACTGACTGTTACTGTACCTTTTTAACAGACTTCAAACAGGAGGAGGTTCTATGTTCGGTTGTAAGTATGCTTTTTTTTATGTATGTTCAGTGATATTTCCGTCAATTGTGGACCGATTTTGATGATTTTTCTGCTTTGGGTTCAGTATAGCTCCAAGGTGGTCCCATTTTAATTTCATTGGCATTGGACCTTGGACTCAGAAGATACATCAGGGAACTCCTTAACGACAAACAATAGGCATGTGTAAATTGAGATATTATGGGTATAACGTCACTCCTATAGGTACCCTACTATAGAACTAAGCCGTATATTAGCCAACTTCAAAAAAGGAGGTTCATAATTCGTCCTTTTTTATAACTCCTTTGCTTATGAACCGATTTTGATGATTCTTTTTGCATTGGGTTCAGTATAGTTTTGAGGTGGACCTATTTTAATGTTATTGGTATTGGACTTTGAAGATACAAGAGGGAACTCCTTAACGGCGAACAGCACGAATGTATAGATTCCGTTATTATAGTCATTATATTAATCCTGTAGGTACCTTACTGTACAACTCAGCAAAATAATATAATATCGGTATATAAATATTACAAAATAATTCACTTGTCACTTAAAATTGTAAAATAAAAACTTTTAAACAAAAAAGGTAAACCGACTTAAAAAAGCAAAAAATAAATAATTGAAGTCGGTGCCAAGTAACCGACTGCACCAACCAGCACCGACTTCAAATATTTATTTTTTGCTCTTTGAAGTCGGTTTACCTTTTTTTAAAAAGTTTTTATTTATACATTATTACGCAAGATCTTTGGTGGGGTAGGCAGAGAATGTTTCAGTCGGAGCCATTTTATCAATAATAAATAGATACACTGGTAATCCTTCCCGAAAAGAAAGTACCTGGGTGTTGTATATAAAGTATGTGTTTTTCTATGAGATCGCGTTAGCGTTAACGATAAATTTCAATAAGATCGCACTAAAGATTATATCATATTTTACAAAACCGCCCTGTACAGGCTAAGACGGAACCTGTTCATAGAGATATTATAGTCTGGTGGAAGTTGATAGAATATATTTGATGAATATAAAAGTTATCGCTACACGGTTCTTGCAGGATAGTTGTTATTTCTTCATACTAAAACTGATAAACGGATTTAATAGAAAGTTAATTTGAAGGTGTCTTATTTCGTAAAATAATAAAAATAACACTTTAATCCCGAAAAATTACAAGCCTTCTGCGGGATAGCTATTATTTTTCATACTTAAACGGCTGAACAGTAGGGAATCTTAAGTCGTGAAATAATAATACAAGATACTTTGTTTATACACTAGATCATGCCTATACTACCCGTATAAATGATATGTAGAATCATACCAGTATGCATTTGATTTATCGGCCTACGGGAAGGTCTTAAAATATCAATCTTATTTTGGTTAAATAAAAGCCCTGCAATCCTCTGATTGCAGGGCTTTTATTTAGATTGCCCATAGATTGCAGATAGCTAGAGGCCTGTGGATTTTTTAAAGTTGTTCTACAACGAATTTACGAATTATTAGCAAAATTTTCAATACTTGATTTAAGTGTTAAAGCGTAGATCGGTCAACTTACTTTATCAAGTAGATGCAGGCACGACCCTAGCACCTTACCCTACCTTTGTCAAATTACAAAATAAAGTTTTAGTAATAAAATAAAAGAACACCGTCACGTCTGTATTCCCCAGGCGGGGTGTACTGTGTACACGCACTCTTCGGCGACAATGTTAGGACCTTTAATAGTATATCATTATACCGGGCATAACAGACTCCGGACTTATACTGGAAATCGTTATATCGAAAAATTACACTTTGCCCAACCTAGTATTCGAACCCAGGACCTTGTGATTGATACACGCATTATCCGCCATTAGCCCAACGAGGCAATTTCAGTAACAACATAAACTAATTCGTCCTTAAACCACATTTCATTTTAATACCACAATTTATTCGCGTCCTCCGTAACGACGTCGAGATATCATAATAAATTGAATATTAACGTCCATTTCATTGGCAAATTAACGAATTTCCCGTTGCGTTCCGTTACGTAGGCAAATTAGAAGATTTAAAGTCTCGCAACACTGTAATACCTACCTCGTGATTTATTTTCCCGTGATATTTTATTAAGGGTATAAAACATTTCGCACCCGCGTCACGAGAAAACCCTTTCTTTATCCGTTGGACCATAATTCTCTTAAGAGTTGATCATATTGCCAGGTGCAAAAAATTACATATAAAAAAACACCGTCACGCCTATATTCCCCAAACGGGGGTGGCAGATGTGTACTGAGTACACCCACGTTTCGCCGACGATGTTAGGTCCCATGTAATAGGGGGCCTATTGCCATATACCGGGCACAATTCCAGACTCCGGACTCGACTAGGAAGTTTTTGTTAGAAAAACTACACTTGTCCGACGTAGGATTTGAACCCAGGACCTCGTGATCACAAAGCTTGCCACTAGACCAACGAGGCATACATATATATCACGTTGTTTTGTATACCCATGAAAAGGAATAGTCGAAAACCAACGATCATGCTAAGTTAAGGAATAGTCGTGTGAGAGACTTTTTCTCACCAGTAAGACAGAATAGGTTGTAAAAAGTACTGTACACATACAGAGAAGTTCGAAAAAAAATTGCAAAAAAGATTTCCAACAATCCACATTTCACTGAAATGTTCTTAAGCAATCTAACGTAATCTGGTTCGGTAATTCAGTTGCATTTCTTACCCAAAGTGATAAAACTATGAATAGTTCCGAAAGCAGTGTGTATTCTGGAATTGTGGAACTGCCGTATGACTAAGGTTGATGTAAGTCTTTTTTTATTTTTTTTAAAAACGTAGCCCCACACTAGGATTTATTCCTGTGTCGTGGGTGCGTTTAAAAACATGAAAATTCACAAACAAATACCCAGACCGGAACAAATAATTGTGGATCACACAAAGATTTGTCCCGTGCGGGAATCGAACCCGCGACTATTCGACACAGTGGGCGGAGCAGCTCAAGCTCTTAACCACTGAGCTAAATCGTCCGTCCTGCGCTAAAGTCGAAGAGTGATGTTGTGAATTTGTCTTAATTTTCAAAACTTGAGCTATTTCCAATAATAACGTTGTAATATTGGTGGAATATTAACCATTATGTATCTTATATGTGGATGAGTAAAGGTAATTGAAAACGTGCCTTTTCGATTTCCCTTAAAACGTCCGTCGCAATTGGTATGTAAAGTATCCGTCGCTTTACTATCCAGGGTGGGGTACTTCATCAATTTCATTATCATCGTTGTTAAGTTTATCAGGGAGTTGAATTAATTTAAACACACGATTATGCATCTCACTAGACACTGGCAAAATACACTTAAAATTAGTGTGAAGGCATAACTTAAAGAAGAAGAAGAACTGCCGTATGGCCACTATCCATATACGCTCATATTATAGGATCATCATCCTTTACTATTAGGACCGAGCACCGTCGGCGATAATTGACTGTACACAGTACACCTTTATCACATCTCCTTGTGTAGGATAGGAGTGACAGTGTTTTTAAGTTTTTGAATAATATTATCAAACATGTCACTATTTGATCCTGTAAAAAGAGCGACCTACTGTCTACTACAGAGATTACACGTTCAGTCTGTTATGGGTGGTTAATATTTATCAATATTAAATTCACGGATAAATTTACCTACTATTTTATATGCAAACTCTGGCAAAATACAGTTACCAAATCTATCCTAAGTGCTGATTAGTTATGGACTTCTTGATACGCGTTACTCGGCAATTAAAATCGGTTAGTTTAACGGTCGCATAGGGCTGTTCAGAGATGATGAAATTCGTATGTAGACCTACTTGTAACTTTAACTGTCGATTAGTCTGTTTCAGACTTCACTCGAGGGTGGTGATAAAGGTCCTAAGAGAGATGCCGTTATGTGTTAAAATAGGAAGTTGTAAATGCTTCTCTTGCTTGTCTTTTTTACGTATACCAGTATCTCTGACTGACTGTCCGTCAAACTAATCGTGTAGTCCTTCTCATCACAGGAACAACAAAACAGGAAATATATTAATATAAGTTATAAAATAGTATATGCCTGGTACATATGGTAGGCTCGCCCCCTATTAGATGGGACCTAACATCGTTGGCGAAAAGTGGGTGTACTGAGTACACCTCTGCCAACCCCGCTTGGGGAATATAGAAGTGAAGGTGTAATAAAACAGTTGGAAGATAAAGCTCGAAAACTGGGCTTAGTGGCGTACCTTGGAAGACTCTTATGACCAGCAGTGGACTGTTGCGTTCTAATGATAATAAAAAAACTTCTTCTGTGTCAATATCTTTTTCACTACTTAATAAAAGTTATAACCAGTTCCAAAAGTAACAAATTTTTTCTCTTCAATTCCAGCATATTTTTGTAAAACAAATCTTATAAACCCCACATTCAAAACTAAAACATTTACATTAAACGTTCCCCATTATGTCATATCCATTATAAGCCATATTCCTCTTAAATTCTCAGCTTCCCTCTGGAATAAAGGAAGCTGTACAATAAAGTAAGTGTGTGGTGCCAAAATATGTATCTTTTTTAACATCTCCATCTCAAAGGCAAGTTAAAGCGTCTGGGTGTAGTCCCGCCGTCCCGTCGCCGACGGCATTAAGATACTCCTCGTGGATGCCTAAAATGCCATCAGGTATGAAGGTAAAATGTATGTTTTGGGTTTTCATAGTGTTTTATCTGTTTGTTTAGTAATTTGGTTAGGTAATATAGATTGTTGGATTTGAAGGAATATATTTGGGTATTGTGTTTGAATTGAAAAAGAAAACAGAATTCCTTATTAACTACAAGGTTAATAAAGCTAAATGTTAATTGCAATAAACTCAGTCACACCTATTATGCCCTGTATGGAATGTATGGTATTACAGTCTATTCTCAGTACATTACAGACTATTGGTATTATACCGAGCACAATTTCCGACTCTGGACTGTTGTAGATAATTTCAGATTTGAAATAAAACTTTGTCAGATCTATATTTCAAACCCAGGACCTCTGCTGCCAGACGCATCAGAGGTCCTGGGTCCATAAATTTACTAGAAAGCTACCTGCTACTTTAGGCTTTTATATCTTAGTGTTTGAAATATTCATAAATTATGATTCATATACAAAGTAAATCTATATCATCACCCCTTCCTTGTTGCGATCCCTTGCGGGGTAATTATAAAGAAGGAGTGAATTTTATACACTTTATCACTATTAGACCCCAAAACTTAAGTTTTTCCGACATCTTTCCGTTAGATAAATAATTCTTAATTTAAAAAAGACTTTTCAAATTAGGTACGATATATTTTTTTCTATGAGCACTGGTCCAAAAAATAAATTATTCTTATAAGTTTATGTCATTCTTGGCTTGTAGACACAAGCAGCATTTTACCAGCCAGTATTGCCATTCTAGCTTGTAATTGCCAAATTTATGGCACCCTACACTAACGTAATTGTGGTCCTCCGCCGGTGGCATGCATCACTCCAAATTAGATTCAGAGGAAACTGGCAAAATGGTTGTCAGTGAGAGTGGGCACGTTATTTATCGTCGCGTGCGATGCAAAGCACCGTACTCCGGTGACAGTTCGGATGTTTTATGGCTGGTATATGGGAATAAGCTGGATGATACTGTGTAAACAGTGTATAATTATGCGTAGATATAAATTTCGGTTGTTTTAAGTATTTACATTGTTCGGTGAGTAAAGCACGAATCAGAATTTATTTTTTTATTTTTTTATTCATGTAAACCATTACAGTATTTATGAATCGTCAGAAAAGTAACAAAGACTCTACCGCCACTTCGGAATGTCATTCCTGTGGAGAAGAAGGGCAAGAAACTCCACGGTTACTCTTTTAAAATAAAAAATTACAATCTTTTTCATCTACATTCTGTTGTGGGGTATGGGAGAACAATGTAGGTTGGTCATCAGGTGAGTCTAAGTTAAAAGAGCGAATAACACTATTTATGAGAATGGCTACATGGTTCCCTCAAAAAAGTACACATTGTGTTAAATTAATAGAAGGAAGAGAGGGAATGTTAACTAACAACAGTTGAATAGGTTGTCATGACTCAAGTGGAGCTGGAATAGCATCAATCCAAGCATTTTTATCATTTAAATAATCTTCTATTGAATAATAAGCTTGCTTACAAAGTGTTCGTTACACAAGCTTTGAACTTATTTTCACTAAGTTTAGTGACGTCAATTGGAATTTTGTTATAAAATCTCACACAGTGCCCCATGAAACACGTGTGAATTTTTGACAGACGAAACTGCGGTTGATCTCATTTATTTCTATGTCGTGTGTTATAGCAATGTCTATCACCTAGCTGATTAAAAAGATCTAATTTTTTTCTAGTATACATAATGTTTTCATAAATATATTGACATGGGACCGTCATGATATTAGCTACCTTGAACAGTTCTCTTAACGAGTCGCGACTACTCAAGCTATAGATGGCCCTAATAGCCCTTTTTTGCAAGATAAAAACAGACTCAATGTCCGCATCTAAGTTGAGGACGGCTTGTTCCTATAGAGGTTAAGCTGCTTCGATCGAGTAGTTACGGGTGTAATCGTACGTCGTAAAAATCCTAAAAATTCGTACGGACTGGTGGCTATTGTCGTATCGCGGAGCGGCGGCTGTCTGTCCCTAGAGAGCGTATATAGAGGTCGAGGATACGTTGCTGCCCTTGTCCGAGGCATTGTTATTGTTGGCGTTTATTTTTCGCCCAACCGCCGACTCTTTGAATTCGAGGACCTCCTGTTGCGGTTGAGTGCCCTGGTCGCCCGATCTCGCCCTCATCCTATGCTTGTGCTGGGGGATTTTAACGCTAAATCCCCGGCTTGGGGTTCTCCCACCGCCAACGCGAGGGGCGAGATGCTGAAGGAGTGGGCCGTAGAACAGGGACTGCCTGTTCTTAATAGGGGAGCAACCCCCACCTGTGTCAGGCGAAATGGCGGCTCAATAGTGGACGTGTCGTTCGCCAGCCCTGATTTGGAGCGCCGTGTGCGGGGGTGGCGGGTTGTGGACTCGGTGGAGACGCTGTCTGACCACAGATACGTCAGGTTTAGCGTCTCTACCCGGTCTCGCAACATTAGAAGAGACATCGGGGATGAGTCTGGCCCTCGATGGTCACTGGCCCGTCTAGATACGGAGGCCCTGCTCGAGGCTGCCGAAGTGCAGTCTTGGCCTTCGGCGCCGGTGGCCCCTTACGATGTGCAGCGGGAGGCTGTGTGGGTTAGAGAGGCGCTGCCCGCGATGTGTGATGCGGCTATGCCCCGTGTGCGGCAGAGGATTTCTGGTAGGCGTCAGGTGTACTGGTGGTCGCCGGATATCGCGCAGCTTCGCCGGGCTTGCGTGGCGGCGCGCCGCCATTACACCAAGTATCGAAGGTGGAGGGGACGAAACATAGCCGTCGGACCCACTGAGAGGGAGGAGGAGCTCTATGCCGCGTACGGGGCTGTGAGAGGGATCCTGCGGGACGCCATCCTGAGGGCGAAAGTCCGAGCCCGAGAGGAGCTCTTGGCGTCCCTCGATGCCGATCCGTGGGGCCGGCCGTACAGGATGGTGCGAGGCAAACTGCGCCCCTGGGCTCCGCCGCTGACCAGCTCCATGGAGCCGCGACTGGTAGAGGAGGTGTTGGCGGGCCTGTTTCCAGGGGAAACGGAACACACCCCGCCTGCCATATTTCGTCCACCGGGATATGCCGCGCCGTCGCGCGACCTTGCGGTTCCTGCTGTATCCGATGTGGAGATGGATATTGCGGTCCGCAGGCTTCGGGCGAAGAAGGTGGCACCTGGACCTGATGGCATCCCGGGGCGGGTGTTGGCCTTGGCCTGTGGGCGTTGGGGCCCCGCCTGAGAGGGTTTTACTTGGAATGCTTAGGCCGGTGCGGAATCAGGGCCGGTTTCCGCAGTTGTGGAAGACTGGGAAACTGGTCCTGATTAGAAAAGAGGGACGACCAGTGGACTCGCCGTCGGCTTACCGCCCGTTGGTGATGCTCGACGAGGTGGGAAAACTCTTTGAGAGAGTAATTGCTGGTAGGTTAGCATCTTACGCGGGTGGGGCCCGACCTTAGTGACTGCCAATTCGGCTTCAGGCGGGGTAGGTCCACCATCGATGCAATCCAGCGAATTGGGGCGATGGTGGCGGAAGCTATTTCTGGAGGGCGGGTGCTGTTGGCAGTGTCAATAGACATTGCCAACGCGTTCAATTCAATCCCCCACAACAGAATCATTGCGGCCCTAACGCACCATGGGGTGCCGCATTACCTCCGCTGCATCGAGGTACCCTGGGCAGGAGCAATGGGGTGAGAGAGGCGTGGGATGTGGTGTTCCACAGGGGTCGGTACTAGGACCTCTCTTGTGGAACATCGCATACGATTGGGTCTTGCGTGGTGCGTTGCTGCCGGGAGTGGCGGTAACGTGCTACGCGGACGACACGCTAGTCACGGCAAAGGCGAGGACACACCGGGATGTGGCAATATTGGCGACAGCGGGCGTATCCCACGTTGTCGGGAAAATCCGACAGCTCGGATTAAGTGTGGCTCTCCAGAAGACGGAGGCTGTCACATTCCACGGACCCAGGAATCCTCCGCCTCCCAATGCCCACATTGTGGTTGGAGGGGTCTGCATCTTCATCGGCAGACAGTTCAAATACCTGGGTCTGCTTTTGCACAGCCGCTGGCGATTCGAGCCACATTTTAAAACACTGGCTCCCAAGCTAATCAGAACTTCGGGGGCGCTGGCTGGGCTCCTGCCTAATCTTGGTGGTCCGGAGGCATCCTGCCGGAGGCTATATGCGGGTATTGTGCGGTTTGGGACCGCAGCCCATATCGGGGCCCTGTATGGGGCCCCGATATGGGCTGAGTGCCTGACGCTCGGTAGCATTGCGCTCCTACGCCGACCACAGTGCTTGCTGGCTGCCAGGGTAGCCCGCGGGTACCGCACGATCGCTTATGAGGTAGCCACCCTGCTAGCTGGAATGCCACCATGGCACATTGAGGCGAGGGCCCTAGCCACCGCTCACCGCTGGCGCAGGGACGAAAATCCGGAGCCTAGAGCTTTAGGAGCTCGGCGGAAGGAGGTCCAGAGAGCGGTCCTGGAGGAGTGGCGCGGGCTATTGAGCCAACCCAGTGCTAGACACGCCACCATCGCTAATATCTTTCCGATATTCTGGCAATGGGTTGAGAGGCGGCACGGGGTACTTACCTACCGACTGACACAGGTGCTGTCTGGGCACGGCTGCTTCGGGCGGTACCTGTGCCGGATCGGTCGGGAGGAGATGGCGGAGTGCCACCATTGCGGTGATTCGGAGGACACAGCCTCGCATACCCTACTGGTGTGTCCGGCTTGGGGTGTGGAACGACAGCAATTGGCCGCTGAGATCGGAGGGGCGACGCTCTCACTCCCGGCTGTGGTATCGGCCATGGCGAGAGGGAGAACGCCTGGGTGGCTATGGTCGCATTCTGCGGGACCGTAATGGCGGCAAAAGAGGTGGCAGAACGGGAGCGGGAGGAGACTAGCGTGAATCCCGCTCGTAGGAGGCGAGTTGGGCGGAGGCGTAGAGCGTATGCCGCTACTGACCTCCGCCCACCTTGAAAAGTGGCCTGCGGGCGCCGAGCGTGGGCAGGTGACCAGTAACAGGCCTGTGACGGAAGTGCGCTGCGTCCTGCGCACCCTCACAAAGAATGCACAAGGCACAAAGGAGAGGTCTGTGGAAATAGACCAGGCCCGCCCGTGCCGCAGATGTTCTACCACTTGGCAATTCCTGCGGTACGGCAATTGGGCAAGAGACGGACGCCGGGGGGGTTTTAGTGGGTGCGAGCCCCACATAACTGCCACATCACCAAGTCCAGGATGTGGCAGTATGCGGCAGGCATTTCCCCCCCGGAAAAAAAAGGGTGTAATCTTCGTACAAGACAAAACTTCGGGATCCAAATAAACAATTCCTACAGGACAACAGTAAAAAAAACTCGAAGGGGAATAATATTAGATTAATGGGAAATGTAACCGGCGAGCGTGTATGACACGAACTATAAGAGTAGAGGAAGCCAAAGAGGTGTATAAGGAAAGAACCTGTTGCGACTCTGTACTCTCTGTCTACCTTGCAAGGAAACTTACGTGATGATATAGATATAGAAAAATATTAGAATTTCTTAAATTCGTTTCGTCAATTATAGATTTAAATTTCTTATTTTATATTAATTACAATACCTATATAAAGATTAAGGAAGGATACTTATAGGGCATAATTAAAACTCAGAAATTCCTTTCCAAAGTACCTACTAAACCTTTAGTAGGTAGCTCATCCTCATTGTTTTCACGAATTTTGGAAATGGCGCTATAGTAAAATTTGTGTACAAACACAAGCATTTTATTTTTTCTGAATTATGACTATGTTTATCCATTATAAATTCTCTAAACATTTTCCACATTTCACATGAGAAACTCACTCCACTAACAAAAGAGGTTACCTAATTATCATAATGAACAATAACAAAAGATAAAAGTCCACGTCCAACATTCCAAAACAGGCGAAAACTTTAGAACAGAAAGCTCTTACGAAATTACAGAACAAATCCTTTGAAATTTTCATTTAAACAGCTCCTTAACTGGCTTGTACGTCTAACTGGTAACTCGCTATTTGTTGGCAACTTAGACGCCGCCGCGGGCGACATCTTTAATTTATTTTCCAAAATTAACGTCGTCTGACAACAACTGAGCCTTACTTGTCTTTATAGAGTTGTTGATACCGTGTAGCTCTTTGGATACAAGAATAGGAATGTTTCTTTTTATTCTTGAATGTCAGAAAAGGCAACTACTAGAGCTCTAAACTGTATATCATCTGTTTAAATGAAGGCAATACCTCCCACATTGGGAAGAAATTTTTAAAATACTAACTGGTAATTATTAAGATAACTATCTGAATACATCTCATCAGCTTAAGAAAACATACATTACATTGCTATCCCATAGAATTCAAACATAGAAGAATAGGAGCCGTATTTTAGTAACAAATAATTCTCAAAGAGTTTCCATAACCGGCGAGCGGGTATGAGACGAACTATGAGAGTGGAGGAAGCCAGAGAGGTATGCAAGAAAAGAACCTGTAGGAACTCTGTACTCTCTGCCTACCCCGGAAGGGATCTGGCGTGATGATATAGATAGACAGATCTATCTGATAGAACTAACAAATAAGTTAAAATGACGGACGATTTAGCGCAGTGGTAAAGAGCTTAAGCCGCTCCGCCCACTGTGTCTTATAGTCGCGGGTTCTATTCCCGCACAAAACAAATCTTTGTGTGATCCACAATTATTTGTTACGGTCTGGGTACTTGTGTATGTCAATTTTTATGTTTGAAAACGCACCCATGAAGTCGAAATAATAAATCCTAGAGTAGGACCACGTTTTAATAAAGAGATTAAAAAAGAGTTCATTTGAAAAATAACTTCGTATTAACAAAATACAAGCTTGCCTTACTCTGGTACTGAATTTAGTAGCTTACTTCGTTTAAGCATAGCTTAAGTATAGCAAGCGCACTCCATAGAAAGAGTGCAACCAACCGTGTGATATTAAAGTTCATGCACAAAACAATAGTCACACTATACCGTATTAAATAATTAATAATTAACTAACAGACGTGTGATATTAAAGGACTGTATTCAGTATCCGGCTATTATTGGAATGTACGTACAAATTTGCATTTTGGTTACACAGCATATATGTGTTACAATCGTATTTTTACATCATACCTGATATCATGTTTGTTAAACCAATCATATTCTATATTAGGCAGTAAAGATCCGGTGATAGATGTAAAAAATTTAATAACTTTAGGTTTGCAGTTGCTTTTTTATTGGTCTATACAAATAAATAATTTATGACTTCGATTTTGATTTTGAGTTTGACTTCCGTAAAAAGCTAGCTGACCTAATAAGCTGTAGTCCAACCCATACCGAACGGAAGTTACCGACTTCATCTGAGCTAAGTCGCGTCTGCTTAGATTGAATTCCTTTTGCCTTCATACCTATTCCCCAATCAGCTGTTACTTTGTTAGCTGGAAAACTGACTGAACTGACGGGATGTGCAATTATAGGGGAAAGAGGAACGTAGCTAGTACTTGAATCGTGAAGCAATGTAGGTACCTATAACTCCTCAAACAATTTGCAAAATAGATTAAAGTAACATATGTATTAATAATCTTAAAAAAATCCGGGAAAGTATGGAGTAAGAATAGATAAAGAATTACCCACTGCAAAATGGATAATCCAAATGAATTTTCCACCGTTCCCAAAGTGAAGGTGGCAAAGTTACGAGTATCTATTAGCTAAATATCGCTGACAATGTTAGGTCCTAATATAATAGGGAGCGAGCCAATTTACCGGACAGAATTCCAGGCTCAGAACACTAAGAATTTTCGATAAAAAAGCATATTTTTCCCACCTAAGACAAAAACCAAGGACCTTCACTTTGCGCCATTAGATCACCGAGGCAGTCAGATGCAAGAGGCGGCTAAATTCAACCACGAACTTCGTGATTTTAGACTGCTCCTACTTATTTCAATTCTATTCATTTATATAATACAGAAAAATCCTTACATTCTCCAAACCAAAAAGTTCCTCCCTAATCTCCACAAACTTTAAAACTAAAGCGAAGCAGTTAGTAATGATACAATGGTCCTATTTCGGCTAACTTACCCATATAAACAGCGCACTGGGGACATAAAGGAGAGCCGGGAAGATTGGTCCACGCGGCACAATGCGCGCCATTGTTGCGCCAACAAAGGGATGGATCTATTAATTAAGCCACGGACAGATCGCTCTTGTTGCTGCAATCATAATTGTACTTCATGCTATGAGGCACATTGCATGTATGAACCGTGCGCATACAGTAGCATAAAAAAGTGTCGAAATGAATTAGAAGGATGTAGGTACCGGGAAAGATCTGTTCCTTTAGCTTAGGAAAATCCCGCGTAGAACTATCACGATCCTCGAGGCAGCGATGCCCCTCTATATCATTCTTCGAAAAGACCGCCAGAGGGGAGGAAGAGACTTAAACTCGCTATTCTTGCACTGAGCATTTCATGCTGTCCGCCGATGAGGTTGGGGGAAAGACTCCATAAACGGCATGTGTGTATGAGATAAATGAGGGTGGAGAAAGCGTGAGAGGTCTGCAAAGAAAGAACCTGTTGGAGCTCTGTCTCTCTGCCTACTGTGGAAGGGGACAGCGTATTACCAGTAGTATTAACAGTAAAAGAATTCAATTGGGAATAGCACCATTCGTTTCGTCTGTTGATGGAGCAAGGACTAGGTTTTTTGAGTAAAAAGGCACAATTCTTACTGGAAAGACTTATTTAGCAATAGCTAAGTATGTGGTGCGGGTCACTTTTTTGCCTCCATTATGGTTGGAATGATGGCTGCTGTAGTAATCATACTCGTGAACAAGTGCTGCTTGTGAAGACTGGTCCACCTGGAATTCTTTAGACTCATACTTTCTTTCGGCAGTAGCTGGTAGACAAAATTGACTCTAGTTTTTTTCATTTTCTTTTCAAATTGGATTCGAAGAAGAAGACAATTTAGAAGAAGTAAACAATTTAACAACAAAGTAACCGCAAACAAAACACATTCAGCTTTTTCTTAAACCCGCCAAGTTTACTTATGTTATCCTGCTGTACGTACTAAAACGGTTCGTCGGATGTATCGGTATTTAGAAAAACCGGACAGGTGGTAGTAGGACTTACGCTCTGAGAGTTCAGTACAAGCTTAATTACGGAATTTAACTTTGCTATAGTAGAAAAATATTTTTGTCCGATATTATTCAAAAGTAACAATTTTCAGATATTTTCCTTTAGGTTGTTTTTTGCCAAATTTCATGATTCTAGGTGAACTAGAACTATCCCATAAATTCTGTTGAGTGAGTTTACAAAATATTATAATGTGCCAGTAATTTCCATATCCTTTCGATTGCATTTACTTAAGCTGCAGGGAAATCCGGTTGTGGCTGGGTGTTGGTCTAACCTCCAGCTAATTGAATACGTTATTTTTAAGTCATGTATGGCATGTATTTTTAAGTAATAAAGGCTATTAACAATAAAGTAAATATTTTTACACCGCCAACAGACTGTAAAACTTAGAATTTCAAATTTTATTTCACTTAACATCTCTTTACGTTCCTGAGAAGAACGGTTCTTAACTAAGGAACAGTTAGACAAATAAAGTAACTCTATAAAAGTTCCGTTTTTATCCACTGAGGTACGGAACTCTAAAAATAGGAGCTCACTGCAGCCAAGAGATCTTTATTACCTCGCGTTTCCTCGGTACAGACGGATATCCAGACTACATATGTAATAAACCTGGCTTTAAAATAAGCAAGCATAAAATTTTGGTGTACTAACTTCATAGAGTTTGTGATACTTTATCTTTTAAGTTTTTGAGAGTTTTTCAGTGGATTTGAGAGAACTTCATAGTGTATACAAGAGATTATTAAAATTCAGTAAATGTGATTGTTCGTCTAAACAAATTGACTCTTTTTATCACCTACTTTTTTACGTTTCGTAATTTCCAATTTCATTTTTAAGAGACCTATTGTAAGAGACGTAGTCTCGAGCTATGGAAAGAGCTATGCTCAGCATTTCTCTACGTGATAAAATAAGGAATGAGGAGATTCATAGAAGAAATAATGTCATAGATATAGCCCATTAGCTAATAGATTAGTAAGCTGAAGTGGCGATGGGCGGGCCTTTGGGGCAGAAAGAGTGGGGACCACGTATTAGCAAACGCAGCGTGGGGCAGCCGCTTGCCAGATGGACCGACGATTTTGTGCAGATCGCAGGAAGTGGTGAATGCAGATGGCATCGGACTGCTTGCGCTTGAGAATGATTGGAACGGCCTACGCTCAGCAGTAGACGAGTATAGGCTGAGATAATGCTAATGATGAATTCCAAGACTGCCTAAAAAACATCTGCAAGAAACTTGAAACCCGTAATTTTGTATAATTTATTTGATAATTGTAAGGATATATGTAGATCTTGCATACGGTAGACTGTGTCTTATCTGATGCATTGTTCTTCGTAACCGGCAATCACTATGATAGTATGGGGAGACTAGTAGGTCTGGAACATGTTGAGTCTCTGTACCTACTCTCTTTCTACCCTGCAAGAGATCTGGTGTGATGATAGGGCCAACCCAACTTTGTAGTAGTAGGTCTAACCCTACTACTACAATATTAACGTCTACGTGATACAATAATAGTAAAAATGACCTAGCCTAATATTTACAAACTATCTATGCCACTTTAGTACTTTTAAACTCATTTATGACCATCCTGAATAGAAAATAATCTGTCTAATCTAATGATTGATGATTGATGAAAAAAATTGTGAAAATAAACATATTTTTGCAATTCTTAATCCATGCGCATTCCTAAACCCGTAAAACGTCCACCAGCAAAGCATAACATAACCCGACGTTTATATTTTTATTTCCACCAGCAAACAAAGGATCACAGCAATTAATTTTATTACAGGTTGATGCGGGAAGCGTTTGTGCGTGAAGTTTCGGCTACGCCGTGCCGCTGTGCGAGGGCCCTTCGGGGAGACGTCAAATAAACTTTGCAATCTCTCTCATAAAGCTTACGCAAAGAGTAAGTAAATTTGAAGAGGGAGAACTAGGTAGTCTACGGTTTCAAGAGTAAATTTAGAAGTAGGAAATATTATACACATACGGTTTAAAACATTATTTTAAGATTTTATAAATATAAGTTTAAAGGTTTTATTTTACTGTAAATATATAAATATAACTATCTGGGTTTTTAGGAAATATACTATGGTATATTTTCCGCTGTTGAAATGGATATAATATTTTTACCTCTAAATTTACTCTTGAGAGAGAGATGGAGAGAGAGAAAATTTAGTTTACTGATTATAATTACTACAACCAACAAATCTACGGCCGTTCATACGTTTTTACGAAAACCATTTGTTCAAAACGTAATGGAAAGTCGATTTTAAGACGACATCCAAGAACTCAAAAGAACTTCAACAAAACTTGCAAAACAAATGCTGTTTTATATAAATTTAAGAATACAAAATAAAAAAAAAATGCCATATCTGTTCCCTTAAGATTCATTGTCACGCACACAGCATGCACTCGACAACAGGGTAATAATTAAAGGCAAAACGGCTAATCCTCCGCCACCGCGCGAACATGGCTCACCGTTGTTTACACATACTCGTACATTTGCCTGATAAATATTAACGCGGTAAGGACTGCCTGTTTACACTTTATAAACATTTCTCAGAGGATTTTTTCTTGTTTAGGTATTGTTAATACTCCTGTCCCATCTACGTTAACGTAAAATGTCCTTGAAACAAGACGTCAAAAATAATACGTTGCCACATCCCAATTAATGCGTTTAACATAGGCGACATCCGCATTATGTATCTTTGTAGTAAATTTATTAACGCATTACGATTCTGGTGGGTCAGGAGCATAATTTAAAATAATAACATCAGCCCTTAATGTCCCACTGCTGGGCAAAAGCCTTCTCTCACCAATCGAAGTGAGAGAGAATAAGTCATACTCCACCACGTGGACTCATTGCTGTACGGTGAACACAGGTTTGTGGCCACCTGCTGTTGGAACTTTTCAAGCGCATATAAGGCTTCCAACTCGGCTTAACGACTACCACAATCGGGACGAATGGTTTAACTATTTCGACGGACGATTTAACGCAGTGGTTAAGAGTTTAAGCCGCTCCGCCCACTGTGTCTAATAGTCAGAATCAGAATCAGAGTCCTTTATTTGTTAAACACGGGTAGTACAAAGTTGATAATAATTTAAAAATAAGTTTCACCATGTTTTGCCAAAGGCGTACAAATTAAATGGTCATGATTTACATTATTAAATCAAATATCATGCAATAAAATTAAATATTAAATAACATTATAAAATTTAATATTAAATTATAATTATAATTGATAGTAAATTATGTCCTATTCATTTTCACAAAATTGTCATTAAGGAATGTCTCGACAGAATAATAACATTTTTCAATCAATATTGAACACTGTGTTTTTCTAAATTTGTTAATTTGCATATCTTTTATATATTTTGGTACTTTATTGTACATTTTTGGCTCCATTCCCAGAACAGATTAAAATTCAAATTCATTTATTCATAAGTGTGATTTTAAGTATTGAAGATGTTACATAGAACACTTTTTGTTACTAGCGCAGTCTTACATATTTTATTGCATAACACATTTCGGTATTGCGCTCTTAATGGACCTTGACGTATTTCCGACATTTGTGTAAACAATTTCGGTTTTGTTTTGACAAATATCGAAACCTCTAAAATATATAGTGATGGTACTGTTAGTATTTTTAACGATTTAAATAACAGAATACAGCTATCTGTTATTTTCAGATGACACATTGCTCGAAAACATCTCTTTTGTGCTTTAAATACCAAATCCTTATGCGGCGCGGGTTCGATTCCCACACGGGACAAATCTTTGTGTGATCCACAATTTTTTGTTCCGGTCTGGGTATTTGCGTATGTGAATTTTCATGTATGTAAACGCACCCACGACACAGGAATAAAAAGTAGTGTGGCGCTAAGTTTAAAAAAAAATCTTGCCTTCCAATGCATGGAGACGATCGAATGTGAAGATGCCACAAATTGTCACCCATCTTAAGCCGACCGAACCCAACGAAAATGCCGAATACTTAACCAAAAACATTGTAAGTAAGTCTACATTAATTTTTGTTTAACCAAATAATCATATTTAAAACACCACCAAATTTATTCATATCCACCGATATCTGTCGTTTTTCATAAGCAATCAATTTCGAATGGCACCGATTGGCCGAGGGACGAGTGATGGGGTGAAAAATAAAATAAATCAGTTTCAACGGCCATCAATCAGCCAAGGTCCACTTGTCCCAGGGTGTTGACGTCATAGAAATCCTAATTGATTTTTAGATGGAATCATCCGAGCCGTGATTGGACGAATTTCGTGGTATTTTTTGATTAGAATATGAATGGTCGATGGCGGTTTAATTAATGTGTCGGAAATACAGACCAGATGGCGAATTTACACATGATGATGATGATTGATCCGACCGATTTCGGCCATGGCGACCACTTTGACCCCTAGTCAGAGTAATGCCGCTGATGCGCTCGAAGATGGCTTATGTAGCCTATCTTCGCGGCGAAACTCCGTGCACACTGAGGGCACGTGAGTACGCCGTTCTCATAGCTGTATGATATGGCAGCAGGTGGGCGGGCCTTTAACTGATTGCTTTTGGCGTCAAGGTCAGCTTTACGCTGAGCCTCGAACTCGTGTACTTGGCTGTTCACCATCCTGCGCCATTCTGGCCGCTGTGCTGCCAAACGTTCCCAACGAGAGGGCTCTATGTTGCATCTCTTCATATGTCGCTTTTGGACATCCTTGTACCGGAGGAGGGGACCGCCATGATTCCGCTTGCCCTTCTCCAGTTCAGAGTAGAAGATGCGCTTCGCCACTCTTTCCTCCGCCATACGAGATACGTGACCGCACCACCGAAGCTGTCGACGCATTAAATAGGCCTCAATGCCACCAACATTGGCTCGTCGCAGAACTTCGGTATTTCGCACTCTATCGGACCATCTGATCCTCATGATGGTACGGAGGCATTTAAGGTGGAAGCCATCCAGAGTGCGAATGTGGCGGCGGTATACACACCACGTCTCAGAGGAGTATAGGAGGTTTGGCAGCACGATTGCCATATACACACCGATGTATAAAAGGATGTAGGTACCGGGGAAGACCTAGACTATCTTACCATGACTAAATAGACCTAGTCTTATCTGAAGGACAAGTCAAGAGTTTCTTTCTGTCTTTCTAACCGACGAGCGTGTATAATGAAGAACTATGGGAGTGGAGGAAGCCAGAGAAAATGTAAGAAAAGAACCTATTGGAAATCTGTACTCTCTGCCTACCATGCAAGGGATCTGGCGTGATGATATAGATAGATAGAGAAATGTGACTTAAGTCCCTCCGCCCACTGGACAAAATGGTCACGGATTCGATTCCCTCACGCGACCAATCATTGTGCAACCCACAAACATATCACACGTATTCACAAACATTCCTTAAGTATAGGAGCAACACTGTTCTAAGTAAGATGTTTCTCAGTGTGTTTGGTATGGCAGGACATTCATTTAATCTACAATAATATATAGAGGAAAGTTATCTATATATTAATACGTGAAGCAAAAACTTGTACACATTTTTTACGAAAATTCCGCGGACGTATGAAATTTCCCACACTTATAGTTTATATAGAGAAGGAGTGCAGAATGCTAATAGATTTTTTAAATAATGCATAGAACATACATTAAATCAATGAAAAAACATTACACACACTACCATGTATTTGACACAATACACGTCAAATCGATGTTTGTCTTTAATATTATTTGTCTATAGTCTTACTAAATGTCAAACATAACCAGCAAACGATGAAAGAGTAGGTCGAATATCGACCTATGGGCGACCACTAGTATATATAAAGAGAAAAGTTTTGTATGTTTGTAACGAATAAACTAACAAACTACTGAACGGATTTAATGATTCTTTCACTATTAGAAAGCTACATTATCTAGAAGTAACATAGGCCCGGCATGGGCTATAAATCATAGACCCGGTAGGTGGCGCTATTGTCGGCCGGTTACGAAGTCGCGGGAAACTGCTAGTAAACAATATTTAAAAGGGCCTTTGCCGTGCGGATGCATAGCATTGAATGGAATGCTGTGATTGGTTAACTTTAAGCGATAAGTTATATTCTTTGTATACTCAGTAATATTAAATTACCTTTTTAGATTAAGAAATAAGTGTATTATACATACAAATATCAACTTTTAAAGAAGGCCATGTTGGTTAATCTATGTAGATACCTCCTCGAAAACAGAATGTAATAATAATATTAGCCCTGTTAAGAAACTGTCCCACCGTTGCGCACGGGCCTCCTCTCAAACTGAGAGGGTTTAGGCCATAGCCCACCACGCTGGCCCAGTGCGGGTTGGCGAACTTTACGCATCTTCGAGAAACCTTTAGGCATGCAGGTATTCTCACGATGTTTCCCTTCACCGTTAAAGCAAGTGATAGTTCATTTTTAATCGCTATAATTACAACGAACAAAAAATTCAAAAACCCAATGCTGTTTCGGATTGTGTTTATTTGTCGCACTATGCGTAGCGTAAAGTAGCTAGCGAGTCCTTTATATGTGCGTCCACTATAACGGGCGCATAACGTCGTTCATCCCTCAAGTATTGTTTATGATTAAGTTATCCGTACCCTGTGCATTCAAGGACACAGTAAGACCTAAGATTAGTAATTTTGTCATCTCGTGACTTGCAACGATTAAAAGTCGTCTTTTTGCCAACGACATACCTTCCCACATATGATTCGGAAGGTAGACGGTTAGTCAGAGCTTAAAATATATCTATCTATATCATCACGCCAGATCCCTTGCGGGGTAGGCAGAGAGTACATAGTTCCAACAGGTTCTTTCCTAACATACCTCTCTGGCTTCCTCCTTTATCATAGTTCGTCTCATACACGCTCGCCGGTTACGGAAACTCTTGACTGTTCTCTCAGATAAGACACGGTCTATTTGGTCATGGTAAGATAGTCTAGGTCTTTCCCAGTACCTACATCCTCCCACTTTTGCATTGTATATCTGTTTTGTCATTCTTTCTACTGACATTCTTTCTAAATGCTCGAACCAACGGAGCATACCCTTTCTCATCTTTATACCGATACTATATTTAATAGCTACTCGCTTTCTTACTACGCTGTTGCGAATACGGTCGATCAGCTACACTCCGCACATCTTCCGCAGAACACGCATTTTGATCGCATGTTTAAAATATTTTTTTAAAATCTAAATATTTACTCAAGTAGGATACGTATCTATTAAAGAACACAAATATAATCATATCATCTACATCAAAAATACTACTGACACACCAGGCAAAATAACTTTATGAAAAGATCATTCAATGATACAATAGAATAAACTTTATTATTATTTAATTATTTAGAATACCATAACACGATCATTTCGAGACGTTATCGTAACACATCGCGTTTGGTATAAGTTTCCAGAATGTTTTGTACAACAATACCTCAAATTTATCGTTTTCACAAATAAACGTAAGCGGACAATTTACGATCGAATCGCAAACATTCGCAGATATCCGCTTCGATATTCATAATCAATGCTGACTCGCTAAATTGTCCTGTTTCAATTCGTTTGTAGTCTACAGGTAAAAAAATCAAATTTACATGGAATCGAATTGTCTTAGATTGGTATTAGCACGCAAACCAGTCGGAAATAGGCCAGGGACTTATGTAAGTATATACAGTGTGGTTCACTTTTAACAAGAGTTTATTTAACTAGCACTGTTCGTTTGGATGTGTGTCTGTCTTTCCGGTTCAAACTTTATGATTTATATTTCAAGCACTTGCGGGTATCTGATTGAGTTGGATCTTATGATTTAATATCAATTTTCTTATTGCCATATCTTTTTATTCAAGCGAAGTATAATACCTACCGTGACAGGTATTTAATAAGACTTGGACGCTGTATTTAAATAGTCTTGTAGCGTAATTATATCCAGAACAAAAAAAAACAAGCCAAGAGTCTCCGTAAATGGCGAGAGAACTATGAGAGTGGAGGAAGCCAGAGAGATCTGTAAGAACCTGTTGGAACTCTGTGCTCTCTGCCTACCCTGCAACGGATCTAGCATGATAATATACATAGATAGATATAAAAGACCAACTGAAGTGTATGTGAACGTACCCTTAGCATAGTTTCAGATATCGATATCGATATAGTTTATAATTTACTTTATATTAGGTACATTTGTGAAAGACGAATATACGACATCGAAGCAGAAGGTTGTGTCATTTACAGTCCCTGCAATACCCAACAGCTTACTACAATGATACCAGCTCCCTGTACTACCTCGGACATGTATGGGAAAATATCTTCATGGAATCAAACCGATTTCGCATGCGGCCTCGCGACAGGCGTTTTGTGAAAAATGTCGGCGGAATCTGCACGCTAATGTCGGTCCGACACGGCACGGCCGACCTACATATCCGACCTCCTGACTAGTCAGGGACATTATTATTTGTTTTGGTAAACGCGATGATTAGATGTCAGGAAACGGTTCTATTTAATGTTTTAAGGTAAGGTTTTATATGTTGGATATTTTAGTAATGTTTTTGTAAGACAGTGTTATTTTTATGTGAAAATTATGATTTTAGGGCTAGTTCAATGTGCAAAAATTGAAGTTTAGAAACGTTTTGCTTATAATTAGAAATTCCTAGCAGCTTAAAACAATAAGGAAACAGAAACGCAACTAATTTGATCATATCAAAATTAATACATTTATTTTCGAAAATAGATAGTAACATGTACATATAAAATCACAAACGTTATTTCGGAAGCGATTTTCATCGGCGGAACACTTTAATAATCATCATCTCAGCCTATACTTGTCCACTGCTGAACATAGGCCTCCCCAATTGCTTTCCAGCGTAACCGGTCCGATGCCACCTGCATCCAACGACTTCCTGCGATTTTCACAAGATCGTCGGTCCATCTGGCAGGTGGTCGTCCCACGCTGAGCTTGCCAATACGTGGTCTCCACTCTAGAATCTTTCTACCCCAACGCCCGTCCGATCTACGCGCTATGTGGCCCGCCCATTGCCACTTCAGCTTGCTAATCTTAAGGGCTATGTCGGTGACCCTGGTTCTTCTACGAATCTCCTCATTCCCGATTCGATCGCGTAGAGAAACGCCGAGCATAGCTCTCTCCATAGCTCGCTGACCAACTCTGAGCTTTTTTATGAGACCTATTGTAAGAGACCACGTCTCTGATCCATATATCATCACTGGTCCTGGTGGTGGATCGGACCAACAAAAATAATTAAGAAGTTTGAGGGTACCCCGGAACATCTATGCCTTTTGGACGTCTAACACCTCAGTCCCTCCTGTGACCATGGGTGTTGCAAAGCACTCGAAATGTCGGGAACTTAAACATCAAACATAAACCACGATAAAATCCGAAAAATAGTTTTATTTCATGTGTAAAATTTTGGTAAATCGAAGAACTCAGTATGTACGCATCTAGTTTTTACCCGCGACCTTTACCAGGTTCATGATCCATCCTGTAGAAAACTTGCCCAGTGATACTCTCCACGTACCTCCGGCATGTGAATTTAGCAGGTCAATTAACTACACACGTCAAATAAATTAATAACACAACAACAATAAGTACCTATCAAAGAAACTTCTAAATGATCCCTAAAAAGCTCGTAACACCAAAGAAAGGGCCGCCCCAGTGAAATATGTTATGTATCTTTCCGAAATTGTGATTGGGGTTTAGGGAGCGATAACTTCCATTTTATGATCCAATTTTTATCGGATAAACAAAGGAATTTGAAATTGTATCTCGATCACGTATCAGGATCATTATCAACGGGAACTCTTAATTTGAATATTAATTTTGCATGTACAGGGTTTTTCGTGCTTCACACACACTTACTTTATATTAAATTGAATAGACATGTATCTAAAAGGATATTAACATGGCTGATCCATAGATCAGAATGAAAGACAAACCTTATAAGGTTTGTTTTTTATTTATTATATATTTATGTATTTTTTCACGGATAAAAGGATTTATTTATGTATAAAAATGAAATATGTAAATGAACACCATCACACCTAAACTGGGGTGCCAGAGGTGTATTGTATATCACCGACGACGTTATACCCGGTTTACATACTGCCCACTACTGCGTGAAATAAGGGATCTAAAGCCGTATAAACGCAACTAACGCTGTACGAGGCATGCCTTTTAAGTTTTGTCGTTTGAAGAAAAAAACACAACTAGAACCTTATAGTAGTTAATTTAATTATTTCATTTTTTATTGTTTTTCAAAGTATTCACCACGTAGCTTAATACACTTTTCCATTCGCTCAAACCAGTTATTATAACATTTATTCCACTCTAAAGTGGGGGTGTTCAAAATGGCTGACTTGAAAGCGTCGACTGCTTCTTCACCGGACTGGAACCTTTGACCACGAAGACTTTTCTTAATTTTAGGAAATGTAAAGAAATCGTTAGGGCTTAGGTCAGGACTGTATGGAGGATGGTCAAGCATTTCTACTTTTTCCTGCTTCAAATACTCAATCGTTTGACGAGCGCTGTGTGAGCTTGTGTCGTGGTGCAGGATGATGCGTCGCTTTGAATTAGATTTTCGAAGTTCGGCGATGACTTGTGGTAAACAAACTGTGGTATACCACTCTGCGTTAACCGTTCTACGATCTTCATGTGCAATAGTCGCAACATGGCCGGTTTTTCCAACGAACGTGGCCACCATCTTCTTTAAAGTGCTTCGAGAACGAACAACTTTAGTCGGCTTTGGCTCGTCTTGAAAGACCCAGATTGTAGATTGTTGTATGGAATCAGGATAGTAGGTATAGATCGAAGATTCGTCACCACTGATGATGTCGTAGACGTGATTTGACTCTCCTCGGTTGAACCTTTGCGGAGTTTTCTTACACCATCTGACGCGGGCCGCCTTGTGATCGTCGGAAAGCAGATGCGGTATCCAACGGCAAACTACCTTTTTACACCAAGCGCTTCATTCAAGATCTTCTGAATGGTTGTCCCTGAGATGCCTAATAGTGCCTCTATCTCTCGATACGTCACATGACAATCTTCAAGAATTAGTTGTCTCACAGCAATGATGTTATCTTCAGTGAAGGCGGATTTTGGGCGTCCTTCGCGAGATTTGTCACTAACACTAGTATGTCCACGCTGGAATTCTAAATACCAGCGTTCGACAGTCCGCAGACATGAGGCTTTATCACTGAACACAGATGTTAGCTCTTCAAAACACTGAAGCCGTGTCAGGCCTCTTCTAAAGTTGTAGAAAATTATTGCACGAACATTTTCCTCAGAAACATTCATTTTTGTACGTAACCTGACAGATTCCAATCGACGCTATGACTAAACAATAGCATTAATCCTAATACTTTCAACTGTTTTGAGATTCAAAATTTAAACACATTCGAATATAGAACAGTTCCAAATACTGAGTTCTTAGATTTACGCGAATATTACACATGAAATAAAACTATTTTTTCGGATTTTATCGCGGTTTATTTTGATTTTTAAGTTCCCGACGTTTCGAGTGCTTTGCAGCACCCATGGTCACGGGAGGGACTGAGGTGGTAGACGTCCAAAAGGCATAGTTGTTCCGGGGTACCCTCAAATTTCTTTATTATTTTTGTTGGTCCGATCTACGCAGAATGAGCTCACGGTGTCTTGAGGTCTTGCAGTGTTATGCTTGGTTTTGGATTTGATTATATTAATTACTGGATCCCAAGTCGATGGAAACACCCAGCCATCTTCTCTATTGAAATTAGGATGTTTTTTAATATCAATAGCCTCGCGGACCATCCTTGGTAGGAATCGGTGTTCTTTCACGAGGATTTGTGGTCTATCAAATCTGATGTTATGGCGGGTGCGGTCAAGGACATGTTCACAGACTACAGACTTCTTTGAGCGACGGTGTTTTAGGTCAGCTATGTGTTCTTTAACCCGAGTTTTTACTGGTCTTTTTGGTTGTCCTATGTAAGTGAGACCACATTCACAATCAAGCTTGTATACTCCTGCATCTTGTAGAGGGATGTGACACTTGACAGATGGTAAAAACTGACTGATCTTCTTCGGCGGCTTATAAAATGTTTTAATTGAAGCACACTTCAAGATGTAGCCAATCTTGTCTGTGACTCCTCTTAAGTAAGGTAGTACAGCAGGGAGACGCTCGACTGTGGCTGGTTTCACTCGGTCACTGTGACGTTGGCGTGGGACTCGAAGCTTATTGTCGTGCAGGACTTGCTTGACATGTTGAAGCTCGGCAGCCAGATGTTTCTTGTCACAGATCCCTTGTGCTGTCTGAAACAAACAGTTCCAAATTCAAAATTTCCGGGAAATATGGAAACGACAGAACTTAAAAGGCATGCCTAGTACTTCCCTATCCAGACTATCACTGCCCGGTGCTCCCTTCATTGGCGGTTTTTTGAACAAGATTTAAAAGACTGACCGGCCCCGTCCACTTACAGTGTAAAAGTTTAGAAATCTTTTGCAATTATGGGGAAAATATAAGTTTGGAAAATACTTAAAGGTAAAAATCTAAAGAAATTTATAAAATACAAAAAAAATAAGAGAATGTCGCTTCAAAAGTCATACACTTTTGAAGCGACATTCTCTCTGAAAGCTAGGGCAAAAATTGCGTTGGGGATATTTTTTATAAAAACATTATCATTCCTGGGAAAAGGAAATCTGTTGTGGGGAGATTTCATAAACATGAGATAAGGACAGAGCGATGCTTGAAATACGAGCATGTGAACAGTTGACGCTGCCGCTGTACTCCTCATTTTACCAGTCGCGGCAGTGGCAGTGTGTAAACAGGGTATTAGGTTACAATGTAATAGGGAGGACCCTATTGCCCTAACTAAATTTTTTTCTATAGATAAAGCACACTTTATCTGACCTAGGATTCGAAACCAAGACCTTGTGATCGTTACCTGCTCTATACGCCACTAGACTAACAAAACAGTCAAAACAACAACTATAATTAACATAGAATTTAAAAACAGTACTAAATATTCATTCAGGGAATAGTGAGTATAGTTCAAGACGGCCCGAGGGTGCATCCAAATGGCCGAAACAATGAAACTCAGCCCTAAGGAGGCTGTGTCATGCAAATTTAACGATCTTCGGAACTAATTACTCTTTAGCACGCAAAGAAACGCCATGTTAGTTAAACTTTTATGCTGTGGGTTCAAAATAAAGTTTAGCATCATATTTGCGGCATTTTCAATCTAATGATGCGAGTTGAGTAGGATTTAGTGACTCAAGTCTCTAATCACTCAGGTAATTTTATTGCGTCACTCGAGTTATACTCGAGTTTTCCAGTAGTTCACTTTTTACTGTCCCGGCAACTCGAGTGAAAGTTATGACTCGAGTTGAGAATTTCGATTATATTTTAAGAAAAAAAGATGAAAGAAAATAAGGGCCTTGGAGCCAATACTATAAAGAAAAACCCACTACTATAGGGTTTAGCTATTCTTATTTCTATGGTTTGTTGCAGCTAAAAGTTATTAATTTTAATAAAAATATTGATGTTCTACTGGAATTTTGTAGAAACAATTACCAAGCAACCTAATTTTAGTGCCGTGTAAAAATGATAACATGTGCGTAAAATTAAGAGAATGGCTTTTAAGTTATGACTAACTTAAAATTGTCATCGAACCGTTAACGAAACTGAATTAGTGCATACTAGCGAGAGAAACACGTTTTAAATAAGCACTTGATTTGCAAATAATATATGTTTACGTACGAATACCAAATATTTTTTTTGCCTTTTATTTATTTTCTATCATTTTATGGTTTTGATATCAACAACGAACTTTATCAAAAATTACAGGATGGAAAAAACCTTTCTTTTTAATTCCTTTTTTTTTCCAGCCCTAATATAAATAGTAATTTAAAAAATAAACACGGTCACGCCTATTTTCTCCAAGCGACGGTGATAGAGGTATGTAAGATCAGCAACGTAAGTTGCTTTACAATCTCAGTTTTTCAAATCGCTTGCATACTTTTGTTCTATCAAACCCATTGTTTTTATTGATGCAAATGTATTTAACTATGTTTCTAAGAATTTCTTTTTAAGAAGGTCCACCGACTTTTGACAAAATTGACATTATTAACGATTTGAAAAACTGACAATGTTAAGCGAATTATTTTTATTTTATTTGGCATAATAAACAGTTAACAGGTTACAGTAATGATAGCTGAAGTATTGCACAGTGTTTTAAATGTGCAACCAACAACATCATCCCCATATTACGTATGATAGAGGTAGATTTTTCTTAATACTAAATGCCGCCCCGTTTTATTAAAACAGTAGTCAGTGAGACAGTGGAGCGCGCCACATACAAGCAATCAAGCGTATAATATGCTGAATGTAAATTAAAGTAATTTTTCTTAGGTAAGTATGATGATGGATATTATTTTATTTGCATAGTAATCATTAGTGTGCATAGATTTCTTATGAGGTATGTAGTGCCTAACTCATGGATAATGTATTGATACTGGTCCAACTGCCCACATGCGATGCACACCACTACCCTGAGACAAAAACCCTACGTCCGCACGAGTTACGTTGCTGACTGTACACTAAGTACACACACATCGCCGCCATTTAATGGCGGCGATGTTAGGTCTCAATGTAATAGAACGCCCCCTACAGGATCGCCTGCCAGTTGGCAATATATCGGGCATACAGAATCTGGACTGATACTGGAAATTTCTGAAGGCCAATTCTAGTATTTAATTAACACTGAGATTTAATTATGAATTGACTTATATTTGGTATTCTGCTCCACTAAAGTATCGATCCGATTTCAGTATCATCTCAGTCTAATTTAGATAAAATGTCAAGTTGTTTAATTTAATATATATTGTTAATCATTTGTTGATCATATGTTCTAAATAAAAAATATCTAACAGAAATCATCAATTTGACGATGTTTAGACTTTAGTATATTTGTTGTTCAAGTCAATTTAATTACCGGAATACAGTTTAGATTTAGTTCAACTTTCGGTCCAATCTCGATTCGGTCGATTACGAGAATACCATTTGTTCGACTGAATTAGCCTTCTGATAGAGAAACTACATTTTGTTTGAATTACGTTTCGACTAAGCGTTTCGTATCCAGGACCTCTTGATCGTGAAGTCCTGATAAAAAAACGCTCAGTTCGCGCTAATTCGCCACTAGATCAACGAGGCAGTCAATATACAAATAACGTTGTAGATTGGTAGAATTGTCGCGCTGATACCATATGTAGAAAAATTAAGATCTTCGTAACTAATTACTTCCCAGCATAGAGATAACGCCATGTTTGTGTAGTTTTCAAACATCTAGACCGGAGTTAGCTCGATGCGGTTTGTCTAAGGTAAGTTCCGCTTAATAGTAAAGTTTGTTTCAGTTACTCCAGTTTAGTATAGCCTCGGAGTTCGGTTTGCGTTGATGATAATTAGTTTCTCTGTTCGTACGGTGAGTGGATGTGGGATAAGTAGTTTTTTAGTGTGAGCATAGGTGCATAAAATATTAAAATCTATCTATCTATCTTTAAGATATTATAGTTAGTGGAGTCGCTAGTAGCGCTGTGCGACCGCAGTGTTCTTGGCGATTACCGAGGTTAAGCAGCATTGGCTCGGTCGCTCCGAGATGGGTGACCGTTTGTGGCATTTTTGTGTTAACCTTTCCTGTGCTTTTTAAGGCACACTTAGCTGTTAGTCCCGGTTACCATTAAATGTAATAGTCGCTAAGCAAGTTCGAAGTCTTATAGACGGCTTGATAAGTTCCAACAGCAGGTGGCCACAAACCTGCCTTTACCAACCCACACGTGCCTTCCAAACAAACGGAGACGCTTGAATATGAAATGCCGCAAACGGTCACCCATCTCAGACTGACCAACCCAAACGCTGCTGCTACCTATAAGGCACCCAACTTGGCTTAACGACTACTACATTAAGTGTTAACATGGACGGACACCTTCACGTGCCTTTCAAAGCACGAAATATTTATTTAACACTGATCAAAAGAAACAAGAAGTTCTACCTAATACAAGCTACACAATGTTTAAGCAACACTCACTTGAAATTCTCAAATAATGCCCTAAGCTATATTAAAAGCATTTTCTTCATTATTTATGCCCGAAACCAGTACGTACTCATCTAAAATTCAGCGTAATGGTGGTTCAGACCAAGCTAGTATTTGAGTCAAATTCTAAACTTTTTACTCGACTACGACTCGTCGAGACAGCTTCTCTCCTTATTCCGTGGGTTTTCTCATGGAAATGAACACGAGCCACTTTCCTCTGATTGGTCAGTGTTGTCTGTGGACAACACTGACCAATCAGAGGAAAGTTCATAATTTTTTAAACACCATCTCTTATCACTAACTCATAAAATCCGTAAAATTGTAAACCAGTGTACTAATTGCCTCGTAAGTACACGTAATTCACAAACTGACGGCTAGACATCGTCAGTTTGTGAATGACGAAAGTAAATGTTTTTGGTTTCTTGTGAACTGTATAGTCCTTGTCAATCGTCGACAGTTTATAATCTCGCTGATGATTCCCACAATTTTCCAGTGGCCTATTATGTACGTTTATCTATTATTCGACGGACGATTTAGCGCAGTGGTTAAGAGCTTGAGCGGCTCCGCCCACTGTGTCGAATAGTCGCGGGTTCGATTCCCGCACGGGACAAATCTTTGTGTGATCCACAATTATTTGTTCTGGTCTGGGTATTTGTTTGTGAATTTTCATGTTTGTAAACGCGCCCACGACACAGGAATAAAACGTTTAAAAAAAAAAAAAAATTAGAAAAAAAAAAAGAAATTTGACGGACTCATTAAGCCATTTGCCTAAATGGCACTGTTAGCAGTATGAGGCGACGGTAGATTTATTTTTATTTATTGAAATAACCAACAGCGGTTACAATAGTAATACAAAAAACTAGAAATTAATTTAATACTAATAATGGATAATATATACAAATAAAAAAATTTATGGAAGTATTTTATGTTTTTAATTATTTACACCTACTTATAAACCGGGACGGCTGGTACGAAGGCTCAAGTTGATGAGGAAGGCCTCATCAAAGTGGAGAAGAAGTAGAAGCCTCCCCGACGAAACCGATGTGGGGCTGCACCAGTAGAAGATGGCATACTCCTTCGATCAGCAGTACCAACAACACTGCTGTACGTGTCTTGGCTACACTATGCAACTAAAGCCGAGGACATTGCGGAGTACTCCCGTAAGAGGACCTTCTACACTCTGCGGGTCGAGAAGCTGAACTCGCAAAACATACGACATTCAATGCGTTTGTTGTGCGAGTTCCCATCGCCAAGCTGGAGACGTTCATGAGCGAGGAGTTCTGGCCGAAGGGTGTTGTCTTCAGGAGATTTCGTGGAAGATTACGAAACACCCCTGCACAGCGCAACATATCGCCGTCAACACATGTGTCTTAGTTTTGTAAGTTTTTATACATTATATGTGTGTTAGTCTGTAAGGCATATATTCTATGGGCCTGTAAGTTGCACATAATTATTTTTGTGAAACTTCATTTGCCTGAAATAAATATCGATAATAATTATTTATTTATGTATAATTTTGGTGTTATACATTTTTTTTTAGTGTTTATCACAAAATTTACGTGTTCACTTACATATGTCCGTACGAGGACAGTATATACTATCACAGTCTGAACCTGTCTTTACATAACATTCAGTAAATACAAGCAACCTCCGGGCTACATTAGCAGAATGAGCCGCCTTAATATAATTAACGTTGCGTTGTACATGTATAGCTGTATGTAAATATAATGAATCTCTTGTTCCTCGTTACGCCGAAACATTTTCCTTGGAATTGTTTAACGTTATGTTGTTCCGTAATTAATAGTTGAGAAATTGAGCTATTTTATTATTAGGTTTCTTAATTTTACTATATCTGTGTTTTAAAGAAAAGCATCTAACATCCGAAAGGGAATGCCAGATTATTATTCTTTTTTTACGTAGTGGCGGCCCACAACTGGTTAGTAGTACTGGATGGTAGTCGTTTGGGTTTTCATATCACATGTCTTTGATTTTACTAAATAATACTTACTAACTAACCAAAGCGCATCGCTTTGTGATCACGAGGTCCTGGGTTCAAATCCTAGGTCGGACAAATGTAGTTTTTCTAACGAAAAATTCCCAGTATGAGTCCGGAGTCTGGAATTGTGCCCGGTATATGGCAATAGGCTCGCCCCCTATTACATGGGACCTAACATCGTCGGCGAAACGTGGGTGTACTCAGTACACCTCTGCCACCCCCTCTGGGGAATATAGGGGTGACGGTATGGTGTGTACTTACTAACTCTTTAATCTCTACCTACCCTACAAGGAATCTGGCGTGATGATATATACGTCGTATCCTATTATTTGAAAATTAGTTATTGGAATGACGAGCAGTTATTTTCATTTTAGTAACCTTTTATTAGTGTCATAGACATACTCTATGATTGCTCGAGTGTGTTTAGTTGCGAAACGATAACAGATGATATCTGTCAGATGACGAATCACCGATGACAGATAGTCAATGGGGAGTTTTGGAGGGAAGTCGAAGAGTAATGTTGTCAATGTTTTTAATTTCTAAAAATTGTGTTATTTCGACTAATAATGTGTAATGTTGGTGGAATATTAACCATTATGTGTTCTTATATGTGCATGAGTGAAGGTAATTGTAACAAAGTGATAAAACGTGCCTTTTCGACTTCCCTCAAAACGGCCGTTGCAATTGGTATGTAAAGTATCCACCGCTTTACTATCCAGGGTGGAGTACTTCATTAATTTCATTATCATCGCTGTCGTCAAATTCATCGGGAAGTCGAATTAGTTTAAACAAACACGATTATATATCTCACTGGACACTGGCAAAATACACTTATAATTAGTGTAAAGCCATAACTTGAAGAAGAAGAAGATAGTCAATGTAAGATGGCGGACGGCGCTGCGTTGTTAGTCTTTTGGCAACGGAGCAAGCGGCGAACGGATCGCGGAGCATCTAACCTCACTTCATTCCATGTGACAATAATTAACTACAACTATTATGCGCATACTCGCATATCAAGGAAGATCAGTGTACCGGACGAGACCCTAGTGTTATTTAAAGATTTCCTTTATGTTTGACCACCCTGTGGACGACTATGAAAATGAAGATAAATCCATCTTTAACCATTACCAGCAACGGCCATCCAGAAAACCTTAGCGCCGCTATATAAAAATATATAAATAAATTATACTCATTCTTTGAACAACACGCTAGTGAAATCTTGTCTTTAGCATGTGATGATTACACATGTTTGGAAAAACGCAGTCTGCATTTTTTGCTTGAATAAATAAATGTCTTTTTGTCTTTCTTTCTAGGTGACGTAATTTAAATCTTGAACCTTGTGATACGTAAGCAAGTGTGTTGTGTGTTGTGTGTGTGCTAATTGAGAATATTATAAGTTTACCATAAAATACTTTTTATTGTACACCAAGAAAATTATAGAGATACAAACATAAAATAAGGTACTAATACAATAGGCAATCATATTGGTAACAGCAATTTCTTCCCAGACAACTATACAAATCACTAGAGAGAAGAAAAAATAAAACAAAAATGGGCCCGTTAGTGGCGAATCTTATAAGTTTTGTTTAGTTACAACATACTCCAATGATTCTTATGTGTAGTGTTATATTCAAAACCGACCATTTTTGTTTTGGAAATTCTCAATAGTTCCACAAGTGGGTCACCCGCCATCTACATTTACCGGCATTCGCAACAATAGCCGACGTACCAATATCTGTAAGATGCATTGAGTGCAGGCTTCAAGAAGAAATAGGTGCTCTCTTGTGCTGCGTTTTCTTTGGAAATGATATTGAAATATGTTTTATACCTACAATGTATAACTTCTGACATCAGGTCTAATAGAATCGACGTTTAGTGACTAGCTCACTTATAAAATATATGAACTAGTAATTTAACGTCGAACTATGAGAGTGGAGGAAGCCAGAGAGTTATGTAAGGAAAGAACTTGTTGGAACTTTGTACTCTCTGCCTACCCCGCAAGGGATCTGGCGTGATGATATAGACTACTTTTTAAGGGTCATATTTTATAACTACTACTACTAAATAGTAGTTAAACCACAAATAAAAACCAGACCATTAAAAAGTTTATTTAGGTTAAAGTATAAGTAAATAATAATAATATCAGCCTATACTGCCCACTGCTGGACAAAAGCCTTCTCTCACTAATCGAGGTGAGAGAGGTTAGGTCATACTCCATCACGCAGACCTAGTGCGGATTGGTGGAGGCAGGTTTGTGGCCACCCGCTGTTGGAACTTATCAAGCCGCCTTTAAGGTTTCCAACTCGGCTTAACGACTACCACATTAAGTGGTAGACGGGACCAACGGCTTAACGTGCCTTCCGAAGCACGGAGACGCTTGAATATGAAAATGCCACAAACGGTCACCCATCTCGGGTTAACCGAGTTGAACGCTGCTTAACCTTGGTAATCGGTAAGAACACCGCGGTCGCACAGCGCTACGAGCGCCTCGAAAGTATAAGTAACAAAAACAATTTTTGGCTCGCTGGTCTCGTAGTGAATAGTGTGGCTGGCAATCGCGAGGTCGTAGGTTCGAGTCTTAGATCGGCCAAAGAGTATTCTCTATCGAAAAATATCTTATACCAATCTGGAAACTGAAATAGTGGTCGATGTGACGGAATAGGCTCCCTTTTACATTTGGACCTAGCATCGGAGTCAATAATCAAGTGTACACCTTTGCCAACCCCGTTTGGAGAATACAAGTATGGCAGTTTTTATAATACTTGCAGGAGCTGTATTTTTAAAACAATAATCTATGTAAAACTGTTAATAGATACCTGTATCTCTCTTCGGAACTATCTTGCATTGGACTTTCACGAGACTCGGTAAAACATTTTTGGTACTTGTCGGGCGTGTTGGATTCGTACCGACTAAAAAACCCCAGTGTGACCAGCTTTCCAGAATCTTTACAAGAAACACCAGCACCCCTCTATATCTAAAGAAACCGCCTTCGAGTAGGAAACTATTCTCACTTACAACTACAGTTAACTCTAAACTGCATCGAGGAAAATAGATGAAATTTGGTAAATTAAAAAGCATCCATAGGAACGTGATCGTTGTGCTCTATCGATTTGTATCGCTAAGTTTGGAATGGCCTAACTAGTCTCGCATGCCACGAACCACTAACATTAATGACAGAAGCACGGTTAAATCCAATCGATTTACGGGAAGTAGGTGCTATTGATAAACTAGTTCGTATCTTTGTTCCTTCTTCTTCAGCCGAAAGACGTCCACTGCAGGACAAAGGCCTCCCCCAAAGACTGCCACAATGACCGGCCCCGCGCTGTACGCACCCAACTTCTACCCGCGACCCTCACCAGGTCATCGGTCCATCTTGTAGGGGGCCTACCCACTCCACGTCTTCCGGTACGTGGTCGCCATTCGAGAACCTTTCTGCCCCAACGGCCGTCAGTTCTACGAGCGACGTGCCCCGCCCACTGCCACTTAAGTTTAGCAATTCTGAGTGCTATGTCAGTGACTTTCGTCCTCCTGCGGATCTCCTTGTTTCTGATTCGATCCCGCAGGGTAACTCCAACTTTGTTCCTTATTACAGCTATATTCCCTCCATGTCCATGTTTGCTATCGATCATTGGTTTAATAAATTATAGAACCAGTTTCTTACTGTGATGTTTTTGTGTCCGACTAACATTTCCGTATTTTATATGCAACAAGCAGTAATAGCCTAGTTGTTAGACCGTTGGACTGCAAAGTCAGAGGTCTCGGGTTCCAACCCAGGCACGCACCTCTGTCTTTTCCAAAGCATATGCGTATTATAAATTAACTATCACTTACTTTAACGGTGAAGGAAAATATCGTGAAGAAACCTGCATGCCTGAGAGTTTCTCGAAGGTGTGTGAAGTTCGCTAACCCGCACTGGGCCAGCGTGGTGGACTATGGCCTAAACTCACTCAGTTTGAGAAGATGCCCGTGCCCAACGGTGGGACATTTTCTTAACAAAGCTAATCTTATATATGCAAGAACTTCAGAAGAAACAGCATCATATAACACAGCATTTCTATCTACACCGTCACGTCTTTTAAGTGAGGGTGGCTAAGATGTACTGTGGACAGTACACCTACTTTTCGCCGAGGATGTTAGGTCCCATGTAATAGGGGGCGATCCTATTGCCATTGTACCGGACACAATGCCAGCCTCCGAACTAATACTGGATTTTTCCTATTAAATTATATTATGTCCGAACTAGGATTTGAACCCAGGACTTCGTGATCACTAAGCGCATTATTACCCACTAAACCAACGAGGCACTACTAGACTAGGAGACTAACGTCTATCTAATTATATCATTACGACAGATCCCTTGCGGGGTAAGCAGAAAATACAGAAATCAATCAATTTTTTTTCCTACAAACCTCTCTCGCCTCCTTTACGCTCAAAACAAAGCATCAATATTTTGATTTTAATTCGAGCATTTATATCGATATCATTCAAGGCCTTTTACTTTCTAAAGCTATACATTTCCCAATTAAGTCTATATTTTCGGTATTAATACCCGTTATTGAGTGCTCCCAGGCCCCGGTGCCCGGAATTTAATCTGTGGAATTGAACATGTCGACAGCATTTGGTATATACTGTTATGCTAATAAATACAACATTTCAGTTCAGCGTTTTGGAATTTATTTATTTCCTACGTAGCTTTTAAATTGATTGGCGATTGGAATTCCTTGTTTTATCCGAAGTTTTGTATGGTTCCGTACGTCTATCAGTGAAAACGGAACCCTCATAGGATCACTGTTTTGTCCGCCTGTCGGTCTGCCCGACGGTTTGAGACCATTTTCCTCAGGAACGGGTGGGGGAATCAAATTGAAAATTATGGCAAACTAGTTTTGCGTTGACCGTAGACAGGAACCTTACATATTTCCGGGATAAAACGTATCTTATATATTAATTCAGGTAATATTTTAAGTGTGTGCCAAACTTTATAAAAATCCACTTTCACATCTAAATTTATAAAACAAAGTCGGGTTAGTTACCCCATTTATAACTCAAGAACAGCTGAACCGATTTTAATGATATCTGATTTGTTGGATTCGTCTCCGCTTCGAATAGCAGAATAACTATTAAAATATCGGAAAATTTTACGGGAAAATAAAATAGAGAACAAATGACAACAACTGTCAAATCGATTGGTCAAAGGGTGCTGACATCATTACTGTCAATCCTACGGTCAATCAGTGAGTCAGTCATCCTGTCATTATATAACCAATAAGTCGCGATAGTGTGTAAATTTAAAATAAATGTAAACCAAACAACACTATGCAATGGAACGCGTTTGGTGATAAGAAACCTAATGATAAATGTGATTCACGCGACAATACTCAAAGGAAAATTTAAAGATGAGGAAATAAAAGTTTAACACAGCGCACATTTGAAAATCACAAAATGTAGGACAGGTTGCGATAAAAAATAAAAAAAAAATACAGAGGAAGAAAAAACAAAATAAAATTAAGCTACAATAGGCTGCTGCTGCAGCATTCGCTTTGGTGTGAGCTGTGCCGAAAGGAAAGTGATCTTATAACTCACTAGAGCCTTCGAGCATCCCTAGTTCACTACCTCGCACCTATGGGTCTGGTAATCTACTACACCCACTCCGAATATAATATATGAATGTGTTGGATACCTTATTACATTATAACGAAAGCTTACACGGTTGCGAATAATCTTCTATAATTCAAAATGGCAGTACTGTCAAACAAACTAAAATATAAGCGGAATAGAATGAGCGCGCAGTGGTTTTCGCAAATAAATTAAAATTCATAAGAGCACGTAATGGCATGTTACCCCTTATTTACATTCAGCCAATCATGTAGGACTGCTTCGTTGGTCTAGTGGCGAATATGCGCGTAGCGATCACGAGGTTCTAATCCTAGGTCGGACAAAACAGTAATTTTCAATGGAAGAAATTCCAGTATCTATCCAAAGTCACACACACACAGTGTACACAATATGCTTCAGTCACCCCCGCTTAGGGAGTATAGGTGTGACGGTGTTTTTCCAATCATGTATGATCTACATACTGTGTACCATGATACTATCTCTATGGTACCTACTTCATCATGTAGACTTTCTTACCATGACCAAATATAGACCGTGTCTTATATGAAGGACAAATCAAGAATTTTTTAACCGGCGAGTGTATATAAGACAGCCTATAAGAGTCGTGGAAGTCCGACATGGCCGTAAGGGAAGAACCTATTGGAACTCTATACTTTCTGCCTACCCTGCAAGTGATTTGGAGCCATAATCTTAGATGAATTTAAGTCTTAGTCTAAGTATAATACCTAGCAAACCACAGAGGATATTACATTGTATAGTACATAATCATTATTCTTTTTTATTTATGTTACCTACCTTCCCACATAATAAAATAATTACAATTTTTATGTATTAGTGAGGTGAAAAATCTTAAAAAAATGAATAGCCCATGAATTTATTATCAATCAACCCCGAACAGAATATGGCTACTTACAAAGTTTAAGATTTCGCCCTATTATTATTTAACGCTTAAAAGCGTACGAAGAGGCATAATCGCCTTTTGTACTAAGACTTATTGCCGTGTTGAAAGCTTTCACAGCCTTTTAAGGCAACTTTTATAATAAAAACCGCAACATTCGAATTATTTATTGTTTCCATTCGCAATTTTCCCGCGTTTTAGACATTCAAAGATGGAGGCTTTATGACGCAACAATGGCGGCGGTTAAGATGGCGACTTGATCTAGTCGTTTCAATACTCGCTTCATTGTTGTGAAGAGAAAGATATTTTTTCGATTCACTTCGAACAATGTAATTGTTTCCATCTCCCAAACAGATTACAATATAAGCTTGCATTGCACTCAGATGTTCGTCTCATAGACCTTCCATCGTTATGGGGAATATTTTGTCGTTTTCAAAAAAAATACAAATATTTATGACTGCCTCGTTGATCTGGTGGCAAAGCGCATCGCTTTGTGATCACGAGGTCCTGGGTTCAAATCCTAGGTCGGACAAATGTAGTTTTTCTAACAAAAATTCCCAGTATGAGTCCGGAGTCTAGAATTGTGCCCGGTATATGGCAATAGGCTCGCCCCCTATTAACATCGTCGGCGAAACGTGGTTGTAATCAGTAAACCTCTGCCACCCCCTCTGGGGAATATAGGCGTGACGGTGTTTTTTTTTTACAAATATTTATTTCCAATTAACAATTTTCCGCGGCTCCGCACCCGATCGACAACAACGGCACTAGATAATGTAGCTTTCTTATAGTAAAAGAATGATTAAAATTTGTTCAGGAGTTTCAGAGTTTTTCAATTACAAACAAACAAATCTTTCCTGTTCATTATTTAGTGCTAGATTGTGCCTGCGACTACATCCGCGTTGACTTTAGACAGAAATAGACAGGGACCTAACATTTTTCCGAGATAAAAAGTATTCGATTTGTTAATCCAGGTAATAAACTATATGTGTGCCAAATTTCATCCAAATCCGTTCTGCCGTTATTGGGTGATTGAATAACAATCATCCAAATATCCAAAAATATTTTCACGTTCATGAGTACGAGGCATGCCTTTTAAGTTCTGTCTTTCCATATTTCCCGGCAATTTTGAATTTGGGACTGTTCTATATTCGAATGTGTTTAAATTTTGAATCTCAAAACAGTTGAAAGTATTAGGATTAATGCTATTGTTTAGTCACAGCGTCGATTGGAATCTGTCAGGTTACGTACGAAAATGAATCTTTCTAAGGAAAATGTTCGTGCAATAATTTTCTACAACTTGAGAAGAGGCCTGAAACGGCTTCAGTGGTTTGAGCTAACATCTGTATTCAGTGATGAAGCCCCATGTCTGCGGACTGTCGAACGCTGGTATTTAGAATTCCAGCGTGGACATACTAGTGTTAGTGACAAATCCCGCGAAGGACGCCCAAAATCCGCCTTCACTGAAGATAACATCATTGCTGTGAGACAACTAATTCTCGAAGATCGTCATGTGACGTATCGAGACATAGAGGCTCTATTAGGCATCTCAGGGACAACCATTCAGAAGATCTTGCATGAAGCGCTTGGTGTGAAAAAGCTAGTTTGCCATTGGATACCGCATCTGCTTTCCGACAATCACAAGACGGCCCGCGTCAGATGGTGTAAGAAAACTCTGCAAAGGTTCAACCGAGGAGAGTCAAATCACGTCTACGACATCATCAGTGGTGAAGAATCTTGGATCTATACCTACGATCCTGATTCCAAACAACAATCTACAATCTGGGTCTTTCAAGACGAGCCAAAGCCGACTAAAGTAGTTCGTTCTCGAAGCACTTCAAAGAAGATGATGGCCACGTTCGTTGGAAAAACGGCCATGTTGCGATTATTGCACTTGAAGATCGTAGAACAGTTAATGCAGAGTGGTATACCACAGTTTGTTTACCACAAGTCATCGCCGAAATTTGAAAATCTAACTCAAAGCGACGCATCATCCTGCACCATGACAACGCAAGCTCACACGGTGCTCGTCAAACGATTGAGTATTTGAAGCAGGAAAAAGTAGAAATTCTTGACCATCCTCCATACAATCCTGACCTCAGCCCTAACGATTTCTTTACATTTCCTAAAATTAAGAAAAGTCTTCGTGGTCAAAGGTTCCAGTCCGGTGAAGAAGCAGTCGACGCTTTCAAGTCAGCCATTTTGAACACCCCCACTTTAGAGTGGAATAAATGTTATAATAACTGGTTTGAGCGAATGGAAAAGTGTATTAAGCTACGTGGTGAACACTTTGAAAAACAATAAAAAGTACTATAAGGTTCTAGTTGTGTTTTTTTCTTCAAACGGCAAAACTTAAAAGTCATGCCTCGTAGAAAGTAGGATAGATAAAAAGAACGGTCACGAATCAAATAGGCTCGATTAAGACATTGTTTAGCAAAATATACTGAAGCTGTTTTACCAAGAAAAAGAATAAATAATTTTCTTTACAAAATCTCATCTCACGTTCACGTTATAAAGCAAAAATTGCAGATAAAATACGTCGTACTCCATCCAGAGGCAATTTAACGCCACGTCGACACGAACCTTCGACGTCGTTCGTTCGCGACATGCGCATATGCCTAACGCGACAATGAAAAATTTCAGCCATAATGAAATAATGTTGTGTAATTTCCAGCCTAATGTTCATATTATAAGGTAAAAGGGACAGGTGCAAAAATCCTGAAACAGTGCTATGACAACCTTACATTTATGTAAGAAAGAATTGTGAATAAAACACAGTTTTAACCTCATTCTCTTTTTCGCGGCGAAGAAGGATTAAAATAGTTTTCCTAAAGAGGTTATGATGTAAACCCCCCAGTTAACAGTACCTACTTATCGATACAAAAATAAGGGGTGTAAATCACCTATGCTATTCCACATTATCACATCAGATTCCTTGTATGTAGGGCAGGCAGAAAGTACAGAAATTCAACAGGTTCTTTCTTTACAAACCTCTCTGGCTTCTTCCATTTTCATAGTTCATTCATACACGCTTGCCGGTTACGGAGACTCTTGATTTGTTCTTAAGAAAATAATCCTGTAGAAAATACATACAGTATTTAGTGGCCTTACACAGTAACCACAGGAAAAAATATCTATATAAAATATCAGTAGCAATCCGAAACCTCAAATTGTGTCTTAACGTATGTATAGGCTTAACGTCATAGCGAGATGGTATTTATTTTATATTTATATTAGGCCAATCTTTACACTGGACTCACACATCAAAACTCATCGTAACGGACATCCCTACTAAATCCAACAATGACCTAACCAAACAAAGCGTATGTCTGCTAAATTTCAACCATTACCTCTCAATTAGTTTAGTTTGTTCCCCACTGCAGGCACCCGTGCATAAATTAGTCTTGTTAAGTGCAGTACAGGAATTTAATCCTCATATTTCGCTTGCTCCCCGTTCGGCATATCTTTTCAGGTCTAAAATGAATTGTACATGAGGTAAACCAACCAATAGAATTTCAACTTTAACCTTTTATATTTAAGACTTGGAATACATTGAGATATACCCAGGTATATTCTGTTTAGAGTGTACTATGCAGAGGGATATAATCAAATGATTAGCAACCATGTAGAGTTTAAGTTAGAGTTGAATTTGGCAAGCTAGAAGTCAGCTTTATGACGTTTAAACCTGGTTAAGTAGCATGTTTAATGGTGCTCATTACTTGGTGAATGAAATCGGATTACCAGACGGCAACTAAGCTTGATCTCTGACTAAAATATGAGGGGGTTTTAATTTTGAATGCGTAATAATCGAAGTTTTTGGGGAAACTCGAAAGATCAATACTTGAGAATGTAATGGGATGTGATTTATCATTTGGGATGTGGTTTTTACCTCTGTATGTAAAGATAACATGCATTTCGACTGCTGTTTACCAAGATGTTAGTAACGGACTGCAGAAAAAAATATAAATATCTCACCTACTTGTGAAGTGTATTAATAACAAAACGTTCCTCACTACTTATTATTCCTGTCTCTTGGGTACGTTTTCACACATGAATATACCCAGGCCGAATACTTAGACCGAATCAAACATTTCCAGGACTCATGAAAATTTGTAAATGCCTTGTTGGTGTCGTCGCACACATTGCAGCTGACAATCACGAGGTACTAGATAAATATATAGATAGATTCGAATCCTAGGTCGTGTCACAAAATGTGTAAAAAATCTCAGTCACTGTCCGAGGCCTAGGCAGCAGTCTGGGCAAAATGACAAGAACCTATTGTGGGAGGAGGCTAACAATATTAAACACAAAGATTGTTACTAAACATATTAACTAATAAGATAGCAATATTAAACATGATAACTTATTTAATTAACCCCATTACAAAACACTCTATTATTTATTTATTTTGAAACAGAATTTAAAAGCAACTGTTACCCGAGCGCCGGATAATCTTCATAATCGTCTCGCGTCCATCAAATGAAAATCCTCCTCCATTTTATTGTTCACCGCCATTTTATACGATTTAGAGGCCGCCATGTTTTTTATTCGTCGAGTGTTTGTATCATTAAATTATATGGAGTTTTCTTTGTGGTTTTTTGAGTGAAAATATACGGAAAATACGGTCCGTCGGCATCGTGTTCTCTCTGTTTATAATAAACTAGCTGCCCGCCCGGCTTCGCACGGGTGTACTGAAGAAGAAAATGAGACCAAATCTTCCGTTTACAGTACGACCACAAAATGACAATTAAATAATTTCGACCAGAATTTATTGGATGCTTTGTAATATACAATGTTTTTTTTCTTTTCTTCCGGAGAGAAAACAATTTTTTTTTCGGATGTAACAGATAAAACAATATAAGAAACCGAACAACTAAACGTCAATTTGAAAATTCTGTACAGGACGACGTCTGCATGATGTATATAAATGAATATTGTTATAGATTAAGTTACAATAGTATATTATGTAATAGATTAAGTTAGAAATAAGATAATGTAATAGAGTTGTAGCACATAAGCAATAGTATACAGTTAGAAGAGTGTAACCCTGGAAAGGGATAGGAATAATTAGAAAAGATTTACCCTAAAAAGGGATAAACAATTGTAATATGATTGGACTTTTTGACTAATATAGCTCGATGCAAAGCCCGCTAGTTGTGACCCAATAAAATAGTACTTAGGAGCGCGAAACATTTCGCCACTCACGTTCGAGCGACTGGGCACTCAAGATTTAAGAAGAAACTCTGCGCGAAGAGGGTCACAACTGGTGGGTGGAGCACTGTTTCAACAATTGTTCAGCTTTTTATTTGAAGCTTTCCCCGCGACGCACACTGGCCAAATTGCAACAGGGCGCACGACGTACTATTCGTCCTGTTCATTTTGGTCCTTCGGCAGCCGGATCATCGTCGCGAAAAGAAAATAGAAGACGCAAGTTGAAAACAAAAGAATCAAGCTGAAAAAAGAGGAAAATAGAAGCCATTCACACGCTCCACCGCCAGTAGACCAGCAGTATCGGCCCCAGTCGCCGATTCTTCGGAGTCGACTACAGCGACAGAGTCAACCGCCACGTCAGAGTCGACCGCCACGACAGAATCTACTGTCATGACGGAAACAACCGCCACGGCAGACACTACCGCGACGGAGAAAACTAAGAAACCAGTGTCCAAGAGGACTGGAACAAAGAAGACGCTCTCAACGAAGACGCGAAGATTGAAGCTCGCCCGCGCCAAGGAGGAGCTTCTAGAATTGCAAGTCCAATTAGCAGCTGCGAAAATATCACGAATCGAACCCGAAGATGAAGAAAGCAAGAGTGATGCCGACACGTGCATATCAGACGAGCAAGAAACTGAAAGAAGTGTCGGGAGCTGGCTGAACGACTTGCGGCCTCACGTCCTGGCCATCGCCGACAGGCCACACGACATAGACGTGGGGCGCACCATCGATGCAGCGCCGCGGGCGACAACGCCGTTGCCCCCTGCACCGATCCAGCCACCACCCATCACCGTGTCGAAGAAGGAAGAAACGACAGGCGCGACGCCGCCACAGCAAATTGACCTGCGTGAGCTGGCGTCCGCAATCACCCTCACTGCCCGGTCGGGGAGCGCCCCGAACCATGGCTTCGCTACTGAATTGCCGTACTTCAGTGGGTCACCCCAAGAGTGGCTCACCTTCAAAGCTGCGTATGAAGAATCTGCGCCGAGCTTCACGGGCATCGAGAACGTCGCGAGACTGCGAAGAGCGCTAAAAGGTAAAGCTAAAGAAGCCGTCGAGAACTTACTTATCTATAACGCCAAGACAGCCGACATACTCCGGGCGCTGGAAGCACGCTTCGGCCGACCACATTGCATCGCGCTGGGCGAACTAGAACGCCTGCGCGCGCTGCCCCGTCTCAGCGACAACCCGAGAGACATCTGCGTCTTCGCCACGCGGGTGATGAACATCGTCGCGAAGCTACGCGCACTCAACCGCGTGGCGTACCTGTACAACCCGGAGGCTGTTAAGATGGCCATTGACAAGTTCACACCGGCGCTCAAGTATAGATGGTTCGACTACGCAGCGGAAGAACAGACAGAAGAACCCGACCTACTGAGGCTCTCTAACTTCCTCAGTAGGGAGGCCGACAGGTGCGGGCGCTACGCACCTCCCGAACACGTGACAACCGAACGGGAACATACAGCCAGAAGACAGACGAACAAGACGTATAGCACCGCTGTATCGAGCCCAAGGAAAGAAAAATGCACTGCATGCCACGACACAGAACATGAGGTAACCAAGTGCAAGAAATTTATTGAATCGACGGTCAACGACAGATGGGACATCGCGAAGGCACGAAGACTATGCTTCGCGTGTCTACGTTTCAGAACGAAGACTCATCCCTGCAAGAGGCGCACTTGCGACACCGACGGGTGCAAATACTCGCACCACAGACTGCTTCACCACGTCAGAAGCGAAGGGGTCGCAGAAGAGGGAAATATAGAGAAACAGACAGTCGCATCAACATGGACAAGAGGTTTCGCGTCGTACCTGAAGATAGTGCCGGTACACATTTCCGGACCGGCGGGAGGAGTAGACACTTACGCCCTCCTCGACGACGGGTCAACGGTGACGCTCATCGACGCCGAGCTCGCCAACCAGACAGGCGCGCGCGGCCCCCGCGAGTCACTGCACATCGAGGCGATCGGCGATTGTAACGTCCGGTCATCGAACTCCCGTCGGGTCCAGCTGACGTTGAGAGGTACGTCCCAGTGTGCACATAGGATTCAAGCGAGCACCATAGACAACATGAAGTCGACACCACAAGCCGTCACAGTGGAAGACATCGCCGACTGTAAACATCTGCGGGACATACAGAGCGACGTTACCTACAGAAGAGCGAAGCCCCAGATCATCATCGGCCAAGACAATTGGCACCTACTGCTGACGTCAGAGGTACGCCGGGGGCAACGACATCAACCCGTTGCCTCTCGGACCCCTCTCGGGTGGGTCGTACACGGTGCGCGCTCACGGCGCACGAAACACACTGAAGCGCCCACAGTACATAGGAAAGAAGATCGACCGCGATTCGAAACTGAACAGAAGGAAAATAGACAGGAAAATATAACAGAAGATCGACGACAACTCGACATTGAAGAAAAGAAAATACAGAAAATAAATCGACGCCCTCGTCCTAAATTCGCCGAGCCCGCGCGAATAAACAAGAACAGACACGACAGACGGATGATCGGGCTCAACGAAGAAAGAAAACTGGAACGAATATTCGAACTGATGTGGAGGTCGGAAACCGACGACATCGGGTTCAACATCGACGCACGCCTCCCCCCGGGCATACTCGACAAGCCGACGCCGACGAAGCGGGAAACACTCCGCATACTAATGTGTCTATTCGACATGCTCGGAATCCCTTCGCCCATCACAATAAGGGGCCAAGCGGATACTACAGGAGATATGGCGGCGCGGCACAGCATGGGACGACAACATCGACGATGACCTAGCACAACAGTGGGTCGAGTGGACCCAACACCTGCGGAGTCTGCGGGACATGAAGATACCACGATGCTACCACGGGTGCACGCACGCCGAGACGCTCGAGTTGCACGTGTTTGTGGACGCGAGCGAGTCAGCCTACGCGACAGCGGCGTACTGGAGAGCCACCACGAGCGACGGCGAGGTACATATAACCTTCGTGGCGGCGAAGGCGAAGGTGGCACCGCTCAAGCTCATATCGATCCCGAGACTCGAACTGCAAGTCGCCGTACTGGGTAGTCGCCTGGGTGCGACTATCATCGCCGAACACGACAGGAAGCCAAGCGCAGTGACCTACTGGACGGACAGCCGCACCGTCATGACGTGACTGAAGACGGGCGCACGATCCTACCGCCCGTTCGTCGCACATCGCATCGCCGCGATAGAAGAGAACAGCGCCATAAGTGACTGGAGGTGGGTGCCCACGAAACTGAACGTGGCCGACGACGCGACGCGCGAGGTACCCAGGGACATCGGCTCTCATCACCGATGGTTCCTTGGGCCCGAGTTCCTGCGCGAGCACCCATCAACATGGCCGGCGGAGCGACCGACACTGTTAATTGTTTACCGCTCAGTGCAGAACTATTGATAAGAGCGGAGGCGTTGTTAGTGCGTTTAGTACAACACGACTCGTATAATAGCGAACTGAGTAATAGTGATAGACTATCGAAGGGCCGCCTCCGCACCTTATCAGCGCAGATTATCAGTGGAGTGATAAGATCCCAGTCGCGAATAAGTGCGACGCCGGACATCAGCGACGAGCTACGATGCCCCGCAGTGCTGGACGGAGATCATCGCGTCACCCGCCTGTACGTAGAGCACGTACACCGACAGCTGCACCACGCCGGAGTAGAGGCGACCAACGAGTGTAGAGCAAGGTACTGGATAACCAGATTACGTGCAGTAGCCCGGATGGTCATACACAAGTGCTACAGCTGTCGCCGAAGAAGAGACTCGCCTCCAGAGCCGAGCACCGGGAACTTGCCGCCCTGCAGACTGGCTCACCATCAGAGGGCCTTCACGTACACCGGCATCGACTATTTTGAACCGCTGACTGTGACAGTGGGCCGGGGCACACAGAAGCGCTACGTAGCCCTCATCACATGCCTGACATCACGCGCCGTACACCAATAAAATAGTACTTAGGAGCGCGGAACATCGCGCCACTCACGTCCGAGCGACTGGGCACTGAAGATTTAAGAAGAAACTCTGCGCGAAGAGGGTCACAACTGGTGGGTGGAGCACTGTTTCAACAATTGTCCAGTTTTTTATTTGAAGCTTTCCCCGCTACGCACACTGGCCAAATTGCAACAAGTCGCACGACGTACTATTCGTCCTGTTCAAATTCTGTCAATATTTTGGAAGATGTCCCTACTATTTTCTGTCTCACTCGCTCACTCCCTTTTTTGAATGGAGATTTTTAACCCAAATCTTTCACTTTTCCGTACAATTTTTCAAACATTTTCTTTCATACAAACCTTGTCCTGGGGCTTTTTGGCGGGAAATCGAAGAGTGATGTTGTCAATTTGTTTTAATTTCCAAAACTTGTGTTGTTTTTTAATTATAATGTGTAACCGTCGCTCAAAGAAGTCTGTGAACATGTCCTTGATTAGACTATACTGTCACACTGCTGGGCAAAAGCCTTCTCTCATAAATCCAGGTAAAAGATCACACAGATCCAGTGCGACTAGGTGGAGGAAGGCAAGTTTCTGGCTACCTGCTATTGGAACTTATCAAGCCGCTCATAAACAACAGTTCTGATTATCACTTAACTTGGCACCTTATCATTAAGCTGAGTTAGAAGCCTTAACCCTCATTCACACTAAATCTTTTTTAACACGCGATGTAAAAGCGTTGGAATAGTAGTCTTGTGTTAGTATAGTAACCAGAACCAACGGCTAAACTGTACACTTTAGATGGCCATTGAGCTCAGTTTCATGCCTATTTCCCAGCTCGCTAGGGTTTACATTCTGACTAGTTTTATGTGCTCAATCGAGGTATAAAAGAATGACATAGGAATTTGCGTTTGGAGTGTACGCTACCATATCGAAAGAAACCACTACAGCGTTTTGTTGGTGTGATAAGGATCCGACATCTGTCTTCTGAAAATGATCTTTCTACGCTGTGAAACCCAACAAAAGTTTACCTGCTGTCACATTGAAACTCATGGTAAAATTACTAACTTACAATTTGGTGCGATTACAAATTGAAATGATCACTTTCGATCCCTACATCTCGAATCATCTCGAAGCACAAAGATCCCAAACAAAATAGTTCAAGAAACAAACATCAACACTACCAACCAAAATATTTCTTTTCTAAACCCGCAGAAAGCAGGAATTAATTCAACCCACGCATACTCCCCTCCCCACTTTTGCCACAACACAAAGCACACCCACTTGGTAATCCCGCATCTTCCAAACAGGAACGCAGCAAGCCTCTTCGCATTATACTAGTTGTAATTTCTTCCTAGACGAGACTCGCGACAATCCCGACTTATCTTTGTTCCTTGACAACACTTTCCCTTGGGCCTTTGCTATAGCGTAACAACAGCGAGCTTACTTTGTACTAAGGTATGCAATAGAACTAAATCTTACGCACATGGTGACACTTGTGCAGCTATTTCACGTAAGGGTACATTTTTAGTGTAAAAAAAGCTTAGCGTAAAACCGGCTCTTATCACGTGTTTCTGGTCGTGTCTGGTCAGAGGGCCTAGACAAGTTGCAAGCGTTTTGTTTCTTTTCTCTTGTCGCAATCGATAGCGCATTGTTTTGACCACTTGACTTTTCCGCTTTCTATTAGCATTAACGACTGTAGATTGTCAACTTGGCTATAGGCGCAGGTTAGTAGATCGTGGGGAAGCACGATGAGCGGTGTTATATGGACCTGTATAAATACTTGTTATCAATTGGTCTTGAAGTCAGCCAGCTATCTTGAACCGAATCTTATACAATAATGTATAGAATGGCGCAAACCAAGCGCAAACTCTACCTTGAATATTTGCGAGTAAAAATAGCTAATTACATTTATAAGAATTCAAGCGTTAGGTGCGTTAATAATTTTGTATATCAGTAATATATTTTTTGTTATCAGCATATTTATCAGTTTGCATATCAGCAAAAGTCGTGACTTTGGATGACCCGCGATGGAAAATTGGCAACCATAAAAATGCTTAGAGATAATTTTCCCCGAACGAGTGAGACGCACATTAAAAAATATCTGTAAAATGTGTACACTAAGTCTAGCTGACGATGCACATTATTTTACGCGCACCGCACTTGCGCAACATGTGTTAAGGTCCTCATAACTGGGCTCTCTCAGGTTGTGTAAGCACTTTATTAAGTCTAACTACTGATGTCTATTGAAGGACACGGGCGCGCTTTCCGTCACCCAATACTGATATGTACGTATATATGTCGCGATTAAATCTATAGTATGAGCCAGCTGATCCAATAAGCTATGCCTTCATCCACTGACAACCCTTATACCCCACACGAATCACCCTTACCGCAAGGTATTAAGGTTCAATTTCTATTGTGACAAGCGAAGGGTGTCTTTGGAAACACGTCTTGGATTTATAGCACAACTTCACAAGTCTTGTAGTCGTTTTCATTTCACACAACGGCAAGTGTGTTGGTTTGTTATAGCTATTGTTATGTGCTTTGTTTAATATTTCACATGTTGGTCACGCGTTCAATTTAATATTGTACATTAGTAAATAGAAAGAAGTATTTTCCCACGTCAGTATATAGTCTATTTCCGTATAGCCCAATTTTATCATGCTTACATCCCACCCCAGAAGTGTAGGGGGCCCTATTACTATACAAAATTGGTGGTTTTCTCTTTCCTTATTACAATTTTACAGATTCTTTCTCCTAGCGCGATTGCCAGGCCGAGCCATTAGCCAACTCAAACGAACCTTGGACTATTTACAACCTAGAATCTGCACCTACATCATCGGTTTCAGCGATTTTTAAGTTGTTTTCGTAGTAACGGGTAGATTAGAAAAGTCAGCGAATCTTTGCCAATAGTCTCTACCGAAAGTGCGTATCAAATGTGTATCATTGAAACGCAGGTATTACGCTATAATCTCCAAGGCCGCGCAATATGACGCCTCGTCGCAAACACGTATCTATTTAACCACCCTTAATATTTTTATCACACAAAATAATTATTTCGTAATCTCATTCGACCTAACTAAAAAATCCAAAGAAATCTTTGCCCCCTGTGAACGTTAGAACAGGGCACCTCAATTGCAGATTATCAAATTAGCGTTAAGGCTTACTATCACATTTAATACAGTTAATAAAACTAAACGCAAACAAAAAATGAAATCATTCCTCCGTTATAACAAAAGTTCTGTATTAAAATTTTCAAATAGAGACCCACCTTTATAGCTCCTGTAAGCTAGGATCCGCATTGGCCTCCTTAGATGACACCAAGGAACCTTGGGTGTCCTTAGGAGCAATTATCTTGGAACCCGCAACAAATTTAATTGGAAAGTAAAGAAAACAGGAGGATTAGAAGAAAATAAAATTCTATTTCTATTTAATAGTTTCCAAAACCTTTTACATTCCATCTGCTTACTAGCATTAGCTAGACAATTGTGTCGTTCTTATCCTAGTAGTGTAGGGTGGCTCCTGCTGTGAGAGACATATAAATCGTACGCGTCTACACTGCCTCTGTACTCGTGGCTGTTTGAATAGATATCGTCAGAATGCAGTTGTTATTGCTATCCAGAATAGTTGGCTTCCTTTGCATATTACAGTGAAAAGAAGATAGAAATTTTATGGGACGAATCGACGAACATCCTATATTTAAAGGATATGGGACGCATGAACTGCATTATGTGATAACTTGTTTATTACAGTTTCGTTGGTGTGGTGGCGAATAGTTTGGCTAGCGATCATGAGGCCCTCGGCTCGAATTTTAGGTCGGATAAAGTGTAGTTTTTCTATCAAAAAATTCTAACTAGCTGTCGAGATTTTGGAATTGGGCCCGGTTTAATTTTTGTAGGCTCGCCTACTTTTACATTGAGCCGCCAATTGCAGTCACCAGAATATACAAGATGTAACGTATATAACGCAAGACCTCGGACACCCCAATTAGATTATTCCTTTACGAATTCAATATGAAAATCAAACTTCCAATTTTCAAGAGATTTCTACCATTTTTTAAGCTCTTTGGTACCAAAATTAATCACGAAATTTAATAAATAATTAACTTTTGCGTACATATTGATGTGGTGTAATAGGAACGCATTTAAAATAGCTGTATTGCTTTCAATATTCAATACAGAAAACTGAACGAATAAAAGCAATATTTGATAATTTAAAAAACAAATGCAATATAATTTAAAAATAGTTGTCGAATCGATTCAGTCGCCGATTTAGAAAAAACTATTTTCAGGTCTTGCGTCAATTATGTTACACCTTGTATAGTCTCAATAACAATTTACTTGACTGATTTAAACTCCAAACCCCTTGATGGCCAACGACTTTATACGCCACTAAATCAACCTGGGGTGTAAGCAAAATTTGACAGACGATTTAGCGCAGTGGTTAAGAGCTTAAGCCACTCCGCCCACTGTGTCTAATAGTCGCAGGTTCGATTCCCGCATGGGACAAGTCTTTGTGTGATCCACAATTATATGTTTAGGTCTTGGTATTTGTGTATATGAATTTTCATGTTTGTAAACGCACGTATGACACAGAAACAAATCCTAGTGTTGGGCAAAGTTTTTTAAAAGAAAAAAAAATATATGATGCAAATAAACAGTATTAACAACTTGCATACAGCAAAATAACACTTTAATAATCTACCCCAACATAATTACAGTTTAATATCAACATAAGTCCCCCTAATTCTTTACTTAAAATATGACTTCAATAAATCAAGCGTGCCGAAACGTCTGCGGACTAAAACAAAGACATCACGTGCCAAGAAATGATAAAATAAATTTTGAACATCCCCCGTTACAAAGCTAATGGGCTGTATCTCGAAAGCTAGGGAATAAAAGATCCGTCGATTAGAAACTTTATGTTTGCAATTTTCCGGACTCCCCCCGAGGCTTGCGAACCTTGAAATGAGTGTACACACAACGGCGTGGAATAAACAACTAGAAACTAAACTCTAGACTGAAATAACTAAACGTCGGGTACTTAAAACCAAAAATGAACCGCGATAAATCCAAAAAATAGTTTTATTTCATGTGTAATATTCGCGTAAATCTAAAAACGCAATATCTAGAGTTGCATATTGAAAGTGTATTATAATTATTGCCTGATATGCAAGTTGAGAAAGAAAAATAATGGATTGTATTATGATCACTGAGTATAACTTTCTTTTAGCCCCACAGTAGGATTTATTCCTGTGTCGTGGGTGCGTCTACTAGCTTAAAAATTCACATACACAAATACCTAGACCGGAACAAATAATTGTGGATCAAACAAAGATTTGTCCCGTGCGGGAATCGAACCCGCAACTATTAGACACAGTGGGCGGAGCGGCTTGAGCTCTTAATAACTGCGCTAAATCGTTCGTCATATTTAACGCAGTTAATTAATTTAATAATTATATTAGTTTTATATGGTACGTACTAACTGTTCGTTTTAATATTATGTATTGTAACAAAAAATACCTGTTCACTATTCCAAAAACTCAAGTGTTCAAAAAAAGGTCATTAAACAAAACCAAGAACATGTTTTAACCCATTCCATTAATATGAAAGAAAAATTGACTAATTAAAAAATAAGATCCATAAACAACAGAAAATAGAGAAATTGACAAAAAAGATATACTATACTTTTGTAGCCATGCAAAATAATCTTAAACACATTTTGTTACGGATAAAATAATACGAAATATTATTTTTTAAACTCTCCACTTAGAAAATATGTCTTAATTAGGTAAAAAATTGTTGAAATAAATGGAACTCCATACACAGAATCAAGGGCAAACAAGGGAATCAAAGTTAAGGTACTCTGTAAAAGCCATGAACTCGGAAAACTGACTCAATTACCCTCGAATCTATTGGGCATTCATCTGGATGGGAACTTCCGCTATCGATCGCCCTATAAAAGTGAAAAACCACTTTAATCTAGATTTTATCGCTTCGGAGTTAAGTAAGTAATATATCTTGGTTAAATTAACCTCGAAAGAAGTTTAAAAGGTTTCTGGAACGTAAGAAGTTTTGAATATGTAAAATGGTAGTTACTTAAGAATTGTTACTGTTGGTTTCTTGTTATAATTGTTGTTACATTTGAAGAGCATTCTAACTTCCCATCATGTATAAGGGATACGTATTGTATAGTGTTATCATAATATTATTTTACGTTCAGTTGTCCTTATATTTTATTCCTCCTTTACGATAGTTAAAAAGTCTAAGAGTACAGCCCTGTAAAAGTGTTATGTAAAGAAACACATATCTCATTCTTCTTCATAGCAGATTGAAAATATTTTTATGATTCTCCCCTAGACCTAGTCATCACCTAGCAACTGGGCTATCTACTGGGGTTTATGATTTTTAATATTATCTACACCGTCACGCCTATATTCCCCAAGCGGGGCTGGCAGAGGTGTACTGTATACACCCTCTTTTCGCCAACGATGTTAAGTTCCATGTGATAGGGTGAGCGTATTGCCATATACGGGGCACAATTCTAGACTCCAGATTGATACTGGGAATTTCTCGATAGAAAAACTATATTTGTCCGACCTACGATTTGAACCCGGGACCTCGTGATCGCAAAGCGCATTACCAGACCAACGAGACAGTCAGTCAATTTTATCTATTTAATTAAATTATTTATTACCTAAACTTGGTCAATAATCAGCCCATATTTTTTAAATTCCAAACAGGTATTCGAACAGATATCTGAACACGATGATCAATTAATTTTTAAAAAGGGCCTTTGACAAAGAGTCGTCTACTGGGATTTTAAATCAAAATGGCTACCGTGCAAAGTAATGAGAGATTGGTTGATTATTCCCGGTACCACGGGCCAAACGACAACCGGGCCATCGCCCCGGGAACCTTTTTAATTTTCCGCTAGCCTTCAGATTTATATGTTTTCTGTGCGCCCGTCAATTTTCACGATTTTTTAATTTAAGCGGTGCCATCACTTCGAATGATGGTCGTTTGCTTCTTTCGCCGCTTTTTTTTCTCTTTTTTTTGTTTATTATCCATGATTTATACAGACGGCGTTTTCAGATAATTGTTTCTGTATTATTGTTTGCGTTTTGACGTAGCACTCAGAATTGCTGAACTTAAATGGCAGTGACATCGCTCGTAAAACTAGCCGTTGAGGCAAGAAGGTTCTCAAGTAGCGACCACGTTCCGGATGACGAAAAGTGGGCAGACCCCCTACAATGTGCCGGTGACCTTGTGAAGGTTATGGTTAGGAAAGGTCTCTGTTCTGCAGTAAACATCTTCGGATGAAGAAAAATAAATAGATAGATAGTTTGTTAAGTGATTTGGGGGTTCCAGATGTTTTTAAGGAGGTAACTAAAAATTTTTTTGCCAAATATTTCGCGACGGTAATAATCGTTAAAGTAAACAAAATACCAGGTACCTACTATTTCAAATAGACCCATTTAAGTACAAACGTAGACAGCAGCCAATGATCCCAGGTCATGTGGAATTGTTCCCTTTGATCTGTCGAATAGACAATTTGACTAGCGCCCATCCACTCAATACTATGCCTACAATAACGAATTATGCAACATCACGTTAACCAATAACAAAGATATATAGGAATCTATACGTTAAATAAAAGTAATAAAGTTTGTTTTCCAAGAGCTTCTCTTAACTTTTGATGTGTTATTGTTTAATAGCGCCGGACTATGCATTGGAGATCTGCCACCTTGCAATTTGGGAGATAAGCGTTTGTAAGATATATTACCTACTATATATACTATTTTATTGGCGTGTGTAGAACAATCTACACACGCCAATAAAATAGTAAATTATATAAACTTACACCCGAATCTGTAAACATGTCTACTTTTACTTATATATTAACTTAGTACATCATTTTTATTCTATAGTTGAGAAATGTGAAAAGTTAGTTTTCTTAGCCAAGTACCGAATTTTTAGCATATGACATTACTCGGCTAAGTAAATTTTGAAGACTAAATAATTAAATGTCTATAGATACGGGTGTTAAATTTGGTCAGATCTATGGCTCTATCTATCTTGGTCACAACACACGGGAATCAAGAAAAAATCGTTCTCAAACTACAGAATAATAATCTCAATCACCAATACTAATATATTTTCATAATCATCAAAATTAGCCGAAAGCCACTGTAGGCCGAAGGCCATCCTAAAGATCGAAACGACGTCTGGTTTTGTGTTGTGCGCTGAAAAGTTGTGGATAGCCTAGCCCTAATGGATAGGTTTTACCCTAGTGGATGGGTTTTACCCTAGTGGATAGCTTTTACCCTAGAGGATAACTTATACTCGCGATCTTTACCAGGTCAACAGTCCACTTCTTGGGGGACTTTCCACTCCAAATCTTCTATTACGTGGTCGCTAATTGACAACCTTTCTGTTCCAAAAAGCCAATTATATGCTTCACGTTATTCTGGGAAAGATAAACGATTTTTGGGTAATCAGTTGTAAATATAAATAGAATAAAATTCTCTTTTTCTTTAAAAAATTTTAGTATTTAACTAGGAATCTAATTCTCAGTCGAAGCCACGTTTATAAAAACAAAATTCATATATATAAATGCCTGAGTGATAGCAAGCAGTGATAGCCTAGTGGTTAGACCGTTGGACGTTGCACGCACCTCTGCCTTATCGAAAGTGCGTATTAAAAATTAAGTATATCTTGCTTTAACGGTGAAGGAAAACATCGTGAGGAAATCTGCATGCCTAAGAGTTTCTCGAAGGTGTGTGCAGTTCGCCAAGCCGCACTGAGCTAGCGTGGTGGCCTCGGGCCTCCTCTCAAAACCTCTCAGCTTGAGAGGAGGCCCGTACCCAACAGTGGGATAGTTTCCTAACAGGGCTAATATTATTATTTATTTTATATAAATACCCAAACCGAAGCAAATATTTGTAAGTTGCAGGTCCGATCAGGACCTGCAACTACTTGATTCATTGACGCCTACGCTTTTAACGAAGCTATGGCTCGAAATAATCTTTAAGTATTCTTTTTGATACTAAAACCATATTACACGAACCTGACTCCCACCCGATATATTTTTTTTAATAATACGCAGCTAAATATAGGAAACAGTTTCGGTAATGAGACATTTCTTCAGCCGCCCCATATCCGAATGGCCAATCGTTTTGGTTAACGATGCACTAATGCGTTTCTAGTGTTGCCATTATGGAGAGAGCCGATACAAAACATTTCATTAGTAGAATACGATTAATATAGCGTTGTTAGTTGTTATGAGTGTATGAGATCCTTTTAAGAGGCACCTACGCTTTCTGGTCTATATATAACTATTTGATGATTGCGTAGGATAATAGAAAAACCTTAGTGTTATAAGTAAAACGAGCCTGGAGTCAATAGAAACGTGGTTCTTAGTGTAATAACTTCGAGAGAGACACCTATAACGATCAACAATTCAAAAATCATCTTATGCTACTAAGCTAGATCATTCTAGATTATGCACTGAAGTTTACTTAGGCTTCTGCGTAGTCTTTATTATAAGTCCAAATCTGTAATAAATTATTACAGGTCTGAATGTATAATTAGTTGAGTACAGACGAAGGTCTGTAACCAAAATCTAGATGCCTGAGTGGTCAAGTAAGCTCCTGGTACAGGACAGCGACTGCGCTCAGAGGTCATTAGATCTATTTCCGAGCACGGAGAAAATTTCAATTCTTTTTTGTTCTGGTTTTTATATTACTGATAAAGCTGCTTATCTATTGCTACTATTCAATGTTGATATTTACATAAGTAATTCCTGACACATTTATGTAAATATAAACAACGTCTCGCCTATTTTCCCCAATATAACATGTTATTATATAATTTCACTTACCGCTTGTTATAACCTGGGTTTTTTTTTATTTTGATATGCATTGAAAAGTACCACAGATTTATAACAACAATAAAATAAATCCGCCATAACAGCACCTATAAACATTCAAAAGCAATTTATTTTCCTCAGTACGATCTAAACTAAAGCTTTATCCCTTCATAAAGAATTCTAAACGTGCATTCTCGCATTACGCCATCTTGAGATTTATGGCAACCCGCTGTCCGCCATATTGTCCCAAATTTAAAAATATTTATTTTCCCGCCAAATCTTTGTAATGTAATGCCTATCTGAATTGGTATTTGGATACACATAAAGTGCACTTTCTTGTTCTATCTGCATTCTACACTGTATAGAATGTATTCTAGACAAGATGGTGACTTAGGTACTAGCTTAGACTAATGCTTGGATACTAGATAGGTGTGTATGTAGAACGAGAAAGCAAAAAAAAACTTTTTTAAACAGCTATTTCTTTATATACGTAAGTTTTTTCGGTAAGTTATACAGTTTGATCAAAAAATAGTATTTAATCATAATTGAGTCATTATGTACCTTCTACATACCTACCTACTAGAGGTGTCATGTCATACAAAAAATGGCGCTAAACTTGATGACAGCAATAATATTTGTGGTTTCATAGATAATAATTCTTTGTTTCTGGAGTTAATTAAACAGTATTTCAGTGTACAGGAAGGCATAGTTTTGAAATAAAACTTAGTCCTCGAAGGTGTCACGTTGCGGGAAGCACGTGGAAAAAACAACGAGGGAACAAAGAACTAGAGGAAACCAACAAAGGGAACTAGAGTGTTCGCACTCTAACTTTTGCTACAAACAACATAGTTGAGGTGTGTTCACTAATACGTAGTACATAATAACTCAGTGGTAATTATTAATATACATTAATATACGCTTCTAATAAAAAAAGCTCTAAATTATGGCTATACTTCCATCACTGAGACGGATCTACCGTCTCAAAATCATAAAAGAACAATGGACATTAATTACAAATCATTGTTCATAAAACATTCCAGCAATGAATTAGCAGAATGTTGATAAAACGAAACACAAAGATTTACCAATACCAAGGGTTAACTCGACAAGAACGAAATTCACTATACTTGATGCGAACAATTAATTTATTTCCCTATTTTGAGTGCGTACTTTAACGTTACTCACTTTTATCACTACTTCGCTTATTATAACATAGGCTGCAATGATCATCAAAATACACTTAGTTCGGTTTTCAACGCTTATACGAATCTACACAATCACTTTGACCATCAGTCTATTTCGATCTTCTCTATTACCAGCATAGTTTAACTGTCACTTTTTATAGCTATTCCGTAATTTTAACTTCTGTTCAATTAAACATTATCATCATATTACACAGAACTCGGTGTACAACCATTATAAATTCTCAACAGAAATATTCATAGAAAACGTTACGTAACGATACCATCAACTCAATCGTTACTCGTATAATGATACTTGCACTGTGAGCGAATATGAGAAAACACGGGGGGCGCTTTCATGGATTAAACGATCGAAGCGATATCTACTCACCTCGCTAGAAAGTTAAAGGGTTACACACGAAACAATAGTAGGGCCACAGATTCACCACTCGAAACATATTTTAAAGCATGGCGGAAAATTAAAACGGCTCCCGCGGTGCGGGCTCTGAATATAATGTTATATACAATACGAGGTAACAAACAATATAAAAACACAATATTGCAATGAATAATGGCACAAAGATGCTTTTAAATTTATCACACACAATATCGGGTCTGAAATATGGCTGCGGATATTTTTATTTATTTTAGAAAATACTGCGATAGTGCCCGTGGGATTATGGATGTAATTGGATCATAGATATTGTGATTGAGTTTTAAATCTATGAGATGAATTGATTTGTATAAGAAACTAAATGATTTTTAGTCATCAAAGTGTAATTCACATGAGTATGAAATGTAGTCGTATGTACAATATAGTAATACTGTGTATTTTTGAGATCGCTTAGAATATTAACAATTTTATACACCGTCACGCCTTTATTCCCCAAGCGGGGGTGGCAGAGGTGTACTGAGTACACCCACGTTTCGCCGACGATGTTAGGTCCCATGTAATAGGGGGTGAGCCTATTTCCATATTCCGGGCACAATTCTATACTCCGGACTCATACTGGGAATTCTTCGTTAGAAAAACTATATTTGTCCGACCTAGGATTTGAACCCAGGACCTCGTGATCACAAAGCGATGTGCTTTGCCTCTGGACCAATTTTGTATCAAAAAAATAAGTACATCCCGACCCCTGCCGCCACCGCCGGCCGCGACATGTTCTCTCCGATCCCCCCGATGCTTTGTCATCCATTCTTTCCGCTCAGATTCCGGACGACGACGACGTAGTCGTAGATCCCCTCCCATAGCCAGCGGTTGACCGGTGCACTTAGTAGTGCACCCCGTCCCCCCACAGCGGCTGTCCCAACCGAGGGCGCTTCTTCAAGGCGCCCTCGAGTATGTCGCCCCTTGCCCTTCTGGCTCGAGCGTAGTGGTTGCACGCTCGCCCTTAAGTCCGGTGAAGCTGTAAAGGCCTCGCGGCCAACAGCGTACATCACTCACACACACACGGAATAGATACACTTAGGTACCTAATATGCTTCAGTATTGTGATGTGCAATATACTAACAACCCCTGATAAGGGTATGTACTTAAAAACTAAAATATTTTATTTCTCTTTCCTTCTCTATTTTTTATCAATAACGATTTTCTTGTGGATATTATTAAATCACTTTTAAGAAATATATTTTAATTAATAAAGAATCATACATACCTGACTAGCTTTCTTGTACATGGAAATAATCGCATGGATGTAAATGAACCGTCTCCATTTTTTATTGGCAATACAACAAATATGATAGATGTGTTGAGCTATATTATTTACTTTAAATTGCAAAAAAAAAACAAGGTAAAATTAAACTAACAGATATACAATACGAATGTGGAAGGATGTGGGTACCGGAAATGACCTAGACTGTCTTAACACGACCAAATATACTGAGTATTCTCTGAAGGACAAGTCAAGAGTCTCCATAACCGGCGAGCGTGTATGAGACGAACTATGAGAGTGGAGGAAGCCAGAGAGGTATGTAAGGAAGGAACCTGTTAGAACTCTGTACTCTCTGCCTACCCTGCAAGGGATCTGGCGTGATGATATAGATAGATAAAATTAACCCAATTTTGAATATTGTGCTACAACAATCCTAATACAATTTTTTAACATCAAAGTATCTATTTACATCCATTACAAAAAAATGACTACCTTACCGAGTATGCGTTGTGAACAGAATAATACAATAAAACGAGTTAGACAAGGAAATCCGGGGAATTTTAAATCGTTGCGAGAAAATCTAATAATCCCTTGTCCGGATCCGAAGGCCGGATCAGTCAACTGATCAATGATACGACTCGCTGTATTATTGAGAAATTGTTCTCATTTGATTATGTAGAGATTGAATTATAGTCAATTCTTTTATTGGCAGGGTTTAAAGATTAGATTTAAAAATCTAGGGTTGGTGGATTTCAATATACTCAAACTCAAATCGTTTATTTTGCATAAACCCTGACAATTTGCAAACACCCTTGTGAATGCAAATTGTCATATTTACATTTTTTTAACTTACTAATCTACCACCGGATCGAAACGTGGCCTCCACTGATAAGATCTGGCGCGAAACTCAGCGGGTTTGTCTTTTTTTTGTAACTCTCCATTCATTTTTTTTCATCATTTTCTGTATTGATACATACATTTTATATTATACAAAATCATTGATGCGTTCCAGCTCCAGTGTAATACTTTACGACTAAGATAAAAGAATAATTATAATATTTTTAAATATATGTTATAATGAAAAGCTAGAGGATTCTGGGTGGACCAGTCTCCACGATCAGCACCCGTTCACGAGTACGACTACTTCAGCAGCCATCACTTACAGAGTAACATCAATAACGTAAGACCTCAGACACCTCAATCGTATTGCTGCTTCCCACACACATCCATTTTCTTGACAATTATAATATCCAAATTTACAACGAAACCTGTATTATATACAAGGTGTAACATAATTAACGCAAGACCTGAAAGTAGTTGGTTCTAAACCGGTAACTGAATTGATTCCAAGAATTTTTAATGTATCTTACATTTTTTTTAATATACAAAAAACGCTGTTACTCCTTCAGTGCGCTATAACAAACTAATTCTATTTTTAATTTCGAGCAAGACGGAGATGACAAATGCATTTCTAAAACGTATTTCCCAATACGCACAAATACACGTACAAGTTTCATTGATAATTGGGGTATAAATGTACTTTAAAAAGAGTGATAACCTTCAAATTTGGAAATTTGAGTTTTCCATCAAATTTGTGAAACAATTATCAAATTGGGGTGTCTGAGATCTTGCGCTATTTACGATACACCTTGTATATTGAGTGTTGCTTCGAATAGGCAATAGTGTAATTTGTTTGATACAAATGTAATGTTTGTGGGATAAAGGTGTGAGTGTATATAGTTTAATACAGTTTATCTAATAAAAAAAAACCTACATTAAAAATAGATGTAGAGTTGAAACCGATTTGGAACAAATTTATTTTTATTATTTTATTTATTTATTTATTTGGCTCTTCATTAATGAGTACACCAATAATATAACAATAATACATTTTCAACTTAAACCTAAGTGCCCCATTATCAAATCGGGCTTGTCTCGCGTTAACTACGTTACCAATTATCCAGACACTAGTTAGATCTCGTGACTCCGCTCGTTAGATAGAGTCTAACATTACGTAAAGGCATACAGCCATAAGTGTATAATCCAGGGATATAACGCACACAATTTTAATTTGACATGTTTAAATTTATAATTCATAGCTTCCACTAAGAGAGGATTATTGGAATTTAAGCGGGAACTGGAAAACGCAAGAGTGGATTCGTGGGATTCAGCTTAAATATTGGAGATCAAAAGCATACATTTATAAAAATGGTGTATAAAATATTAATAATAAATAATCATCACTTAGTTTCAGAGATTTAACAAAAGAGTACTATTTATTGTACATACACGAACCCTTCGCACGCACGAGCAATTTTTCAACGCGCGGAAGTAAAGCGCTGGAATGAAAGAAACGGCTAACAGTTACATATTTATAAAAAGCGCTTACAGTGCAGCAGAACGACACGATGAAAAAGCGCTCGTGCGAAATGCGAATGTAGGAAAAGTGTAGGTTTACTATTTCTTACATTAAGTGATTAACGGTTTATTATCAAATTAATCAAATCAACCAATTTTTTTCTCATTTTAGCTTTTTCTAGGGAAACCAAAAGGTTCTGGCTTCACACTAATTTTAAGTGTATTTTGTCAATGTCTAGTGAGATGCATAATCGTGTTTCCCCGATGAAATTGATGATAATGATGATAATGGAATTCATAAAGTTACCCTGGATAGTAAATCGATGGATACTTTACATACCAATTGTGACAGTCGTGTTGAGGGAAGTCGAAAAGGTACGTTTTATCATTTGTTACAATTATCTTCACCCATGCACATATAAAAACACTTAGTTAATATTCCACCATCTTTTGGAAATTAAAACATTAGAAATACAAGTTTTGGAAATTAAAACAATTTGACGACATGACTCTTCCGCTGACTCTTGACTGCCTCGTTGCTCTGGTGGAAACCACATCGCTTTGTGATCACGAGGTCCTGGGTTGAAATCCTAGGTCGGACAAATGTAGTTTTTCTAACGAAAACTTCCCAGTATGAGTCCGGAGTCTGAAATTGTGCCCGGTATATGGCAATAGGCTCGCCCCCTATTACATGGGACCTAACATCGTCGACGAAACGTGGGTGTACTCAGTACACCTCTGCCAACCCCTCCTGGAATATAGGCGTGACGGTGACTCTTCGGCTTCCCGCCAAGACCTCCCCATATAAGCCTCTTCTTCTTCTTGTTTAAGTTATGGCTTCACACCAATTGTAAGTGCATTTTGGCAATGTTCAGTAAGATGTGTAATCGTATCGTTTGTAAGATTTAATTTTTAAATTAACCCAACTCCCCGATGAACAATGATGACAGCGTTTACAACGAAATTGATGAAGTACCTCACCCTGGATAGTAGAGCGATGGATACTTTACACACCAATTGCGACGGCCGTTTTGAGGGAAATGGAAAAGGCACGTTTTATGACTTTGTTACAATTACCTTCACTCATGTGTGCATGGGTGAAGATATAAGAATACGTCATAATGGCTAATATTCTAATAACATTACACTTTATTATTCGAAATAACACAAGTTTTGGAAATTAAAACAAATTGCCGATATCACTCTTTGACTTTCCGCCAAAAAACCTCACATATAGCCTCGACACACAGAATAATATAGAAGCCGCGCGCAGTCATAATTGCACATCGCCCGGTGAAGCCAAAAATTCAACAAACGCCCTGCACAATGTTGGCAGCGTGGAAATATTACCACTTTTTGGAGTAAATGTTAGAGTACATAATAATAAAATCATTGTTGCGGTAACGTGTATTTTAATGCAAATTAAACTTATGAAATAGATATACTTGTACTAGTAAGGTTTGTAATAATTTAATGTAGGGAGAATATATTTTCATCATCTTAACTATATATTAAAACCGTTATGTAGTAGTTAACTATAAAACCATTTAATACTAGAACTTATGAAGACTTAGCAAAAAAAACTGGGGAAAAATAAAATTGTTATACTAGCAACACTTACAAAATGGACGCCTCTTTTACTATGACAATTACAGACGGAAGAATTAATTCTATATTTAAATAATACGGCACCTGAATGCGTTAGATACGTATAAAATGTGTTCCTATCATGTTTCTTTTTGAGCTCAACAGCATTTATACAGGCGGGAATGACACTAGACGGCATAATTCAATTTAATTTGTGACGCGCAGAACACGTTATTTCGCACGACGGTCGCGGAGTGACTACCTACCTGCGAAGCGGGTAGTAATTGTTGCTTCAATTTGATGCGCGCCCGCGGCTTCTAGATTATATTTATTCTAAGCCTCGACATTACCGAAATTCAAATCGACCCATTTTTGACAGCTCTCCTGCACATGTCAATTATTTTTATAATGACACCGATAATCGATTCATACTGCCTAATTTGAAACAAAGCTCCAACTTATAAAATATATCATAATATTCATAATCACCTACTCATCAAACCAAAAGGCAAACACATCAAAAGCGAAAGCTTAAGCCCCATCTTAAAGCATTCTTAACCGGCTCAACCCCAGAAAGCTCACGTCAAAACGCCGGACGTCAACAAAGGCACGATAAAGAAATTAACTGGCAGAGTATAAACAAGTTAATCGAGTTAACCTGCAGACGTCACGGCACGTCAACCCTTCTCTTAGGGGTGCAGTCACTTGTGACTATCTGTGTTACATTCAGTTGTTTTGATGTACGGGAAATAGGAATTTTGGGACGTTTTGGTGTAACATAGCGCAAACTATTTGTGATTGCACGGTTACGTCAAAATATTTATTGGAGTCTTTATGGTAGAGTAATTTGATTTTGGTTGCAACTATTTACAATTTTGGTACGGTCTTTCAATTTTGGTGGTTGATTTTCAAATAGTAAATTCACATACAAACAAGACCGAAGCAAATAATTATGGATTACACAAAGATTTGTCTCGGGCTGGAACGGAACCCGCGACCAGTCAATCCAGTGGGCGGAGCAGCTTAAGCTCTTAACTACTAGAGTAAGACATCCGTCGTCGATTTGTGTCCCTTATTGCTAGTAGGATTCGTGTGCTATAGTTAACTAGATATCTATACTTATTTTTTTTTTGTTTTAATCACACTAGTCCCTGTATCTCCCAATCAGAATTTTAAAAATCTTTGCGTTTGATAGCCCAATTCTTGAGGAGGGTTATAGGCTATTTAACATCACACTACGAACTTTAGAGCCGAGCAAAAAGAAAAAAGTCACAAAAAAACGCTAAGCACAAACGAAGTATAAGCGCGGGCGGGCGATGGGTTACGGCTGTATTAGCTTCGTGGTAAATGGCAGGAAACCACGGGGCACAGCTAGTCTAGTAATAAAATAATATCTTTTAGCTGATTAAAAAACGCATATCACAACGGCGACAATAGGCTGTGCTCTTTGAGATTCTGTTTAATGTTGAAGGGCGGGAATATCTTTTAGACTTCTGTGGCGGGATATTTTTGTGGTCATATTGTACCTATCTGACTGTAGAGTTCTTAGACTTACGTGAATATTACACACTAGCGGCCCGTCCCGGCTTCGCACGGGTGGATATTGCGTCCGCTGCGTAGGAACGCGCGGCTACCTATGTATTAGATGTGCACGCCCCTCTCTCACCGCTTTGCCCGTTGCGCTGCGTGGGGCCACACCTGCGACGGGGCGGCGGCGCCACGGCGTTTATTTTTCTATTATTATTTTGTTTAGATTGATATATATTACACCGTCACGCCTATATTCCCCAAGCGGGGGTGGCAGAGGTGTACTGAGTACACCCACGTTTCGCCGACGATGTTAGGTCCCATGTAATAGGGGGCGAGCCTATTGCCATATACCAGGCACAATTCCAGACTCCGGACTCATACTGGGAATTTTTCGTTAGAAAAACTACATTTGTCCGACCTAGGATTTGAACCCGTCCTCGTGATCACAAAAGCCATGTGCTTTTCACCAGACCAACGACGCAGTCAGTCAGTTGTTTAGATTGACATTTTTAAATTCGTAATATCTTTTGAATGGAATTTCCGATTTAAATAATACAAAAAGTAATCTACAGGTATTGAAACAGTCTTGAATACGATAAGATTATGGATATTAATATTATATATTAAGGCTACAAAGGTATGGATAACATGGTCTGATTTTGGTCGGCATTTCTATCCACTTTTATAATGTAACAAAGTACTTATAGTGACGAAACTACAATAGTTGGACATATTGTTTATTGCGCGTTTTAAGTTTTTTGTAGATATTGATATGTTCTTTAATATTGTAGAACATTTTTTTGTTCTATCATCAATACTTTCCGCAGCGCATGCGATGATAGACATTTTATGGCAAATTTTTTACACCTTAGGTTACATTATTAAAATTTTAGTAGGGATCCCTAATTTTTTCTTGCAACAAATATAGCCTATATTACTCAAGGATAATGCAGCATTATAATAATAAAAGAATGTTTGAAATCGGTTCAGTAATTTTTGAGTTTAACATACAAAAATACAAATCTTTCCTCTTTATAATATTAGTGTAAATGTAGATGAAAAATAAACTATTACGCTCTATTGTGGCTGGTTTCACTCGGTCACTATAACGTTAGCGTGGAATTTAAAGCTCATTATCGTGCTTTAGAGAGTACAAGGGATCTACAACAAGAAGCATCTGGCTGCCGAGCTTTAACGTGACAAGCAGTTCAAGCACGACAAAAACAAAGCATAAGACAGACCTGAAATAATTAAGATATTTGAAGGTACGGAAAAACGGCCTTTTAGCCATCATACACCTCAGTCCCTCCCGTGACCATGGATAATGTAAAGCAATGGAAAGGTCGAGAACTTAAAAATCAGAAATAAGCTGGGGTAAAATCCGAAAACTAGTTTTATTTCATATCTAACTGTTTTTTCGTATAGTTGTGTAAATACGAAACGTAGAAGGCCACTGCCTAATTATCTGGCAAGATTACTGAAAATTTTGTTACAAGGAAAATTCTCTAGCGTTGTTTACATTTCTGAATTTTCCTTTTTGCCCTCAGATTACCCGAGAGGATAAACTAATTTTATTATGGTAATAGATGTTTTAGGCAATTATTATTCTGTAAAATAATAAATGGCTACATGAATACTAATAGCTATTTTTTATGTTATCGTAAGAATAATTATTTTGCAAAACTGCTGCGTTGGCTTAGAAGCGAATAATGCGGATAACGAGGTCCGAGGTCGAGGTCGAGGAGGGTATTCTAAGTCGGACAAAATGTAATTTTTCTAGAGAAAAAATTTAGTATCTGTCTGGAGTATGTGGTATTGTGTCCCCCTATTGCATGTGGTATTGTGTGTGTGTGTGTGTGTGTGTGTGTGTATAATGACCCCCTATTACATGGGACCTAACCTCGTCAGCTATAAGTAGGTGTACACAGTACATCTCCTTCACCCTCGCTTGAGGGATATCGGCGTGCAGTGTATATTTTATTATTTTTTTAATATTTCAAAAACCAGAAAGAAAATTTCGCCATTCCTCCACCATATTGTTATTGCATCTTACATGTCTTTATCAGGTATGAAGTGAGAGTCGCTCATACATTTCATAAGAACTCAAAAGTGAGAGCTGGGATTTGAACCCTGTTTACAAAATGAATGTTCTACCATTTAGGCAATTACTGCTTATTACACTATCCAAAGCCATAAAATCACTATGAAAAAATATAATATTATAATAATATAATATTAGCCTTGTTAGGAAACTGTCCCACCGTTGGGCCCCGGCCTCCTCTTAGACTAAGAGGGTTTAAGGCCAAAGTCTCACACCCTGGCCCAGTGCGGGTTGGCGAACTTCACACACCTTGGAAAAACTCTTAGACATGCAGGTTTCCTCACGATGTTTTCCTTCACCGACTTTTTTTAATTTTTACAACACACATGCTTTTTGAAAGACAGAGGTGTGTCCCTGGATTTGAACCCGAGACCTCTGACTTTGCAGTCCAATGGTCTAATCTATCTATATTTATAATAACGGGCTATCACTACATTTGCTATAAAAAAAAGAAGTAGGTATTAAAAAATAACTCGTTTCAAAAAAGAAAACATTCCCACACATCTACCCCGCGTTAATATCAAACGTTACATTTACGCAAATGAAGAAATATCATCCGTGAGTTCATAATTTTATATTTTCCCTGCGTTTTTCTTTCATTACGGGTTCCAAGACAAGGGCCTAATCTCCATGGAGGCTGGCACGCCCAGACTGTCTCAGGGAATTAAATTATGCCTTTCCATGAATATTATACTCGATGTCGCAATCTTTTTGCGTTATTTAAGAACAAGTTGACTGTGAAAAAAATCGCAATGAATCATAATATAAGAATCTCGTGGGTTTTAGACGCAGGTTATATGGATCATCTTTGCAGCGAGGTTGTGTTTTGGGAATTGATCTGAAGGTTGCATGCATACTTTTTGGTTACAGTACAGTTTGGTTTTCTTTATGAATATTTGTTAATGATTTGTTTGTGTTTATTCTAGGAAATTCCAATTCGCTCCTCTATCTATGTCTGTAGGAGAAATCGTGAGTGAAATCTCAAAACCCAACAGGTTCTGTAACAACAGTCATGTTTACAATATTTATATTGGCACTTAAAAATACCAACAAGGTATGCCTCTTATATCTTCTTCTTCAGGCGAAAGACGTCCACTGCAGGACAAAGGCCTCCCCTAAAGACCGCCACAACGACCGGCTTTGTGCTGTACGCATCCAACTTCTACCCACGACCTTCACCAAGTCATCGGTCTATCTTGTAGGGGGCCTGCCCACGCTACGTCTTCCGGTACGTGGTCGCCACTCGAGAACCTTTCTGCCCCAACGGCCGTTAGTTCTATGAGCAATGTGCGCCGCTCACTGCCACTTAAGTTTTGCAATTCTGAGTGCTATATCTGTGACTTTGGTCCTCCTTCTGGGGATCTCCTGGTTTCTGATTCAATCCTCGATCCTCCTCCCTTGAGGGTAACTCCGAGCATAGCTCTCTCCATCGCCCTTTGGGTGACCTTGAGCCTTCTTATGAGGTGCGCCATCTTAAGCGACCATGTCTCAGTGCCGTAAGTCATAGGTGACGGTGTGCCAAATTTCATGCGCAATTCCGTACAGCCGTTTTTTCGTGATTAAGTAACAAACATTTAAACATACAAACTTTAACATTTATGATATTAATAGGATATACTATACATTTTAATAAAAACAAATTAAACCAAAACGCCGCTACGCAAACGCTGCCTACTTTACCAAGATTGGTCAGATGCACAACACACTACTAAGCACAGAACATTTAACGTACATCGTACGTAACATTGTGACATTGCCGAGAAAGCGTGCTGTCACTTTTATCTTTATTAAGTAAATTTGTAGTATGAAAAGGATGGCATATCAATTCGATAGCGTCGTAACCGTCCCAACCGTACCATCGTACCTAAGCCCTCAGGTAAACATGTAAAACTGTGCCTCAGGTCTGTTCTATATTCCACGCTAAAACAAAGCTTCAAACTTGGTTCTAAATTCAAAAATCGAAGTCCATCTTTATCACTCGAACATCACCCATCGCAGGTCGATCGCTCAGCGTATAATCACAGCAATGCATCGCTGCTTCGATCCGGACGGATCCGGGACCGGTCCGGCGTCGTACTTTTTATCGGCGAGATAAATGTCCGGTTAGGTCGGGTCCAACGTTGATTTATACGGAACGTCCCTCAGCCCAACGAATTACGTAGGCTACCATGTAAATCACCTGACGTCGTCGATCCGACGGCCTGCGATGTTACTTTTCCGTGGATATTTGGCTAGCGCAAATCGGCTTTCTTGATTTAGAATCAATATTTGAATCGGTACTGATTCCATTCAAACTTCGTAAAGAAGGATAGCACTAGGCTACGCAATGAAGTCACTATTAAGATCTGAGGGTTTAGTATGAAAACTGACGTTAGCATGATGCTAGCGAGTAATCGTGCTGTCATGTTCATATTTATTTAGTAAATTTTGGAGTGTGACAAGGATGGCATATTCACTCGCTAGCGTCACACTAAGCTCTCTGAAAATACAGACCGTCACGCGTATATTGCCCAGGCAGAAGAAGAGGTGCACTGGAGGGTACTGCCAACAGCGTACATCACTCACACACACACACCTGGAGGGTACTGTACCCACTGTTCGCCGATTCGATGTTAGGTCCCATTTATTAGGGGGCGAGCCTATTGCCATATACCGGGCACATTTCCAGTCTCCGGAGTCATACTGAGAAGCTCTCTGAACGCGAGACCAATTAATCGACGCTTACTCCACATACAGTCCCACAAGGATCATTTGGCCCGCGGCCAAAATCGAAGCTCATTCTTTCATCAAATTAAATGTTACTTCATGATAGTCACAGAGTTACCGTTTGCTATAAAATGTATCCAGATTCATTTTTAATTAGTAACCGTGCGGACTCACCTACAGAAATATTTCCCTGGAAGTAGAAAAATGTTACTAAATGATAACCCTAATTCAATACCAACGCCCCCCATCAAGTATATTAAAAATTACATAGAATAATTACTTAAACTAAAGCCTTTACAGCTAACCACAATAGATTTCCAGCATTTTTTTTTGTTAAATTGCTCTCCAGAGTTTCCCCTAATATGTGTCAGGGCCCTTTTTTTCTGATCTATTTTTAAGACTGTCACATTGGTTTTTATTTATTGAGATATTCGTCTTTACTATTTTGTACTCTTTCTTCTGTCGTTTATTATATTTTCCTTTTACTTTTTCTAGGGCTAAGGGGTCTTGGTGGCAACTCGTAAATTTTGTGCGCTTCCTTTTTTAAGTTCCTTAGTTTTCTTTTCAGCAGGTTCGACCTCGGGTCCCTATTTTCGGCTAACATCTTACAAGACGTTGCTTGTTCAGCTTTAAGTTGGCAAGCAACCCGAGGCCGTGCCTGATTCATTCTGATTTCTGGGTGTTTTCCAGATATCTCTCCTTCTTCCCTTTATTCTTGTTAGTCTTAGACGTATATCAAGTGCAAGTTGGAGAGATATACTGGCGCGTCGGATTCCAGTATAATTTAATTTTACGAAGAATCATTAAAGGATGATGAGGTAACATTAATAGTTAGATGAAGGTCGGATTATTGTGTCTATAATATAGGAAAGTTTAAAATAATTGAGAACATTAATCTTAAAAATTGAGAGCATTATGAATACGAATACAAATGATGGAAAACATTAATTACATAAATGTATAAAAGGCAATAAAATTAGGTGGCGGTGGAGCTGATTTGCTGTAGGAGGTTGTTTAATTTTTGTTTAAAACAGTTTTTCGAGCCAATAAAAAGGTCAATATTATTAAAGTACAGGCGAACAATACGTGTGAGAACACGTCATCCACGGATCAAGAGGTCCTTGTCGCACGATACAATAAACACTAAGCGATGGACACTTATACCCATGCTTTGGAATTCTTTCATATCATGACTGAGAAAATGGCGCAATCACTACACATGTGATTAACTATATTAAGGGACCTTCCAATTTAAAAGTTACCATTATTCAAAAAGTTCCCACTTTCCACGAACCGGATAAAAAAGGTCACAGGCAGCTTTAATAGATTAAAACAATAAGTTGGCAACACCGGGTACCGCCATTATACTTCCCATGTTTATTGCCAACCTTACAGAAAGTTTTTATATAAAAGTTGACGATCGTAAAACAAGTACAGGTGGATTAAAAAAGGGCAAAGTTTTGGCAGGTAGGGACGCGATTTAACTAAACGAGGTATGGGGTGAATGTCCCGGGTGAATATTTTTTTTATTTCATTTTTGTAATGGCTTGTGAGAAAAGTTGCAGCGGTTTCCTGGGGTAACAGCTAACCTAAATCGAGGAATGTAAATCACCAATAAATCGGGGAAGGTTCATACAATATTACAAACTTGTGCAAATGTAGTGGGATTAGGTAGGTGGATGCAGGTACGGCCACCTGCTATTCCAAAACTTAGTTTCTCAGTTCTAAAACATATCCCACCCATCGTAGCTCGACCGACCCAGTTCCTGTTCAACATTGGCGATCACTAAGAACACCTCAGATACGAAGCGCTACAAGCGTTTTGATGATATACATAGATATACCATCTACCAATAACAAATATGCCTTTATACAATATAATAAATAATACGCTACAAGCCTAATTACCTACACTAAAATATGAGGCCAGCAACAGCATAATACATCTGTATGAAAGAAAACTTACATTCACAATGCCAACAAGTCGGTATCTCCGTGTCTTTCATTACTGTAACACTGCCAACGTTGTCTTGGATACTGTAATTGGAGTAGAAGATTGCCATTCGACCTAAACCCTACTCTATCACCTTCATTTTACAGTTTCTATTTGAACCAGTAATGCCACAGACATTTTTAAAAACGCCGTGGAAGTGGAGTGCAGGCTGGAGCACTTTAAGATCGGAACGGGTGTGAAAGATGGCGAGAATACTTGTCCTCCACTCGGCACCGTCGATGTAACAAAGATGGATTATTATTGTAACTATGAATACTTTTCGTTCGCAAACTTAACTGATAGTTTGTCCGGTTTTGTGAAAAGTGAAGAAAGAATGACTTAGATCACCTGTCTAGTAGCTTTTCTTTTAACTCCGGCACACATTCCTACTTTTTCCGGAAAATTCTTCAGTTCTTGCAGTGTTATGCTTAGTTTGATGACTGGATCCCAAGTCACAACCCCCTCCATAGATGACGTACAGTTTGAACCTCGGGATTTTCCGGAGAGCGCTTTAATTGTCTTGAAACCTACAATAAAAATTACAAAAAAAAAGGCATACAACAAAAAATAGACTATTAGCATACGTGGCTGTCACTTGGCTTGCTAAAGATGATTATAGGTAAGAGCCTGATAGACCAGTCTACAATGGTTTCCCATGTCCTTCATCTAATTATGTAGATAGAAAAAAATAATAATAAATAAATTAAAACAGAACGGGGAAGTTCCGTGCCCTTCTTCTCCACAGAATTTACTTGTGGTGGTTCGAATTCTTATATTTTGGTTCTTCAATTATCATTATCTGTGAGGAAACTTATGATCAATGTTAAGTATGTTATGCTTACTGAGATTGAAAGAGATTTTATATTTGGTTTAAGCATGTAGCAAGAGCGAAGGACGAGAAAGGAGATTTATTGGGAAAATATGCGTAGAGATATTGGAAGACGACGGAATATTAATATTGTTCCTAACAAAAAATCTTTGAAAAGGTTAACGAAATACTCTCAACCGGTAGAGAAACACCCCCACTGAAAGGCAGTGGAGGAATGGTAATAGACTTGCTCCTCTATTACATTGGCACTTATCATCGTCGACGAAATGTGGGTGTACACTGTACACTTCTGGTACCTCCGTTTGCCGGACGGTGTTTATTTTTATATTATACCATCATCTATGAAAATCTTCACAATGTAATACGAGTAAACAGTCTGAAACAGACCAATCCATAAAAGCCATTCGCACATGACAACTTACGTTTCAAGCAAAAAGTTTAATTTAGCCCTCCAGTTAACTTGTGCCCACAAGTGACACAGGGCTACCCCGATACTATAATTTTGAAGATACTTTGACTACTTACGTTTTTAAAATTGAGAAAAATTAATACTTTATTGAAAAGGCATTTTTTCCTTTTAAGAAACTAGGAATTATTCTTGTGTCGTGGTCCTCGTGGATACGCTTACTAACATGAAATTGACATGCATGCACAAACTCCCAGATAGAAACAAATATTTGTGTGTAACATATAATAATTGTCCCGGGTTGGTGTCGTGGTGAATAATGTGCACAGCGACCACGAGCTCCTGGGTTCAATAATGTGCACAGCGACCACGAGCTCCTGGGGTTTGCTCCTATGCCAGATAAAAATGTAATTTTTTGATGCAACAATTCCTAGTATCAGTCTGTTGTCTGACATTGTGACAGTCTTTATTTATTTTTTTAATCTGTATAGATATTATTATAAGTTAGCCTACAGCGTCCCACTGCTGGGAAAAGGCCTCCCTCCATCTCCTCCACTCTACTCTATTTAGGGCCATTGAGCGCCAATCGTTTTTAAAGGCGTCCAGTTCCTCCCGCCATCTCCAACTGGGCCTGCCGCGACGCCGTGTAAAATTGAAAGGAACCCAGTTGGTGATATTTCTTGCTCAAGATATGTCAAGCATGCGACAGACATGACTAGCCCAATCCCATTTCAGCTTGGCAGCTATTTGGCTCACATGGGCTATTTGTGTGATGGAGCGCACTATTTTTGGCATGGTCGATAAGTTTAATACCTAGACTACAGCGCTCAATGTTACGCTGGTAAACTGCGAGTGTGGACTGCAACTTTGTAAATGACCAGGTCTGTACGCCGTATGTGAGTATGGGGAGAATGTACATGTCCATGAGCTTCCGCTTCAGTTTCAATGGAAGTTCATTCACTTCATTACTTCTTTCATGGACCAATAACTGCTCCAGGCGTCTTCTACGCGACGTGTGATTTCCTTGTCTAGTCTCGCTTGGAAGGAGACTATTTGGCCTAAGTGGATATACTCCTGGACATATGCAATCTCGACACCCTCGATTTGAATTTTGCATAGGGCTTTATTTGTCATGATTGGTCTTTGACATGTTCATATGAAGTCCGACTTCGCAGCTCGCAACGTTCAGCTCTTCTAGCATCTGTTGTAGGCGAATAGCTGAGGAAGAAAACATGACCATATCGTCAGCGAATCGGAGATTGGTAAGCCTACCCCCTCCCCTTCTCCCAGCCTGCTGTTAACTTTTCTTATAGCGGGTCTCCCTGTTTTACACCTCTTTTTATTAGAAACCATGGTCCTAGATTTTGTGGTTTAATGGCGGCCGTGCTGTTATTATATATAGTTTTTGGTAATTCGATGTAGGTGTCGTTTATTTTTTGGGATTCAAGTGCGTTAAAAAAAGCAGTGTGGCAAATGATATCAAACGCTTTTAAGTAATATTAAGTAATATTTAAGTAATTATAGGGATAATTTATATTATTGATGATTTTCAATTACTGTGTTCTTAGATTTACGCGAATACTACACATTATTATTATTTCATGATTTTCAATTGTTTGGTTGAGCGAATGAAGGTAGTCAGTAGTAGATAATCCTCATCGGAAACCGGCTTGTTCGGAAGGTTGATGGCTGTCTAGTATTTCGGATATCCTGTTTTCTATTGTATTTATAAAAATAATTACAATATATTAACCACAAATCAATGTAATAATATGTTGTCGCAACCCTGATGTCGTGTGATATTGGGCGAACATTGCAATATGGCCGCCACGAAAAATTACAAGTGGGAGATGTCGAGCACCCTTCCGACTGCACCGAGGGGACCCTTGCCGAGGCGCCGACTGAAACGCGACGTGATAATGAAAATGGAGGATTTCGTACTCACGTCACTTCACGCCTTATTGTTGATACAGAAAATCATAAGAAGTTTAATTTGGTTTAGTCATTATTTTTTTCAAGATGGCTACGTGAATAGCGGTGTTACTACATCAAAAATGTACTTACTTATGGTATTGTTTTTAGTGTCGATGTACAGCTGTTTAAGGTACTTATTATTTAAAAACAGCTCTATTCCGTAAATCTACTTAGCTACTTATGATTCATTCAGAGGGATGGAAAATATGGAGAGGATTTGCGAAATCTTACTAGTCTAGATTGTTTAGAGTGCCACTTGTTACCTACTAACAAAATTTCGCAAATATTTTCGTATTCTACTAAAATTCTACAAGAATACGAAAACAGCTAAACGCTGTTGAGTGGAAACGGTTAAGATTCAGTTTTACGGAATTTTGTTAGTACAATTGGAAACCTGAATCTCTTAGGTAGTATTAATGAGCCTTCCTTTCCGTAAAGTACGGTTATATAATATTAGCTCTTAAGAAACTATCCCACAGTTGGGCACGGGCCTCCTCTCAATCTGAGAGAGTTTAGGCCATAGCCCACCACGCTGGCCCAGTGCGGGTTAGCGAACTTCACACACCTTTGAGAAACTCTTAGGCATGCAGGTTTCCTCACGATGTTTCCTTCGCCGTTAAAACAAGTGATAATTAATTTTTAATACGCAAATGCTTTCGTTAAGACTGAGGTGCGTGCCTGGGTTTAAACCCACTAGGCTATCACTCCTAACTTACAGGTCAAATAATGAAAAAGTCCTAAATCCCAAACCAAAATCCAACTACACTAGTCGCTTAAATAAAAGCTCTGATAATGAAATTTGTCCTGAAAATAAGAACTATTCGGTAGGCACAATTTTTTTTCTTAAAAAATCCACAACATAGTAGCCCAAATACAGATAACCCGCTCTCAGTCGTAACCTTATTTCAAAGATACCGGTCCACCGTACTGCACTGACTAGGTCCCACACCTGCCCGGTCCGGTCAACATCCGGACCGGCCGGACGTCATTTCAGAAACGGAAAATCGCCAATCTCCTCTCTAGAGGGTTTTTTTTTATTTTCCACGTGCATGTTACCGACATCTGGCGCAAATGCTATATAGGTACCTACTTTGTACAAACTCTTATTTAGCTTGCAATGTTTTTTAGATTGCTTATTATAGAAATAGAATCACTTCCTCTTATCCTACGGAGATGAAATTTGATAATATAATAATAATAATAAATGATTTATTTTCTCCCACAAGTTGCATACATTATTCTAAATTTTACAATGAAATATTGATAGGGAGACAGGAGCCCGTACTAAGTAAAATTTGTGTTACGGGTCTCCTGGCCTCCTTATCCCAGAAAAAAAGAATTATTGCCATTGTAGGTAAGTGTGTGGGTGCGGGCGTGCATGTGTGTGTGCGTGCATGCGTGGGTGCGTATGTGCGTGCGTGCGTGCGTGCGTTCGTGCGTGCTTGCGTGCGTGCGTGCGTGCGTAGCTGCGTGCGTGCATGTGTGTGTGTGCTTGTTTGTTTGCATGTGCATGTGTTGTATTTGAACCCGCTCTAATTCAATAAGGTGACTCTTAGCTGCCCCACCTCAGGAAGAGATACAGTAGGCAAGAATATATTGACAGAGCGCCAAATAGACTGTTGATATGTTGGTCTAGCTCCGATAACTCCAGAAGATCCTGCTCTGGATCCAGATGAAAGAATTCTTCAATATATACACGGATAGACACGAAAGGACATTGTCGAAAATTGCCCCAGAACGAACAAAGATTTGACCCATGCCATCATTATTTATCTATTTTATTAAAATAATGGCATATATCCGTATCTAACGGACAATTTTTAATCTAAAACGAATATTTCAAAGTATTGTAAGTACTTATATCGAAGTCGCCGACATCTTTACTGAATGTCAACACACAATATAACCTCATATGTATTAATGGCTACTAAATTATAACCTCAAAATGTATAACTTTTTGTGCAATATTGCGATTTCCCCGCTTGTTCGTTTAATAATAAATGCCTTAAGAGAATTTATGGGTAATTTGAAATCATACAAATATTTTTTCATTGCTGTTGGTTCTGGGGCAAATCATGTATGGACATAGAACAATGTCTTTTCGTATAAACATTTAAATTCGATTAGCCGTTCTGTATGCTTCTGTGCTTCGTCCATTGTAATGTAAAATGTATCTCTGCTTCGTTCGCTGCTAATAGGGTGGTGTCACCAGCGTATCATAGATTCGTTAGTTTAGTTCCTCCTAAGGTGACTCCACCAAACCAATTGGCGCAGGTTTGTCTCATTATATATTCACCATATATTTTAAATAAGATTGGTGATAGAACACAACCTTGTCTTACTCCTTTCTTTAATTTGAATGGTGCCGAAAGCGCCTTGTCCACTCTTACACCTGCCTGATTGTGGTTATACAAGTTATTTATCAGTGCTATTAGATGCTTTGGTACTCCTACCTCCGAGAGTACCTTCCACAAGTGGCAACAACTGACAATAAAGCACATTATTACCGTAGTGTCAAACTCGTAAGATTTTTCGTTGAGCTGCTGGATGTTAGTATTTGTTCTCTTCTGCCTTTTCCTTTGACGAAACCTGCCTGCTCCTGGAAGATTTGCCGGCTGTTAAGTAGGTACGTGCAATAGGGTTGTACTGTAATGTGAGATTAGGGCAAGTGTGCGATAATTATCGCATTTTCTAGTTGAAACTTTTTTATGCAGTGGTAGTATTATTGACTCAGTCCAGTCCTTAGGCTAATCTCCGTTTTGACATAGGTGGTTGCAAATATTTTGAAGTGTATCAACACCTTTATCTCCTAAGGCCTTTATGATTTCTGATGGATTTGATCAGGGCCTGAGGCCTTTTTGTCTTTGAGGCGTGTGATGGTTGCTGTTATGTCCGATCGAAGAATTAAATGGTGCCATTGCAATGTCATGCCAGTTCCGTATTTGTGCAAAAATTGTGTGTTTGGTTGTATAATTTCTTCACAATACTTTAGCCATCTTTCTGAATTGGTCTCTAGATCGTGGATCGGAATGCCATTTGGATCTTCAATTATCCATGATTTGGTTTAAAATTTTCGTGAAAGAAGTGTTTTTAGGCGAAGAGCAAATGTTGTAACCAGTAAGTTATGATCAGTTCCGCATTCCGCCTCGGGAAAAGTTTTTACATTCCTGACTGAGGACTTCCATCGGTTGTTGATCAGAATCTAATCTATTTGGTTGCGGTATCGTGCGCCTGTTTAGGATGGTATTGGAAGCAAGTGTTGGTGATACAGAGATTTTTCTCTATACAAAATTCTATGAGTCTTTGACCACGTTCATTCCTAACACCTAGACCGAATTCGCCCACAAAAGGCCTAATATCATCGTCATATAAAATGTTGCCGATTTTTGCGTTCCAGCCTCCCAGTATGAACGTGATTTTGCGATTGGATATGGCATTTAGTGTGAGCTCAAGTAGTTACTTGTATTAGTTGATAAAAAGCTTCGATTGCTTCCTCTTTTGCTATCTCAGTGGGAGCATATATTTTCACAATGTTTGTATTTACCCGCAAGCTGATAATCCCGTCGGAAACATTCCTACGCAACTCTTATCTTCACAGCCAGAGAAGTATAAAATATTCACTGCGGGTATTGTAAAATGTCCATTGCCAGGCATGTGAGTTTCACTGAGCCCGAGTATTGAAATATGATGGGTACTTGATTCATTGTCAACAATGGTTTTTTTGCCTGGTTGAAGAATCCCTTGACATTCCATGTAGCAATGAGGTGTTCGTTCGTAACAGTAATTTAATAGCAGTGTTTATATTGCCAGTAGTATATCTTCCGCGGAAAGCCTGGCGTAGAACCTTATGGGAAGCTTCGGTAGCATATTGCACACTACCCGTCCCGGTCACCAAGTGGAGCCGAGTGTTTGTCGGATCGTCCAACATCCTTGCATCAAAATTACTGATTCATAAAGATTTTTCTTGGGAATAATTCTTGTGGTGGCCTCCCACGTCCTTCCACAGCAGTATTTTACGGGATGATTTAGTTCTTCATGGTCACTGAAGCATCTTTTTTGGTCGTGTTACTTAACCGCCCCCCGTTTAGCACCACCCGGGAGGCACGTGCAGGGTTGTAGAAGGTATTTCTTGCGGACGCGATCAGCACCACCGCCCACCTACTATCTATATAGCTACGTTTTTTTTTACTAACGATATACGAAAACGGATACAGAAACAATAAAAGGAACTAACATAACTCAAACAAATGGAATATTTTCCTTTAAATCCCTTACGCGGGAGCAGTTGGCAATATTTTGTGATTTACACTCTCAAGATATTTATTAGGCCAATAAAATTTGTCCTTAGCTCGCGACTGTCTACCACCTTCTTCCATTCTCCGTAATATATCATAGAGCATAGGCTGGGTTAGTGGAAAGGTTAATTGGGTGACAATTATCATTATTTTAAACCATTGAAAAAAGATGGTAATATATTATTGGGTACTTTCCAATCTAATTCAATAACATTCTAAGTTTTTCAAACCACTTGAACACTCTTGTTATGCAACAAATACAATATTTCTCTTGTTCTAAATATATTGAATTGAATATGTTGCTAATAACTTGGTTTTGACAATGTTTACCAAATTTTGTGGAATAAAGGTGTATGTGTGTGAATGATTTACGCTGTTCGCCGCAGGGCCTTTACAGCTTCATCGGACAGAATAAAAGTTATTACGTTAGCTAGTTACGTTGCTGACTGTACCTTTTTATACCCAGTTTACACACTGCACTGCCGCCACTTTCCGCATAGAGCAATAAGCAGTACCGCGACAGCATCGACTGTTCACATACTCCCTTCGTACTTCAAGCATCGCTCTGTGTATCTCTTATGTTTGTGAACCCTCCCACATAAGATTCAAAGAGCATTTATTATATTGACTACGTGATGAGATATTGCTTATTGCCGCCATCTTTAAGCAGGTTATGTAAATAAATTTGCCATATAGCAAATTGGAGCTCACGATGAGGTGACAAGTTGTATGTCTTCCCCACAATGTGGCAGTACTGTTGTCCTAATATTTCCACATTTATTTATACTCTCACACCCTACTTACCCTACGTTCGCATGGACGCTTTATCAACGCGTATTAGTGAAGCGTTGAAAAGAGAAAAATGGCCAACTGTAAATTTTTTAAAACGCTGTAAAGCGCTTCAGCACCGCTCGTCCGTGCGAATGCCCGCTTAGTCTGGCTTATAAAGTAACATTGTTTGATCAAAATTGGATGGATAGACGAAAATAAGAGTAGAATCGGATAGCCGTAATACTCGTCCTAAACTAGTTCACACAAACGGAAATACAATAATTTCATAAAATATTATTTTATTTTGTTAATTACCTATGTTTTGCTCGGGCATTTTTGGAAAACAATCTAGTGTTGAAAATTGAATAAAGATTAAAAGTAATATTGAATAAAGATTCATACATGAGATTTTATGGGATAAGCTGTAAAATACTTTATTTATTATGAATTAAAGATAATATAAATTACACAATATAATAATTTCTATAACTATTTATTAAATAACTTTACTAAACATGAAAACAATTAAACTTCATCAACAAGCTTGAACCGTTGGTGTTGTGGTTCTGGTATGACATTAAAGTATTTCTTCAGAATGGTCTGTTGTTCTCTGCCGCTGTATATTCTCTGGACCCAGGTATGTTCCCAGTTTGGCTCAAACTTCTCACATGTGACTACAACTTTGCCGGGCACCATCGCAAACAGAGTTCCATTGCGGCCAAAACCAACCTGAAAAATTATTCATGTAGTTTGAAGTCCTAGAATAGCTGCTGGATTTCTATTAAAACATGATGCCAAGTTTTGATAACATTTTTTAATTTGGTGCATATTTTGATGATCACAGTTTAAGTTCTTAATAGTATTTTTCAGGGGTGTCATTTTTAGGGGTGTAGTTGTGTGTCTCTAGGGTTCGCCAGCCGACCCGTAAAGGGTGGCGTTCCCAACTGGTAGGCACTGTACAATCTCTCACCGGTGGCTCCAAGTAGTTATTATGCACACAACGGCCACACCCCGGCAAACCACGTCGACTCGTGGACCAAACCCGGTGAGGGGAGCCTGAAAAGGTCGGACAGGTTTTTCGCGGGGATACATTGTGCAAAATTGTGCATAAAGTCTAACTCGACGAAGAAGGCAGGCCACGTTGATAAGCACCGGATACTGGCGAATTCGGCGAGTTAGCAAGGCAATGTTGATGGCCTAAGGCGGCAGTTGAGGTCAGAAGTGACTGCCGGCTAGATACTGCATCTGAACTCCCTGCCAGTCACAACGGACTCCGTTCCACTGGGTTACTGGGAGAGAGGACGAGAGAGGGCATGTGCGGATGCGCGCCCGCATATGCACTAAAAATGTTCTTGCGCAGATGACTGCTTCCGAGTATTGGTCTCCGATTGACGTAAAGTCCCGTGGCGATGGGCTGAGGTAGAGAGGTTCGGTTCGATGCAGACCGGGCTTTGTCTGAGGCCTGCACATGGGCGGCTCCGGGGGTGTTCTTAGAGCATCGTGGTCGTTTTCGCTCTGCACTGGGGGAACAGAGGACTCGGCAGCACCTGGAGTGACAGAGCAGCCCTATTTAGGGATGGCACTGCTCTCCTTGCTCAGCTTTGGAGGGGGCTAGAAAAGGTGTCCTAATAAAATGCTCACCCCAACCTATAGGGATGGTAGTAACCGCGGCTGCCTCCGCATCTCTTAATTCGTGGTCTACGCAACAAGAATAGTATTATCAAAACATCTAATATGACTTTTGATGCATGGGACGTGTTAACACTCATTGATCGTAATGACAATGCCTGCCCTGAACGGAAGACCGCTATTGTAGCTCGGGAACTTCTTCGCTATAATGTGGATGTAGCTGCTCTCAGCGAAACACATCTTGCCGATGAAGGGGAGTTGGTGAAACAGGGTGGTGGATAGTCTTTCTTCTGGAAAGGACTCGCTCCCTCTGAACTACGACGGTCAGGTGTAGAATTTGCGATCAAAAACAAGATTATAAAGCACTTACAAGAGTATCCGGTGCACATCTCGCACATCGCGTTACCACACTGCGCCTGCCCCTAGATAATAGCAACCGCCTGAATGTCATCAGTATCTATGCTCCCACGCTGGACAAGGCTGATGACATTAAGGATCGATTTTACGAGGAGCTGACACAATGCGTCGAAAGCGTACGTCTCAGTGAGCATATCCTCTTGGTGGGGGTCTTTAATGCAAGAATAGGACATGATGACGATGGTTGGCCTATAATCTTGGGCAGACATGGAGTTGGAAGCATGAACTATAACGGACAACTGCTACTCAGCTTCTGTGCTCAATTTAATCTTGCGATTACGAACACAATGTTTAGACTCCCCGCCAAGCATAAGAATACCTGGTTGCACCCAAGATCCAAGCACTGGCATCTTATTGATTACGCTATCGTACGGCAAAAGGACGTTTCCCAAGTCCAAATCACGCGCGTCATGCGTGGTGCACATTGCCGGACTGATCATAGAGTCGTGGTCACTAAACTACATCTCCGCCTCCAACGTCCCAGTAGATCCGGCAGAAAAAAGTCTACGTGTTTAAACGTGGACAGGCTCCAAGGTCCCGAAACAAGAAAAAAATACACCGAAGCTCTAACTACTGTGCTTCTGTCTAGAGACAAGGAGATCGATGACATTGAGGCTAGCTGGGCGACTCTATCTTCTCATATTTTAGATAAAGCCACAAATACCTTGGGGCTAAAAGTCCGTAAGAACGAGGACTGATTTGATGAGAATGATAGTGTTTTAATCGAAGCTATGAATAGACATCGACAACACCTTCGGCAGTGTAGTAGAAAAAATCAACGTAGAGGCAATGCGGAGATTAGACAAAGTAATTTGGAGCTAAGAAGACTATCTCGGGAGACAAAAGATAAGTGGTGGCAAGACAAAGCTCATCATATGCAATGGCTCGCTGACACAAATCAGCTTGGCGAATTTTACTGTGAGGTTCGAAAGTTGATAGGAGCGACCTCTTTTGTAAAAGTCCCTCTCAAGCCTGCTAGAGGGGAAGGTCTTCTCAGAAGCAAGGAGGAAGTGCTAATGCGATGGGCAAAACACTTCAACACTCTGCTGAATGTGTACCGGTCTGCTGACTTAGAGCACGTTCAATCGATTCCTCAACTACCAACTGCATCGAAGCTGGACGTGCCGCTGTCACATGAGGAAGTTGTTCTTGCCATTAATCAACAGCAAAATAAGCGTGCGGTTGGTGTTGACTTTATACCGGGAGAGATTCTGATGTATGGCGGTGAGGAATTGCATTCGGTTATATGGGAACTTTTTGATCTTATGTGGAGGATACAACAAGTCCCATTAACTTTTAAAGTATCTCGCATCCGGGCCCTATATAAGTGCAAGGGCGACCGTTCCGATTGTTATTCCTACCGTGGCATTTCACTATTATCAGTCCCTGGAAAAGTCTTTGCCAGAGTACTACTAAACCGCCTCTTGGGAGTGTCAGAAAAGCTGTTGCCGGAAACCCAGTTTGGCTTCCGACGAAATAAAGGAACATGTACGGCCATTTTCTCAGTACGTCAACTGCAAGAGAAGAGCAGGGAACAGGCTAAGCATTTGTGCCTGTGCTTTGTTGACCTGGAGAAGGCCTTTGACAGCGTACCTCGAAAGATAGGGTGCACAGAGAAGTTTGTAGGACTCCTGAGGCTCCTGCATCATGACATGAAGTGCTGTGTCACCGTCGACGTCGAACAATCAGACTTTTTCCACGTCACCTGTGGGGTAAAGCAAGGGTGCGTCCTTGCGCCTTGTACTTTGCGATTGTAGTCCGAGAGGTCTTGCAGACTACTTCAGAAGGTATCCACATCCGTTACCGCACCGATGGCAATCTCTTTAATCTGACGAGGTTCAAGGCCCGCACTAAAGTCTCACATGCTATGATTACTGAGATCATGTGTGCGGACGACCTGTGTTTTGCGTCAGAATCCTCAGATGGCCTGCAACAGCTAATGTCTGACTTCGACGAGTCCCGCCGAAAATTGCGCCTGAAAACCAGTGTTAAGAAGACGGAAGTGTGTCTCTTGACATCAACGGTCACGAGGCACTGACCATTAAACTCTGCGAGGATGAGCTGAAGCACGTCGACAAATTTCGTTATCTGGGGAACACATTAACATCCAAGTGCGACCTATATTCGGAAATCAACAGCAGAATTCGGTAAGTTGGATGCCAAGGTCTTCTGCTCGCATGATTTAAAACTAGCTACAAAGATCTCAGTGTACATGGTAGTTGTGCTGCCCAACATTCTTTATTCTGCTGAAATCTGGGCCGGGTACCGCCGGCACATTCGCATGTTGGATCAATTCCACCTCAGATACCTACGTAAGATTTTAAAAGTCAGATGGTCAGACCACATGCGGAATACTGAAGCACTGCGAAGCGCTAATGTGGGTGGCATTGAATCTTACCTCATGCGGCGACGGCGGCGACTTCGTTGGAGAGGGCACGTGTCACGGATGGTAGAGAAGCGTGTAGCGAAGCGCATCTTCTATGCTGAACTTGAGGGCAAGCGCAAGCATGGTGGACAACTCCTTAGGCACAAAGATGTGCTAAAGCGCCACATGAAGAGGTGCGGCATAGAGCCCTCTCAGTGGGAAAAACAAGCCGCTTACCGATCGCAGTGAAGGACTTTGGTTAAATCCAAAGTCTCGAGCTTTGAAGCTCAGCAACATGCTGACCTTGACGTGATCAATTGAAAGCCCAACCACCCGTGGCGATCTATTCAATTCATATACTAACGATGTGCTCACATGCCCGCAATATGCGAGGATCTTTACCAAGGCTACATAAGCCACATGCGAGCACATGATCGTTAACAATAACGGAACTCATGCAGTCGCCATGGCCGAAATTGGTCAGGATCACATCATCATCAGTATTTTTCAATTTAACTTTATATCTTTATATATTTATTTAATTAGAAAGGCTCTTTAGCTTTTCTAATTGAATTGATGATGGACAAGCTTAAGTCACCACACCCACAACAACCAAAAATTAAATTAAGCTTTATATTTTATTCAGTTAGAACAATCTAATAAAAATACATATTTGTCAGATCCTAAAAGGAGAATAAATTGTAAACAATTCTTGCAGATTTTAGTTTTAGATATAGTTATTTGTTTTGATGTTAAGTGATCTAATGTTATGTTTTGTGTTAATATATCAATAGCACCACACCAGATCCTTTACGTGACAGCATATCATCAGTGATAATACAAAATCGATACTAAGAACAGACAATATGGCTTCAATTAGGTATAGCAAACTTTACCGGAGAACCAAAAATCTGAATATTTTCTCTTCTACTTAATACTAGCCTGAAACTCTTAGATAATTACAAAAAGTGCATTGTTTACCTTTTTAATATGTAAAAGTACAAACATGTATTAGATAGGTAGAAGAGAAAATTTTTAGTTTTTTGGCTCGCCTGTAAAGTTTGCGATACATAATTTACGCCGTAAGTGACACCGACGATATGTTTTCTTATTTTTAATTGAATAATAATTACTTACATTTAAACCAGGGTGGAATCGCAAAGTTCTCTGTGTAGCCAACATATGCCCAGCCTGAACAAAGTGCCCATCCTGCACTTTCCACCCTCTACGCTTCGGTTTCACCTTACAATTAGTATTTTGTGTACTACCACCAGTCTTTTTACTGGCATTACGAATAAATTCTGAAATCACATAAAAAAATAAACACCAGTGGAGTATGGAGTACCAATTCTAACCTCAAATAATAATTGTACATTTTACCTTTAAGTGCCGAATTAGCTTTGGTACTGCTTAATATAAAATTTAACGACATATTAGTGAATCGCACTTATTGTGTGATTACAAATCAATGTATGTATATTTTTTGTTAAATAAATCTCACCAAACTTCAGAAATATAAAGTGACAGTTAATATTATGTAGTTGGCTGCACTTACAAGCTGTCAAATATTTTCTTAAATTATGTCTTCACACGTGTAAAGTTTATTTTCTTATTACATTTATATTAGGCTGGTATTCCATTTCAAGAATATTATTGTCCAATAATCTTTGATGTTCCACCTTTCTAACGTCTTCTGGGACCATTTCACTTTTTCGTTACCGTCCGATATCATTTGACTAGTGGAATACCACTAATGATATTAGACCTCATTGTTTTAAATACAAATTCAGGTATAATTTTTATAACAATTAAAATACCTTATCACTCGCAATATTCTTCTAAAATATAATTGATTTCCGACTGCTTATATTTTATTACAAAACAAACGTATCCAACGTTTGTTTTGTAATAAAAAATAAGATAAGTTTCTTTGTTCCAAAGGAGAGCAATTTCTTTGTTCCAAATCCGATTTCAAGGTTTTTGGCGGGAAGTCGAAGAGTGATGTTGTCAATTTGTTTTAATTTCCAAAACTTGTGTTATTTCGACTACTAATGTGCAATGTTGGTGGAATATTAACCATTAAGTGTTCTTATATGTACATGAGTGAAGGTAATTACAATTACCAAAGTGATAAAACGTGCCTTTTCGACTTTCCTCAAAACGGCAGTTGCAATTGGTATGTAAAGTATCCACCGCTTTACTATTCAGGGTGGGGTACTTCATTAATTTCATTATCATGGTTGTCATCAAATTCATCGGGGAGTCGAATTAATTTAAACAAACACGATCATATATCTAACTGGACACTGGCAAAATACACTTATAATTAGTGTGAAGCCATAACTTGAAGAAGAAGAAAAAATCCGATTGGTTTAAGGCCGTAAATCCGTAAACCATTGTTGTTTACATCAAAATTTTTATATGTCAAATTACAAGTCTGTCATTCGTTTGGTACACAGAGTACTTTATGGTTTGGTATTACTTTGTGTCCGTTCCTAAAGCATTTTTAATATATTTTTCTGTATCACTTCCACAATTTACATAAGAAAAATGTGTTCCGACCCGTTAAACATAGCTAGACGTAAACTGAACGAAGTTCTAGCCGAGAAATCAACAAAATACTTCAACCACATGAAGCAATGGTTTCGCATGAAGTTAACTAAAGAGGAATTCGACGTTGAAGCCCGTAAACTACTGTTTCCTGACCAAATACATTACCATAATGAATTTCTGTTAGCTTTATTAAACAAAGTCGAGGGGTTGGCTGAAACTTCGATAAGTATCGCTCAAGAGAAAGCCATTTCGCACAATAGGAACAGTAGGAGACACAAGCGGAGTTCCCGTACGTCGGAGAAGTCTAACTTTGAGCCCGTGGATTTGTTGGAGTACTTACCCCCTAACTCGCCGCCCGGTGCCGGCAGTGATGGTGTTAAGTATGCAGCACAGGTAATTCTCTATAATGCATACACTCATTTTGTACACAACTGCAAACTTTAAGGCTTAGTTTAATAATAATGTATTTACTTCAGGCAACAGATACAATTCAATGCTCTCAGAAAATTTGTTTTGACTGGGGAACCATTACCTAATTTATAAAGTTTGCAATCAATTAATAAATGTTATTTCATGCTTATCAAGATGTAGCGCTCGTAGTGCTGTGCGACCGTGGTGTTCTTACGGCTCACCAAGGTTAAGCAGCGTTCGACTCGGTTGGCCTGATATGGGTGACCGTTTGTGGCATTTTCATATTCGAGCATCTCCGTGCTTCGGAAGGCACGTTAACCGTTGGTCCCTGTTACCATTTAATGTGGTAGTTGTTAAGCCGAGTTGGAAGCCTTAAAGGCGGCTTGATAAGTTCCAACAGCAGGTGGCCACAAACCTGCCTCCACCAATCCGCACTGAGTCCGTGTGGTGGAGTATGACCTAATCTCTCTCACCCTGATTTGTGAGAGAAGGCCTTTGCCCAGCAGTGGGCAGTATAGGCTGATATTATTTATTTTATAGAAATTCTCTTTTAGAATTGTAGCTTGCTACTATGACCCATATATGATGATAAATTTTTTATTGGTGTTATTTAAAAGTAAGATCATTTTTTAAACAAAATATGTTGAATATAAATGCCTGCCACATCTGCATTAAATAGTGGCAAGAAAGTCGGTACTGCCGCCCATGGCATATTTTCACTGCCCTTCCCAATGCCCTTACTACCCTTCTTTCGAATAAGGATACTGCACCCAGGATCAGACACCAACCTTGCTGGTGAAGAATCCCTTGCCTGTCAGCCTGTGCAGTGCACCATGCCGAGACACCTAGTTTATGCCCTAGTCCATAGCGACTGCCCAAGCCCAAGCTGTTCCTCTTTGAGGTGCCCTTGAGCTAGTTGCCCTCTTGCTCTTCTTTCTCGGGTGTAGTGGTTGCCCGCTCGCCTTCTTGTCTGGTGAAGCTATAAAGGCCCCACAGACAACAGCGTAGATCACTCACACACACACAGGTCGTGTTGCTGCACTGAATGAACAAATTAAGCTTATAAGCTATGAATAAAAATTATAAATTTAATTCGTGAATGTTTTTTCGTTTACAGGAAATATTCCTGCCAGACCATGCACTTGTGGTGGGCAGATTCATGCTAGCTGCATGGGAACTCGGTCTTGAAGGTGCTGATGACGATGCTGCAGATATAATAGTTGTTGCAGTTCAGAACTTCCTTAAAAACGTCATCAGTTCTGTTGTATCACAACGCAAAGGCTATAAGATGCACAACAAACACTTTATGTACGATGTGGGAGGTGATATGCCGAATATGTGGTTACGGAACACTGCTAAACTGTATGACCCACAGAGTGAAGGAAGGGTGAACATAGATGACGGTATGACAGATGGATTGGGACCGAGATGTCCGCCGACAATTGATGAGATGGAACAATCAGCTGCTTTTGAAATTGCGTGCAGGTACTTATTCATGTTTTGAATGTATTGAAAGCTAGCTTATTATAAAAAAGAATTGTAATTTTTCTATATTCTTAAGTACAATTAAAATGATAATGGGATTGAATTCGGAAGGAAGTCATTCGACAGAGAACCAAAGTTATCGACATAGCCCTGAATTAGTAAGCTGAAGTGGCAATGGGCCGGTCACATTAGCTGAACAACTGATGACTGCTGGGACAAATGAGTTCTTGAGTGGAGGCCACGGACTGGCAAATGATGCCCTGAGACTAGGTGAAATGATGACCTTCGTAGGGAAGCTGGCAAAAACTGGATGCGAGTAGCGAGGATCGTACCCAGTCGCGTGCCCGTGGAGAGGCCTTTGTCCAGCAGTGGACTGCTATAGGCTGATTAGGATGATGAATATGATATTATGGTATAATAGGGCCCTGGCCTTTGTATTCTTATCTTCTAAATTAATGTGTGTGATGTTATGTGTCTATTTTAGTTTTAGTTATTTTTAATGTAGCTCCACACTAGAAATTATTTGTCTTGTGGGTGCATTTACGGACATCACATACAAGCACCCAGATCGAAATAAATATTTGTGGATCACACAAAAACTTGACCAGTTTGGGGATTGAACCTGCAAACACTTGATCAAGTTGGTGAAATGATTTAACTTCTAAACCACTGGACTAAGTCCTCCGTTGATTTTCCCTACCATTAATGATTAATAGGGTTTTTTTAATGTAACCCCACACTAAGAACTATTCCTGTTGTGGCTATGTTTACAAACATGACATTCATATACATACAAACTATATATTATTTTACAAAGGGCGGCCAAAGGAAAGATGGGCTGACGACCTTATTAAAATAGCCGGAAGGGACTGGATGAGCGTCGCCCAGGACAGGAGAAAGTGGAACGGGATGGAGGAGGCTTATACCCTTGCAGGAAAAAGCTATAATAATAATATATTATTTAGTCTAAGACCTATCCTTTTTATTTTTCAGTGCACCAAATGGAGAGGCAAATGATGACAAATTGACAATTGATGAGTTCTACAATACATTGCTAGTCCACAAAAATGTAATTGCCTGCCATTCTGTTTATGCTGTTAACATGGAGAGGTTGGCAGTTATGTTGAACCACCCTAGTATCTGATTTAGTATAAAAAGATGTTTGTAAATGGTTACATTATTTGTGTATCTCACCGAGATTCATGGGTTTTACCATGGCATTTAAAAGACTTGCATGGGGCTGTGGCTCCATCATATACCAGGTGTAACATAATAAACGCAAGACCTGAAAGTAGTTTGTTCTAAATCGGTAACTGAATTGATTCCGTCATTTTTATTGTATCTTACATTTATTTTTAAATTTGCAAAAAAATGCTTTTACTCCTTCAGTGCGCTATAAAAACTAAATTTATTCTTGATTCATAGCAATAAGGAGATTTCAAATGCATTCCTAAAACGTATTTCTCAAAACGCACACATACACGTACAAGTTTCATTGTTGATTGGGGTCTAAAAGTGCTTTAAAAAAGGGTAAAAACCTTTAAATTTGAAATTTTGGTTTTCGTTTTGAATTTATGAAGCAATTCTCTAATCGGGGTGTCTGAGGTCTTGCGTTTATTATGTTACACCTTGTAGAGGCCCTTTGTGAAAAATTAATATGAAATCAATTGCTGAAAATTACGAAATATAAACAGCAAATTGAACCTGGCAGGTACAAGGACTATTATAAATTATAGAAAGAGAAAAAGCACTATGTGAATGACGTTTAATGGACAAAAACTTGACTTAAATTGAAAATAAATAGGTCGTTATATTATTGTTAAGATAGATACTTATTTAAAAAATATTTAAGTTAAGAATTCACAAAAGCCGTCTAAATGTAGACACACAAACTATTGGAAAGTATGATTGCATTGCTATATCAAGATTAAAACTAAATGTCACCATTATATTAATTCAAAATAATAAACTTTAACAGCTAACACGGTGTAGTTATTTATATACAATACATTTTATATTTTTTCCTCAATAAAGTATTGACCTATCTCCTATATATCTTCGACCATCTATCTACATTGAATTTGTGCTTAATTTAAACTTATCATAAATCTTTGGTAACATATACAAGGTGTAACATACTAAACGCAAGACCTGAAAGTAGTTTGTTCTAAATCGGTAGCTGATTTGATTGGAACAATTTTTAATGTATCTTAATTTTTTTTTAAATTTGCAACAAATGCTTTTACTCCTTCAGTGTGCCATAAAAAACTAAATTTATTCTTGATTCATAGAAATAAGGAGATTACAAATGCATTCTTAACCCGTATTTCTCAAAATGCACACACACATACAAGTTTCATTGTTAATTGTGGTATAAAAGTGCTTAAAAAAGGGGTAAAAACCTTTAAATTTGGTTTTGAATTTATGAAGCAATTCTCTAATCGGGGTGTCTGAGGTCTTGCGTATACACCTTGTATACGTTATCTGTATGACAGCCAAGTCCTGTTAGATTCCTCAGACATACTTCATACTGTTTTAACAAAGCTATTATGGCCTGAAAATTATTAAATGACAACAAAACAATATGGATTGGATGAAACAAAAATAAATAAAGAGAAAATTAAAAAGTAAGTGAGGAAATAAAAGAACTTAAATAGTAGGAAGGGAACCAATTCTGTGAATAGTCAAGTTTAAACATCTACATCCAGAATCAATGATCTAAAAATCTTACTGACTGACTTACGGCCGGTGTCAATATCGAATCCAAGGATAGATTTGCCTACTACAGATAGAAATATGACATTTTGAAAAGATCTGTCAAAATTCTACTAGTAGTAAGTAGTAAGCAAATCTATCCTTGAGTTGAATATTGAAACCAGCCATTAGTCAAGTATAATTTCTAGGCCATACTCCTAAGAATAACCTGATCAACATTGTACTGCAATTAATATTGCGTTATGTACCTACTTTTAAAATGTTAAGATTATTTATTATCAAGTTTGTTGAGATTCAAGACTGATGTCTTCATTATTAATCTGCTACGGGCGATGAACTTTGCTCCGAAGGGGACTGAATAATAACTTGCGGGACATGTCTCGTCGTCCGTGGGGATTCTTGAGGGGTCCTCTGTGGAGTTCTTTGCGGTAATCGCTCCAGTTCATGTACTTCAGCTTGCTCAGCCGCTGGTCTCATTGTGCCCATAAACCTTCGTTTTTTCCATACAAAAATGCCGAGAACAACTAGAAACGCCGCTACACCGATTGCTCCAAAGGTGATCCCGGTAGCTGATGCTGTCGACAGTGTATACAGTCCTAGATGACAGACAAATTTTAAAGTGACAATATATAATTTAAGTTAGTCTATACCGTCTTACTGCTGCGCAAAGGTCTCTAACGAGTTAAGGTGGGAAAGAACAGGCTATATTCATGAAATAAAACTATTTTTCGGATTTTATCGCGGTTTATTTTTGATTTTTAAGTTTCCGACGTTTCGAGTGCTTTGCAGCACCCTTGGTCACGGAAGGGACTGAGGTGTTAGACGTCCAAAAGGCATAGTTGTTCCGGGGTACCCTCAAACTTCTTAATTATTTTTGTTGTGGTTGGTCCGATCTACGCAGAATGAGCTCACGGTGTCTTGAGGCTTTGCAGTGTTATGCTTGGAACTTAAAAATCAAAAATAAACCGCGATAAAATCCGAAAAATAGTTTTATTTCATGTGTAATATTCGCGAAAATCTAAGAACTCAGTAGGCTATATATACTTTAATTTTGACGACTTAACGTGTCTTATGAAGCACAGCCATCTTGAACCTATCGAAACAGACGCTGTTAATGCGTTCATCAGAACGCTGACAAAATCACCATCTCCAAGCGCCTTGAGATGGCAAAACTTAGATGTAGAGTCAAAACATGTTTCGTATTTGTTTTGTAGGTACTTTCCGTGTCCCATACCGTAGCATATACCTATTAGAGAGTCTCCATTGCAATCTCGGACTTGAACCTATTCGCGCGTCCCACCATTCAATCCCCGAATCGTAACGGCCACCGACTACGCACCTGACTCTCTCCTATTAGTCGCTATCGGCGTCCGCGGCGTATCCTTACCAACCCTCCAGATTCCCTTACTTCCCTTCTTTCAAACATAGATACCGCACACAAGATCAGACACCGACGTCGCCGGTGACGTCGAAGAATCCCTTGCCCGCCGGCCAGTGATAACACTTATACGCCCTCCCCCATAACGACAGCAAAAGCCAAGACCGTTCCTCATTAAGGCACCCTTGAGCTAGTTGCCCCCTTGCCCTCATGGCTGGAGCGTAGTGGTTGCACGCTCGGCCTCTTGTCAGAGGTAGCTGCAAAGGCCTCGCGGCCAACAGCGTAGATTATTCACGCACCCACACACATAAACCTATTACTAAGTAATATGTGACCGTAACTTATACACTATTAGTTAATCTCTACTTTAAATCAGTTATCCCTTTATCACATTTCGGTAACCTCATAATTTACGTAACGAACCTTCAACGTCAAGTCTGATAACGTCAATATGCTCACTGCCATCATAAAGACCCGCTCCACATGTCCACAAACCAACATCCTCGTATTTAACTTTGCGGATAATCACAGCGCAGTCCCCTCTGTCCAAACTCTTATTCTCCGGAAAATAATATCTCTTTAGAATTGGACTGAAAAACAACATACAGATATAAATAAATCTAGTTTCCCTTGACCAACCAAAAAATGTTAGGTACCTCTGATTAACATTTATAGCCCACTTGTATAGAGCATTACAGGCATTTGTTTTTAATAATATCAACCTATACTTCCCACTGCTGGGAGAATACCTTCTCTCACAAATCGCTGTAAGCGAGATTTGGTCATATCACACGGCTCCCCAGTGCGTATTAGTGGAGGCAAGATTGTGGCCCCAAACTAGGAATTAAATTCATGTACCGTAGATGCGTTTACAAACATGAAATTTACATACAGTCAACATCCAACCCAAAACATTTGTGGATCACACAAAGATTTGTTCCGTGCGGGGATAAAACCCGCAACTTCTCGATCCAGCGATAGGAGCGGCTTACGCTCTCGCTCACTAGACCAAGGCCTAGAAAATAAAGGGTATGGCTGGCGACCATGAGGTCCTGGATTCGAATCTTAAATCGATCCACAGAAATCCTAATAAGTGTCATATTATTATGATTTCTGTGGGTCGGACAAAGTGTTATTGAAGTTTTTCTATCAAAATCTCAGCACGTACAATGCTATAGTATAGCCTAGAACCGACAGCGATAAGTCGATGCACACTTAACCACTGCCACCGCCCGTTTAGAGAATATAAGCTTGGCCGGAATAAGAACTCAACGTACTCAGCACGTGTTACACTGCTATCGATACTAAACGGCGGGTCATTTGGCGGCTCAAAGCGACAATACCGCACTGGGGTCAACGTCTCCACAGTGGCACACGCCAGGGTCACCGGCTTCCCATGAATACCGCTAACGTTCTGCTTGATGGCCGCCACGTGGTCCACAACCCTGACTTCGATTTTTTTCATCACTTCCACTCCTGTGACCTCCCCTCCGATGTGGCACCGCCATTCTCCTGTGTTATTTAACGTCGCTTCGATTTGAATGGAACAGTCCCCTGAATTTAGTTTATGATCTGAAATCCTAAAGCAGACATGTAAGTAGTTATAACCGACTACATAAAAGGAGGTTCTCAATTATTTGTAATTTTACCGGAAATGTCAGTCATTACATATAATTCCTAGGAAATGTATTAAATGCCCAAAATCGCCAGGAAATGTATGAAATAAATTTTATCATACACATTTCCTAGGAATTCTATACATTTCCTAAACACAAATGTGTGAATGTGTGACATGTGTTAACTTCCTCTCCCCACGTCCCTTATATCCGAAAGGACCCCTGCGATATTAGTGCTGTGGGGATTTCTTCCCAGCTAGTACTATGCGAGAGACTTGTTAGCCTAAATTTTAAGCTCAGTGCAAGGGCCCCCAATCCGATAGGGCTGGGAGACCTGCGCGGGATGTACTTCCGCCCGACAACCGATTACGCTCGGTTGCCACATCAGAGTCACCACCACATCGCAGAAGGAGGCTACTGCTCCCCAAACCGATTCCCCTGTCAGCATAGTGAATACTACCGCTGGTAAGGAGAGGTCCAGTCCGATCCGATCGATCAGGATCCGCCAATTAGGGTCTCATGCTGGGTACTCTTCTAGGGTACGTTGGGCAGAATCGTCGTCCCCGCCACCATGGTGACATTCTCGCTTTTCGTTCAATTTTGTTTAGATGATTATCGTACGTCTAATCTAACCGCACCCACTTTTTTATAATGTACCTAGCTTGTTTCGTGAAACTTCCTACGTGACTATTGTCCTTCATGATGATTATTAATAGATTTCTTATTACCGTTTCGAAATGTTATTCAATTCCTAGGAAATATAGACGTTACCTAGGAAATGTATGAATTTATAAATGTATTTTACATATTTCCTAAATAGGCTCCTCGGTGTATACATTTCCTAGGAATTTCCTAAATTTCATACATTTCCGGTAACATATATTTTTAAAATCTAAACCTCTCACGCCCCTTTCGCTAAGGAATTTGGTCCCAGTGAGCCTGTCGACATTCTTTATTCACACTTTCAGCGGCGATCACGAGGTTCTAGGTTTGAGTCCTATGCCAGACATGGTGTCATGGGGCTTTTTTTATATTAAAATTCTTCTTTGCAGTCCAGAGTCTGTAGCCCTGTATAATGGCAATAGGCTCAGCACCTATTTATCATCGTCGGCTAAAGTAAAGTGTACGTAATGGGCATTGGTATTTATTTGTACAAATAATTTGTCGATGGTAACGAATCGAGTATAAGTTGTTCTGTGATAACGGGGCACTGAGGAATTTCTAATGTTTGAGATCTTGTTAGTCTGTCTTATGAAAGCTGAGAGTGATTGGTGATTGTATAACGTTTGCATAAGCTCACAATAATATTAGCCCTGTTAAGAAACTGTCCCACCGTTAAGCACGGCCTTCTCTCAAACGGAGAGGGCTTAGGCCATTGTCCACAACGCTGGCCCAGTGCGGGTTGGCGAACTTCACACACCTTCAAGAAACTCTTAGGCATTCAGGTTTCCCCACGATGTTTTCCTTCACCGTTAAAGCAAGTGATAATTAATTTTTAATACGAACATGCTTTCGAATAGCCAATAGGTGCGTGCTAGGGCTTGAACCTGAGACCTCTTTGCAGTCCAACGGTCTCCCCTCTAGGCTATCACTGCTGCTGACAATACTAAGACTAAAGTCGCCTACCGTTCTAGTAAACCACAGACATATAGTAAACGGTTTTGATACACGCTAGATTTATTTAACGTTATGTTATCATTCCATAAAATTCTACATAATAATATTTAATACCGCCATAACGTAAAGTTTTATTAAATTCCGTTGCAATGCATCGATGGATTGGATAAATAATACGTTGGGTCTTCAGACAATCCGTCCATATTCTAATTAAAATTGTAAAACTTAGAAGAAATTGATTTAATATCTGAAACGCAATAAGTATTAGGTTTTCATAGCAGAAAACCAAGGACTTAAAAATTATTGTCACGAAAGAATGTGATAAGTTGCAATGCTATAATTTCTATGTAACTCCCTACCTACTCCTTCTTCTTCCTCGTTACTCCACTTTCCTGTGTGTATATTGTGTTCCTTAAAATCATAAAACTTATATACATTTTTTTTTTGTTCATCCGGGGTTGCACTTAGGGCTGCCAACTTTTTGACCAAAAAAAAACCTATAAAATTATTTGAAGAGAAAAAAAATAAAGTATTTGGTTTCGGTTTAAAAAAAGTTTTTTTTCAAATTAAGTTTGTATGTCCTTAAAAACATATTTATAGGTGCTTTTAGCACATGTTAACAATTTTTGTCGTCATTTGTGTGTAACAACAATTAAAAGGTACAGGAAAAGTTTAAAACTAACAAGCATCTTAACGCTTTGAATCGTAGTATATGGGGTCGCCATATGCGCGATAAAGGCGCATATTTTTTCTTGTGCCAAGCTACTTAAAGTATTTTATAGAAAATAAAGTTGGATACGTTATTATAAAGTATGGTTGGCAAGCCTACCCCACCCCTTGCTGCCATTTTCCACTCAACTGAACTCGGCTTTCATTAGACAGACTCTATTATCATTATTAGGTATATAAGAAAGCAATACACCTCTGCTTACCGATCCGAAAAAAACGGTCTTACAAGATGGGTATTTACTAAAACTACAAATATGACATGGTTTTATCAACGGAAGATATAACTGTAGAAAAACCATCCGCGGTTTTATTGTGTGTATATTTAGACAACAAAAGTGTACTTACGAATATCTCTTTCCAGTAGGATGTGCAAATCCACAATACCTCATAGGCATATCCGCCTTACATTCTATAGTTACTTTCTCATTTGCGAGCGCCAGAATAGTTTCCAAACCGTTCACATCGAACACTCTAAAAGCTATAGAAAACTTAAATGACTAAAATCACTTTCATTACACATAAAATTCCGACTAAAAAAAAATGAAAAACTAAAGTAAACGACATAGTGATTATATAGTCTTTGAGGCAAGCAACATTAGCCGATTTTTTTGTTTTCTTTTTAATTTTTTGTTTATTACCTGTTTATGTGCCTATTAAATAAATAAATCACTATATATACACATACCGTTAATTAAAATATTTTCATTTACGGTTATTAAAGTTATAAATGTTATAAATAAATTTATTTTATTCATTTTATTATTTGACACAAGTTGTTGTGTTGGCGACTGAGATTTTTTAAGGTACCTTTATTGTTTGGCTTACCCTCTTACTTGTGATAATGAGGTCTAAGTTCATAATTTTATTGGTGCACTTTAGATAACATTGGCGGGACACCAATTAATATTATTATAAAAAATATCGACTAATTATTTTGACGTCAGTTATGTAGTTAATTTATTTTTAATACGTAGCCTAGGTACTAGGAATTATCCTATGTTATGGATGCGTTTACAAATATAACATTCACATACATTGTTAGTTTCGGTCAATATTATACATAGACTGCCTCGTTGGTCTAGTGGCAAAGCGCATCGCTTTGTGATCACGAGGTCCTGGGTTCAAATCCTAGGTCGGACAAGTGTAGTTTTTCTAACGCAAACTTCCCAGTACAAGTCCGTAGTCTGGAAATGTGCCCGGTATATGGCAATAGGCTCGCGCACTATGACATGGGACCTAACATCGTCGGCGAAACGTGGGTGTACTCAGTACACCTCTGCCACCCCCGCTTGGGGAATCTAGGCGTGACGGTGTGTGTGTGTATTATAATACATATCATAATACATATAAATCGTCAGACTATGTATACATAGTCTGACGATTTAGCGCAGTGGTTAAGACCTTAAGCCGCACTGCCTGGGTAGAACAGTCGCGGGTTCGATTCCCTCACGGGACAAATCTTTGTGTGACCTACAATTATTTGTTGCGGTCTGGGTGTTTGTCCATGTGAATTTCATGTTTGTAAACGCACCCACGACACAGGAAGAATGCCTAGTGTTGGGTAATACAATGTTTTTAAAATTTTATACCCTGACCGAAACAAACGTTTGGAGGACGCACAAAGATGTCCTGCGGGTGCAAGCGTGCCGGAATCGAATCTGCGACTACTCCATCCAGTAACCAGCGCGGTCTTACGTGCTTGAAAACTGAACCAATCATTGGTCCAAATAAATGTAAATAAACATGATGCGAACAAAGGCACTATTCTATCTACCTATCATCACACCAGCTTCCTTGCAGTGGATGCAGAGTACAGGGTTCTAACAGGTTCTTTCAGGTAGTTATTCATGGAAATAAATAATTAAAAGTAAACTCCACGGGAACATTTTTATTACATTCATAACAACTTCACTATTTACAACAGATTTCAATATCATTTCCTTCTATTTCTGTTATTCCGCCCTCTGTCCGTCTTATTGTCCGTAGTCAGTTCCTGTTGCAGTTTCTTTAACATCTGTGGCGTTATGAGGCCCTGTACACAAAAAAAAATCTCTTAAAATAACCCCATTTCTAAACGTATTTGTCGATACCCATACACATTAAATTCAAAAGATTCAAACTTTTCACAACTGAAAGTTTGGTTTTTGTATCAAATTTGCAAAGCAATAACCTGATTCTAATGAGAAATCCAGATGTCAGAGGTAATGTAGGTTTATTAACCCTTAAATAAAACTAGCCAAGCGAGATGAAAACCACGGCATTGCACAGAAAAATGGTCATGAAAGCATTCACTGCTAATGGGAAAATTAACTTACCCTAGCAACTAGCATTTCCGAGAGTTTTCCTTTAGATTCGTCGCCTTTCGTCCGCGACGGACGCACTGGCCGCCTGTGGCTGGTGATAGCGCTCATATCCTCAGAATCATCACGTAGCACTTGCTCTGAATTCCTTAGCAACCTGGGAATGTAATTATTATGCTTATATTTCGCATAGAAATAAAGCTGTTGACTGTAGTGTTCGACCGAAGCTTCGGCTAAGGCCACCTTCGCCAAAAATGCAACCTTCGGCCATAATGGGCCGAAGTTTTAGACGAAGACGAAGGTTACTGTGACTAATAGTCGCAGGTTCGATTCTCGCACGGGACAAATCTTTGTGTGATTCACAATTATTTTGTTTCGGTCTGGGTATTTGTGTATGTGAATTTTCATGTTTGTAAACGCACCCACGTCACAGGAATAAATACTAGTAAAAAAAAAAACAAGTAATATAATTCCAGTATTATTATTTTTAATCAGTTGTAGGTAATTTTAATTATCTCGGTAAGTTCATACAGTCAACATAACTTTTTCGTAATTTTGCCAATCATATTAAATTTCTTAGGGTTATTATTAAACCTTTGGCTTCGGCCGAAGGTTTTAGCCATGGCCTATTAATCGGCTTCGGCTTTAGTTTCAGCCAAGAATCGACCTTCGGTCGGACACTACTGTTAGTCCTCAAATCAACAATCGAGGCGGGGATCAAGAGTAATGGATAGATCTGTCGTCGTGCCCGGCCGCTCTTCAGCTTCCTTATTAGCTTACCAAACACAAGTGCGTTACGATAACGTCATAACATGATCGTGTATGCTTTCATCATGCTCACTATAATGTCTTTGCTTGCGGTGGCTGTCTGGTGCGGGTCACTCCCTTCCCTCCAATACGATCGAAGGGAGTGCTGTTGTTCCAGTAGTCATACTCGTGAACGGGTGCTGCTTGTGGGGGACTAGTCCATCCGGAATGCTTTAGACACTCTTTACAAATAACATCTTTAGACTTGTATCTCGACCGTAAGGCATCACACTGGAGCTAGATTGTAAACTATTTAAGTGTATGCTAAACATTGTATCCACTTGAGGCGCCCTTGAGCTAGTTGCCTCCTTGCACTTCGGGCTCGAGCGTGGTGGTTGCACGCTCGCCTTCTAGTCCGGTGAAGCTGTAACGGCCCCGCGGGCAACAGCGTAGATCATTCACACACACACACATTGTTTCCACACAATACGATTGAAAATAAAAAAAAAGAGAGAAAGAATTAAATAACAAAGACAAGCCCGCTGAGTTTCTTTGCCAGATCCTCTCAGTGGGGGCCACGTTCCGATCCGGTGGTTTGATCAGATTAATAGTTAAATTAGAAAAATGTAAATTGACTATTTGTAAGCGCCCCCACAGGGCCTATACAAAATAAATTATTTGAGTTTGAGTACAACGGCATTTTGTATGCCACTGTAGTAACATTAAACGAGCATTTGACGAAGTTATTGTGAAGTGCCGCGTTACACGGTCATAGCGTGTCAAAGCCCAGGTAGTCAGCTGTTACACATGAGGATGTACACACTGCTCCATATTCATACATAATTTTTACATAGTTACAATTTTACATAGTACATAGTAACTAATTAAACCAGTAAATAGGAATTATTTTCTACGTTTTAGCTTCAGATTCTAGATTTATAAAGTAAGGGGTTTATCACAATATTTTACGAATACTATTACACTAAAACTGTTCTTACCTTGTTATCTGGAATATTCCTTGTTGTATAATGGCATCTAGTTCCGATTCCATGTCGCGTACCAATTTTACGTCCGGGAACATGTCGGGGAAACGATAACTGTTGACAAATGATATGAATAATGTTATCTGTAAACACACAAATGTACTGCCACCTGTCGTTCGATTAGCATGGGGTCGACGCTGGACAAAATAAAGCATCATGTCGCTAAATGACATGAAGAGATATGGTATTTCATTGAATGACACAAACAACAAGATAAGTTGACAAGAGTCCCTTCACACAAAACGTATGTCCATCGTAAGCATCCTAGCGTAGCGAACACGCGGGGGGAGCGTCGCTTTTGTGTGCGAGTGCGTGTCTGTGCGTGCGCGAGCGTACGTGTGCGTGCGTACGTGTCTGCGTTTGCGTGCGACTGCGTGGCGTGGGCCTCGGACACCCCAATTAGAGAATTGCTTCATAAATACAATACGAAAACAAAATGTCCAAATTTAAAGGTTTTTACCTATCTCTCTATCTATCTATATCATCACGCCAGCTCCCTCGCGGGGTAGGCAGAGAGTACAGAGTTCCAATAGGTTCTTTCCTTACATACCTCTCTGGCTTCCTCCACTCTCATAGTTCGTCTCATACACACTCGCCGGTTACGGAGACTCTTGACTTGCCCTTCAGCTAAGACACGGTCTATTTGGTCATGGTAAGATAGTCTAGGTCTTCCCCGGCACCTACATCCTTCCACTTTCGCATTGTATATCTGTTTTGTCATTCTTTCTTCTGGCATCCTTTCGTCCTGGCGTTTTTACCCTTTTTTAAAGCACTTTTATACCCCAATTAACAACGAAACTTGTATGTGTATGTGTGCGTTTTGAGAAATACGTTTTAGGAATGCATTTGAAATCTCCGTATTGCTATGAATCAAGAATAAATTTAGTTTTTATAGCGCACTGAGGGAGTAAAAGCATTTTTTTGCAAATTTAAAAATAAATGTAAGATACATTAAAAAATGACGGAATCAATTCAGTTACCGATTTAGAAAAAACTACTTTCAGGTCTTGCGTTTATTATGTTACACCTTGTATGTATGTGTGTTCGTGAGTGTGAGAGTCGAGAGATTTGAACAACAACTAAAAAAAATACCTTAGCCACAGGTACAACTCCAGGACATCGAAGACAGACTCCAAGTGCACCAGGTCCATGATAGTCTTCGGCGAGGGCAGCGGCCACTCCACCACGTTGCAGAGCCAATTCTTTGTGATGGGTTCATTGCGGCTGTACTGGCGGACCATCTGTGGGCAAATCCTATATAAAACCGACGGCGTGAGATTATGGGTTAACATAATATTTTATGCCAACCCCGCAAGGAATATATCTGGATTTGGATAATATATAATATAATATTAGCCCTGTTAAGAAACTGTCCCGCCGTTGGGCACGGGCCTCCTCTCAAACTGAGAGAGTTAAGGCCATAGTCCACCACGCTGGCCCAGTGCGGGTTGGCACACACCTTCGAGAAACTCTCAAGCATGCAGGTTTCCTCACGATGTTTTGCTTCACCGTTAAAGCAAGTGATAATTATTTTTTAATACGTACGAAAAGACAGAGGTGTGTGCCTGGGTTTGAACCCGAGCCCTCTGACTTTGCAGTCCAACGGTCTAATCACTAGGCTATCACTGCCTGTCTGGATTTGGATAAATAGGATATAAATTGATAGAGAGATAAGATTTCATCCCATCAATGGAACCAGGAGGAAAACCTATTCTGCAATATTTTGATCACGGTTATGAAATCTCCCTCCTCCCTAATAGACTGGGTATGCATCGTGAGTATTCTGACGATAAATATATGACTTTTTTACTAATAAACAGTTTCAAATACAGTAAAGTGGACTGCGGTACACTGACCTACGAAAGGGTCGACGGGACTTATAGGTAACTTTTTTGTTGACATACGAATGAACTATCGGAACGTGAGGTATATTAATATTATGAGCCATTTGTGCCCCACTGCTGGGCAAAGGCCTCACTCCACTTTTTCCACTACTACTATTTCGTGGGGACCAGTCAGTTATTATTTTGGCCCATAAGAGGTATAACCACGAAGTAATTACAGGGAGGAGATGACATTTTTAGATTTCCCTATAGAATCAAGCGTGTCCCTGCGCGGGATGGCGCGGAATGAATAGGACGTTACACCCCGCCCATTTCTGTATTTACCATCTAGCGAAATTGTAACTCTTATATCCCAATTTATACATAAAAGTTTGTTATATACGAGAAAGAATATTACTATTAAGACCTCTATACTGTTAATCAGCCATGTCAAACTCAAAGTCACTGGTGGGCCAAAACCATGAAGACCGTAGACTAGGTGGGCCGCAAAACCTAATCTTAAAAAAGACAAACTACTGAAAATTTTAACGAAAGAAATTATAATTTATAGGACAAGTATATTTATTTAATTTCCAAAACGATTTTTAACACACTCGCGGGCCGCATTATCTGGCTGTTTGTACAAGCGATATGTGATGCCATTCTCATCATCAGATGTCATTTTGAACGTTGACATAGCACTATGGTGTAATCTTTCATTAAAAAATAAACATGAGTGTAGTGTGGAAAAGCGAGTGGTCCCGATAAACTGACGTAAACCACGCCCACCGCCATGACGTCAGGGCCTAGTTGAAGGAAACAGTGCACAGTTCCCTAGGCCGACGTCTATATTTGCTTCGTGGGTATTACCTTAAGGAATGTAGCGCAGACGAAAGGCAGCTTGTTGTTGATGGGCGCGCAGCAGAAGACGTAGCGTGCACGCAACGGCAGCGGCACGTGCTGGATCATCTCCGCCAGGAACTTGAACGCCTCCGTGTTGCACATGAAGTAAAGGGAGTCGTCCACCGTGCACAGGTGTACGAAGATGTCCTGACAGATAAATAATGATAAATACCCATAGTATTATAAAAAAGCCTGCTAACAAGACCATAAGAATACGTTCGCACTGAGGTAGCTAGCTCAGCGATTAGAGGTTATGGACTTATCCCACGCCGGCTAGACCTACATCATTTTATGAACACTAGAATTTTGTGAATTAATTCAATATGTAGGCATACTCGCTAACTTCAAATCGTGGCATTTTTAGAGGTAGCAGGTACAAAAGGGGAAAAATATTTGTTAACCTATGTCATATATATATATATTTTACAGCGTAGTAAGAAAGCGTGTAGGTATGAAAGATAGTATCGGTGTAACGATGATAAAGGTTCGGACATATAGAAAGAATGTCGAAAGAAAGAACGACAAATCAATTATATAATGCGAAAGTGAAGGGATGTAGGTTCGAAGAAGACCTAGACTATCTTACCATGACTAAATAAACCGTTTTGGGGTGCTGCGGTCGGGTAACCTCCTAGTGCGCCCGACCCATTGCCAGTCCCGCGGATACGTCCAGAGGAACGACAATGGGCACGGGACGGTGCACCCCGGGTATCGTCAATAACTTCCCTTACGGGGGATTTTGTTGGCGATGGCGGATGACCCGACATGGCGCAGTGCTTGGGATTGGGTGCTGCGGCAGGGGAATAGGGGGGAGGGGGGGGGGGGGGACAATCTCCTGCGTGTTCGTGCCGTGCGCGGTGACCCGTACAGCAGGTGAAGGAGTCCTGGAGGTTGAGTCGGCGATGGACCGGCAGTTGTTGTCTGTCGCTGGCAACACGCCTCTTCGGTCTGGATCTCTGTCCAAACGGGAGGCTATCACGTAGCCGCGTGGTAGTCAATCGGCTGAAGTCCATCCTTCAAATGGGCTAGGCTAGGGTTCTGGGGTGAAGGGGTCCGCAGGCGGCGGTGTAAGCCTACACTACGTGGGAGGGAGGGCGAACAACGTTAGTCTCGTGGACAACTCATCCTGGAATCCTATACTTTGGTGATAGCCCTGGTGCTTATATAGCATCCCCAAAGGTGAGGGCTCCGTGGCGGGTGGGGAATCATCAGAGCGAAAACTTTTTAGGTCATATGGACAAAATAAAATTAAACCCCAACATGGTCTCCGAAAGGGGACAAGGTGCATCATGCACACAAGGCCCATCAGGGCGAAACACCAAGCTTACGGGCAACAAAAAGGCAAAGGGACAAGTGACGGCAGCGAACCCGACCGGTGGCGCCAGTCTGGTCCCTACAAGCAAACAACCAGGCGGTTCTAGGGGAGAGTCAGTGTCTTCCGGTCTACCCCTGGTTGCCAAGGCGGAGGTCAAGGCGCCTGGCTCTGCTGGACCCGAAAACTGTACCGCTCAGGCGACCAGCGTTGGCAGACTGCGTGACCAGGTCTCCCCGAAGAAGCGCAAGCGTGCCAGCGGCCTTGCTAAGAGAAGGAGGCGCATGGAGCTGGCTAGGCAAACTGCCATCGCCCGATCACCTGTGAAAGAGGTAACACTCACGAAACGGGCAAGGGAGATTAGCGATGAGGCCAGGGATACCACGGGGGACACAAAGCGAGCTCGCATTGGGTCCTCCTTCAAGGATGCCCTGACGACAACAAGGATGGCCATCATAGCGGATGACTATCCGAAAGCTATGCTGGATAGGGGAGTCCCTTGTCTGGACTTCCTAATCCGTACACAAACTCGACGGCAACGGAGCTTGGTCTAAGGTGTGTGCAAATAAATCTACATCATTCTAAGGCGGCTACGGCGATACTAGATCGCCAGCTGCGCAGGGTTACCTTTGATGTAGCACTAATACAGGAACCCTACATATATAGGGGACAGATACGGGGCTTAGATGGGGCGGGAGGTAACCTGTTCCATAACTGCTTAACCAATGACATGAGGACTTGCATTTTTGTCAGAAATGGCATAAGTGCAATGCCTCTGTCCACTTTCTGTCACAGGGATCTCACCACGGTGAAATTAAAATTGGAAGGTAAAACGGGCAGTCGGGATGTTATCTTCTCGGCTGCCTATCTGCCCTACGAATATGCGGACCCAGTTACAACACAACTACGTGACTTGGTCGACTATTCCAGCACAAACAACTTTGAGCTCATCATTGGTTTTGATGCCAACGCGCATCACATCGTCTGGGGCAGCTCGGACACTAATCAGAGAGGGGAAAAACTTCTGGAATTTCTGGTAAGTTCTCCTCTACAAATTCTTAACAAAGGCAATGAGCCCACGTTTGTGAATAAACGAAGGGCGGAAGTTATCGACATCACAGTTGCCAGCAACAAAGCGAGTAAGAAAATTGGCAACTGGCATGTCTCCAATGAGATCTCATCCTCAGATCACAATTACATATGTTTCCGGTACGAAGCTGAAATGAATAACATAAATGTAAAAAGGCGCAACCCCAGGAACACTGATTGGGCCGCGTACAAAAGAGACCTAAAGATAGAGCTTGGAAAGGTCAGAGGTAGGCTCAGCTCCATATTAGATATAGAGTTTGAAGCAGATAACGTAGTTAGGGCGGTAAATAGCGCCTGGACTAACAACTGTCCGGAGAGTACAGTCCTAGCGAAGCGTGTACCGTGGTGGACGCCAGAACTAGCAAAGCTGAGAGTAGAGACCCGCCGGACATTTAATCTGGCAAAAGCAACTAAGAACTTCGGTGCTTACTCTATGATACTCACGAGGTTCAACACAGAAGTGCGGAAAGCAAAGAGAAGGGCCTGGAAAAGACACTGCCAAAGCATATGCAGCCTCCCAGAGGGTATGAGGCTAGCCAAGGCAATATCTACGGCCAAAATAAATCCACTTACTACAGTAAGGAATGAGAAAGGAGAACTCACAAACAATGGGAAAGAAACATTGAGAACGATGTTCAACGTGCATTTCCCGGGTTCAGTAGAAATACAGGAAGAGGACACCATGTATGATGTCAACATGGATGAGCTTAGCTTAAAAACAACCAGAGCTGACTGGGAAACGGCAGGGAAAGTCGTGGAACAGAATAAACTCAAATGGGCCTTGAAGAGCTTTCAACCGTTTAAGGCCCCTGGACCGGATGGTGTTTATCCCATTCTGTTACAAGAGGGGGAACGACTACTCAACCAACACCTGTGTAGATTGTTCAGGGCGTGTGTGGCCTTTGGGCATACCCCTAGGATCTGGCGGCAGGTAACAGTGACGTTCATCCCCAAACCGGGAAAACCGAATTATGAGGATACCAAATCCTATAGACCAATCAGCTTATCATCGTTCTTTTTAAAATGTCTTGAGAAAATGATGGATAGGCACATAAAGGATGGTCCATTAAAGGATCATCCTCTACATAAGATGCAATGCGCGTACCTACCCGGTAGGTCTACGGAGACTGCATTACACTATGTTGTGACTCGCGCAGAGATGGCCTTGCAGCAAAAGGAAATCTGTGCTGCAGCTTTTCTGGATATTGAAGGTGCTTTCGATCGCACAACATTCTCATCCATTGAAACAGCTGCTACAGGGCATGGGATAGAACCAACTCTAATCAGATGGATCAAAAACATGCTAAAGAACAGGATAATCCAATCTACAATATTAGGAGAAAGTCTCTTCGTCAAAACGACTAAAGGATGCCCGCAAGGAGGTGTCTTATCGCCGACTTTGTGGAGCCTGGTAGTGAATTCTCTTTTGAGGATAATCAACAAAGGTCCGTTCTACGGAGTTGGATATGCGGACGATATAGTGATAGCAGTCAATGGAAAGTTTCCAAATACAGTATCGACACTGATGCAGGAAGCTCTAGACAAAGTCACAAACTGGTGCACGACAAATAGTCTCTCGGTTAACTCAAAGAAAACTAACGTGATCCTATTCACACGGAAAAAGGTACTAACAGGTCTGCAAGATCTACATATGTACGGTAATAAAATTAAATGGGCCACTGAAGTTAAATATCTAGGGGTTATACTGGATAAGCAACTGCGGTGGCATGCACATGTTGACCATACCATTGCTAAAGCATTGAGAGTACTGAATATGTGCAGGTCAGCATATGGAAAGACATGGGGCCTACAGCCCAAAATAATGTACTGGGTATACAAAATTATGGTAAAACCGATATTAATGTATGGATGCATCGTGTGGTGGCCCAGAACTAAAATACAAACCTGCAGGGACGATCTAATGAAACTACAAAGGACAGCCTGCCTGGCCATCACAGGTGCATTCAAAACAACACCGACGGCAGCTATGGAGCGGTTACTTAAGCTCACTCCATTACACATCGTCATTGAGACTGAGGCGAGGAAGGCGCTCTATAGACTGGAGAAAACTGGACTATGGAGCATAACAGCGCCAAGCCTTGAACACACTAAGCTAGCGCCACACAAGGAACTAGATGACATTAGGAACATGAGATGTGACAAGATCTTGACCACGTACATGTTCAACAAAAGATTTAGCACCCACATCCCTACCAGGGAACAATGGAAAAGTGGTCTAAACAAGCAAGGTAAAGAACAAATGATATGGTACACGGATGGATCCAAAACCAAGTCTGGAACAGGAGCCGGTGTATATACAGAAGGATACAATCTAAGCCAAAGCATGAGTAGGTTTGCATCAATATTCCAAGCAGAGACCTATGCGATAAATGTTTGTGCAAAAGAGATATTGGACAGACGAATTACAGGCAAGAGAATCTACATTTGTAGTGACAGTCAGGCTGCCCTCAAAGCCATCAGCTCCTATGAGCTAAACTCGGCACTGGCCGTGGAGTGCGCATACCTTCTTGACAGATGTGGAGCGCGCAACACGATTAGATTAGTCTGGGTCCCTGGGCACACGGGGGTTGATGGCAATGAGCGTGCGGATGACTTAGCCAAAAAGGGAGCAATGGAGAAATTTGTTGGTCCAGAACCGTTCATAGGCATACCAGATGGTGCCTACAGAGGAGCGCTGTTCAAATATGCCCAAGAACAACACGGGAGAGAATGGGAAACTAAAACAGGGCTGAGACACTCCAAGGATTTCCTTTCCACATGGTGTGACAGCGACAGCGAGAGACTGCTAAAACATAGCAGACTACAATTAAGGCAACTAATCGGAGCTTATACTGGCCATTATGGCACAAAAGAACATCTACATAAGATGAACCTTTGCAGCGTCGTGGCATGCAGGAACTGTGGGACAGAAGCTGAAACCATGAAGCACGTTCTATGCCACTGCGATGCTCTGGCGGCGCGGCGAATGAAGCTACTGGGAGTGGCCTATCCAAACCCAGAGGAATTTCGGCTCTTTCCTCCTGCTGGAATCTGCAGCCTGGTACAGGGAGTATTCGATTCTACAGGTATGTAAGAGCGTTAGGGCAAGGACAGCACAAAAGATCCCAACGGGTCGAAGTGCGCCTGAGGTCTCCTCGGTCCGATAAGCCAATGACAAGATAAGATAAGATAAATAAACCGTGGCTTATATGAAGGGCAAGTCAAGAGTCTCCGTGACCGGGGAACGTGTGTAAGACGAACGAGGAAAGAACAGATTGGGACTCTGTACTCTCTGCTTACCCCGCAAGGGATCTGGCCTGATGATATAGATATATCCTTTCTATCCGTTGATGTATCCAACCTTGTTTGTGCTGGACATGGTTGGATACAAGTTGGAAACTAGGAGAGATTTATCTCTGGCATCTTACGTTTCCGAGGTAATATATACAATCCGGGGGTACTGCAGTGGTTGCCCTTGTGTGCCTGATAACTATGTGCGGCGGTGGCGACACGAACCGTTGCATGTTGTATGCTATCCCATAAATTATTGACAATTGTTCAAAATTATTATATATTTAATGGAAATTTAGTTAATTATTCAATTTATTATGTTTTCTTTTCAAATACTATTATAGTTTTATTTCTGTTTTGTTTCTGTTTTTTAATGTCTAATTAATTTCATTTTTAATTAACATAAAAATAATCAAAAAAATAACCTGTAATAGTAGCTGTAAAAATGTGTGAAAATAAATAAATTATATTTTGTAATGTTCGAAATGTGGTTGTACAAGTACGTACACCTCTACTTGCGGAATAGAGACCTGTCGGTATTTTTTTTTCTTGATATGTATCTATCTATCTTTATCATCACGCAAGATCCCTTGCGGGGTAGGCAGAGAGTAGAGTTCCAACAGGATAGTTCGTTTCATACACGCTCGCCGGTTACGGAGACTCTTGACTTTTCCATCAGATAAGACTCGGTTTATTTGGTCGTGGTAAGATAGTCTAGGTCTTCCCCGGTACCTGCATCCTTCCACTTTCACATTGTATATCTGTTCTGTCATTCTTTCCTCTGCCATTCTTTCTATATGCCCGAACCAACGGAGCATGCCCTTTCTGATCTTTACACCGATACTATCTTTCATACCTACTCGCTTTCTTGCTACGCTGTTGCTAATGCGGTCGGTCAGCTTCACTACGCTTTTCTTGATACTTACTGTTAAATATACGAAGTGCGTGAGCGTGCGCCTATACCAATATTGTACCTAGTACGAGGCATGCCTTTTAAGTTCTGTCGTTTCCATATTTCCCGGCAATTTTGAATTTGGAACTGTTCTATATTCGAATGTGTTTAAATTTTGAATCTCAAAACAGTTGAAAGTATTAGGATTAATGCTATTGTTTAGTCACAGCGTCGATTGGAATCTGTCAGGTTACGTACGAAAATTAATTTTTCTAAGGAAAATGTTCGTACAATAATTTTCTACAACTTTAGAAGAGGCCTGACACAGCTTCAGTGTTTTGAAGAACTAACATCTGTGTTCAGTGATGAAGCCCCATGTCTGCGGACTGTCGAACGCTGGTATTTAGAATTCCAGCATGGATATACTAGTGTTAGTGACAAATCTCGCGAAGGACGCCCAAAATCCGCCTTCACTGAAGATAACATCATTGCTGTGAGACAACTATTCAGAAGATCTTGCATGAAGCGCTTGGTGTGAGAAAGCTAGTTTACCGTTGAATACCGCATCTGCTTTCCGACGATCACAAGGCAGCCCGCGTCAGATGGCGTAAGAAAACTATGCAAAGGTTCAACCGAGGAGAGTCAAATCACGTCTACGACATCATCAGTGGTGACGAATCTTGGATCTATGCCTACGATCCCGATTCCAAACAACAATCTACAATCTGGGTCTTTCAAGACGAGCCAAAGCCGACTAAAGTTGTTCGTTCTCGAAGCACTTCAAAGAAGATGGTGGCCACGTTCGTTGGAAAAACCGGCCATGTTGCGACTATTGCACTTGAAGATCGTAGAACGGTTAACGCAGAGTGGTATACCACAGTTTGTTTACCACGAGTCATCGCCGAACTTCGAAAATCTGACTCAAAGCGACGCATCATCCTGCACCACGACAACGCAAGCTCACACAGCGCTCGTCAAACGATTGAGTATTTGACGCAGGAAAAAGTAGCAATTCTTGACCATCCTCTATACAGTCCTGACCTAAGCCCTAACGATTTCTTTACAGTTCCTAAAATTAAGAAAAGTCTTCGTGGTCAAAGGTTCCAGTCCGGTGAAGAAGCAGTCGACGCTTTCAAGTCAGCCATTTTGAACACCCCCACTTTAGAGTGGAATAAATGTTATAATAACTGGTTTGAGCGAATGGAAAAGTGTATTCAGCTACGTGGTGAACACTTTGAAAAACAATAAAAAGTACTATAAGATTCTAGTTGTTTTTTTCTTCAAACGACAAAACTTAAAAGGCATGCCTAGTATGTGCATGTATAGCTACGTAGGTAAGACGCGCCCGCGCAGCCGTCCTTTGATTTGTCAGTTGTAGTACTAGCCGCTAGACGAATAAACATCTGTCCGTTCATAAAGTACTTACCATAAGACTACTAAGGGTGGCGTGAGGTAGATGGTAAGCGTACAGCTCCATCTGTTCAGCTGTGGGGTGTAAGCCCGCCTGGGAGACTGCATCTGGTGGTTTGGACAGCAGTGTCTTCAAGGTCGCCAAGTCTTCAGGTCTGTACGTCGTGACGTAGCCAGTCTCCCAAGCACTGCCGTATCTGCCTGCTCGACCTGAGAGGAAAGGTTTGATATAAACTCAACTCAACAGGCACGCCTCTGTCTTTTCGAAAGCATGTGCGTTTTAAATGGTGGCTACCTATATTTGTTTTCATCCGGGTGTCCGAGCATGTGAAATTCTATCTATGTATCTATCTATATCATCACGCCAGATCCCTTGCCGGGTAGGCAGATAGTACGGAGTTCCAACAGGTTCTTTCCTTACATACCTCTAGTTGAAATGTAGTATTTGACAACATTTTCAAAATTATTTTTATATACTACTAGCGAGCCGCCCCGGCGTCGCACGGGTGAATTATACACAGAAACCTTCCTCTTGAATCACTCCGAGCATTGGTGAAAACCGTATGCAAAATCAGTTCGGTAGTTATTGAGTTAATCGCATTCAGACACACCGTCACGCCTATATTAACTGTATATATATCTCGTAGACAATGTATACAATTCCAAAACGGTACTAGGCAAAATTAATAATAAAACAACACGGTGGCAGAGGTGTACTGAGTACACCCACGTTTCGCCGACGACGTTAGGTCTCATGTAATAGGGGGCGAGTCTATTGCCATATACTGGGCACAATTCCGGACTCCGGACTCGCACTGGGAAGTTTCCGTTAGAAAAACTACACTTGTCCGACCTAGGATTTGAACCCCGGACCTCGTGAACACAAAGCGATACGCTTTGCCACAAGACCAACGAGGCAGTTCAGACTTTGTTTCATAATATGTAGTGACATAGGTAGGTACATATAGACAGTCTAATCTGAAGTCAAGAGTCTCCGTAACCGGCGAGCGTGTATGAGACGAACTATGAGAGTGGAGGAAGCCAGAGAGGTATGTAAGGAAAGAACCTGTTGGAACTCTGTACTCTCTGCCTACCCCGCAAAAGGATCTGGCGTGGTGTTATAGGTGGCGAACCAATAAATTAACAACCAATTCAGTAGCCCAATGGGGTCTACAATCGGACACACTAATTTTCATAAAGAAACCAATTGACCTATTTCTAGGCCAAGGCGTTCTTACATCGGGATGAGGGCAAACCGATTGTTGGTCCTCATATTAAAATGATATAATAATATTAGCCCTGTTCAGAAACTGTCCCACCGTTGGGCACGGGCCTCCTCCCAAACTGAGAGGGCTTTAGGCCATAGTCGACCACGCCGGCCCAGTGCGGGTTGGCGAACTTCACACACCTTCGAGAATCTCTCAGGCATGCCGGTTTCTCCACGATGTTTTCCTTCACCGTTAAAGCTTGTGATAATTAATTTTTAATACACACCTACTTTCGAAAAGACAGAGGTGCGTGCCTGGGTTTGAACCCGAGACCTCTGACTTTGCAGTCCAACGGTCTAAGCACTAGACTGCTTTTAGTCCCCACATTAGGGATTGCCAAATATTATGTTGTAAAATATATAGTTACCAGCTATCTGTAATGCTTGGGATATACTAATTACATCCATTTCTTTGTCACCATCCTCATTTATAACCGGTTTTATTAGTGAATAGAAGATTATTCGTCTTATACTCCTGAAAATATAACCATTAATTAATAAAAACCATAAACACTATCGGTGTCTGATCCTGTGTACGGTTTCTGTATCCAAAAGAATGGATGTTAGGGCATCGGGAGGGTGAGAACATGCCGTGGACGGCGGTAGCGACTGACAGGAGGGGGAGTTAGGTTCGTAGTCGGCGGCGGCTACCATTAGCGGATTCCTATTAAAGGTAAAGGTTATCGCATTTTAATAAAGGCGGGAATAGGTTGGGGCCGAAATTGGAATGGAGTCTTTGTGTGGTCCATCTATGTTTGTTTGACTTTGGGTGTTTGCATGTGATTTTAATGTTTGCAGACGCACCCACGACCCTGGAATAATTCCTAGTGTAGCACTATTTATTTTAAAAGATATCTATATCAAGGAAATAAAAGAAATCTATGCTTGAGGAGATGATACTTACAAATTAATACCAAGGCCAATAGCGTCTGTAGCAACCATCACTTTACACGAACTGTCCGGATCATTGAACTTATTAGCCTGCGCCAACTTAGTGCCCGGCGGAAGACTTCCATATATCACAGCCACTTCATGACCTCTAAAACATGATTATTTATTTCAAACTTTTTAAAATAGATAATTCTAATATAAATAAGAAGTCATGGAAGCAGTATTCCTTTATGCTGTACATTCACACTAAATAAAGAAGTGGGTACCTGTGATATAATATAATATATCTTGAGTCAGAGAGTGGGAGACTGGTGATCCATAACACAGAGTTTAACTAGTACGGACACCAGTCTCTCACAAAGGAATTTTTCACTTATGTAGTAAAACTCATTTTAAGCTATTATGAATTATTCGTGAAGAGAAAATAAATAAATAATTATTGTTATTATTAATTGTAAATTTATCTGAAGAAAAAGAATCATGAAAAAAAATCATTGTGTGGTTTTATGAAACCACGGTAAAAGTGAAACATATTGGCCTTGGCTGCTCTGGCGAGCGCCTTTCACTTTATCCCTACTCCGCGGCCGACCGTCACGCGACATGCAACACACAGACCAAAAAGTTTGAGACGATCTAATAAAAGTTTCACTTTAAAAAGTTAATGACAATTTGATTTAATATCAATGGAGCTATAATTGAATACTGTTATTATAGTCACATAAGATTTTTCTCAGTCCTATAAAAAGCAGAAATCTATTGCATGCATCTATCTATTTATATCATCACGCCAGATCCCTTGCGGGGTAGGCAGAGAGTACAGAGTTCCAACAGTTTCTTTCCTTACATACCTCTTTGGCTTCCGCCACTCTCATAGTTCGTCTCATACACGCTCGTCGGTTACGGAGACTCTTGACTTGTCTTTCAGATAAGACTCGGTCTCTTTGGTTATGGTAAGATAGTCTAGGTCTTCCCCGGTACCTACATCCTTCAACTTTCGCATTGTATATCTGTTTTGACATTCTTTCTTCTGATATTCTTTCTATATGCCCGAACCATCGATATATCATAACAAGATACACATTCCCGTTCAAAAGTTACACTAAAATGTCCCCAAATCCATGTGAGTAGTTATAGTTATGATACAAACATAAATTAGGGCATTTGTACCTTACTCGTATCACTTAAAGTTGTATTTGCAAAAACACGGAAGCCTGTTAATTTTTTAGTACCGTCCAATTTTGCTTGCCTTATGGTGGTACCATTTTTCGTGCTTCGAGCGTGTATCTACCTACATTGGATCGACGCATGCACCTCATGTGTATCGATTTAAACAATCCGTGTCTTTAAAAAATTTCAAAATCTATCTATCTATAACCTCACGCCAGATCCCTTGCGGGGTAGGTAGGTATTTCAAAATCAATTGTTAAATTTGTACCCAGCAGGCAAACAAACAGACAGACAAAAACTAGTTGGTAATAACATAGTAAATTATGGGAAAAGGCAATTTAAACGATAGAATAAATTACGCTAAAAGTACTTTTGCAGGTAAGGTTGTATCAAAATTTTACAATAGCTTATACATCAGACAGAATTACACAACAGCTATAATTTACAAAAATATTAAAAAATACTGACTTCCTCATTGATGTAGTTGCGAATGATGCGCTTGGCGATCACGAGGTCCTGGGTTCGAACACAAGGTTGGAGAAGTGTAATTTTTCGCGAAGAGAAATCCTAGTATGAGGAGTCTGGCATTGTGCCCTGTATAATGGCAATAGGCTCGCCCCCCATTACATAACCTAACGTTGTCGGCGAAAGGTATACACAGTACACTACTGCCACCCCCGGTATGAATATAGGCGTGACGGTGTTTATTTTTTATTACAAAATAAATGCACAGCCTTGGGTTATAACTAGTTACCTATAAGTGTTCAACCACGCATCGAACCGTACATATTCGGATGCCTGCCTCAACACGGGACTGACCTCTGTTCAATGGCTCGACTTACACTGTAAATGTCGTTCTTATTGAAACATACTATACAGTCGCCGGGCCTCACGTTGTCAAGGGAACCGAGCGCAGAGTCCTCCACTTTTAGTTCTGTCAGCCTTTTATATGTACGAACCTATAGAAAAGACATAATAATATTAGCCCTGTTAAGAAACTGTCCCACCGTTGGGCACGGGCCTCCTCTCAAACTGAGAGGGTTTAGGTCACAGTCCACCACGCTGGCCCAGTGCGGGTTGGCAATCTTCACACACCTTCGAGAAACTCTCAGGCATGCAGGTTTCCTCACGATGTTTTCCTTTACCGTTATAGCAAGTGATAATTAATTTTTAATACGCACATGCTTTCGAGAAGACAGAAGTGCGTGCCTGGGTTTGAACCTGAGACCTCTGACTTTGCAGTTCAACGGTCTAACCACTAGGCTATCACTGCTTTAAAGAAGAGACATATACTATAGCTTTTGAAAAAAGCAATGTTCTAGTGAAAGATAATAAAACCTAAACTTGTGTTTACACAATATAACTGTCCCAAATTTCAAAACAAATGAAATGTTGCCAGCTTAAGACAATTGTAGTGTAGAGCGAACAACTAAGTCAATGGACATATGTAAAAATATTTGTTTGTATAAAATTAAGGTTGAATTTTACTCTGTGTGCATTTAAACAATAAATATCGTAATAAATGAATTTTTTTAGACATGAATACCGATTTCACTTAAGATTTTTTAGTTATACAAATTGTGAATTATAGATATGTTTTAAATTATTAAAAATAAGTTTTAGTTGTATATTTTTTTTTATCTCTTTTAGCGACAAAAAGTAAGTTGTGGTACATGACTATTTAAAAAGTGTCAAATCCTGACAACACTCCAAACGACGTGTTTGGAATTAACTTAATGTAATGCATGTCGTATTTGCTTGTATAGAATACATAATGGGAATCGTTTCCACCTGAAGCGATGAATGTTTCTTTCTACTTAGAATCACTATTTTAAGACTGTGTGTTACCTCTAATTCTTCACCAGTAGTATTGCATATTTCCTCTATGAGATTTATGGCACCAGCCTCTCCACATAAGTGTATTTCTTCAGCTTGAAGACCTGAAAGTTCGAAAAACTTGTTACAGGCTTAGCGCATCTGATCCTTACTCCCTGTATAATAAAATACGAATTTGATATATCGAATAATTTTGTTGGTGCTAAAATAAACCATTTACCTAATATCGCTCTGGTCCACGCCCACCCTCGCCCTCTATCGGCGATCATTTGAATTTCATCTATAATTGCTACTTCATCTGAAAAATACAAGTTTAATAATGTATTGAGTCACAGATAGTACCTTATTTTATGTTGCCAATAATTCAATAAATAAAAATTAAATGAATATTACACATATCCTCACTGTCAGTTCAAAAACTCTAATTAAATAAAGGGGTTGTTAAGAAAACACAAACCTAAAAATAATTTAAGTGTGCAAGAATTTCCAAATATTTTATGACAGAAATGGGACTTGAAGAATAATAAAGAAAAACTCAAATAATTTGTTACGTATACACCTGCGCGGGTACCTACAAATTGTCAGTTTACATTTTTTTATTTAATCTATCTAATAATCTGATCGGAGATATCGAGATCAGAACACGACCTCCAATGAGAAGATCCAGCGAAGAAACTTTGCAGGCTTGTCTTTTTTATTTATCTTTTTATTCGTCTTTTATTTCTATTTTTTTTTTCAAAAATATTTTTAGTTTTCAATTTAGAAGTGTACGATCTCGGTCCAGCGTGATACCTTCCGACCGAGATGCGAGACCTAATAATGTTATTTCTAAGAAGTAAAGGTCTAAACTATTTCAGATCAGTCTTTACACAAAGACTTTTTGGACTGACTGATGAAACACGACATATATACAATTTTGTTTTATATTTTAACACTATCATGTTGCGTGTACGCAGTTAAGCAGTACCAAGTTCGCGACAACCTTCGCAGGTTTATCATGCCTACAACATCGAACTGTTGCAGAAACATGTTTTAATCAACCAAAAACATACCCGAAAGTTATGACAACTTACAAGAATGATTAAGAGACGTCATTTCAACAGTGCAAGCCACATGACTAGATGGAGTTAGTTCGATCTCATCTAGAAGTAATGTTTCAGTTTGCTCTGTAGCACTCTCAGCTTCATCTGTACCATTTGTAAGTGTGTTATACAGTGACGCGTGTCTTCTCTCTTCACCAGTTATTAAATCACATGCCGTGCCCTGCAAGAATGACTTATGTAGAATACATTACATCTAACTACCTACTTACTGTATTTGAATCACACACCGTCACGCCTATATTCCTCAGAGGGGGTGGCAGAGGTGTACTGAGTACACCCACGTTTCGCCGACGATGTTAGGTCCCATGTAATAGGGGGCGAGCCTATTGCCATATACCGGGCACAATTCCAGACTCAGGACTCATACTGGGAATTATTCGTTAGAAAAACTACATTTGTCCGACCTAGGATTTGAACCCAGAACCTCGTGATTACAAAGCGATGCGCTTTGCCACCAGACCAACGAGGCACTACATATAATAAAACAAAGTCCCCCCGCAGCGTCTGTCTGTCTGAAAACGATACTCAATTTTTTTTTTAAACGTTGCTCCGCATTTGGATTTATTTGTGTATCTTGGGTGCGTTTACAAACATGAAAATTCACATACACAAATACCCAGACCGGGACAAATAATTGTGGATCACACAAAGATTTGTCCAGTGCGGGAATCGAACCCGCGACTATTAGACACAGTGGGCGGAGTGGCTTAAGCTCTTAACCACTGCGATAAATCGTCCGTCAAACTCAATAACTCTCCGATAAATTCAATTACTACCGAACACATTTTCATATTTCACCAATGGACCAATGGACGGAGTGATTCAAGAGGAATGTTTCTGTGTTTAGTTCACCCGCGCGAAGCCGGGGCGGGTCGCAAGTAAGGTATATGACAGAACTATTAAATATTGCAAATGATTTAAAGAATGGATGTGTCAAGAATAATAATTGTAATTTGTTTTGAAATGATACTGGACCGGTGACCTGGTAAAGATCCTGCAGAGGATGTCTTTCAATTGAAGTTTTATTTAACTTTTATTGTAATTGTTTAATATTATGCTAATAGTCCATCAGATAAGTGATAGCCTAGTGGTTAGACCGTTGGACTGCAAAGTCAAAGGTCTCGTGTTCAACCCCAGGCACGCACCTCTGTCTTTTCGAAAGCATGTGCGTATTAAAAATTAATTATCACGTGCTTTAACGGTGAAGGAAAACATCGTGAGGAAACCTGCATGCCTAAGAGTTTCTCGACGGTGTGTGAAGTTCGCCAACCCGCACTGGGCCAGCGTGGTGGACTATGGCCTAAGCCCTCTAAGTTTGAGAGGAGGCCCGTGCCCAACAGTGGGACAGTTTCTTAACAGGGCTAATATTATAATAGTCCATGGGTCCAGTATCTATCTTCAATTGAAAGACATCCTCTGCAGGATCTCCACCAGGTCACCGGTCCAGTATCATTTCAAAACAAATTGGATTTGGCCACCATTTTTGCTATTATGGTGTTTTCATAATTTTGCCTTGATCAACATGGAAACATATCTGGATTATTATAAAATAATATTATACCAATTATATTGTACATCAACTTAATATTGTTTTAGCTGAAGAAGAGGAGAAATGGCCAGAAAAATAAGAGAGACTACTGTACCATCTGTCAGTATTTAGTGCTTTTTGCCGAAAAACTCTTAGAAGAATGCCAGGTGCTATACTTACTTTCTTATTAGATTTGTGATATATTTCAGTCGCTAACAGTTTGAGAGGGCCACAGTACACACCAGACTTAGCCGTTAGGAACCTTTCCATTGCATGGTAAGTTTTACCAGAGTTTGTTGGACCCGCATGGAATACAATTTTCCTATTCATACTTCTCGCCTCAGGATACCTAAGAAGCATCAATTTATTATTTGTCATTGTTTAATTTTTAATTTTCACTAATTTACATTTAACATCAAGTAATACAGATCAACTATTAAACTGTCACAACAACACAACTGTTATATTCTGTACTAAACTGTATATTGTGTCAAAACATGTAAAGAACGAACACTTTTTTAATATTCAAAAGAATACAAACAGTACATTATAATGCTGACTGTATTAAATTAAAATCATTCAGTAGAAAAAAAAACAAAACATCCATTCATCATTCATGAAGTGAGGCATTTAACATACAGATAAGATAAAGAATAATTAACACAAGTACCAGTTAGCTGGTGTCCTTAAGTCTGATATTTTCTTTAAGTCTTCTAAACAGTCCAGGTGTGGAAATGCCTGTCTTGCATGTCTCAGGAAATAGGGGAATAAGTCATCTACATGTCCCGCACCTGAAATGAAATAAAAATGTTTTATTCAGTAACAAAGTACAAAATTATAAGTGGTTGTGATCCCCACTTAAGTAAATATTAAGCCTTGTATTCATTAGTACAAATGTCCTTCGATATGTGTCCCTGGTGATGTCATTTCGAGTTATACTAGCCATGTCGCCTGAAAAATCTACTGACATTGCGCTAACTTTTCCTTGTTGCCCCGCATTGCTTTTGTTAAGGAACAGAAGTCACAGAATGTAGATGTGTGTTGTACAAAAATATGGACAGGCAATGTAGGAAACAAGATGAAACCTCTTCTGGCGATATACTGTAAACAGCCAAACAAACATGGATGACATCCATCATCTCACGAGACATGTGTCATAGGACATTTGTCCCCTAGTGAGTATAAGGCTTTATACCTGTGCTAAGCATGGATTTTTTACACAAAACGGATTGAGCACTCTGCATAAAAAATGTGATGATAAGGATACTCACCTAGAGCCCTACGTCTCTTTCTAAGTAAAGTGACCATACATGGGTATAATTAACTTTATTTTTTATTAAATTTAGGCAAGCTACTTTATCCAACATTCTGATACATGCGGTAGGTAAGTAAATGCGGAATAACATGTGAAGTAGTTAATTTATTAAGTCCTATACTGACAAAATCAACATGTCAAGTACTAAATATACATTGATATTAGATTACAACTTCCCATTTGTATGAATGATGACTTGATCTAGTGGTTAGAGCTTAAACTGCATTACTCATTGAATTAGAAAGTTGTGGGTTTGATCGCAGTATGGGAAAATTATTTGTTTTTCTTTGTATGTGAATCTCGTGTCTATAAACAGACCCACCAGTCAAGAATAATTCCTAGGGTGTTATATTAAAAAAAAGTCACATAAATAAATATTGAAGGCTGTATAGTGTTATACACTATACTATACTCATTTGAAACAAATCATAAATAGCTACAGCCTGAATATCAACCAATGTTCTTCATTATGGTCACCGTACTGCATCGTAATGGGTGCAAGCTAGACACCGGGCTCCAGGTTATTGCTCTCACTCATCATAGTTTCTTGAGTTATTTAAATCATCGAAAATTCAATGTTGTGTCTGAGAGTCTTGAGTTAAATTTTTTCTAGCAATATTTTGACATTACTCTATCTCCAAATCTATGGCTAGGAGATCCCAATCTAATATTGTTGGATGTAGAAGCAGCTTAATGTAATATCTGTGTGATGAAGCCAAAGAAAAAACATCGCTGTATAACAAAAGTCACCCACAAAAGATCGCCACAACAAATCAGATTTGTAATGTTTTTGGATAATGATCTGTTAAATCACTTTTAGCAACTTCACAAGGACAAAGAGAAATATTGATTTTTCTTCTTTGAAATTTGGTTTAATATTTTGTAACTTTTTAAAAATATATATGAATTGTTCCTTTTAATACAGGTAAGAAATTTTAGATACCTGTAGTTTGAAATGATTATCGGGTAAAAAAGGGCTTAAGTAAGTAGAACATATTAATGGATGTAATGTTTACATAGCCACTACAGGTTAAAAATTAAAAATTCTCACCTTGTATTATATCACTTATTGTTATATGCAAATCTGGGGGTAAATCATGTTCAAGGCAGTGTCTTCTGAACGATAAAAACGCTTGATGTAACAACTGATCATCCAACCCATTCTCTGACGCAAGAACTCTGACCTCTGGTTTTTGATAGAATTTGTTAAGAATTTTTAATAAATCCTGCTTCTTGAGACGTCCCGTGAATTCCTCTCCAACGTTTATGTCATCAGGATTTGGTTTAACAGGCACAGGAACGAAAAGAGCCGAAGGGTTACCGCGGTCATGCTTCTTGGTCCTCAAGAAAATATAACCTATATTACCTTTGCGCGTACAAAGGATATTATTCCTAAGTAAAGGAGAAACACACGTTTGCACTTTATCTGCACAATATTGAGCCAATACTCGGGTAAACCCTTTGTACATATTGATTAGAAACAAAAAATAAATTGACTAAAAATTTTATACAATCGGCTGTCATTCCCGTTGATTGATTATTTTTTTGCACTTGCAGTACTCTAGGTAGACGTTCGATAATTTTGCATTATATAAAATCGACTATCTATTAGAACGACTATTCAAAGTTTCTAATGACCAAGTGATTCATAGTCCGAGCAAGTTCCTCTTTTACTTTTATTATCATTTGCTTCTAAACAACTTGCTATATCTGAATTACTATCACAACATATTATAAAACACCCGTGCGAAGCCAGGGCAGACCGCTACTTTACTTTATGATAAACTCGCTGTTACCGTACTGTTACCCGCGGCAGCGCAAGCGTTCATTTTGTAATTGGCGTTTTTGTCCGCGTGGATTTCATGAGTTTTAATTTTTTGCGCGGATCCCTAATTCTTCTTCTAAAATAAAATTAGCCTAAGTTACTTCTTATAAAATCAGCTATCTGCCTGTGAAAGTCCCGTCATAATCGGTCCAGCCGTTTCAGAGATTAGCCAGAACAAACAGACAGACGGACAGACAAAAATTTTCAAAATTTCTTTATTACCGTATATACTTCCATA